>CAJINV010000020.1:482007-1082007 GCA_905178155.1 Amoebophrya sp. A120 | reverse complement strand
ACATCTTGAATAGGAGATGAGCAAGAGACTGTGCTGCAATTATGCTACTGCAGGTCGTGAATGTAATGTGTGTGCAAGTCACAATCAAATCCTGTAAATGATCAGGCGCTGCGACCTCCTGGGTCTACGGGTTTGACCACGATGCAGCCGCGAACCACGGCCACAATGCAGACACGAAAAGTTTTCAAATTACGTCAGACGCGGAGGCAACGGATGTCCCGGCGGACGATGCGGAGGGAGTAGCAGGTCTTGTTCCCGGTGAAGAACAACTCTCCTTGTCGACTGAGGCTTCATCTGGCGGGGCGGCAAGCCCTACGAGCCGTTCCTCTCAGCACCTTTCCACGGACAGCCACCAAGCAGCTGCGGCGGCACCAGCGGGTACTACTTGTTGCTTGATTGAGTTTATTGTTTTTTTGCATGGTGCAGCCGTTGGTCGGAAGCGGAACATGGAATATTTGGTTTGATGTGGCTATTGCGCAGCAACCAGACTCGGACTAGAGCTGTTGCTAGCATGCTCCTAGATCAATGAGATCCATGAATAGGCCAAAGCACACCCATAGGTGTAGGATGTAAATACAGGGGTCACACCAGTAGGATCATGAGGATCACCCACACAGGACACCACTAGGATGGTGGTGATGATACCAATGGACACAATGTGAACAACGTACACAGTGCCAGAATGGCTCCTGGTCATAGTGCCAGTAGCCTGATGAAACAATTGCCCTGAACTCCGTAGCACCTAGATATTAGGTTGCTTAGTAGATAGTGACTCTGTTCTCTAGCTTAGGACAGCATGCTAGTGAGCATGCCTCGTCCCTGACGCTTGACACGTCCACAGAGTTATGAGCCCAAAGAGTTCCCCTATTGGGAACGGGTAAGAACTACCAGAAGCCCCCACCTATCCCTGCATAAGAGTAGGGAATGAGCTCCCCAAGCTCGTGGCTGTAGTCGCCTCCTTGTGTGGCTAGTCCGCACCTGGAGAGCCATCAAAGCGCAAAGCGCTGGAAAGGGCAAAAGCCCACTCGAGTAGCGTCTGTCGATGACTTTCGCTGCTACGAGTGTGGAAGGCAAAAGTAAAAGTAGCAACACACACATGGCGGCGCAGCAGCGACGTCCAGGGTGTTGCAGTGCGTAAATGTTGCCGCAGCTATCGGTAGTTGCGCGCAACTCGAGCAGTCAGTGCCGGTGCAAGTAGCAGCAGCTACTCCAGCACACAGCACAGCTCAAGCACCAAGTCCGGGGAGTCCCCCCGAACGCAAGAAGAACGAGATCCGCCCAGGATCTCGATCCAGGATGCAGCACAGGCTGCAAGGAGCGGCTGCAGATGCAGCTGCAAGCAGTTCAGTATGCGGGTCACGTATATTGTGTTTTGGTTTTCACTCCTAGTAGAGCAAGTAGCTTCTGTGGCTTTTCAGTTTCGAGTAGGAGTAGAAAAGTGTGTACGAGGAACTATCAGGGTTCTTTAATTTGTTGATGCACACCTATCAGCAATTCCAAATAGTGTCGCAGGGTTCACGCACCCGGGCACGACGCGCAACTCATCGAGGGACGCCTCGCGCGCATACACGGCCAGGCATCATCGCCTGCCGTGTTCGGTTTGAAAATCTACTTTGGTAAGGTATTCCGTCTTGCAGATTCGCGAGACTGCCTGCCAAGAACACAAGCCCAGCAGGGTGCTGGTTGCACAAGAGCCGAAGGCCGCAAGCCTAGCGGCACAGCCTGCCGGGAGCGCAGGCACGGGCGCCGACAAGTTCGGCGCGCAGCGCAACCGAGGTTGCGAAGTAGAGAAAGTTGATCGATGCTAGTGCAGCATCGGTTGCAAATTGACTCTAGAAAAATAAAAGAGTCTACTGTCGGTTTACAGAACGAAGAATCTGTAACATAATACAGCCTGAAGCGCGTCAGCATCGCTGTGCAAGACGTTGCTTCTGTTGCTGTTAGGCTTTGTTTGAAATAAGGCAAGAAAAGGCTGCGCCCGGCTCAGTCGCTTGGCTAATGCCAAAGTGTCGAGCCTGGTCACATCTTCGTGAAGAAGATGCAGATGGAACATCATCCCCCTCTGCTGATATATTCTCACCGCTCTCGGAACATGGTGCAGTCGTTGGTCGGAACATGGAATATTTGGTAGAGATAGAAAAGCTTAGTTGTTCTCTATCGCTGAGAGATGCACTTCGTCAGCATCTAAGATAAAGATATTCGACAGAAGCAAGTAGGTTAGGTTAGCGCTTTTGCTCGTACAGAACCACAACAATCTCTGCCCTAACCGCTCTGTGCTCTGGAGCCGGCTAAGGGAAATCATTTGGGGGGGAGAGCAGGGAAAAAGGGTCGATAGCTGCTGGGTTTTTTTTTTTGAAGCTCGGTCGGGGGGGGCAAGGGTTTCAGGATAGGGTAAAGGGTTTTAGGGAGGTAACTGGGAGATGCAGGGTGTAACTCCGTGTTTTCCTGCGTTTCCCGGTGGCGTTTGCGTACCGCTACCAGAGCTTCGGCTCAGGTGGCGCAGGCAGGAAGGGCAAGAAGAGGAGTCTTGCTTAGGACCTGCCATTTCTATGGCGCCTGTTCTGACGCAAGGAAGGGCAAGCAGAGGCGGCTTGTTTAGGACCTTGCGGCTGTGCGGAGGCTGACGGGAGCATTACGGATGAGGAGGTAGTTTTGCTCCAGTCTGAAGCCAGGACAGAAGGAAGGCTTCGGCAGTTCTTCTACCTGGTAACTCCCCGAGCTTGGCCGTTCACTACTAAAACGGGCGGTGTTTGTTCGTCAAGCTCTGGTGGCGACTAGTTGAGACACTGGTTGCCAGCTATTTACAAGCAGGAACATAGTTAGTATGACAAACAGTTACTCGCTCGCCTGAAGAAGCGAGCACACAATTTTTTTTTTGCATGGTGTATGCATTGCAAAAGTATCGTACTCGTATAAATGCATTACAAATTTCCTCAGCATGAGAAATAAAATTTGTAATGCAGATTTGCCTTGCAAACAAGATTTGTAATGCAAAACTTGCATTAGCATTTGTACGAGTGCGATATGGTGCAGCCGTTGGTCGGAACATGGAATATTTGGTTTGATGTGGCGGTATGGATGTGTCAGAGTTGAAATCGACAAAGTTGAAATAATTTGCCATGCATAAAATGGATGCCAGTTGGAACCCAGTTTTCAAGTGGCGCATGACAACTTTCGGTGGTCCCTAAATCCAGTTTGTCATGCTGTTTAGGCAAAGAAGAGTGATTTTCTCATGCTACTTTAGCAGCTCGAGCTGTAACCCCAAACAGGCTTACAATCGGCCTCACTTGCCTGCTCTGCAACACACGCACCCCGGGCCATGCATTTTATGCATTACAAATTATTTATTTCAACTTTGACGATTTCAAACCTGACGCTTCCATAGGCGGTAGCGTCGTGATTCTATAAATTCAGAAGTAGCCTCTCCTATCGCAGTCCTCACAACTCAGGTATTGGCATTACGTGGTCATCTGAAATTGAATCTGTCGCCACATCAAGCGGTCTACTGGAAAAAATGTCCGTTAAGCACAAACCCGTACACCCCCATCACACCGTGCACCACAATACCCCCGGCCACCACGGCGAGAACCACAGCGACCATCCCCACGACAACAACCACGGCGGCCCCCACAGCGACCATCCACACGGCAACAACCACGGCGGCCACCACGGCGACCACCAGGAGCACGGCGGCCACCACGGCGACCACCACCACCAAAAGCACGGCGGAGACCACAAAAAGGAAGAGCATCAGGAGATTTATGACTCCAAGTTTCTCCTGGAAACTAGCCAGACTTGGAAAGTTCCGTGCTACGATCAGTCCGACCCGGAAAAGCAACTGGACAACAGCCACTATTGCATCGTAACAATGAATATGGACTGCATCAGAAGTAGTGTAGCCAATAATGTACATCAGCTCCTCCGTGCTACGGAAGCAAGCGTCACCAGGCTCGAAATAAAAATTGACAAAGTTGACATAGATTCAAAGTGCATATAGCACAACGCACGACAAGATGCCACCTGCTTTCTGCTTTGGAGAGCAGGCAAGTGTTGAGCGCGAAGATGGTAGTCCTGTTGCGGGTTAGAGATTGAGCTGAGAAAGAGCGCAACAACAAGAGTGCTGCGCGTTTCTCCAAAGAGAACGCCTGCGGCAAGTCACTCAGCCGCTTCAGAGATTTACCGCGCGCCGCTCAGAAATTGAAATGGTACCCATTTCGATTTCTTGATGCGTCGCTAAAAAATGTTTGACCTTTATTGTCATTTTGTTTCGAGCCTGGCTTTCCCATAGGTGCCCGGCTTCGCGTAAAGCGAGAGAGTAGTCAGTGCAGTTTGTGTGTGTATAATAAGGTAAAGAACGTAAAAGGCGTCGACACGTCCACGACAGCTTATCGCATGTTTGATGCGCAGTATCATGTTGACGCTTGACATGAAGAGGATAATGTTGATGTACTATTAAAAGAACAAGTGCGAGCACTTCGGTGGCGTTGCATAATTAGAATTCCGAAGGGAGATCATGTGATCTCGAAGATATCGCCCGAACAACATGTGGATCCGAACCCGAAGCACAACAAGCACGCCACCGACCCGCTCAGCCTTGTCCGATCGGGATTTTGTCCAGCACTAGGGGGGTCGGTCTTGTATCGCGGGGCGGAACACGCCTACAAGAGCGTTCTGGACGGTAGTTGGAATCAACCCGGAAAGCCTAAGGGAAGTTCAAGTTCTGCTAAGTCGATGGTGCCGCATCACTGCTATAAGAATAATGATTGGTACGACCCGAGTAGCATAGCGAACCATGTGAGAGGAACAGCCGGTAAATTTTTTCACGGCGTGAGTAGAATATTTGCAAATGACCATGATGAAGCACACAGACACGACTACGCAGGCTGTTCGTGCCGTGCGCTGCATTGGGACAATGAAGCAAACAAATACTCATATGAGGTGGGTGCGAGCTCGACCTGGGGGAACTGGGGTGGGTCTTGGTTCACTGGTGGCAACAACCACAGGGATAAAGACCATGATGGAGTCGTGGATCATGAGATGAATCATGATGATGACATGATTTAATTGGATCCGCTCCGGCTTCTAGCGTACCCGCTTGCGCTCCCTTTCGCACAATAACAATCGTGTGTCTGATGTTTAAAAAAAGAGCGTGCAAAAAGCAAAAAATAAAGGGTGTGGCTTCTATGTGGACCACGAGCACGACCACAAGCTGCTCCTGCACCTGCTACATGATGTTACATGACCTTGTAGGGCTTTCATCCTGCCACTTGTTCGTTTTGGCCGTGAGCGTCCGTCTGTCTCCGAGTTCAACAATTGTGATCAACATGCCTCACACATTTTCCGTGTTTCTGTCGGATCCAGAGAACCAATAAGTGAAAAAAGATTTCTTGAAGATCTTGTGCAGCAGAATGATATTCTCATCATGGGAAAAGTCCACCAATTGGTCGTCGTGATACTACAACCTACACCTTGTAGTTCTCTTGCTACGATCATGTCGTGGCCGGAAGAGTAGAAGGCTCTAGTACTCTCAGCTGCTCATTGCGCTGCTACACGCCTTGAAGATGTGGACCTCAGCGCGCCTGCAGGAGCCGCCGTGCGCTAGAATGTATGCAAAATATTCGAAAAATAATATAGTGACATAGTAGTAAATCAAAGTCAGCTGCCGCACTGCAATTTGGGTTTATCTTTATTTCCTGTGTTTCTTTTTTCCTATCGGATTCGAAAAGCTTGGTGAAGGTTCGACATAGTCGACACTAGATCGCTCAGTTGCAATTCAGATAGAAATAGCCGAACGAGAACAACTAAGAAATGGAAACACAGCAAGAGCGTGCACGGCGCTGCGGCTGCGGTCTCCGGTTTTCCGGCCTACCACCCGCTGTCGCATTCTACTTCCTGATCCCTTTTCTCTTGGCAGCCTCTGTGACATATGGGAGCCGGGTGTCTGTGTCTGAAGATGGGGCGCGCGGTTCTTCGGACGCTGTGCGTCATTGCAGTGAGGTTCCGCAAGGTAGCAGTTATGGACGTTGTGGCCAGACCCGCGCTACAACATCCATAGGAACAGGAGACGAGATCACCACGACAAGCAAAGGCACAGGGCGCGAAAATCGCGGGCTTCTTTTAGCTGCCAGTCGAGCCCAGGGAAAATACGGCGAAGAGAGGGTCAGTCGAACTACGCGCACTGTAGCCAAGGGATCTTCTGAAAAAGGTGAAGGCGATGGTGATCATCTTTCGGGAGAACTGGTGCCGATCGCTAGTAAAAGACGCCTCGAGACCCGGTTCCGAAGACGCTGCAAGTCGACGGGTAGCTCTGCCTCATCTTCGGCTGCACTGCTAGAACAAGTAGAACTTGAACCAGAAACAGAAATCCACGACGAGCAGCTGCGATGGGCGGGCCCACTGATCGAAACCTCACCTATTGACGTCGATTGCGATTCGCAAAGCAAGGAGCTCGGTGCAGCCTCGAGAACAACAGACGACGTGTCCATTATATCCCCAAACCGGAGCCGCTCCTGTAGTTCGGATCAAACGTCGTCGCGAGACCACGCCGGCGCTCCTCGATCCAGTTTCATCTCGACGCTTACATACCCCGTGTTGCGAGAATTTAAGGAGGTTCGCTTACAGGTGCTCGATGACTCAAAGCAGCCGGCTTGCAAAGTGGACAAGAGGACGCGAGAGGAAGCCCCTTTGGTAGTTCGGGTCGACCTGGTGCAAACAGTGGAGTATCCTGCAAGAAGTAGAACGGCGCATGTTGATCCTGCAGGTGCTGGCTCGCGTACAGATTCTCAAACCACGCCTCCTGACTCTGGCACGCCGCGTATCCACGAACTGAAGGAGGTGAAGTGTAGTGCGAATTTCACCCGCTATGGCAAATCCCACATTCACGACCCGGAAGTGCAGACGCTGTTATCACCCTAGACATAATGTAGACCGCTGTAAGTTATTGTATTAAGGACCCACTTCCGCCACTAATTGAAATTGTAATTTGTAACTGTAGGGAGGAGGAAGACATTCACTTGAAGAATTTTCATCAGATTTTTATACTGTTGCAGATTCTCAGACTCCTGCAAGCAACCGAATTCGAATCTCGACTTTACATTGGCATTGCTGTGAAATTATGATCATTTCCCGCCTGCCAGTGCTATTGCTATGGTGACTATGCTCTTTGGTTGATAACAGTTGACTGCGAATCAGAAAGAAGGCTACCCTTTGTATCATAGTGCGAAAGTGGCTGGGGCGTTCATCTACTTGTAATTTCAAACGGCACTCAGATTCTGTGTTACTGTTGCAGCAAAACTTGCACGTCGTCGTGCGACATTTTATTTTGAGATTCTCGTTTTTTATGATCATCCACCCCCTCGACCATGACTTTCCTCTTCCATACTCTGTTGGAGCGAAATGGCGCACTAATTCTGGTACCGAAGAACGCGCCGAAGTCCGTTGAGGGAAAGAAAAGTTCCCAGAAGCTGGCAGAGTGCTTGCAATCGATACAAGTACCGCCGATAAAAATTTCGGTCATCAAGATTCCGCCACCGACGTGGTCTCGCGAACTGTATACGGCGAAAATGAAGACAAACCAGGACGACACGCCACGTGGCATGGAAGTGCGTACAGACAGGATTGCAAGAACGGAAGGACAAGGATTGCTACACCAGTATGGAAGTGTCAGGTTTGAAATCGACAAAGTTGAAACGATTTGCCATGCATAACATGCAAGGCATGAGGTGCCTGCCTTGCCGGGATAGCAAGTGAGGCCGATTGTGAGCCTGTTTAGGGTTTGAAATAGAGCTTCTGAACTCGCATGACAAAAGCAGTCTTCTGTGCCCAAACAGCATGACAAACTGGATTCCGGCGCTCGGAAAATTTGTCATGCGCCGCTTGATAAGTGGGCTTCCGACTGGTATCTGTTTTATGCATGGCAAACTACTTCAACTACTTTGACGATTTCAAACCTGACACATCCATAACCAGCAGAGCTATGATACGGACGGAGATACAACTCCTGGCGCTTGTTCGTCACAAGATGTGGATCATCCGGAGGATTTCTCTTTGCCGTCTGTTTTTGAACTGGACGAGCTAGAGGACTGGGAAGTACAACATGGTGATGATTTCGATTGTGCTGACGATCATCTGATGACTGATGAGCCTGCTGTTGCTGTATCGCGGCAAAACCCGCCGAAGCCTGCGCGCGGTGAAGATCATCAAGGACGTCGAGAACAACTACATGCGTCGTCATTGCTAACGGCTTCTGGAATAAAAACTCGATCGGCTTCGGCACCTGGGACCACTGGTCCTGCCTTGCCAAAGACGCGATCAGTAGACGCGGAAAGGAAGCCAAAAACCGGCAGCCGACGTGGCCCCCAAGCTGTGTTGAGTCCTCGTGACCCCGGGTTAATAGCAGAAGAAGTGGAAAGAGCTGCACAAGATGACGATCGAGCGATAGAAAACGACCTGTCGCTTCGTTTGCAACAAATGCGACTTTCAGGAGGAGAAACTGATGCGACGAAAAATCTTCAAGCTGAAGCTCGCGGAAGAAAAGGAGCCAGCACAGCTGCCAGCCCTAACGCGGTTCTACTTCGAGGAAGGGCCGCTGCAGCCTCACAGAGAACAAGTGCGGGCTCAGGAGGTATTTCTCCTATGAATACAGCAGGACCAGCCTGGTCCACGTGTATACTGAGCTAACGACAAAGAGGACAACCTGGAAGATGTTGTACATCACAAAGGCACTACCACTACCACGCCCCCGCTTTTGTCTGATCGTCTATTGGACGTTGCATGTCTATGCATCCCACGATCGATGAGCACCAGTGCACGAACTACAGAAGAAGTTTTCAGTTTTCTGCACTGGACGGTGATAGTTGTCCCCGCGACGACGAGGACCAAACTGCAGAAGAACAGGAGCGAAGAACAAAAAGATTCTCGTCAGCATTGTTCTCTTTCATTTTCAAGCATAAAGTGTAAGTTTAACGCATCATAAATATCGTGCAACACAGTTCCTGCTGACCAACCTTGTCATGCTGGCCAACCATCATGATGAAGTTCTCTTTTCAGACATGTTTTCACGACCGATTCCGATCCTACCAGCGTTGCGTGACAGGCTTTCTCACCTGTCATGGAGAGACGTGCTGACGTTGTAACAAGTAGATAGAAAGCAAGTACTTCTTAAACGCGTCGGTGCAGACGAGGTAGAACAAGCTCGGTGACGAGAAAAAAAGCGATCAGACTAAGAGGATATATATCGATCAGAGGATAATCGATCAGAAAAAAGCGATCAGAGGACAATCGATCAGAGGATGATTCAAGTGGAGGTCGTCCACCAATCCGTGTCACTATAAAAATCGGTGCCGAGGAGGGAGCAAAGGCAAAGGCAAACGCAAAGTACAAGTAGGGTCTCGGTTCTCTAATTTCGGATCAGCGTCCTTAGTTCCACAGGATTTGGCATTGTAGTGCTAGAATCTTCAATGTGAATGTCGAAGACTACCCATCGCAGCCAGCGCAGCATCAGAATTCACTCCATGATCGGAGCTGTCTTCATTGCATTTCCATTTTCCGCATCCGCAACAGCGTCTCTGACTTTAAAATACAACAACCTTGTATTGCTCCCCCTAACTTCTATCAAGTAGTTGTATTAAAAACCTTCTTGCTCTTCGTCTTCCATAGCTCCCCCTATAGAGTATTCCTTCATAGTTGGCGCAGTGCGACTACATTTACAGACTTGATTCTTGTTCTTCCTCGCTCTACTACAAAACTTGAACTACTCTCCCGCACCGCCATCGCAGATTTGATCTTGACGGATTGAAGGCAAGCACTTTCTTTTCAATCTCAATCGTTTTTTTTTCTCGTTTTCATCACTACTATACTAAGTAGAAGCCCCCTGTGCAAGTAGCAGCATCACGATCAAGTCGTAACCTCGCAAAAATGTTGGAGATGGTCGTTCCCGTGTCCTCGTGGCGTCGTGATGCGTCTATGTACCGGCAACCCGCTCCTCGGGTTGTGCGCTGTCAGATTGCGACGACAGCCGTTCTGGCACTCTGTTCGTTATCCTTGTTTCTCTCCCCTGTTGCGCATGCACTCCAGTTTCAGGCAGGAGGACCCGCAGGACAGCCATTGACTCTGCCTTCCGCTATCACGACGGAAGGTGGTAACCAGCAGAACTACTCCGCTAGCACGGAACAAAGTAACCAGATCGACCCAGCCGAGCTGTGCCCCGTTTGCCTGGATCCCCTGCTCAACGGAAGGCCATGCATTGGCCTGCATGTGTTCTACAAGAATGTTATCGGGAGCAAAAAGCCCCCCCTCCCAATTAAATCTTCGGTTTATAATTGTGTATGCAGAAACAGCGGGCATCTGCTTTAGCTTTTTCTTCTCGTATGTATTTTTGCGCCGCACTAGAACTAGTACCGCTCTGCAGTCTGCCATGCCGAACTACAGGTACGATGCTGCAACTGGCGACACAGACTAGTAAGCATCTGCGTCACGCTGCAATGGGTGCTTGAATGTGCTTCCGCTCCTGCAAGAATAGCATTTAGCAATGTCAAAGCGTATCAATCTGCGTCCACGAATCTGCATCAACACATGGAAGTCCCCCACTGCCATTTGGGATGGGAGGGGGAATTTTTCCCAGGCACCGCAACCGGGGGGGAAAAGGCATGTAATGCACAGGGACTGCGCAGCGGTATGGGTCGAACGGTGTCGGAGACAAGGTCTTCCAGCCACATGTCCTGGCTGCAACCACGCCGACCAGTGCTTCGTGCGGCGGCCGCCACCTGCAAGGGTTGAACGGGAGGAAAGGCTTGAGCAGCTGCTACACGATCGCGAGAGACGGCGTGTGTGCAGGTTGTACTGCTCACCCGAGGCGTGTGCAGGTTGCTCTCTAGTTGGCTCCTGTCTGTGTCTAGCTGCCGGCACCTGCCTGGTTAGTGGGCATCCAGCCCCGGCTGCCGCTTTCTGTGTGGGCGGCGTACTCACAGGTGCGGGCGCAGCTGGAGTTCATTTCCACCACGAATGCCGAAAACGGCAACTGAAGCGGCTCAGGCGGCAGAACGTACCTATCGTGAGTAAGAACATCGCCACCCCAGATTCATTGCATTTGCTGTAGGATCGCAACGGTTCCTATTATGCATGCGCACCCCCCACGACCAAGGCGGGGAGCAATTTCTCACTGTGGTTCGCAATTTTTCATGCTAAAATCACCAGAAAATTGAGCGATTTGCGAGGCGGCTTCACTCCATAAACACGATTACAGAGCAGGCGCAGGCCCATCCAAGCCTTTCATGCGCATCATACATCAGCAAAACGACCTTGATGACTCGTGTATGCGAGGTATCCACCTTGACTCTGCCAGAGTCAAGATGGATACCTCAGGGAAGATTTGCTTAGGGGAGAACCTCATGATGGAAAATAAAAACGATACCTCATCCATGATGGATTTACTGGGCTGGAGATGTTTTTACACAGGATGCCGCCAGAGCATTACATCGAAGAGTTTCAACCAAGCCAACAGCAAATGATACCATAACGGTGGAACAGTAGCAGCCGCACCGTGATGATTCACGACGATGCGTGCCGACGTCGTGGCTTGTGTAGAAATTGCGTCAGCCGCCTACGCATTGCAAACGTGTGCCTGGATCTGGAAACTTGTGGTTGTGAGTGGTGCTGATATTATTCTTCATCCTGTGTGCAGCTTAACCGTAGGAAAGCTGCAAGTGAGCCCCTTGCACCACCAGGGGTATCAATGTATTCGCTGACAAGAAGAGATTTTGTATGATTGCGCCCGGAGTGGGGCTACCACTACCTTGCGAAAGAACTATATATGATTTTACGATAGGACTCTAGAGCACTCTTGAAGCGTGTGTAAGAATTCTACCTTACTCTGCTTCTGGCTCCTCATATGACATCAAACCATCGAGACGATTCACAGAGTGGAAAGCGGCCATTTACATCTGAGGCCTTTATTTTATGAAGAAGTAGTCTAGCATACGAGACAGCGCTCGCAGCGGGTCTACTTTGAAAGAGAACTTCTATGTCTGATTTTATGATACTTTAGAAGAGCACTGCACGTTCACTTGAAGCGAATGTATGCCAAGTTCCACCTGGCAATTAAGTAGGTAGTGGCATTCGCCAGAGTGCAGGATGCGCGATGTGAAGTGCAGGCAGCTCGCAGCTGCATCAGCTTCATATCAAAAGACTGTGGATCAAGTAACACGACGCTTGCAGCGGCAACCGCAATAATACTGCCATCAGGAACAAGGAATAGAGAAAGAGATTGGCGGGGCGTTTCATGAGCATGACGCCCGCCCTCCGCGGGGTTGCATAGGCTCCTCCCACCTCTCGAGATGTTCACTTCGCCAGACTGTTGTCTTTCGCTTTCAATCATAAATGTAGGTTTTTTAAACGCACCAATGATGTTGTCAGGCTGTTTCGTAATATGCGATCAAGATTGGATATCGATATTTATGATCTGGATCTCGATGTCATAGAAATAATCGAAAGCGATAGCGGTCGGTGATCTGGAACAACTAGATGAAAAATTATATCACGACATTAATAGGCGCAACAACGGCTTAGCTCTCTATCATTTTCATTTATTTGTCAAAGCATATCGACCGTCACAGTGAGGAGAACAAAATGCATTAGATGAAACACTAGAATAATTCCAGGCGAAGTTCTTGCAGCCCAACAGATTTCAAATCTTCTCTTTTGTTTTTACCTGTGACATGTTTTTTTTTTCCTTTGCGTATTCTTTGAATTGTTCACGTTATTCGGACAAAGCATTTGCGAGACTCGAAGAGCGAGCATTTGCGAACTTAAGAACCACTATCACTCAAAAAGTCCTTGCTTCTTTAGTTGAACGGTATGATTAGGCAGACCACAAACAGCCCTGGCTGCGCAGCACCATATGGCCTCCATAGAGATCATCCAGATCAAGAATTCCTGATCGCACCAGGGGCGCGTGACAGGCGAAGACGAGCTGGCAGCTAGACCTAACGACCCAATTGTAGAAATTGCACCGACACCAGCTGCGCGAGGAAGATGAGTCATCACATCAAAGCCAATTTTCTGGCTTCGGTCGCGGTACTAAAGTGCTGGTATTGGTGCGGCCTTCTGCTGTCATTGTTGTTTGACGCAAGGACGTCGTGGTCGACGTCGTGGCAACATCACCCCTGTTTTCCCTTACAACAAGCTACTGCACTTAGTTCCTCCACCCGATCTTCAACCGGCGATTCGAGCAAGAAAAAAAATCGATCGAACCGCACGGCTGCAACCTCGGCGACCTCATCCAGCGCTGAAGATGCTGGAGGTGAAAATTGTCGTGCTCAACAAATTTCATCAGGCAGTCACAGCAAAAAGAACTGCGCCACCAGCACGACCACAAGTCCAACTTCTTCTTCGCTCGCGAACAGGAGCCAGAGTACTAAACCCGACCGCTCGGCGTTCCTGCGCGCCATCCGGGCGCAGGGCGCGGAAGCGGAAAGCCGAGTGTGTCGCAGCAGCTCTTGCTCCGACGACCACAACAGAAAGCACCGATACGACAATCGCGTGCCGATCGCCAGCACGCGACGCGCGGCGGGGCCGCGGCCCGTTGTGCGGGAATTTTTGCAGGTGCGACTGCAGCCCGTGGGAAAGAACGGCGTGCCGGTAGTGAAGGAAAACGGAAAACCCTTGATTACGCGCGTTGATATCATTCAGACCGTCGACTTTTCCTCCTCGGCATCTTCTAGATCGGCGGACGAGAGATCTTCTTCAGCAGAGGACAATCACAATAGTTCATCAGAAATAAACGCGAGTTGTCCGAGCTCTGCCTCTGCAGCACCTGAATCAGAAATAAGACTAGACAGCCGCATTGGTGATGCAGCTGAGCTACAAGATCAAGAAGAACTGCATGCAGGAGCAGCAGGGGCCCCATCAGCTGCGCCGAACGACATTGCGGAGGACGATTGTGTTCGGCAGAATCCTGGTTCATTTAACGTGCGTTCACGAGACGGAGAACATGTAGCAAACAAAAATCCACGTGAAGCGCAACTTCGGTCAGCATCCGTTGCCAAAAACTACTCCAGACCGATTCGATCAGTACCTGCTCCGGCACCGGTGTGTCCGTCTGCAAGACTTGGCGCCGGGCCGGCCCACCTGCTTCCTGACTCTACCGCAACCAACATGGAAGAACAATTAACGCCATCTTGTGACACTGACACCGGCGTCCACCAGCGAGCAAAACAAGACGAGGGCGGCCAACTAGATGAACAAGCAGCGACCACAATCAATGATGAACCCCCTGCCACATCACCACGCATCACGGAGGTTAAAGAAGTCAAGTGCAGCACCTTTTTCTCGTCCTGCGGCAAGTTATGAAAGCCTCAGGTTGGGAATCCTCAAAGTGAAAATAATTTGTAATGCAAAAAAGCGACTCCAGTTGGAGCACCATTTATAGTCGGCGCATGACAAATTTCCCGGGCACTCAAAACGTGTCTGTCATGCTAGTTATGCAAAAGGGTGCCCTCCTCTCATGCTAATCAGGAGCCCAATTCTGAACCCGTAGAAGCACAATAGTCCGCCTCCATTGCGTTCTCTGCAATACAGTCTTTTTGGTGTCGCATTTCATGCATCACAAATTATTTCCACTTTGAGGATTTCCATTCTGAGGGCGTCATACAAGTCGAAAATTTCCGACCGAGAAGTGAGGTCCAGATTGACGAAGAACCAGGCGAAGGCCTACCCGCTGCTCGAATATCAAATGTAAAAATGTCTGGGTCTGGAAGAATGCATGTTTGTGATGCTTGTCTGGCATGAATCTTAAATCTGTCATGCACGTTGCCCAAGAGCCGCATTTTTCTGTCATGCGGAGACGCAGTTTGTCATGCAGAATAGGCAACACCTACAAGCTCAGAAATTTGTCATGCTGAGCCAGCACTTGTGGCCCCCTCATGCTACGCCACTCAGCATCACAAGTTTCCAGACCCAGACATTTTTGCAGTTCATATCGAGGAGAACGGGGCAATCATTCGCGTGCCGAAAAAGCTGCAACAGTGTCCGCGGAAGAAAAAGGACACCCAGAAGTTGTTCGAGCACCTATCAACCGATGTCGTGCCACCACAACAGGTCTCCGTCATCAAGCTGAGGCCGAAAGTTGCCGCGGCGAAGCGGAGCTTTACCACGTCGGCTAGGGTAGAAGGCGCTGTGACCGCGGATTTTCTGCCCGCGATGAAAGAAGCCCCGCGGGCAGACAAAGCAAGTATTAAAGAGGTTGGTGGCCAAACTACGTTTGATGAAAGTGAGAATTCTACCGCGACGCATGAGAGTGCTCTTCACAACGATAAGAAGCTGATGCAGAAGGAGCTTACTAGTTTTGATAGCGGAGCAGGAGGCTCGACGACGGGAGCTCCTCCAGGTGCAGGCGGTATTAAGCGAGGAGGCAGACAAGATCGCCTGGCAAGAACAAGCGTCAATCTCAATGCTGAAGATGTTGAATGCGGTTTCCGTTCCGATTGTTCTTCAGCCAAAGTAGAGGACGAGCAGCGGCCGACCACGTCGGACCGAAACAGCCTATCTCATGATCTGTGCGACGAGCCTACCCTAGACGATCTACACGCGTGGTTAGCCAAGGAGAAGTTTGCACACGATGCGTGTGATCCAATGGCTTCCAGAAGTCGGACGGCCAGCGGTAGTTCCTGGAGCTATTCGACTACCGATTCTGATGCTGATGACCATGTTGAAGTTGACCTTGCTTCACGTACAAAAAAGGAGAAACTCGACAACTCACCGCCATCAGCAGCAACGATGAAGAATAAAAACAGAAACTGCCACAGAAAAACTACCACTACACCACAGCACCCGACAAGATCGTGTAACCGTTGGCGCTACACATCTCCCTTAGTGAAGAACGTAGCGGCGCTGTGCGCACTGAATCGACTCTCTTCTTGCCTCCAAAATTTGCACTTGAGTAGTACAACTACTAGCGGTGACCACAGTTCTACTACTTCATCATCCTTGTCGAATCACTTTCGGCCATCTTCTGGTGATTGGAGGGGATCGAGTTCATCGACTTCGGCTGTTCATCTGCCCGACGACAGTGGAGCAGGCGGCGGTGGCTCCGCTGCGTTACCAGCGCAATGGCAGCACCAGGCCGCATTACAGCTTACCAATTTGGCCCCGAGAACGTCTCCTAGTGCCACGGGTAGTTGTTGTTTTCTTACCTACAATTGGAATGGCCCCTCTTCCACCATCTGGCGAGCCGAAAACAGTTTCGTGGGTGGATCACCAAAGCTGGAACTCCTGATGAGAACGCGATCTGGAAGAACTCGCTCTGGGGTACTAACAGGCGAGAACGCGCGAAGAACATCCGGGGTCCTCGCAGCTTCACTTCCGCCGAAGCCGCGCCCTGGGTTGTTGCAGCAGGCGTTGCAACGCTCACTAGCTAGAATTAAAAAGTAGACTGAGTTCACCTTCAGCACGTATAATAATTTAGCATCGCTCAGCACTCATAGATTTTGATTTTTTGTCAATATTAGAGACTCATTTACATTTTCTCGAGGAGCAGAGCAAGTATCGCAATTAACATTCTTCAGTAAACGCTCTCATAGTGATGTATCTGAGTAGTTTCTACTTTAGGCTTTTTCATCCATGACCTGCATTCAATTAAGGGTGAAGGCGAAAGGAAGGACGTTTCTTCTTTTCACCTACGGTACGTTTTTATGTTTCCTCACCAATTAATGTCTACATCCACATCTACTTGTCTTGTCACGTCGTCTGTTCGAAACCAGTTTGAAAATGTTAAATCTGAATGGGAGAACACGTTGCTCGTGATCATATACGAGAAAGATCTCAAAAAGTAGATGGCACCAGAATCGGATGAATGCTTACGAGGACAACTTCGCTGTAGTGCCGAGGCACATCATGGTGGAGGTTTACTTTACTTCAGCATCAGTACGATGTACAGTGATGTTCATTGATTCTTCTTCACTCTGTCGTGAATTTTGTAGTAAAGCAGCTCTTTTGCTTTCGTCTATCTGGCTCTGTTGAGAGGTATTATCTTTATCGTCGTTCTCTGCACGGGTTCTTTGAGTGAAGAAGCACGAAGCTACAAGACGCCGATGACGGCTACTTAGGAGAAGAAGAAGAAGCTTTAATATAAAAAAACGACTCATTTCACCAACCATGACGACGTCCTCGGAGCAACTCGGCACGTTCACGGGTCTTTACGACCTGGGTCCGCAAAACTTTTACTATGCGGCCTGCGCGGACGGCCTGGCGTGGTTCCAGTCGCGGGGGCTCGACCACTTGGAAAGAGCGAGGCAAGACGACGAGGTTTCGGAAACCGCCCCCAAGCTCGACCTGGTTTGTATCCAGGAAAAAACACCCCTCCTTATCCATTTTTTACATGACAAGTGGTGGACTTTATGCACGTTTTGCATGACAAATTGGATGGGGATGGGTGTTTTTTCCTGGATAGTTTGCTGCGACATCGTGCAACCGATGAACGTATCAAATGTAAAAATGTCTGGGTCTGGAAGCTTGCCAGGTTTGTCATGCATATTTTGGAAGACTCATGATGTCTGTGATGCATGCTCTAGTTTGACATATTTTTAGGGGCCTTTGTCATGCCTCTAGCGCATGAGAACTTCCCTCTCCGAGTAGCACAGACTGGAGTTCTATTGCCGGTCATGCAATACAAATCTTTTTAAAATCCAGAGAGCATAGAAATCTTCCAGACCCAGACATTTTTGCATCTAATAGAACGCGGCCTCGGCCGCGTCGCTGACCACCGGGGGCACGCCCGGGTTCCCGCGGAAACTACTGTACGGACTGCGGACCGCGCACTGCCCGCCGCTGTGGACGCGGGAGGGTCTGGTGGTGGCTGCGGACCACTTCCTGTGGCTCTTTCACGGATTTGAAGAGGAACCGCTGCGGATCAGCTTCCCCGGTTTCGAAATTCCATCCGCCGACACTGGCATTCTCAGCTGCGACAGTCTGGGCCGCATTGCGATAGTTTTGCGTCGAAAAATAACTACAGCGTCTTCGACGACTGGCGGTTCAGGTTCTTCTTGTGTGAAAACCAGCTCAAGCACCAGCAGCCGAAACTGCCTTCCGCCGGCGACGCACACCGCAACGGATGTGCTCGTCGTTCTCGACCCCCGGCCACTGACCGCGGCGGCCTTCGCGCCCGAGCAGCAGATGTTGTCAACATCTGGTGGCCCAGACCTGTTCGCACTGCTGGGTCGGTACTATCCTGTTTCTGTCGAGGATCAAGCTGGCGGAGGACCATCAGCGCAGGAGTCCGCCTTGGTCTTGCGGAAGAAAAAGACGCAGTTATCGTTGGACCTAAACTTCTCCCTGCACCTACCCGAGACGCAGTGTTTATTCACCTTCGAGCTCGCCCCGCACGAGCGCGTCGACTGTGTGGACTTGGTGTGCCCACCGGGCCCGGACGCCAGCAAAGAGCAGAAACAAGCGCTGTCCGCGTCCAACGCCATGTTCAACTGGCGGCTGTTGGCCTGTGTGCGCGAGCCGAACACCATGCAGGGCCGACTGATGTTGTTCGAGAACGCTAACGCCGCGGGGTACGTCGAGGGTCCGGACGGTTCGCTGGTGGGCAGCCAGGCTGGAGCCAGTCCGAAACGAGCACCACCACCCGCGGACGTGCGGGACGTGCGCGCCGGCGGCCGGCTGGACGCGATTCGTGCGGCCTTGCTGGAACTGGGGATCTGCGCGGCTGCAGACCAGCTTGAGCCGACGTGCATTCGCGACAACTGGGACCTGTTTGGCTCGGTCAGCGCCGCGGAAGCAGCAGACCAAAGTCAGCACAATACCTCCGCGGCAACGTCGCAAATAAAGCGGTGCATGCACTGGTGTGATTACGCCAAGCCGCAGGCGAAGTGGCTGGGAGGGGGGCGGATCGCCGTCCTCATGACCGTGGATGACCGCTGTGGGATGTACACTGTGGCGGTTTTCCCGCTTTTTTTCCATGAGGTGAAGTGGCGGTCGCATGGCTCGCACCTCCGAAGGGACGATCCGTTGAATTGTTGCTGGACAGATTTTCAACAGCCAAATCTGGCGCCAACTGGCGATGCTAGTTCTGCAGCCGCCAGCCTGTCAACCAGCAGCACCAACAGGTCCGCACCGCATTTGCTCTTTCCCGGCTGCTCGCAAGCGCGCTACGAACGGACGTTGCAGTTGCGGCAGTCCAGCACACCTAACCCGTGGAATCGGAACTACAAAACCGCCGTGCCGGAGTGTTTTGGGGAATTTGACGGCAACTCGTTCGTCGTCTTCCAGGACGTGAAGGGCACGTGGCACGGGATCCTCTCCCGCCCCGGATCGGCCGGCAAGCCCCCGAAGAACGCCGAAGCAGCGTTGTGTCCGGACGACGCGCGGTTCTGGGACGAGCTGTGTATGACTTGCTCAAATCGGTTACCATCTCAAACGTTACAATAGAATCTTCTGGGATCTGTGTTGCATGATGAGCATGACAGACTCGCACAGCGTTCCACCTTTTGCACTACAAATTTCGCCAGATTGTAGTGAAGTTTGGGGCTCCGGAACTTGTCATGCGCAATCCTATGAGAGTTGGCTAGATGATGCACTCTTGTATCACAGATTTCCATATTCTATTGTAACAGTTGAGATTGTAACTACACCTGAGCGCGTCATACTGTGGACGCTGAATTTCGACCGCGGGCTCTGCATTCGCCTCCCGGGCCCCCAGGTGCTCACCCGCGGCTGTTTGGTGCCGTTGTTCGCGGAGCCGGCCGCAGCCGACACCGCGCCGGTCTCGCCGTCGCCGAAGCGCGGTGCGTCCTCCACCGCGGCCAGCGTGGAAGGCACGCCAGTGCAGCACACGACGGGTTCCGGCACGGTCGGGGGGCGACCCGGAGTTTTCCAAGGCGGCCCGCGGGGCACGGGGCTGGACACAGGCACTGCGGCGACGTCCCTCGAAGTCACGTCCGCAGGACGGACTCCGACCAACTCCGCGACAAAAAGCGGCACTACGACGCTGGGCTCGCCCACCGGCGGTTCGTCCCGGAACGCGGGACAGGCGGGGGCCATCTACGTGTTTCACGCGTCGCCGACGGAAAGTGGGGATGTGTTCTACGTGTGCAACGGCCTGAACCCCGAGGCAGTCAACTACGTTCCCACCTACCGGCTGACCTACACGGGCCGGCGGTTCCCGACCGCACCGCCCCGGTGTCTCAGCATCCCAGCGCCGTCGCGCGGCGGCGAAAGGGTGCCCTGTGTGGTGTACCTACCGGAAACGTGCGAATACGTCAAGGACGGCCCGGCGGCGTCGTCCTCGCCTGAAAGAGGTATAATGCTGTATTATTTCTTCCGGCTGCAGCTGTGAACGATGTTTCTCGCGTCGCGCAATGACACTTCGTAAGACGGTGCGTTGATCCTCATACACTATGATCAGGATCATCATCTTGTTCAAACAATCGGGAAGGGGAATGAATGAAACACTCGTCCAAATCTACTTCTCATCAGGTGGTGCGACACGAAGCTCCTCATCCAGCAGTTCCAGTAGCAGTAGGCTGCAGCGCAAGTACCCAGTAATCGTGTGGCTGCACGGCGGACCGAACAGCCACACGCGGCTCGATTGGATTCCCACTTCCCCGAACGCGCTGGGTTCCGCGTCCCCCAACCGCACCTGGGGGCCGGTGCACCTGGGCCCCTGGCTCGCCAGCCACGGCTACATTTGCGTGATGCCAAATTTCGTCGGCGGCACGCGGTACGGACTGTCCCGGCTCCGCGCCGGGTGGGGCCCCGGCCGGTTCGGCGTCGCGGACGTGAGCGACGTGCTGGATGTGGGCAAGTATTTTCGCACCCGCCAGGCCCAGGTCGACTTCTTCGGTGACAAGGGCGCCAGCGAACAGGGCTTCGCGCCGAAGATCGGACTCGCGGGCCGGAGCTGTGGCGGTTTGGTAACGTTACTGTGTGTGCAGCAAGCGGAAGCCGTGTCCCTCGGAAACTACACGGGCGGGGGCAGCGAAGTGAAGATGGCCGTGAAGAACGGGGGGTTCCAAGCCTTTCCCACGGTGTTCCAGTGCGGCGTGGCGTTCTGCCCGATCACCGATTGGGCCAGGTCGCAACAGTGCTCGAACGACAGCCGGGACGTATCTCTCCTCGGCGGCTTCGTGACCGATCCAGTCTGTCCCAACCCTGCGCTGGAGCACGCGCGAAGAATCAGCCCGGTGTTCGTGCAGGGGCCGCTGCAGGCGCCGGTGCTTGTGATGCACGGCACGGAAGACCAGGTTGTCACTTTCGACAACTGCCTCCGGTTCCGCGATTTGGTGCTGAAAAAGCACTGCGGCGGCTACGAAATGAAGCACTTCGACGCCAAAACGGAAAGCTTTGTCGACGTTGAAAGGGTAGCTCCGGACTTTGAGGGAGGATCTTCACCGGGTATTTGTATTCGTGGTTTGTGATCTTCACAGGCAGGACGTTTATTTGAGGCGTATAATGCTAGTGCGTAGTCATGATGGAGAACGATTCACATCTGTGGTGAGGCTGAATCAATACGCAAAGCCAGAAACAAGGAACAATTCAACAGGAGGATTGCACTATATTTTTAAAAACTACAGATCGCAGCAGGGCGGCGTTTAGTACCTCAGGAGCCGTCAAAAATGGCGTGACCGCGACAAATGAGGAGCCGGCGACCTTGATCACCGTACAAGGCGAGGATCACACGCTGGTTCGGCAGGCCGGCTGGCGTCGAGAAATCCCCTTGCTGCTGCTCCACTTTTTCAGCCGCCACTTGCAGCCCTGGGAATACCCGAACAATTGCGCGCCCTGGAATCGGTGACTGAGAAGGTCGAGCAGTAGTTCGCGGGACGAGTAAAGTACACGTCGGGGTGTTGGTAAGCAATATACCGATAAAAACTTCGAAGAAGATGATGATCAAGATTGTGGAAATGCAGCTCGATGTGGACCACTTCCTTTCGTTCCTCCTGCAGCTCTCGAGCAGCAGACACAAGAAAGTGAAGTTCGAGTACAACTTGTTCCAGCAGCTGCTGTTGAACCGATGACGCCGCCTTGTCGTCGTCGTGGACGAAAGGGAGGTCGTGCAGTGGATTAGCCTCGTTGACGAAGAGAGTGCCGCACCAGAGGATGAAGGCCACACGCGAGCTGCCGCTGTCGCTAAAGCACGATATCATAATTTGATGAGTACCATACTAGGCGACGAAAAAGCATTTCCTCGTCAAGAGCTAGCTTCATCTTCGAACCCGAGATCCAGAATTGATTCCCGATGACGGACAACATGCGTGCCGATGAACAACTGCGGGCTCGCTGCTACTTCTGCTGTTTTTAGCAACAAGGTTTGCAGCTTTTGTTCACATGAAGAAATAAGCCGCGATCACCTATCAATCAGAGCGAAGCGATCCCGATCTCCACTTGTCCTCGGGGAAGGACTACGACTCGGCAAAGCCTAGTACTGGTATAATTGAAGCACTATCTTCCCCACTGTAAAGTAGAACATAAAAACTCCTCCCGGTTGCAGCTGTATGCGCGGTGCGCACCAGGTTCGACACTGCCGTATTTCCGTGGTTCGACACTGCCGTATCAAGTGCTTACTATCTCTATCTATCACTTCAGTCTTGCTCTAGCTACGTAATCACCCTGCTGATGTTTCTGACTCTTCATCATCAAGCTACAGCTACTTCTACAATGCGCTATTATCGCTTCTATCCTTGATCGACATACAATTTCCATCGCTTTTGAACTACTAAACTCAACCAAACCTCGAGAATGGCACCCAGTAATGGCACGACGCCGCTCGGTACAAATGCCTGGTCAGTGTTGACGGAGGGCCAGATTTTAGAGGACTTGGCATCCCTGGGAACCACTGCTTCAACACAAACCCAGCACTCTCGCGGCAGCAGCAGCCCCTCGAAGGGAACAAGTCTCAGTGCGCCCGCGGCGGCGCCGCGGACTGACGCATCCCACAACAACCTCGTTCCAATTTTCTTCGCATCCGGTGGCTCAGAAAGGTTTACAATAGGAGGTAGCGACTTGTCTACCGCAGCGCGCCGCGAAGCCGTGCGCGTCGCGCGCCAACAGGTTGCGAGCACAAAGCAGGAGGCCCAACAATTGCTTTTCCAGGAGGAAGCCAGGTTTTTATATTTGGCGCAAACGCTTTTGGAGAGCATTTTTGCAGCTGGAGGGGACGAGGTCGAGGAGGGCGAGGGCCGCGTCGACCACGACCAGGATCCCTCGTTGTTGCAGAATGGAGATCATGCCGGTGCGAGAAGTGCAACTTCTTCTACAGCAGCAGCTGCAACTACCGCTGCTGTACTAAGGCAAGTGAGACGGGAATATCAGGAGAGATCAAACACGACGACGAGATTCAAAACCAGTGAGGATGTTGACCAGGAATTACAACAACCTCAGGCAGCAGACACGCCTGTTCCGGTTTTCGTGTCTGAACAGCAGAAGGTGGCGGGAACAAGTCATGAAGACACAACCGGTGCCGATGATTTCTCCGGCCAGAATGATCCAGACTCGCTGGAGCAGGTTCTGCAATGGTTTCAGCGCCGCTGTTCCGACAAGGTGTTCACATACCACTTGCAAAAAACCACGACGAGCTCGTCGAGTTCTGGCACACCTGAGAGACCGCAGGAGGAGCAAGCGGCGAATGAAATCGGGAACAGCAGCAGCAGCTCTTCATCCGCTGAGCAGGAAATAAATTCCTCGTCAGAATTCGCGAACGGGAAAAATGGCGGCAACTACACCGAGGAACAACGCGTTGCCGTTACGGGAACATCCACTGGAACGACCTCATCTGACAAGACAGCTGCGGAACAATTCATGGCTGCTGCGAACCGCAAGACTGACAAGCAGAACCAGAAGGACTTGCAACGAGACACGCTCCGGGTAAACGGCCGCACGTTTGCGTCAACGCCGTATCCGGAGACATTGGAGTTCACTGCTCGGGCATTGTTGCAAAAGCCGTCCTCCGGAAGTAGCGGCTCGCCATCCGAGTTCCTGCCCCCAACAACGACGAAAATCACGACAACCGCAACTGCCACCACTACTAACCTGGACGACGCAGTCGCCACTCTGGAAGACCGTTTCGGCCGCAATACCCTCCACCGTGCTCGTACGCTTTTGAGTCGCGTCAACCGGACCGTCTCCGGGGGACTGGCGTTTGAAAAGGTGCTATTGTCTTTTGGCCAGATTCCCGGCGTGTTTGTTGTCCCCGAGTCCAAGAACGCGGCCCCGCTGGAACTGCTGTGTGGACCGGACGTGGCTCTAGGGCGGGCGCACACCCAGTACCGGATTCTAAGCGAGGAAAGACCCGACTGCGTGGTCGGGGTGGTAGACGCTTTTTTCGTCTTTACAGAGGTGGTGACGGATGCTGGTATGGGATCAGAGGGAGGAAGAACTGTCGTGACCACAAGCAAGGAAACGCTGTATTTGCAGTGCACACCTGGTTCATGAGTACTGAGTACGTGGTGCCACGAGCAGGCTGATCAACATCAAGATCAACAGCAGCAAAACAAAAGCGACTTTAAGAAGCCAGCACTTTAATCTAATTGGGTTTGCTGGGCCCGTCAATAAATAAACACGACACAGAAGGATATTAAAAGTGGACGACGTCAGCAGGAGGTCTTGAAGTGCCACTGGCTTAAAAGCGGGACGTCGACCACGATTGCACATGTTCTGTTTTTGCCCGTCGCTAGCAAGCTGCGTTTAAAGGTACACTTACAAGTCAAAGAAGTCTATCGATCATCAATTTCTCTGCTGTTGAAGTAAGTCGGATGCTCGAACGTTGTCATCGTGACGCCCACTTTTCTTGTAGCCCGTTTTTGGTTTGTTCTTCTAGGACTTTTCGAGAAAGTTTGCTCCATTTCCCTACCGAGCGACCGCTTAGATATTCCGTAGCTGCAGGCTGTTTATACTGACGGCGCCGCAATTGGAGGAGTGTAGGTTTTTCATTCGCAGTACTTTTTTCGAAACGTCACACATCAAAAAGATGCTCATCGCGGAGATCATGATCCTCTTGGCATCATTCTTAGTACTCTCGATCTTCTCGTGTCCTGTGCTCGCAGTTGAGTCTGCTTTTTTTACGCAAGCACGAAGCCGAGAAGCGCGGCGTCGCAGTGCAGCTACTCAATGGAAGGGTCACACTTGTTGCCCGGTATTCTTCTTTGCCCAGCACGACAATGCGCGAGCCAGAAACGCCTTCGTGCGTGCTACATTGGCTCACGCCGGCTGGAGCTGCGCCGACGAAGAAGGCAGCATCTTTCAAGCCCGTTGTAGGGAAAAAAACCCAAACGAGAGTAGCAACGATAAAGAATGTGAGGCTGAGGCAGTAGACGAGCCGCTGCGGGGACAAGATACAACCAGCAACGTGGATGGGGTCTTCGTAAGACCTGAACAATATGCTGAGCGCGTGGCCGGGGGTAACCGCAACGGTAACGCAGAAAGTGCATGTCGTGATGAAGAACAGGTCGCGGATAACACCAACTTCGCCACGGTCGTGTGTTTCCGTCCAGGGAAAAAGTCACGGTGCGGCGGAGTGGTCAGCCTTGCTTTGAACAAAAAGAAAAATACTAACCAGCATGATGCAACAGCAACTTCCCGACCACGAGCGGAGGGCACGAAGAACCCTCGCCACGAGCACGGAGAAGTAGAAGTGCGAACCAGGCATTTCCAGGCGGGTGGAGAGAGCAGCAAAGCCCTTTGCAGCCAGGAAAGAGTTGCAGGAGATGACGGCGGGTTGACAACTTCTTCGCAAGAACAAAGAGAAGCCTTCCCATCTTCAACAATTGGAAATGAGACGAAGAAAGACAAAGAAGCTTGCTCGCATCTCATCGAGTCGACAGCAAAAGTCGCACGATACACAATTATCCCCTGCCTCTCAGGTCTGTTACATGCAGCGAAGGGCTGCGCAGCGGTTTGCGCCTTTTGCGTCTCGGAACTACTGGTTGCAGATGGCCGTAGTTGTACTGCTCTCGTCGAGAAGGAGAGGCCATGTCAGGATGAACAGCAGCAGCACGACCTTGTTTTGCCGATGCAAACACAAGTCCGACAAGAAGGAGGGACAACGGGAGGGGCGACAGCTTCTATCCCCGCACAGATGAAGTCGGAGTACTTCGGGGCGGGTTTGGATCTTTCACCGCGCCAGCCTGATCCTTGTTCTACGTGGGCGCGCCAGGAAATTTCGCGAACGCCTCTTGCAGGAACGTGGGGGCCGCTACCACATAATCCTGTAGTTGCAGCTGTCCGGGACGGCCGCCATTATCATGAAGATGCAGCAGTGTTGCACAATCTTCCGGATCCTGTCGCCCCGTTCTTGCGACCGCGTCCCCGTCCTGAGCCACTGTTAGCAATGTCTGGAGCCACGAGGACCAGCTCGGTACTAGCGCCGAAGAACCCATTCGATGAGGACTTAATAATTTTGGCAGGTGCAAGAGCAGAGCCAGCACGAGATGAACAGGAACGGGATGCAACATTTGGCCATCGTTCCGAGTACTACGAAGATTCATGCCCTGCAATTCAAATCACGACGCATGGTGACCACCAGGAGGCCACCAGCGCTGCGGCGGCGCTGTTTTCCCAGGAGCGTGCCGCGATGGCGCCCGGTCGTACGTCGGTTCCTGGTGCGGGCGTTGCAGCGTTTCTTGATAGCAGTTTCGAAGGTACTGGGCACTTGTTGAATCAGGATCGCGGGGAGACGACGCCGCAAAGTAACTTAGACCCTGCGTCAGCAGATACATCAGGCTTCGGCACCTGTGCTCACCTTCGAGACGATCGACGAGGCTCAACATCGTCTAGTCTGCCATTCAACACGATTGGACCGGCGACAGCCAGCAGCATGGCGGGCGTTGATAATTTTCCGCTGGACAAAAGTACGGGAACAACAAGTACAAAAGGATCGCAAAATTCCTATCATCCCTTATCACTCGTCGCGGCCATGCACCATTCCACGTCAGAAAAAAGCAAAGACTGTGCGAGGACGAAAGACGTTTATCTTACTGACACCCGATATTCCCACGTGGATAAGGTGGAAACAACTCCTGGCAGGTCGCGCAAAGTAGCATCGATTGAACTGGAACAAGGTCGTGATGAAGTAAGACATCAAACTCAACAGTCTACAACTTTTTCCCCAAGTGCCGACGTCGAGGGGGCAATAAATAACGGACCGGCATCAAGCACGCCAGCGTTTTCAACATCCTGGGACGAGCGCCAGCACACCCCGCTTTCGCCCACCTCCTCGCTTCACGCGAATTACCACGACGACGGCGAACGAATCGAGTTTTCTTTTCCGGAGCCCCCGTTCCCACCCCCCTCACCTGCCTCCTCTACTTCTACATCGAGACCGCTATTTGGAGCAGTGAACAAGAAAGCTAGTGCGACGACGAGTTCGAGTGTAGATCATGATGAAGAAGGTTCGACGTTGTTGAGAAGATCGCCGGTTTCTAGCTCCTACAACTTCTCAACTTCGCCGGTCGGTGGCACACTGCAACGACTGAAGCTGTCGGGGGAAGAGCTCTCTGCCTCTGCAAAGGAGAAATTGAAATTAGCGGGGAGGATGAATTTTCCAGGGAACAAGCAGGTCGACAAAGTAGAAAAGAAAGATAAGCCGAGCAAAGCCGGGGCGGATTTTTTTCACAATCCTTTTTCTAGCATTCAAAGCTCGATGTTGATGTCCACCTCGTCGTCAGCATCTTCTTCGGTTTCCGCCCGGAGTTCAATAATCTGGCACACCGCAAAAAGCCGCGCAGGTGGTCGCGGTGCGGGTAGTGGAACTACTGAAACGACAGCTACAACGACCGATGCCGGACAAACTTCCCTAGCGCAACAAGCAGAAGAGATGTTTGTGCCTCAATTTGATTCCGCGTCCTCTGCAGTGGGTGCAGGTGTGGCCGAGTCACTGCTTTCTCTGGGACGCAGCTCAGGAAGGGGTAGTTCGCGCTCAAGTTCTGGAGGGGTGGCGGTAGTACCCAACGCCAGTCAGAAAAGTCGGTCAGGAGCTACAAGCACAAGCAGTAGTCGTTCAATGCTTTATCCAAATAGCGGCTTGTAGAAAGAGAAGCGGCGTGCGCGTGGGCGCTGGCGGTTACAACATTTATTTGGCTCTCATATTGAGAGAGGAAAAGATGATCGTCCAATTTCTATCGGCACGTACCCGTGGTACGACAATATGAATACAAATACTACAGTAGCGTACGAACGATCATAGTACAGTACATTTTTGCAGCTGGAAATCCCTGCTCGAAACATTTTGGAAGGTTTGAGTCCCACAATTATCAATTTGCATTCGTACTAGCCGTCTGTACACTAAAACGTACTTACACTAGAATCTCGTCACTCACTTTGTTTTGCGAGAATACAGAAGAAAATCATTGCCTCCACCATGAACTCTGCAGTTTTTGCACGTGAGCAGATGAACATACTGCTGGCCCGATCCATATGTGCACTGGCTGTAAGTACCACAAGGCAGGACCAGCCACATTGGTTCGTGTTCAAGGTCTACAGTTTCCATTCCGTCGTAACACTCAATCGGTCCTTGTTTTAGTTTTATTTTCATCCCAGATCAACTTATTGTTATTTCGCTCTTGCACTTTTTCTTGTCGAAGACGTTTTTTGGCGGCATTGACGTTGTCAAAGACAAAGGTTGCCGCAGGCATTCTTCCTTTGTTCGCTCAAACAGCCCTCGTTTCCACATTTTTACCCCACCTCAGGCCCCACCCCAACCGCAACAACACTAAAAGCTCGATGAGAACAAGTCGAGCATCAAAGTATCCCGTCAAGTATGTTAGTTGGATCAAAACCGCTTCCGAGGAAAGAAGATTGTCCGCACAAATCTGGCAAACGGCATCGCTGGCGGGCTTAAGTAGATTCTCATTCTTTCCCCATTCTTGGAAAAATACTTAGAACCACTGAACACCGCTGCAATTAGCTCCTACTTCCCCTTACTTCCACTAGTACGTACATCATTTCCCCCCTCCACGTCGCTCACCACGCGCTCACGACTCTCTTGTGAAAATGTCTTCGACGTGGATGCCCCAGTTGAAGCCTTACAATGGCAATCCGACGAAAGGCGAGATCCGGGCGGTGGCGGACGAGTATCGGCGGAGCTCCGCCAAAAGGATGACCAGCATTGAGGTGGAGCAGGCGGTCCACCTCTGGCGAAAGGAACTTCAGGAAAAAATCGACCGCCACCAGCGGCGTGTCACCCACCTGGACACCATCGACCTGTCCTCCCAAAAAATCGGCAACCGGGGGGTCGAGTGGTATGGCCGCGTTCTCAACTGTTACATTCTCAACTGTTACGCAAATTTGTGATGCAAGAATGGCAAAAGTGAAAGGAAGGACCTTCCGCGTCTTGCATGACAGAATTGGCACAGATTCTCAGCCTGTTTGGCCGTCTGAAAGTTTGTCATGCGAAGCAGCTACTTGATGGCGTCGATAGTTAAGGCAATTGTGCATGGCAAATCATGTAACAGCTGAGATGAATGTAACTTTTGAGAGCCCCATAACTGCCTCTTCAACTTTTTGAACGACTTCGACATCGGGTGCTCGGTCCTATCAAATGGAAAAATGTCTGGGTCTGGAAGAATGCAACTTGTGATGCTGCCTTTGGATGTCTAAAAAATTTGTGTTGCATGAGCAGCAAAAGAATTCTAATTTTTGCTACGCGGAGAGGGCATCTGTCATGCGGATTAGGCATCAAGAATCCCTCAAAAAACCTGTGATGCTAGGGCATGCATCACAGACCAGACATCATGGGTCATGCAAACCGTGCATGACAAGTCTCAGAATTTTCCGGACCCAGACACTTTTGCATTTGATAGGTCCTGAAGCTGTACAAAAACGACCTCGGAGACGAGGCCATGCGTGCTTTAGCAATCTTCCTCCGGAGATGCAAAACCCCGGTGCACGAAATCCACCTGTCCGACACCTACATCACGGAGGAAGGCCTCTCAGTCGTCTTGAAAGCCGTCGCGGAGCTGGAGCGCTACCCCAGGGTGACGCTCACCGGGAAGGGGGAGGTCGCCACGCAGAGTATGTATTTGCGAATAAACGACTGCCAGATCGACTACAATAAGATCGATGAAAACTTTCACGAAGAGTTGCGGTGTATGCGCAACTGCGTGATCCCGAATTGGTCTTCTAGAACACGAAAAAACGGCGTTGTACAACTACAACCAGGAGGGACCTCCGTAAAGAACACTAGCACTAACAACGATAGAGCGGAAGTGTTTCGCTCGGTGGGCAACACGATCACGAGTCTGGGGCTGGACAAGCGCAGGTACAAGCTATCCGACTTAGGGCTCTCTCTCCGGGACGAGTCCGATTTCCCGGGCATCCTGCAGGTCTTGCTATTACAGTGAAAAATGCCCCCTACCCCTGAAATTGCAAAAACTTGTAATGCAACATTTCCAAATGAAAATTTTTTGTCATGCATGAAAGGAGTATGAATCTTTCTGATGCACCAGAGTCTAGGCGTGTATCGCATCGCTTGCATGACAAGCGCCGCTCCTGCTGGGGTCTTTTGCAATGCAAATTTTTGCTATTCACGAGTGGAAACCTGTGATGCTGATAGATGCAAGAGGGCGAGTGTTTCACTTGGAAAGGTTTGCAATACAAATGCTCCCAAGTTCGGGAGTGGGGGCATTTTTCATTGTAATACTTGCCGCAAGACATCCCGATGGTGATTCTGTTCAAATTGAAGGACCAGTACGAGTACAAAATGAAAGACGAAGACTTGCCGACTGGCGTGAAAGAACGCCTAGTGGTGGATTATAGTGCCGGTGCAGCTGCTGCTGCACAAATTTCCTGCTCCTCATCTTCCCCCGGTGGAAGTAGAGGTGCATCTGGCGTTCAAGTTCATCTCCCCATCCCCTCCCCAAGCACGACCGCCGGCTCTAGTAGTTCTCTTTCCGCGTTGTACCAAACTCCTATACCCTCGCCCGCAAGCTCGTCCACCTCCATGATCACAGCCCCACGGAGCTACACCCGCCCGCCTTTCGGCGTTCTGACCTCGATGGAGTCCTGGATGCGACCGAGGAAGCTGACGGTGTCAAGCAGGACGAAGGACTCGGGAATCGACATCCAACCGAGGCCGCCGGCTTTTCCCACACCGGAGGTCAGCGTCGTCTTTCAGCCCAACTCAAGGGACAATCGGAAAAAGGATGTTGCGGGACGTGGGGCTACTTCTACAGCTGCTGGTGGTGAAACAAACGAAAAGATAAAGGACGACTGGGATCACAAAAGCCCGGTTGCACTTGGCGAAGTGCGGAACAAAAAAGAGTTTGGCGCTGGTATCGTCGTCCCTACGGCCGCAAAGGGGAGGATAAACAGCGGGACTTCGGCAAATGTACAACGCGTAATTCTTGTTTGTCACGCTTTGCGCATGGAAACTGAAAGATCTGCGGTTATTTTCGTTTGTCAAGACCGTGATCGAGCTCAACTCATCTTCGTGGGAACAATAAAATCCTTTTCGTAATAATAAAACACGACAGGTCTCCACGACTTCCTCCAACGGTGCTGCGCCCTCCTCTTCCTCCACCTCCCGTCCCACCCGCAGCCCCCCGCCTGACCCCTCGATCATTCAGCCCACGGTCATCAACCAGGGTGCTCCTCTCTCTCCCACTCCCAGTCGTGGCGGCCGGGCAGGTGGACAACAAGGAATGCGGAACGTCGGTGAAGTGACCGTAGTCGGCGGACAAACGTCAAGAACGTCGACGAGGTGGGCCGACATATACGATACCAGCAGCGCCGCCGACGGAGCGAGCACACCAGAACTCTCTTTGCCTGACCCATCTTCAACCGGAAGAATGCACGGCGAGAGTGGCGGAGCTGTCACTGGAGGAACAAATTGTCATCCTGTCACTACGCGCACAAACGGAACAAACGAGTCAGGGTCGGCGCTTGCAACTGCGCATTTCGCGACACAGTCAGGCAAGAACACGGGTAAGTATACAAAACACGCACTCTCCTTGCGTGATCTTCTTGATTTTGATTGGATGATGACTACTTCCTTTCGTTCTTGACGCGGATGCGCTATTAATTTTTTGACCTCTTTCAACAATCGAAAGCTGTAGTTTTTAGGACTGGGTAACTAGACTGAGGTGCCGCCCATGCTGTTTGGTCTGATGGATGTTTACGCGCGCAAGCGGTCTCGACGAATTGGTTGGACATACTGTGTGGCTCAGCCGCTGGAGGCGGCGAGTCGGTCGAGAACCTTACGCGGCCGCAGGTGACTGAGATTGGCATGACCGTCGTCACGCCGGGAGGGATGCCGTACAGGCCTCCTTTCCCTATTCTCTTGGTCTTTTTCTGCCCACCCTGACTCTGACCCTCTCTAGGGCCAGACCTGTCATGGCCTCCAGTGAGGCGTCAGGAGTCTCTCTGTACGGTCTTTGTCTTGCCACGGCACGTGTGCATGCATCCTTACGACAACGTACCACCGCCCTTCCAAGAGTATAGTCTAGCTCACATCAGAGCCGAAGGCTATGTGTGCTCTAGGGGTGAGGCCCACTGCCCGCCCCGCCACTTCTGAAGGACGCTCTCGGTGCGTTTCAGCGTTCGGGTGTGTGCTCGCGCACCACCAAACGGCGACCCCACCCCCCTTCGGGGGGCGGGGGCCGCTGTAGGCATCCATCGGTCCGTGAATGGACGAAGACCATACAGTATGGGCATTGGCACCTGCATAATAGTTACTTTAGTGTAGTCTTCATTATCATTTCTCTTGTTTGAACGAACAAAAAAAAAACCTTCAACAGCCGAGTCCACCCCATCTCCCGTGCTAACCCCGTCCCCGATCTTGACCCCGAACCTGGAAAACTGCCCAGAATTGACTGATGACCAGCTCCAGCATTTGATCCAGCTGGTAAAAGTGGACCTGGTGGAGTGCAACTGCCACGACGCCCCGACTGCGGTGATTGAGGAGGCGATCCGGCACTTATCAAATGCAAAAATGTCTCGGTCTGGAAGAAAGCATGTTTGTCATGCTTGTCTGGCATGACTCTTAAATCTGTCATGCACGTTACCCAAGAGCTCCACTTTTCTGTGATGCAGAAACGCAGTTTGTCATGTCACACCTAGAAGCTCAGAAACTTCAACTTGTCATGCTGAGCCAGCACTTGTGGCCTCATCATGAGACGCCACCCAGCATCACAAGTTTCCAGACCCAGACATTTTTACACTTGATAGCATTTTGGGCCTTACGAACTGATCAAGGTAGCCGAGTACGTGATTCAGTACATGCAGATGGAGACGGAGCGGGTGGTTTCCCGAGTAGAAGTGCCAGTAGAGATGACCAGGATGCAGTGACTCATGTAGTTTAAAGATGCTTGTTCCGAGAGTGCCAGACAGGCACAGGAACGAAGTTTGACGATAGATTATCATACGAATGAAATCATACTAAAATGAAGAAAGCAAGGGACGAAGCTGAAGCTTCGAGAAACAACTTTTGGTCGTCGTTCTTGGCACGTAATTGTAGTTCCAACTGTAGAGCATCAACATAAAGTTGTCGATAGTACGCAGCGGCAGCTCCTTTGGAAATAAAGATTCAAATGCTACAATACGACTTGGTAATTGAGTGTCCCCGTCCGCATGATCTTGGCACTTCCGCGGTTGCGACCGAAAAAACAAAATGAAAAGAACAGCCTTTGTAATGGTAGTTCGATAAGACGAGAGACTAACATCAATGCTGGAAGTCTGCCAAACATAATCATCCAAGGAGTTGTGACGAGTTTAATCGATTGATATGAACGGAAAATGAAGATGAACATTTTGCGAATGCGACATGCTACGGCGCATGCAAAGGAACGACTTCCGCTCAAATGAAATTTGATGCCTGCGGTAATGACAAAAAGGCGTTGATCAAATCTTGTTCGCCTTTTCTGTATGTCGTGCGTGCGTAGAAGTAGTAGCTCGTCTTGTCGGAGAGCAACAGAATGAACCTAGAGCTGTAGTTTTCCACTACCGCACGAGTGAAGAAGTTCGAGGAGAGTTCAATTGGATTTTGCTTGTCGTGGCCCGTTGACGCTCTCCTGCGAGGTAATAAAGAGAGTTGCGTCGTCTTTCTGTCAGGTAGAAGAGGCTCGGGCGAGGATTGTCGGTGGTGGTTTTCGTCGAGTTTCAATCTCGCTTGTGTCGTTATTGTTTGTTCATTTTAACTGAGGAGAGACGGTATGCATGGGCTTGCTCGAGGTGATATTTTTTTTGTGCAGCCGTCGTGTCTGAAGTCGGATGAACAATGTAGAAAGAAAAACCCCCGCCGAGTGTCGCGAATAAGGCTACAACAGCGGTATTTTTAGAAAGCAGGACAAAAAATCGTTTATTGTTCTTTTGACGATAGGAGACGCAGAGGAAGATGAAACTTGTCTAGTGACCTGACCACCTCCTGCGATAGCTATCGCGATTGGTCTAGCGTTCTTTAGCTTGTTCGTCATGCAGGAGCGCGATACAAGCTGGAGCTGTCGCAGACCGAGCAGGTAGACCACACCACCGGGGACAGCCGACAGCGTAGTTGTAGGAGAACCAACCTTTTTTCCTTGACGCGCCTTTCCCCGGTAGTACTCCTTCGCGAGGAAGAGGACCACTAATAGCTGCAACATGGAACGACCGCTGGTACAGGAGGTACTAGTGCGGCGACAGTCCTCTCCAACTACGACATCCTAGCACACTCGACGTCCACCGAAGAGAGGACCATCAGTTGTACACGAAGGTCGTCCTGGAGGCTGCAAATCGACGTGGAGCGGCGCTGGTGGCCCACCTCGACGTTTGCGTTTGGTGGCAAAATTCGTTCTCTGGTAGGAGAAGGTTTCTCGACCTCAACTCTTGATGTAGAAGGAGTTCTTCTACTTCGTCGCCGCCACTACTTCTTCTACCGCTCATTGTCACTGCCGGCGTCGTCCTGCGCGTGATGATGATGGAGCAGCCGCCGCCACCGTCGTCAATGTTGTTGGACCGCTCTCTCCTGCGCGAGGCGGAGCGGCTGCTTTCCCTTGTGGCCGAGGACGAGATTCTGCGCTTTGAGGAGGTCGGCATCGAAGCGCGCCTGAAGTACCACATTCACGAACAGCAGACGACAAGTCACGGGGTCCTCCTCGGAGCAGCTTCTGGAAGTAGAGCTGCCAGTGGTATAGAAAACGATTTTCTTCCTCAACACACTCTAGGTTGAGATTGAGGTTTCCTCGCATTGGCTACAAGAACTTCTTCGTATCGTTCTAGTTGTTGTAGAAGATGAAAATAAAGATAAGCTACACTTGCTGTCGTCTTTTCCGCGGCTCCTCAGAAAGGGCGCAAGAGCCAGGGCCGGTGTATCAACCGTCTCGACAGGAACAATGAGTGAAACGATTCTACTCAAAATTTCACATAACACGCAGGCACCCCAGCATTACCCGAGAATGTGTACGACGAGACAGGTGGGAGTAGCGGTTCCGGTTTCGCAGATGTAGGTACTGCTGTGCAGCATGATAATTTTCCTGAGCACGACACGACCAGCGGAACGAATGGGAATCATGTTGACCAGAGCTACAACGGAGCTGCACCGCATTTCCGCACGCAATCTGCACCGACGCACGTGGCCGTGGACGGGTCGTTTTATCATCAAAGCGTGGCGGCGCATAATTCATCCTCCAAGGGCGGGAGCTTCATTCCAGCTGCACAACGGGCGGAAGGGAGTGCCATGCTTGCAAACTACCAGTACGGAGGCAGCTCACCGTCGGGAGGTGCTGCTGGGATGAAGCCGCACCACTTCCCGCGAGGGCACGGCAGGAAAATGCGGAAGGCCGCGGAGCGAGTAGAAGAGGAAGTTGGTGGGCACGAAGCTGCAGCCCAGCAAGGAATACACAATTACCAGCACCAGGTGGAAGGACCAGCTGGTGTGCATCAACATTCAGGAGATGGCTACCATGAAGTAGGACATCCAGGCGTCGCTCTTATTTACGGAGGAGGTCCACCAGGTCCTCGAAAGGGCGGCAAGCCGATGAAGAGTGGAGGCGGACCACCACATGGGGGCGTCGGCACAACTGCAAAAGGCCAACTTGAGGGTCAAGTTGGAAGTGGAGGTCCACCAGGATCTGCTCACCTAGTACAGCATAAAAACAACTTCGAGTCTACTACATCTTCTCGACCGCATGCCGGCACCTGGGCCGCACCGGAGCCAACCCCGACCCACGGGAAAAATCAGATCTCCTCGCAGCCGATGGCCATACAACCTCCTGCTCCAACGCATGTCTTCACCAGCAGTGCTCCTGGCGCACCAACACAGATGTCGCACGTCAAAGGGATGAACATGAAAAGCAAAAAGGGAGGAAATAAGCAACTTGACTACTACAGTCCTGCTCACGGATTTTATCCGGCACCCCCGCAGCTGATGGAGCAGCAGCACTTTTACAACGCAGTGCAAGTAGGGGGGAAAATGTTAAAAGGCGGCTCGACCGGAGGTGGTTTTTTCCACCCAAGTAGCAAGTCAGGAGCGCCTGGTGGAAAGAATCAGCAGCCACCTGCGCCATTCGGCGGGGACAATCTATGGGGACCAGCAGGGACAGCCGCTGCTTTTTCGCCGAAGGGCGGCTCTTGGGGTGCCGGTGTGGGTGGCGGGCAGCACCAAAAAAGCTTCTGGGCGTGGCATCCGCAGAAAGGGGGCAACAACAGTGGAGCAGCTTTCTCGCCGCACTACCAACACGCGCCACCTAGTGGTGGTGGACCAGCAGGGTATCATGCATTTCCCTGGAACAAGAACGGGCAACAGAACTACAATAGTTATCATTCCAAGAACAATGGTACTGGAGCTGGTGCACCCAGTAAGTGGGATAGTTGGGCGGGGCATCGCAGCTACAACCACCATCAACAAGGAGCTGCTACTGCTATTTCATCTTCTAGTCCTCACTATAATTCTTGGAATGCCGACCCGCCCGGCTCCTCTAGCTACTACAATGCAGGGTGGTACACTTCCGGACATGGTTCTTTTCCCAGCAGCGCTGGCCACAGCGAAACCAGCACGCAGAATGCGAACAACGACCCAAACTACAACTTCATGCGACCTGGAACAACAGCTACGCCCTGGGCTGGTGGTGCCGATAACAACTACGAGAATAAGAAGTACTTCGCGCAGGAAAACGCGTTCGAGAATTACCTGCAGCGGGAACAGGTGGCCAACTCGAACTGGGACCACGAGCATTTTGATCCGACGGTCGCCTGGACTTCCCCGGTGGCGCCGCATCCCCGGGGGAGAACAGCCTCGAATATCACGTGGCACCCGGGATGGAGCGAGCACTACAAGCAGGGATGGTCATCTCCAGCGAACAACAATACCGGGGAGGCGAAAAGGAACAATAGCAGTGGAGGTGGATCGAAGAGCAACGTCGCAGTTTCTAGTTCTACAACCGCATCAAACAAACAGGACAACGCTTTCCTTGACGGTAGTTCTCATGCAGGGCCCGCTCGGTCCAATATTTTTACCCAACAACGTTCAACAACATCAGGACACAAGCAGGCACAAGCAGGCGGAGGTGCTGGAAATAAAATGAAGTACGTCGATAACTTTTCATCTTCGTCGACGACATTCTACGGGGCAAGCACTGCAGCGTCTAGCAATCGCATGAACCATAACCAGGTGGAGCTCAACCTCGATATCATGGAGTCACCGGATAAGGAGGATGACGAGGACGATCTTTACCACGACGGTGTAGTTGACTCTCACTCGCCATCGCCTTCAGCTGCAAAAGTAGACGTTTACTCACCGACAGTGCCAGGACGACGAGGGGGACCAGACACATCAAACTACAACAGGAAAAATAGACGTGGAGGCTTCGAGGAACGCACTTTGATCTTTCCAAGCCAATCATCTGCACCTCCTCCGACGAATGATTATCACCAATCATCAACTGCGAAGAGCGGGGGAAAGAAGTCGAAAGGTCACGACAGGAATCGCTCAAATCATCGTGGTTCTGGAAATTTCCAACCAGATCAGCAGGAGGAGCACGGCGGCCCCGCCGTACTGGCGCAAGTAGACCCTCCAGCGGAAGACGGAGCAACAGCCGGTGACCTGTTTTTCGGCAAGATGAAAGATGACGCAACTACAGAACCCAACGCCAACGGCTCGTCTTTGTCCAACAAAAATAAACGGCTCGAGTTCATCAGCTATGACGCGGAGCGGCGCTGCTTTTACTACAAAATCAACTACGACATCCCCTCCGAGATCGACAGGCTAGACGATTTGCTCGCTAAAACCGGGCCAGGGACGAGAAGCGGCGCTGTGAATATTAGCCAAGATCTACTCTTCACTGACGCACCAGGGCCGTCGCCTTTGCAGCAGGGTAGTGCGTCGCCCTTGTCGACGGATGCTGCTAGTAGTACCGCGGCTCTGCCTGTGCAGGTTCAAAAGAAGAGCACTTCTAGTACAAGAAGAGAAGCTGAACAACATCAAAGTCAACAAAGGCGGCGTAGGACGAACACGAACAACAGCAAGAGTACAACTACGACTTCTAGTACAGCCGACCTCCCGGTAGACAACAACTCGTGGGAGCTTCTGCAGAGAAAAAAGCATCTGGTCCGGTATTTGCGAACCACAACCGGCACACTAGGCAGTTTCGGCGTGTCCGGCAACGGAGTGTTTGAAATTTGCCTCTACTCAGAACTACCAGCCGAACGAGGTCAAGATGTTGAAACAGGTACGACTACGAGGAGTAGAGCTACAGGCCGCCATCAACTAGAAGCGCAAGATGACAAGAACTTCTTGAAGAACGACCACGACGACCAAGAAGGTAGTTCTGAAACGTTTGGAACAGCGGCCGAAATAAATGACGACCCTTCTGAGGAGGATTCTAGTTGTGCGTCTGACCACCTCTTAGAAGGCAACAAAACCTCTTCTGCGCCAGTCACTGGAACATCTTCCTCGTCAAGCTCCTCATCGTCCGCAGAAGGGGAAGACCCTCGTCTCGGCAGCGCTCCAGATGACCACGGCCAGGTTGCAGCAGCAGCCGCAGCCGTGAAGGCGGCAGAAAAACGGCTGAAGGACCTCAAAAAGCGAATAGCTGCCGGCAGGGGTGCTTCTACCGAGGTCGACGATGATGATCCAGGTGATGAAGTGGAAGGAGGAGACGATAATAAAGATGACGATCAGCATCATGCTGATGCGCCACCAAATGTTGATATTAAAGGTCAGCACGCAGTGAAGAAGAGGAGAAAGAAGTCGCGATCTACGTCCCGGCAGCAGCATACCACGACCGTGGTGAAGCTGCTGAGTTTCAATAGTGAAATCTGCACGAAAAACGACACATTTCCGCTGTTTCGGCAGGCCGCGTTTGTGAGTGTGTCCTTGCTGGCCGCGTTTCCCCAACCTTTGGTCGTGGACTCGTGGCTCTGGCGGGACCTGGAGTTGTGTAGTAGGCGGGGGAACAAGCACGACGTGGAGAAGACCCTTGCAGCCTTTCTCGCCCACGCGGAGAACGTCAAGCGCATCTGTAGTTGTGGTGTGTTGGGGGGAGATGGAGTTGGAGCAAGGTGGTTGTCCAAGAACCTCTCTGCGGATGAGAAGCACCATACGATGGACCGTGATTTTGTGAACAAGGATGTTGACGAGGCTGAAAATGTAGGATGGGACGCAGGTGCAGCTACGCAGGAGCAGAGTAATAAACAACTCCTCCTCCAAGAAAAACTTGCGACAGCCCTCGCGGAGTTGGAAGATAAACAAGCTGCCTCTAGAGATCGTCAAAAAGCAGGCACAACTACGCCAGGACCAACCACAGCTCTATCCGTTGATTACGCCCCGTTGCCCTCCATCGGCGGCAACCGCGCTACGTGGCACCTGTGGCTCCGACCGGACTACTTCAACTATCATGCGACGAAGGATCATGTGGAACAAACAGCGTCCTCATCATCTGCTAGAGGACGTGGTGCGAGAGGATCATCCGGCGCTCCCGCAACAAACAACTACGCGTCCAGCACAACTACGTTGGTGAACAGAACGCAAATCCAGCTGACTTCGGAAAAATTTTACCTGGAGGGCGTGCCGGGGCCGCTGCAAATCCTGTTTTACCCACACGGTGAGCCACGGGGAACCAGCTGTACAACCTCGGGTTTTCATACCTCTTCCGTCGCCTCAACCAAGCCTTCGACCAGCACTGCGACCAGAAAAAGTCGCGTCTCCTCCGCTCTAGCAGCGGCGGCGGCTTCTACCGGGGGCGATGGAAATGGAGGTCATCATAACGGAAACAAGAACCACAGCAGCAGTACTAGATCTAATCCTCGCGGCGGCGCGAACGTTGTGCCCGTGAAGAGTGCGTCGCCCCCAGCGCAGGACGTTCCAACTCCGTCGCCAGCGACGAGCAGCTACTTGAGCGGTCTCGTTTCACCAGGCCACACACCCACAATTCGGAAAATCCGAAAGAAAATCCCAAGCCCGAGCCCGCCACCAGGGTCGCCCCCGGTTGTGGGAGGAGGTGGCCGCGTGGTCGGAGGTCCAATGAAAAAGCTTTGGGCTGACGGAGACATGCCCGAAGCCGAACGTGAAAATACTGCAGCCGCGGAGGTGGAGGGCACCAGTGTCGGGATGACGGGTCGTCCTGGTCGTGAAGATGAAAAGAGTCCCTCTTCTGACAGAAAATCTAGATCGGGCCAACCACCAGAAGATGATTCCACCGAGGAACGACCCGATACAAAACTGAAAGATAGAAGAAGCCCAGATAAGGATCATAACAACATCAAGACGGCTCTTAAGGGTAGTAAAAGTAGTCCAACCAAAACAGCGACCTCGAGCTCCAGTAGTTCTAGTTCAGGACCCAGCAGCAGCAGTAGCAGCAGCGACACAGTGGAACAACAAAACAAAAAACCGATCGCCACTCCGACTCCCTCCGCGTTCGATACTAGTTCGGGCACGACGGGGCGGAGCAAGGCGGCGGTCGGCATCGGGGTCCTGAACAAGAATAAAAAGAAGGCGAAGAAGCACGCCGCGGGCAGCAGCGGGGGTGCAAAAGGGTCAAGTAATCATCTTCGAAAGACCAAATCGGAGACGCCCGCGACCTCGTCGAAGTCCCGAGAGGAGCAACAACAGGCGGAGTTGAAACTGAAAACGCTGACCAGCTGTGCGCTCTTCCTGAAAGCGCCCTCGGGCACCCGACACGCCTTCTGCATGCGGGTGGGAAACACGCAGCGGTGCGCGGCGCACTACTGGGACCGAGACAGCAATTGGGGCTTCCCGACCTTTTCCCACATGCTGGGGAATGGAGGCGCTTTGACCGTTCAGGTGGAAGCTCTCGCGGAGGTGCCGCCGGTGGCCGTCACCGGCCGTGTGGCGGACTGGTGTTTGGACTCGAGTTTGTTTTCGAAAATCTACTTCCAACCAGGCGAGGAGATCCGGTCCGAACCGTTTAAGGTCGGGGACTACGAGCTACAGCTGTTTTTGTACCCGCACGGGTCCTATCCTGTGCAAAAGTATCGTACTCGTAGTAATCGCATTCATGCATTACAAATTTCTTTCTCAAGTTAGACCCGCATTACAAATTTCATTTCTCGCGCTGAGAAAATTTGTCATGCGATTTATACTAATGCGATGCTTTTGCATTTCATAGGTCCGGAACCGACCCGGAGTACGTCTCCCTCTTTCTCAAATACAGCGGCAAAGCGACGTTGACCTGCCACGTTTCTCTCGACGGGATCGGTATGGCGTTCTCAAACGTTACATTCTCAACTGTTACATGAATTTGCAATGAATGCAAGAACGGCGAAAGTGAAAGGGGGAAGATTGCGCCTTTTGCATTACAGATTTGGCACACATTTACATGCTGTTTAGCCCTTCGGATATTTGTCATGCGAGACAGCTTAATCTATCAAGGCGATCTTGTTGGTAAATTTGCATGACAAATCATGTAACAGCTGAGAATGTAACAGTTGAGAACGCCATAATCGGCCCGCGGGGACTGTGCCACGACGGGAACGGAATCTGGGGCTATCCGACGTTTTGCCCCCGGAGCTTATGCATTGCAAAGAAGAAGCCAAGCGTACTCGTATAAATTATTGCACTCATGCATGACAAATCTCGTTCCACACCTGAAACAGCATTACAAATTCCAGGTCTCCTCTTGCCGAAATTATTTGTTTTGCGGATGCTATTTATACTAGTTCGATGCAACTTCTAACCTTTGCAATGTATAGAGCTTTCTAGCGAACTACTTCTTTCTCGAGAAAGAAAATATGGAAGCAACAAAAGCGGCTTGCTGGGATCTTCTGAACGCAGATCAACATACTAGCGAAGATGATGTTGCAGCGATGAAAAATAACCCGCCAACAGAAGAACCAGAAGAAGAGAAACAAGGTGACAACGCAGACGAAGTTTTCATCGCGGGTAACATTGACGTCGTCAGCCCCTCGTCCACGGTTTCCGCCTCGAAGCGCAAACGCAGGAAAATGGAAAGCCAAAGCGTCCAACCACAACCTGGAAATAAGAGCTGCGACTTCGCTGAGAATTCAAACACATCAAACGCAAACAATGACGGCGAAGTAGAACTACCGCGAGCCAGCATCAAGACACAGACCCTGGCGGGAAGAAGTGCTGATAAAAACGACCGCAAGCTGCAGGATTTCGGCCTCCGTTTGGTTGCCGAGCAAGACAGATTTAGCAAGACCAAGAGCGGCCCGATGCACGATAGTCGTAGTATCCAGGAGTCCGGCGACGTGGTCTCCGAGGAGCCGTTTGTTGCTGACAAACCGCAGCAATTGCTCGAGAAGATCAAGATCCCAAGAGCAGAAATCTTCCAGAAAGGTGAGCATCGATTTCTGCCCCAGAGACTACAGAGAGCCCACGCCCCCCGCGTGCAGAACCCGTGTACACGAAAGCTTTCGCACTCCATCAAAATTCGGCTCGAAATCATAACGTCCAGCGACCGGACCGCCTTTCGCGAGGAAGAGGAGCCGGAGCCAGGGCCCGAAAGCGATACAGATTGTCGCCTCGAAGCGGGTGAAGCGAACTTTAATAATAATACCCCAGTCGCAGTTCAGGATGAACGCCAGCAAATAAATAGACCTGCACCTGCAAAAATAGCGTCTCCACCTGTTCTTTCTCTGCTCGACAGGAACACGTCGACGACTTCATCGTCCAGCAAGGAGCTCCCCACGCTCCTCCACATTTCGTGCACACTATCCGAGATTTGCGGCCTGCCGCCGCCCCGCGTAGTGAAGAGCCGGCGGTCGATGTTGTGGCTCGGCGGCGACGGGGCCAGCGCCTCCCGGTTTCTGTTGGCCTACTACCTGAACCAATTGGACTGCAACCTGCTTTTCACCGCCCCGGTGGAGGATGGGTCGACGACAATGAGCGCGGCCTTCGTCTCGCAAAACTTGCCGAAAGACCCGGAATTCGACGTTCTGGCCGTGACGACGGGAGACGACGTATTGTGAGTAAGCACGTCCCCGCCCCACACTTGTCTTGCAGTTTTGCAATGACAGGAACAGTTGTGATGCGCATCCCCATGGGAGGCGTCTTCGATCGTGTTTTGGTATTTGTGATGCTGTAAACAGGATAAGGAGGCGGCTTTTTGATGCGGTTTTGCTTGCTAACCTGCGCTACGATACAGCGGAAAACTTCTCATGCGTGACTGCCAAAACTTCTGGATTTGTGTTGCAGACTTCCAAACTTGATTGATTCTGGGGCGGGGACGTTTTCACTCAGGATACGACGAACTTCTCTACCTGCAGGATATGCACGCCGCGAGGCCGGATTTTAATCACGACAGGTGTGTCCGGAACGACCCAGGCACGACCTCCTACCGCCAGCATAAATTCCTCCAAAGGCTACGCTGCGAACACGGGGATTTTGAACGTACGTTTACTTATTTTCGCTTGTATTCTTGTCTTCTGGAAGTGGAATCCGAATTTTGTTTTTCGGCTTTCAGGATAGCAAAATTGAAATATGCACTTCTTCGCGGTTTCATTTTTATTTTTTAGATAAAAGTCGAATAAACGAGTTGAAATAACAATTTCGTCAAGGATCGTCCGGATCCATCGTCCGCCGCTGATACGTAGAATTATTCAGGTTATTGCCGGCGCAGCCAGACCGGCACAGCGGACTTCCAGATGGTGCCTCTACACGAGGACACGATCAAGGCCAGCATTCAGAGCTACCCCGTGGTTCTCAAGATCCCCTACTCCGATTCCTCCTGCGGGGTTGTCGTCGTGCAGTCCGAGTCCGAGCTCGCGGACTGCATCCGCACCACGCTCGGCCCCGCGAACGTATGGGACGTGCAGAAGTTGCCCGCGGAACCGTTTGCACTCGGGGGCGCGGAAGTAGTAGAAGGAGGAGGGATGGTGCAACATCATGGCGGACAGGTGGCACACAGTGATACTGCAGACCTAGACGAAGACGAGTACGCCACGCGGATGCGGTATTCTTGAAGTTCATCTTTGTCATGCTGCTCCTTATGTCAGACTGAGATGTCGATGTGATGCGTTCTTCGTGGCGTTTCTCCATTTCCACCGTCTTTCAATCTCTGTCTATGTTGTACTTACTAGTTGAAGTTGTTCTTGGTTGTCGTCGTGAGCTCACTACTTATCTATCACCTCCCGCATTGAAGAAAACAAGTCGCCGAATATGAGCAATTAGAATTACTTATACTTAGTACAAATTCACGCACACAACTTCTCAACAGATATGCGTACAATGTGCCTCGCTTAGTGATCATCGAACCACTTCTTGTCGGCGATGAGTACGTGGTAAACCTGGTTTCGTGCGTATCAAAATGAAAAATCCCCCCTCCCCATATTGAAACGGAAACTTCTGCTGCTGGATTTGTGTACACAAATCAGCCCTGTCTTGCAGCGAGGCACTACAGGCAAAGCCTCAGGCTGCGTAGGGGTGTTTTGTTGCAGGCTCTTGGCATAAGAGAGGCCTGCCATGTAGGTGAAACAGCATTACCAATCGCCTCCCTAAAGCGGCGGATTCTTTGGGTTTGCCTTCTTGCAAGACAGATGTGATTTGTGACCTCAAATCCGCAACACAAATTTTTGCAAAGATACCTTTTCGATATGGGGAGGGGGGGTTTTTCCTCTCAATAGTGCGAGGGCGTGCATGTGGTGAGCGACGCGTGGGTATCCACCGTGAAGAAAGTGGACGAAGAAACGAAACGACCACTGTACGACGAGCAAGAGTTGTGCGCCGAACTCCCGCTGGACGTCCTGAATTTCTGCCGCGAGGCCCTGGACCGCTGCGGGCTGGTGTTCGGCGCCAGCCATTTGGAGTTGATCCGATGCCAGAACACGAAGCAGGTCCGTCTCATCGAGCTAAACGCGCGGCTCGCGGGCGATTTCCCGAGGGCGCAGAGTTTTTTCAAATTTCACCTCGTCCCAAACGGGCCGGCCGCGACGACTCCTAAAGGACAAAAGACCAATAGGTCAACATCGCTGGGAAAAAACTTCCTGCGACAATACGGGGTGAATCAGTTTTCACTCTTAGCACTTGCAACCGCGTGTCCGAGCGACTTCCTCGCATTCGCAAAACTCAATCAGGAGCCTCTGAAGGTACAATCATACTGATACCTCCGCATGATGTACGTTTATTTTGAGCTGCTCCTAATTGTTTACAGCGTTTGTCCACCTTGTTTCTGACTGGTGTCGTAAGCACAAGTGCTGGTGGTCGTAAGTAGCGTATGCCTAGACCACAAGTAGAACCCGAATGCGGCCTAGACCAAATAAACAAAGCAATTGTGTGTCTGTGTCCACTGCAATCCATGCAAAAATCAGGTAATCGACCCTTCCATGACGGTCCGCGCCGTGTTTCTGCTCGCGAACGTGGATGGCAAGTTTCGCGGTAAAGGTCTCGAGCGCTTGTGCAAGTTGAAGACTTTCTGCGGCCTGCGGCGCGCTTTGGGGCACCTCCCCGTGCCAGCAGCGATACACCCCCTGCGGATGATTCTGCACTGCAGCGAGCAACTAGAACTGATGAGCAATTATAGCGAGGGAAATAAAGAGAAAGAACGTGTTGAGAACAACATCAGCTGCGAACGCGAACACGAGGATGAAAAAAGCGGCCTTGACGACAACTTTCTGCAGTTTCCCGCGTTGCTTGGATCCACCAAGAAGACGATGTCGCTGCGCAGTTGTCCCGGCGTTTTGCTACTCGCGGGGGATAGAGCGCAGGTGCAGGCAGATACAGACCGCATCCGAGAAACCGAGCTCGGTGACGAGTTGTACCACGCGACTGGGTATGCATTGCAAAAGTATTGTCCTAGTATGAAACCGCATGCGCATCACAAATTTTTTCCTTAGCATGATTATGAAAAATAAAATTTCAATTTGCAATGAAGAAAATAGCAGGATTTGTAAGTATGCATGTCTGCGATTACTACGAGTGCGAAGATACTTTTGCAATGCATACTGGGGGACCACCAACACGAGTGGACTTCGCTGTTTGACGAGGCTGAAAAATTCGGGACCTGAAGATCTTTCTCCTGTGGAAGATTGAACAAGAAGGTGCACGCGAGGAGAGGAACGAGATCGAGAGGAACGCGATTTCAACTTTCAGCGATGATGGCAAGGATAAGGCCGCGGGGGGTCAATATTTTTTATACTTTTTTTTTCACTTCTATTTTGTTCTAGATAATGAATCCAATGACACGAGAAGTCAAGCACGTCGATGACGACATTAACACACAAAAATGAATCCGTTTGCATCACTTCTTGATTTAATACCTTTTTCACCGATAAATGAAATAATTGAGGAAAATAAACTTACATTCCGGCCTGCTGGTGCAGGTGCTGGTCGTAGAGCTTCGGAAATGAATGGTAGTGGTTTTAAGATTGAACAATTATGTGGGCTGCAGTTCAAGTTCTTCGTGTAGAAACGTATTAAAGTTCTTTATTTGTGAGCCTCCAGGTAAAAACAGTACGGCTAAACCTGTTGTATAATTTGTTCACCAATAAAAGACAAAGTAGGACTCTTAGTTTTTGATGAATCGAACTGGAAGATGAAGATTTTTTTTCCGGTCTGATATGCTGGTCATGGTCTCGACACCTTGTAAAATTTTTCTTCAAACAAGCGCGAGTTTGCGGATTAGTAGTCCAGCAGGGACCACTTCTTGTCTGTTGACTCTACTAGTACGACTTTCGGGCTTGTTATTACCTCGGGACAATCATGAAATGCGCTCTTCGCAAAAGCAGACCGAGTCATCTCTGGAACTTCTTCGGAGCTCCGAGCTGGACCGCTCGATGCTTCTTGATTGTAGTGCACATCCCTTTTATCAAATTGAAATTGATGAATGAAAAACAATTTTAGCAATAGTAGAAAAACTGATGCAGTAGATGTAAGATCGGGGGTAGAGCTTAAGTTCGAACGAGAACCGAAATAACTGAGCTACAAGCAATACATGTTTCACTCTGTCTGTCGGCTCCACACGAGAAGCAAACGGAAAAAATAAAATACGCACAAGTCACTTTTTGCGCTTGCCAGCCTCGCTTGCGTTAGGTGGGTGTGATTGTGTTTCTGACCGACTTTTGATCATCGTCCTCCATGTTGGATGTACACTGTGTTTTCTCGTCCCGGGCAGCCTCTGCTACATGATGAGCACACCACCTTAGTTTGAGAGAGAAAAGAAACGAAAAAGGAGAAGACACGACACCGCAGCAATGTAGTGACCAACGAGGGTAGTTTTAGCCCAATACGTGAGATGTAGTCCTTGATGTTTACTCTGGTAATTTGCACGAGCAAGAATCTGGTTGTAGTTGCACTCGCTTCATCGCCTTCGAGAAAACCCGAACGGGTAGCCAGCGACGTGGAGCTCTAGCCATATTGCAGCTTCTATCATCGCTATTAAAAGATGATGGAGGTGGACCGCGAGGCAGGCGACAGCGCGCTCGTGCAAACAGTGTTGCAGCGGCCACTGTGGTGGCTATGTTCATTTCAGCGGCTAGGACCACACTGTGGCTGTCGTTGCATTTCTTGGCGGGGGGTACAACTACCTCTACCTCGTCATCATCTGCGCTAGCAGAGGAAATGGGGCGCGGAGCACGCGGCGCCGAAATGAGCCTGGGGAGAGAAGTAGGGGGAGAGGGCGGCGGTTGGAGCGCGACTCACGTCCCTGCTGATGCAGAGGTACAGACCGAGGATGCCACGACGGATGAGCAGCCGGACGAGGATTCGGCTTCGGACCCAGCAACGGGGAGCACTACTATGCTGTACATCACCGGAGACAAAAACAATCCCAATCCGGCTGGTGCGGATGATGCGGGGACCACGAGCACAAGTGGAACAAGCACCCCGCAAAAACATGATGCAGAAGGCCAAATCGATATCGAGGACGCAGCGTCGAATCCGACCCCAGACAGCAGCACCGACACCTCCGGCATTGACCAAGCGGTGGTGAGCATGTTGAACACTAAAGCGCCGGACGATGGTGCTGCGACGTCGACAGCCAATCAACGACCCCGGATCATGACGATCCCCGCTACAAGTAGTACCGCGGAAGCGCAGATGGCCAACAAGAACTAACATGAACGAGCAAAGCGAAAGCGCCGGCGGCGCCGAGGAGTTGTCGAGCTCGGATGCTGTTGGTGCGGAGGAGGAGGAGGACGCAGCTGTGGACATCATGTCTGAACCACCAGCTGCCGCAGAACTAGATGTGGACGAGGGGATGAACGATGCCGAGCTGCGGGAGGACGCGGCGGCAGCGGCATATGCATTGCAAATACTGTGTCTGGGTCCTCTGAAAAGAATGGGACTTGTGATGCTAACTGTCAATCATAAGAACTCCAAAACCTGCATTGCATGAGCAACACCAGCCGCTCAGAATGTTAGTTTCGACCGGTTGAAGGGGGTATTTACTCACATGCAGGATTTGGATGAGGAACGACCCTTCATCGCAATAAAAGCTGTGATGCTAGAGCGTGGAGGATCACGGGCATCTTCGTGGGTCCGATTTGCATACACAACTCTCCCGATCATGTTCCAAACCAAGATCACATATTTGCATTCGATGCGGCAGAAGATGCGGCCACGATGCTTGAGAAGGGCGAGTGCGAATCGGGGTTGCTGCCAACTTCTACCTCAAGTGGCGACACCACGACCGGGGAAGTTGCCTGCTCTTGTGACTGCTCGACTTGGAACTCCAAACGGGATCAGGTGTTCAAGCAAAAAACAGAGTACAGCACCCTTCATCCACACGAACTGCAGTACCACGTGCAGCCGCTAGATTTGAAAAAGACACCTATTGACGATAAAGAAGGTCGTGGCGACGGGAAAATACACAACGCGCAGGATGCAAATGTGATGACACTACATGCTACACAATTGATGACGAGCATCAGCTTCACGGAGAGCAATCCCTTTCCGGGGAAAGTTCATTTGAAACCATTCCCAGTGCGCCAATATGACAGTGTCAATCAGAAGGATAGACTCCGCTGCCGCGGTCGTCCTCATACGACACGGAAAATGACGCTAAACGACGCGTGGAAATGCACATGTAGGCATCACATCAGGATTTCTTCTGCCGGTGCCCAAAGTAGTGCTGGAAAAAACGCGGCGCACCACTCTCTAGGACACGACGTCGCAGCTAAACCAGCTGCAACAATGGCAGAAACGTGGGCGGCAGCAATGGAAAATCACGCAAATGACCTTCTCAGGTTTGCACAAGAACATGTTGCGCGGCATCAGAAACGGGATAGTTCTTTCCATTATGACGAGAAAACATCATCGTTCGACATGGACATCTTCAGCGAGAAGGACAGTATTCCTTATTTCGTCACGTCTGCAACTACAAATAACAAAGACGTACAAATGAACCACCACAACCACTTCTTCGAAGAAATCGGCAACGAGAAAGTGACGATCCAAGCAGGCACCGGGCCGAATCATTTATTCATCGATAAACCCGGGAAGGATATTCATCAAACCTCCGCAGAGACCCATATATCCACAGAAGCAAGAACCCGCCCCCATCCATTTTTTTGCATGACAAACACTTGGCTGCGCGCATGTTTTGACTCGTCACAAATTGGATGGGGATGGGTCTTTTTTTGTCGATAGTACCCCCACGGTTCACACAAGTTTGAATTTTCTAAATTCAGTTGCACGCTCGTCATCCACGTCCAAAAGACGTTGTCCCACCATCCGCATCCGAAAACTTGTGAACTATGCGGCATGGGCAGGCACATCCACCCCAACCACAAGAAAGACCACAACCAGGACTCTGCCAGTGCAGTGCAGCAGCTGCGTGAGCATCAAGTCAATCACAGGCACATCGAGTTGCCCCTGTATTCCTCCCAGTGCTGCCTTACAGTGCCCCTGCAGGACGACGAGGGCAAAGTGACAGTTTGCATTGCAAATATGTCTGGGTCTGGAACACTGCAACTTGTCACGCTACCTCTGGATGGTGCAAAAATCTGTGTTGCATGATTACCAAATAAAGTCGAGGGTCAGTTTTTCATGCAGGAGAGGCATGATAGAGATGGAGACTCCGCCCATTGCCATTCTGTCATGCTAGGTTATGTATGTCAGAGCTGATGGCTCATGGAAAACCTCCATGACAAGTCTTCTGATCTTCCAGACCTACCCTAGTGGCGCAACCCAACCAACACATGACAAGTCTTGTAGCGCTACCCAACCAACAAACCATGTCCTGCGATCTTCCCGACTCAGACATATTTGCATTTGATAGACTGGCTACCAATGCCATTTCGCCTTCGGCGAAGAAGACTTGGCGTGCCGTTTGTCAACGCAAACAGCAAGGTCGTGCAGAGCGTCCACAAGCACACGGAACAGGACGACGAGCCTAAAGGTCATAACAAGCCGGACAAGGAGCGTCATAACGATAAAAAGCACCCGCACACAACTAGTCGTGGTAAAAGCCCTAAGGCTCGTGCGAGGGCGAGACGAGAACGAGGTCACCAATGACCTAGTCACATGACGAATGTGGAGGGCATCAATAACCGCAAAGGACGCGAGCGAAAGCCTGCAGACGCGGCCTTCTATCTCGACGGTGTAGGAGGTGGGGTCGTCGTCGTGATCTTCGTTTTTACTACCGATGTAGATCATGGAAGGAAGATCGGGAGGCTGATGCAAAGCTAAAGTTAGACAACACCGAGAATGGAGAACCAAAAAGCATGCTTTTTCACTTTGTCGGCTGCGCGACACCTGACACACGAGAACAAGCAAACAAAAATCAAGATAATACCTACGCAGGAATCACTCCTCGTTGGCCCGGTTATTTACGTGACGGACACTAGGACGTGATTGTGACGTTGGATGTTCTTCATGGTGCATGGATGTTGTCTTCCATGTGTCTACTCGAGGTCTGCGTTATCACTACGTTGTCTATATCTGGTGCTCAACCACCACGCGATAAAAGAATACTTTGTTGAGAGTCAGAGAAAAGAAACAAGAAACGAGAGGGCGCACCACCAGCAACGTAGTGGAGGGTACTAGGTTTAGCTTAAGCAAGTTTCTGGAGTTGCCCATTTTTATCTGGAGTATGTTGATCTGTGCTAGCTCAAGCAAGTTTCTGGAGTATGTTGATCTGTGCTAGCAATAAAACGACGATTGCCTGACAGACGACTTGGGCTTGCCGTCATCTCATTATAGCAGGCAAACAAGAAACGAAGTGCAAAATAAAGATGTCTTGCTCCAACAACAACAGCAAGATGGGGCTGGCGGTGCCCTTCACGGAATCCAACACGAAATCTTATGAGTTTCTTATCGTGCAGCCCAGCGGCAAGAATAAGCCGCTCCACTTAAATCTATCCAGGAAAAAGCACCCCCATCCATTTTCTGCATGGCAAGCGCAGGCCCTGCGCATGTTGTGTATGACAAAGCGGATTGGGTTGGGTCTTTTTTTGTGGATGAAGTCAGATCAAGCTCTACGACCCGAAAGGGAAAAACATCTGCTCCCTGCCTTCGACCACCGTGTGGCAGTCGTCCACCCACCGCGCGAACACCAACCGCGTATGCCTTGCAAAAGCATCGCAGTAGAATTGCTTCGATAAAATTAACCCGCATGACGTATCTGATTTCCTCAAGAAGAAAACTTGCAGTGGGACTCTTTATGCAGACTCGGGCAGAAAGCGAAAACCTGGCTTGTCGTGCATGGCTGCGATTTCAGTATGGGCACGATACTTTTGCAATGGATGCCGTTACTGTGCGAGCAATGTGCTGACCGGCGAGAAGGACGAAAACTACCCACAAAAAAAGACCCATCCCCATCCAAGTTGCCATGCAAAACATTCATAAAGTCCTGTGCTTGTCATGCAAAAATCGATCGGGGTGCTGGCGCTGGGTCTTTTTTTGTGGATAAGAGCGGGCAGCCAACCATGAACCACACTGCCCACGTAGACGGCCCGGCGTGGCTCAAAATCCGCTTTACCATTGAGAAATCCTCTCCCTTCGCCTCCTATCGGAAGCGAAAGCGTAGCTATAGTGATATCGCTGTCGGATGAATCTGCAACGCAGTATTAACGCATGCAAAAACTAAAACAACATACCTGAAAAATTGGTATAGCGAAGCATCCGCTCTAGGCAACACTTCTACTCCAGATCGTGCACCATGAGGACTGCGATCTGTAAAAAGACCGGTAGCGTTAGCTTTAGCTCACTTTTTTGGTTGATGCCTTCCCGGGGGTAATCGTCCAGTTAGACGAAGACCACCCGTATTCCCTGAAAAATAACCACCCCATCCACTTTTTGCATGACAGACACAGACTTTCTTTAAATTGCTACATGTTTTGCATGGCAAATTGGATGGGGATGGTTAATTTTCAGGGAATAGTCCGGATTTTTCGCTCTTTGGCGCGATTCCCTTCCCGGACTGCCAGATTTGGGTGCCCCGCGATATGGGGTAGTTCTCAATAAACGTTACAGTGATCTTCGCTCTCGCGTGACCACTTTGTGATGCAAGGGTAGCAACATCAAGACGAGTGAACAGGGTTAGCACAACGAGCACCAGGAGCTTGCGTGTCTTACATTACAGACTCGGCCGCAAGGATTGCAATGCTATTGAGCGCGGCGTGGAAAATAAAACTTGTCATGCGAAGCAGCCTCAAGAACCAACGTATGGAGAGTCATACGGAATTTTGCCTAGCAAGAAGTCTACTTCATGTAACGTTTCTTGACAACGCCATACAGAACCCGAGCGGAATCATCCCGCCGCCGCCCACCCGGCACCGCGAATTGGGCTACTTCCTATGAATTGCAAAAGTTAAAGTATCGTACTCGTATAAATGCATTACAAATCTCCTCAGCGTGAGAAATGAAATTTGTAATGCAGATTTGCCTTAAGACAAAGATTTGCAATGCAAGACTTGCACTCATACGAATACGATACTTTTGCACACGATACTTCCAGTGCGGGGACAACGTGTCGCAGATTTGCGAGTGGGAACATGCGTACGAAAAGCAGCAGGCGTTGCTGTTTGCCCAGCGGGAGCGACAGAGAATGTGGAAACTGAAGCAGCTCTCCAGCGTATCCAAGAAAAAAACGTTGTAGGTGTAACTTTATTCTTGGAGGATTAGCATGACAAATATCTCTCGCATGACAGCAAAAACCTGTCATGCGCAGATAGTACGGGAAAACGCCCATGAATGGACCCTACGATGCACGCCAAGCATGACAGACGCAACCATCTTGCATGTTGCGCATCATGAATTTACACTAAGGACAACGTTTTTTTCTTGGATGCAGCGAGATGACCGCGAACGCGCAGGAGGAGATCGAGACCCCGCCCCTCCGAATACGCATTGCAAAAATGTCTGGGTCTGGAAACTTGTGATGCAACTCTGTGAATAATGAGCTCACTGCAATGGGTGACCAAGCATGACAAGTTTTTGGGCTCCCGTGTGTTGCGTATTCCGCATGGCAGGCTTCGTTTTTGCATGACAGGAAAGAGCGTCTTTTCGCGCCTAAGCATCACAGAGTTAAAAGTCATGCCAGACAAGCATGACAAATCTTGCATTCTTCCAGACCCAGACATATTTGCAATGCATACCGAAAGGTGAAGATCTACAACTCCTCGCACCGCGGTATGGCGTTCTCAACTGTTACATTCTCAGCTGTTACATGGATTTGTGATGCAAGAATGGGAAAAGTGAAAGGGAGGAGATTGCGCCTGTAGCATTACAAACTCCGCACAGATTTAGGCGCTGTTTAGCCCTGGGCAAATTTGTCATGCCAAGCAGCTTGATCGAGTGGATGATGATGGTGCTTCTGCATGACAGATTCATGTAACAGTTGAGAATGTAACGTTTGAGAGTCCCATACGCGGTGGCTGGCGCTACGCGACCTGCGCCGACCGGTTGGAGGGCGCGCGGATCGAGCTGTGGGACGTGACGCCGATGATGATGGTCTCGGAGTCGGACCGCTCCTTATCCACAGGAAATAATTTCCTGTACACGTTGTACAAATGCAGTTTCTTCATGGCAAAACTTGCCCTCAATCTTAATCAGCATGACAAGTCTGACACTCAAAGTTAGCGAAGTTTGTCATGCATTTTGTACATGTGCGGGAAATTTGTGTTGCATACTCCTACCAGGAATCCCCGATTCACATGGGCGAAGACCACATGTTAGTAGAGGAGAGGACGCAGGTACTTAGTTGTATGGGCGGGATCTTCGTACTACAGCTTGAGTTTCGTGAGTTTCACGCTTCTTTTCATGATTCGTGGCGCCAGAGATTCAAAAGTATAAAAATCGTTCAACATCATTGAAAAATCATACTCCCAAAACCTCAGGACCCCCTGAAGACCTCGTTGAAGACGAAGATCAAGGTTGCGCTGCGATTGTATCCTGTGCAAAAGTATCGTACTTGGTAGAAATATCGCTATCGTGTGAAAACAATGAATTCATCTTCAGCATATACAAATGAAATTTGTGAACGCAGATGCACCCGCTTGAGAGAGAGATTTGTAAGACATTACTGCAGTCAGTACGAGTTCGATACTTTTGCAATGCATAGGTTGTGGTCGCACACCATTTCGCGGCCGGAGGACGATGCGCTGTTTGGGGAAAACTACTGCAAATCCTTTCCGTTGGTTGAGGATGGTTACGTGCTGGTTCAGGAGGAAAACGAAGTGGAGGTCACTGCGGACGAAGTAGAATTCGTAACGGCGGTCCCCCCGGCGGCGACATCCGCCGTGCTGCCCGGAATGATGTGCAGCGACAGCTACGGGTTGTACAACTACGGTGACAAAAAATTTTACATGCAGGAGCCCCAAGTAGAGCGGGACAACTACAACAACACTTGCGACAGCTTTTATTCATCCTCGTCGAACTACAACAGGAACAGCTGCAGCAACCTGTATAACAACGCTACCACGACCATGTCGCACACCTACACCACTGCGGGCTTCGACGACGACGAAGAACATGCGGACAACCACGACCACGAGAATGATGAACGAACGGAACTAAAAACTTGGGAGACCACCAAGAGCACCACCGCAATGGATTTGTTGAAGAAAGAAACGGAGAAGCTGCAGATGATCTACGAAGCCCGCTACGGTTCAGTCTGCGACAAGAACTCGACGTCGTCCCCAATGGTGACCAAAACCCGTCTGGAGCAGATGGCTATTTCTGCGGAGGACCAGATCGAGGACGAGGACGAGCACAGCAATAGCAAATTCTACTACGGTGAAGACGAGAACAATAATTGCAGCTGCAGCTCCTCTTCCTGGAAAAAGTCTTACTGGAACAATCGTGATGACGACAGCTACTACTACAACTCTTCCTCGGGGAGCATCAAACTGGAAAAGACCATGTCGACGTCTTCCACGGAAGAGGAAAAGGAGGATGCAAAGTTTTCCCTCCTGCTGACCAACTAGGATTCTGATTTATGCTGGTTCAGTGCAGGAAGTCGAAGTAGATGTAGAAGTACTTTTCTAAGATGATGGAAGGATGAAATACTCATTATCAGGTCTGGTGTAAAGAAATGCTATATCTCGCTTCAGTGAGCAAAATCTATACGCAATAACGAACTACCAACTCTGCCCTCCACGTAAAATTTTTGGAAAATGGATGATGATCATCAGTTTTGTTGTTTTTGGCATGGAAGGTCGTCGCACTAGGATGAAGAAGCTAGAACTACACAAAAAAAACATGTATTGAACAGCATGAAATAGAAATACTCCCGGGCTATTCAAGAAAATAAAGACTGCTGTGAAATCAAATGGGCTACGCTTGCACTGCCAGCACCACTACACCGCGGTCGACGGCTCTGGCTGTGCATGCATTTCGACGACGTATTATAACACTTCACAACTTCGACACAACTACCCCTACTTCTACACCGATGTTTTCGGCAATAGAAATATTATAAACCCGTATTGATCAAGTACTGTTTAATTGTGTCTGCAAATGCTAGCGTTCAAAATTTTTCACAAAGTAGAAGATGTCTTTACGTTTACAACAACGTCACATTTTGCTAGGGAGTGCCACCAGGTCCAGGGGTTAGAACCGATGACAAAGATGCGATAACGGTGGGGAAAAACCAATACGTATGCGACAACTACGTCTTCGAATAAACACAGAAGCACAAAATTGTTTCTTTTTTCAAAGCTATGGGCTGCGGCTGCAACTGCATCATGGGCTAAAAAACGTAAACCAAACGAATAATTTAAATTATTAGAGCTGCTTCTATTGCGGTAGGCTATCGACACAGGTGTGTGATCATTTACGTACTAGGCCGCTGAGTGAAAGTCTAACTTTACTCTTTTTTGATACAGATGCCTTTGTCGTGGTCGTGTCCAGACAGTGACAAGCTCTGTTGAATGTGTCTTTTCACAAGGAGGAAACGAGTCCCCTCGTCCCACGGGGATTCATGTGCGAGACATGCACGAGGACCACGAAATCAATGGAATTGGAAACTCACTCTTCAAATCTGATCTTCCTCATTTTCTTTTTCATGTGTAAAAAAGCAAAAAAAGTAAAATCGAAAAACCCGAACGAAACCACACCGAGGCCGCTGCTTCAGTTTCTGTAGCTGGCAGAGGCGAAAGTCGGAAACAGGTTGTTGAAACAGACGGGGGAGAGGCATGAGAAGCAACGCAAAGAAAAACTACGTGAAACTTGCCTTCAAAAGTGATAAGAGCCTGAACCTTCAAGAACTTCACCTTACTTGCAATCTTCAGCAGAAGACAGCAGACGATAGCATCAAGGTTTGCGACTTTCAATGTCCTTTCTTTCTTTGAGAGATGAGTGACAGTATTGCTTGTGGAGGTAGTGCGTGGTAGTATGATTGAAGGTAGCCTTACGAAGGGCTGCTGTGTTTGTGAGTGTTTGAGTTTTTGTTTCTCACCTTTTGGGCTCATAAGATAAAGCAACGCCTCAAGAGACGCCGGGAGCCGGAGCGAATTGACATTTAACGAAGTGGGTCTCTTTTGTCCGTGTCGTCGTGAGTTTCTTGTTGAGCCAGCTTGTTACCAACCTGTCTCTAGTACCTGTTGACCACACTACTTCCACCATCATGGCCGCTTCTCCCGAGGCACCCGAGGACGAGCTGCAGAGTCAGCAATTACCCGATGACCTGCGTATCGACGATGTCTCCGACGATGTTAAAATCATACAAACGGAAAACTTCAACGCTAAGGTCCACCGCGGGGAAGATGAACAGTCCTCCTCTGCGTGCTCTGATGGCCTGAAGAATCAACACGGCGGTTCGTTTTCGAACGGCGGCAGGGCTCCTAACATCGACGCTGGCGGCGCGCCGTCGATGCAACAAGGCACACAGATGATGAATTCGGCGAACCAACGAAACATTGCTCCTTCCGGGATGTCGAAGAACATTTTCAACACTCACGACAATTTTACGAGTCCGGGCGAAGGGGCCAGCACATCCACATCGACGTCGTCCTCCTCCCGTCAGAATATCCACCGCTCCTTCCCAGTGGATGATGTGGTTCCCGGGATCTTCCCGTCCCTACCGATCGCCGTCGAGGAACGCGTTTCTGCCGCGTGCTTCAGCAAGAGAGACGACCGGTGGCTCGCGGTGTTCTCGAAAACTGATGTCATCATTTACGACACCAGCATGGGCTGCGCGATGGACGGAGATGAGACGGGGGATGGAAGTTGTAATGATGGCTCATCTGGCGTCGATCAAGGAGAAAACGGCACACAAAACAAAGGTGGACCTCCTCCAAAGCGGCCGTCGGCGTTGTCTATCAAATCTGAGGAAAATTCGTCCGACAGCGAAGCCGAAGGTGGTGCAACTATAGGCAAGAAAACAAAAGTGCGGACGAGCGGCGCGAGCAAAATCCGCGGGGCGTACTTCAGCAATAAATCAGGGTCTTGTTCACCGGACAAACAGACCGCAGCTGACGAAAACGGGACTACCGCAGGAGCAGGAGTTTTGAATGCCCAAGTTTTATCGCAGCCCCCCAGTGCGACGTCCAGTGGTTCCAATCAGATCGAGCACTCGCTTTCCCTGTCCGCCGCCTCCAGTTCGTCCAGCCTGAATCTCGGCGCAGCAGGAGTCGCCGCGGCCGCTGCTGGGGGAAAAGGGGCAGGAGCTCCGGCCGCGCGACACGTGCGGCGTAACGGAGGTCCGCTCGGGGATGCGGATGAATCTGCCGTCGCGCTGCGGCCGCCACCGAAAGTCTGGCGGGTGATAAAGCGCATTCCCGTCGTGGACATCCACGCTTATGGAGCGACTGGGGGAAGATCGAGCGCTACCCGGTACTATCAAATGCAAAAATGTCTGGGTCTGGAAGATTCCGGGATATGTCATGCTAGTCCGGCATGACTCTGAGCTCTGTATTGCGTGGCCGCAAAGGGCTTCTCTTGCCTGTCATGCAAAAACGCAGTTTCTCACGCGGAGTACGCAACACTGAACCACGGAAAACCTTGTCATGCTTGGCAGTGCATTACAGTATGCGCATTTCTCCCTGACTTGCATCACAAGTTTCCAGACCCAGACATTTTTACAGTTGATAGGTACTCCACCAGCAGCGCAATGTCCGCTTCTTCGGCTATGTTTGAACAAACTGGTGCAGGAGGTGGACGAAGCGTGAGCAAGACGTCCACTACAACGCGGCAAGTAGACGAGCCACGCAATCAAACTGACCACCGGCAATCCACTGGGAACGTGTCTGCGGCGTCCAGCTCGGCAACCAGCAAAACCTCGGGGACCGACCAGCGCCGGCGGTCGCTGGAACACCGGAAGAAGATGATTTTCAACTCGCGCACTCACCGCCAAGTCGCGAAGAACGCGTTTTGCTTCCAAATCGCCTTTTCCGCCGACGACTCGCTACTCGCCGTCGGGTTGATGCAGGGGTTCGCGCAATCCTGTGCGGTTTCGTTTTACGAAACGAAAACCTGGTCGCTCGTTCACACGATGTTCAGGTGCAACGCCGTGGAGTTTTTTCCCAAGGGCGTTTGCAACTTGAAAATCAACCACTCTGCTCGCGACATCGCCGCGTCGCAGGAGGTTTATTTTGGGTTCTTCAGGAACAATAAAGACTCCTCATCTGGCACCGCTGACGGGAAGAAGTCGCTCGACTACGATTCTGACAAAGATCCAGCACCAGGAGATCATGGGCTACTTTACCACAAAGAACATCAGCTTGCGAAGACTTCCAGCACCAGGTCATCTACTCTCGGTGGAGGGAACAATAAAGCGAAAGACACAACGCATTGGATCTGTATTCAAGACCTGTCCGAGCTGCGCAACGAAGTGATCGACACGCGAACCTGGACGACGCTGCACTCCTGGTACTCCGTGACGCTGGATGCCAGTCGGCTGAAACGGAAGACCGCGCCGATTGTGATTTCCCCCTGCGCCAAGTACGTGGTCACGACCCGGGCGGTGTACGCCTTGGAGTCGCAAAAGCGGGTCCTTTCCCTAGTATCAACTGTAAAAATGTCTGGGTCTGGAAGAATGCGCGATTTGTCACGCAGATTTTCCATGACCCATGAGGTCTGGAATGCAGGAGCTAGCATGACAGATTCTGTGCGATCTCTCTCATGCCTATCCTGCATGAGAAACTCCCTCCCGACTTGGTCAAAACTGGACGACTTTTGGTAATCATGCAACACAGATTTTTACATGCTTCAGATTTAGCATGACAAGTTGCATTCTTCCAGACCCAGACATTTTTACATTTGATACCTAGAACAGGAAGACGAGTCCGGGGCGCAGATGCGGTTTTTGTACATGGACTTTTCGGGGTCGGTGGGAAAGTTGGCCGACAACGACGAGGTATGCTCTGCAAAAGTATCGTACTCATAGTAATTGCTGTTATGCATGGCAAATCTCTTTCCCAAGGCGATAAAACAGCATTGCAAATAATTTCATTTGTAATGCTAAGTCAATTTGTAATGCACTTCATACTAGTACGATGCAATGCTTTTGCATTTCATACGAGGAAAACGCGGACGATGGGGAGGAGAAAAAGCTATCAGTCTGGAAAAAACTGAAAACCGTCGTGAAGTCGACTAGCATTATCGGAAACAAGAACCGGAGAAGTGGATCATCTTCCCGAACCGCGACAAGCATATGAAATGCAAAAATGTCTGGGCCTGGAAGATTCTGAGATTTGTCATGCAGTTTTTCCAAGCTCCGCCAAGTCTGTGATGCAGGGCCTAGCATCACAGGATCTGCAGCCCCTTTGTAATGCCTGTTCTGCATGAGAAATCCCCTCTCAGCATGACCAGAAGTGAGCACCTTTTGCAAGTCACGCAACACAGATTTTTGTACGATCCGCAACATGCATCACAAGTTCGCACTTTCCCGACCCAGACATATTTGCAATGAATAATGCAGCGTGGCAAACAAGTACAGTCGGGGTCCCCGGCGGAGCAGCGGCAGTACGAGAGTAAGTGGCACTGGGCTTCAACCGCAAGACGGCAGAAGTTATCGCAAGAAAAAACTGTTTCACTGTGAACTTGTGATGCATAGAATGGAAGTGGAACACAGACCTATTTGCCTTGCTACACCTGCAAGGCATTGGATTTTTAAGCATGTTTTCCCTTGGAAAGCGCGCATGACAAATTTTCTGTGTCATGTGTAGCAAACTTGTGATGCGGACCTTGCAAAACCATCACAGTGAAACAATTTTTTCGTGGGATAGAAGTAGCGGAATAAGAAATAGTGGTGACAACAAGAAGACCTCCAGCACCTCCGGCGCAAATGCTACCGCGTCGACGGCGAAGAAGCGTGGTAAGGCACAGCTCTTCGCTGCCGTCATGCAGGTCCAGGGGGAAAACAAAATTTACGTTTACAATGCGGACGAGTGGGCGCCGATGAGTTCTGGTGGAACTCGGAACTCTTTCGCCAAGAGCTTCTGGCCAACAGGTGCAACTAGAACATCTTCCAGCGATGAAAAGAATCCAGACAAAGATGCCGCCCTCGCGGTTCGCAATCCCTTCATGCGGCTCTACGAACCGAACGTGACCTACTACAAGGTCCGCTTTGTCAACAATGACGATTGGCTCACCAGCTATGGGGAAGACACCAGCGGGGGCTTCGGCGGCAGCACGAGCAGCGGCGTTCGCATTTGGGACACGAGGACCTGGGCGTTGCTTCATCTGATTCCCGACGGCACAGCGGAGATCCACCAACCCTACTGCTGCGGCAACCGCAATCCCTGGCTGTTCATTTTGCCGAACCGGCGGAAGCAAGCGGAGGAGCGGGAGCAGCTGGGGCAAAAGTTCGGAGACACGATATCAAAATGAAAAATCCACCCCCCTCCCCATATTGAAAAGGAAATTTCTGTTGCTGGATTTGTGTACACAAATCAGCTCTGTCTTGCAGTGAGGTACTGCAGGCAAAGCCTCAGCCTGCGTAGGGGTGTTTTGGTGTAGGTGCTAAGCATAACAGAGGCCTGCCGTATAGGCGCAACAGCATTACAAACCGCCTCCATAAAGCGGCGCCCTCTTTGGATTTGCCCTCTTGCAATAGAGACAGGATTTGTGGTCCCAAATCAGCAGCACAAATTTGTTGAAGCGTGCCCTTTCTTGATGGGGAGGGGGGATTTTTCCTCACAATGCACGACCCTCCGCGTGCACCGGAGTTTCACGGCCCGGTGCTACAATTACAACGGTTGCCACGAAACGGTGCTGCAGCGCCTGGGCACCAGTAGCTCCGGCTCGGGTGCTGGACTACACGGTGCAATTTCATCAAACGCCCCACAAGGCACGTCCCAAGCGGGCGGACGGACGAGAGATTCTTTTCTCGATCTTGCCAGTCCGCAGAAGCACGCGTCGAGAGCAAGTCAGTTCGGGCTGGCGTTCGTCCCCGAAACGAACAGATATGAACTGCAAAAGCATCGTACTACTACTAGTACGAATCGCATTACAAATTTTCTCAGCATGAAAAGTTGAATTTGCCATGCTGTTTTCCCTTGGTAAGAGATTTGTCATGCATATACTGCAATAGCAATTAGTACGAGTGCGATACTTTTGCACAGCATAACAGACGGGGGTCCACGATTGGCGACCCGTTTCGCTTTATCAAATGCAAATATGTCTGGGTCTGGATGAGCGTAGATGTTTCTCATGCTGCTTTTGCATGACCCAGGAGGTCTGGCATGCAAGCCCTAGCATCACACGTCTTGAGAAGGTGTCTCAATGCCTAATCCGCATGACAAAGCCCCTCTTTTGGTGCCAAGTTTTGAGTAGCGTTTGCTATTTATGCATGACAGATCTTTCTGTTATCAGAAATTTACATTACAAGTTGCACCCTTCCAGAGCCAGACATATTTGCAATGCATACGCTTTCCAGACCGGGCGGACTCGGCGTCCTCCTTTTCAAAAGCACGGTCTGGGTCGCAGATCCAGGACGCCGACGACGACTTCATCGCCCAGTTTCGGCGCGGCGGAAGCGGAAGTGCGGCGAGACTGGAGAGTCTCGCCGATGGGGGTAACCAAAACGCGATGAGTTCCGCCACGCGCTCGACGTTCGAACTTCGGCAGAAGCTTTACGTGTCTGGAAATGTTTTTGTCAAAGCCGCGGATCCGATGCTGGTTAACCGATTTTTACTTCTCGGCCACGAATACACCATCACGATTCACGACCTGTTGCACGGGAAAGCGGTCGGGTGTTTTTCAAGAACATCTGCAGCTTCACAGAGACAAATGTTGCCGGCCAGCCCGTCAGCGTCGTCTTTTGCGCCTCCTGTAGCCGGGGCGGCTGCGGCAGGTGGAGGAGGAGCTACGACTGCTTCTCACGTCCCCGCATCGCCGTCCACGACAGGACACCAGACGGAGCAATACACATTAGTGACCTTACCAAACGACCCCGATGCGGAGATTGAGGACTTAGAGCTCGAGAGCGACAAGAGTTTCTACCTCCTCGACGCGGTTTTGATCCCCCATCAGCAAAGATTGCTGCTCTCCGCCGTCATGGGCATCCAGGAGGGTGGGCGCGCGAGTCTATCAAATGCAAAAGTCTCTGGGTCTGGAAGGTTGGAACTTGTGATGCTTGCTTTAGATGCTAAAAAAATCTGTCTTGCATGACCAGCAAGAGGGGCCCGGTTTGTGCTACAAGGGGAGGGAATTTGTCATGCGGGATAGGCATCAGGAAGCCCTCTAGAAATATGTGATGCTACATCATGCATGACAGACATCCTGAGTCATGCAAAATATGCATGACAAACCTCAGAATCTTCCAGACCCAGACACTTTTGCATTTGATAGAGTCGGGTGGGAAACGAGATCAAGGTCTTCGAAATTCCCTTCGAGGGAACCATGTTGGAGAGTCTGGCAGGGGGTGGTGACAAAGACAAGAAGATGACAAGTGTGAAAGAGAAAGAAGATGAGCAAAAAGCTGAACAAGGGGCCGATCATCTCCAAGAAAACAACCAGGATGAGGAAAAAGACTCTTCTTCTATCGACGCAGCAAGAGCCGGTGGAACTACCATTGCCAGTGGCCAGACCGTTTCTACTTCAGACCTCACCGTAATCGCAGACGCGACATTGATCCCGAAGCTGCGCTGCGTTACGAGTTTCAAGGCCTGCGAGAAGTTTTTCGCAGAGAAACAGTCAGTGAAGGGCAGGTTTTCCTTCGACGGCAGGCTTTTTTTCGCGAATTGCGTTCAACCCGACGAGGCGCACATGTATCAGCTGTTCGACCCCGATGAGATGGTCGAGAGTGGTACAACTCCAGAATCGGCGAGAAATGTCGCAAGACCGTTGTCCTCGCCACGATCGTCAACTGTTGGGAATAAAACGCCGAGAAATGACGATGTCAAAACATCACGCGCCTCGTCCAAATCGAAGGAAGAGCAGCTCGACGAAAAACTGACGAGCTTCGAAGAAAGATGGGAGAAAATATGCTGTGCAAAAGTATCGTACTCGTAGTCGTACTAATTGCTAATATGCATGACAAATCTTTTTCTGTTGGTAAATCCGCATTACATTTATTTCTTCTTGCCAAAGCGAAAACTTGTAATGCATTTATACGAGTACGATATCATACTTTTGCATTTTATAGAAAACGCCGACCAACGACATTCTAGCTGAGGACCCCTTTGCGCCGGCGCGCTCGGAGATGACTGGTGAGGAAGAGGATAACGTTAACGAAATGGAAGAGGAGGAAGATGATATCGACGTCGACATTATTCTATTCACTGCAAAAGCATCGTACTAGTATAAATCGCATGACAAATTCCCTCAGCATGAAAAATGGAATTTGTAATGCAGGTTTCGGTTAAGAGGGAGATTTGTAATGCATGATTGCGATTACTACGAGTACGATACTTTTGCACAGGATATATTCCGGAAGAGTCCTGGGAGTGTCTGATCATTTTCGATCGGACTTACACGTCGGGACAACCTCTCTTTATCAAAATGAAAAATGCCCCCACCCCCGAACTTCGGAGCATTTGCATTGCAAACCTTTCCAAATGAAACACTCGCCCTCTTGTATCTATCAGCATCACAGATCTCCAATCGTCAATAAAGCAAAAATTTGCATTGCAAAAGACCCCAACAAGAGTGGCGCTTGTCATGCAAGCGATGCGATACGCACCTAGACTCTGCATCAGAAAGATTCATACTGCTGCGTGCATGACAAAAAGTTTTCATTTGGAAGCTTCGCAGCAAAAGTTTTTGCGACTTTGGCGGTGGGGACATTTTTCACTGTAATACTCTTCTCGCCGGATTCCAACTGGTTTGCGTACAATGGCGAGCTCTACAGCACCGCAGACTGGACGTGTGTCTCCGATGAATGGTCGGAAGCGGAGATTCGTTGCGACCGCGATACCATGACGGGGCGGTATTTGTCCAACGATCTCTTCATCGCCGATAGCTCCGAGCCGGACGAGCGCGGGCTGGTGCAGGTGTACCGTCTGCGCAGCATGATGGGCGCCGCAGTGAACGGGATGAACATCAGCCCCAGTCCGAGACTGATCGGCAATAATCTTCACCCTGGTGCCAGTACCAGTGCGAAAGACTTGAACCCGCCAGGAGGACCAGGAGTGATGATGCAGCTACCGGCGGGTGCCAGTAGTGGTCGGATTAGCAGCTCCTTACTGAAAACCGCGGACACGGCACTGAAGACTGCGAAGAACGTATGCAAGAAAAAAACTATGTAGGTGTAACTCTGTAATGCGGAAAGTGCAAAACTGTTGACACTTGTCATGCTGCATGTGCGTCTTACGTTTTTCCACGTACTAGCTGCGCATGGCAGGTTTTCCCTGTAATGCAAAGCGAATTTGTGATGCTGCTCTTCTTACAAAGTTACACTTACGCAGTTTTCTTCCTGGATAGAACGCCGCCTCACTGTGGACCAATTACGCGGGCGGACCAGGGCCCGGGCCTGGATCGGCAGGGCGTACAACTGGTTCCTCGGGCAAAACAAGCCAGGAGAAAGCAGAAGGTCGTGGTGGCCAACAACCTCCAGCTGTCACCTCGCTATCTTCGGGAGTGGGTACTACAACTAGTACTGTCGCTGAAAATAAAGTTGCGTCCGAAAGCAGTGCGGGGGCGCACCTTGTAATATCTAACTCGGAGCAAGGTCCTCCTAACAGTAGTACCGCCACGCCCTCGTCACCGTCAAAAATCGTCTTCTCGCCGACGAAACAGGCCGCCAACGCGTTTTTTGGTGTGGTCGACGCGGCTGTTAACGGCCCGGAAGCCGCGAGCGGATCGTACTTGGGTTTCCGCGCGGGTTTGCGGCACATATCAAAAGGAAAAATCCCCCCTCCCCATATCGAAACGGTATGATTCCGAAAATATGTGTTTCTGATTTGAGACCACAAATGACCTCTGTCTTGCAAGAAAGCAAGGCTACAGGCTCCGCCCCATTATGCAGGCGGTTTGTAATGCTGTTGGGCCTACAGCATAGACGCTCCTCATGCTACAGCGCCTAGGCCAAAACCTCGCGACTCTGGCATGATATGGGCCTGCAGTCCTCTACTGCAAGACAGAGCTGATTTGTGGTCACGGATCGATCAGCGTCAGAAATTTCTTTTCGATATGGGGAGGGGGGATTTTGCCTTATGATAGCACAACGAGCAGAAGCAGTGGGTGTTCGACCGGAAAATCGGGGAGAAAAACGCCAAACGCCACATTATAACCTGCTCAGGTGTTACAATCTCAAACGTTACAATAGAGTCTGGAATTTGTATTGCAAGAAGTGCATTATCTAGCCAACTCTCATAGGATTGCGCATGACAAGTTCTGGAGTCCAAACCCGGACTACAATCTGGCGAAATTTGTATTGCAGAAAGTGGAGTGCTCTCCGAATCTGTCATGCTCCTCATGCAATACAGAACCCAGATTCTATTGTAACGTTTGAGGTTGTAACGTTTGAGCAGGTCATACACATTTTTGCCCACTTCGACGAGGTGGTTAGTGTAGAAGGCCGGTGGATGGCGGTCTGTGATCCGGGCTATGAAAGCCTCAGGTTGGAAATCCTCAATTTGAAAATAATTTGTAATGCAAAAAAACGACTCCAGTTGCAGCACCATTTCTAGTCGGCGCATGACAAATTTCCCGGGCACTCAAAGCGTGTCTGTCATGGTAGTTAGGCAAAGGCGTGCCCTTCTCTCGTGCTAATCAGCAGCCCAATTCTGAACCCGTAGAAGCACAATAGTCGGCCTCCATTGCGTTCTCTGCAATTACACAGTCTTTTTGGTGTCGCATTTCATGCATCACAAATTCTTTCCGCTTTGAGAATTTCCATTCTGAGGCTTTCATACTGGCATGATGACCGCGTTCTACGACTTGGATAGCAGCTTGGAACTATCTATGCATTGCAAATATGTCTGGGTCTGGAAGAATGCAAATTTGTGATGCGCATTTCATAACACGGAAAAATCTTTTATGCATAGGCAGCAAAAGCTGCCCGCTTTTTATCAACAAAATGGGGCATTTGTCATGCGGATTCGGCATTGCGGAAGCTTCTCGAAACCTGTCATGCTAGAGCTTCCATGCCAGACCCTCTGCGTCATGCAAAAGCAGCAGGACTCTTCCAGACCCAGACATATTTGCATTCGATACTATCCTACGCGGTCGGCAGCAAAAAGTCGCGCGGGATTTTTGGGTCCGTGCTCACGCCGCAGACAAGGAGCGGCAACAGCCCCGGATCTAGTACAAGTTTGGCCTCCACAACCACGACAAAGACCTATTTTTTCAGCGACGGGAACGGGAATCTGTACCGGGACATCAACCTTCCCTTTCTACTATCCTGTGCAAAAGTATCGCACTCGTATTGCAATCCTGCATTGCAAATCTTTTGTTCCCTAAGGTAAATCAGCATTGCAAATTTTATTTCTCATGCTGAGGGAATTTGTCATGCATTTATACGAGTGCGATACTTTTGCACAGGTGGATATCTCCACTCCGTGGGGACCCCCAGCCAAGCGATGCGGTGTCTTGCCTCGCTCGACGACGCGGAACTAAACAAACAGCTGAAGGCGAAAAACATCAAGGAAAAGAAGCGCGCGCTGCTGTCGCGCTGGGTCACGGTGTTTCCGGGGTTTCTGAACCAAGTCGACCGCCACAGTGGGAAATCGCTTTTGTACCTTGCCTATGCTTTGCAAAAACTGTATCGTACTAGTGGTATAAATCGCATGACAAATAATCATCTCGCCGCGAGCAGAACCAGAAGTGAAGTTTGTCCTGCGGGAAAAGGCAAAGACGGAAACGGATACCTGTCCTGCATGAATGCAATTACTTAGTAATTGTGCGATGCTTTTGCAAAGCATATCGTCATCGAGAACGGAGACAAGCAAACTGCGACCTGCATCTTCGATGTCGTAGCCGCGTTGGACGTGAAGCTTTGCCTCCACGCTTTGCACGACTTGAAATTGCTGAAGGTAAGCGCCGGGAGCTTCATCGATGTTTCGAACATGGAAGAAGATCCGGAAGAGGCTGGCACCGGGAAAAGAAGCACAGTAGAAAATAGGAAAGAAAGCGGGTTTGCTGGTTCTACCCAAGCTGACATAACAGCCGTCGGCCACAATCGTTCTTCTCTGTCCTCGCTTTCGACCCTCAGCGAAGAAGATCTAGCGGGTCGCAATGACAGCAGCACAGGTGGACCACACAACTTTTCCAGCAGGACCAGCATCTTCGCAAAACTGAAAAGTGTTCTGAGCAAACACCCCACGGGAGGACCTGGAAGCAAAAGCAATAAGGTTTTCTCGACCGAGATCGAGATCGTCGACGGTTGTAACAGGTTCGGCTCCGGCCCGCCACCGCTCCCGGGCAGACAGCACGGCCAGCAATCCGCCGACAGCCGGACCGGCGTCAGCGACTTTGGCAACAGCAAGCCCGGCGGGATCATGGGAACCACCTCCTTCTACGGCACCAGTCGGCCGGGCTTTGCGTCTTTCGCGACGTCAGACGACGACTACTCACCGACGGCGCATGGCGGTGCAGTTGTCACCGGAGGTCCGGGCAATCCTCTTGGCGGCCGCGGGAGCATGATGTTTGGGGTGGGCCGCGCGACCCTCAGTTTCGCCGGCTCGACGAGTAAAGCGGCCATGCAGACGCTGATCAGCAAAGCCGCGCACCAGCCGAAACATTTGTCGCACCTGCTGAGAAAGACGAAAAAAGGGTCTCTGACGTTACTACGGAAGCAGTTGGGACTGGAAGATCGAGAAATCCTCCACATCGAGGAAGAAAGCGAACTTTCCCTCGCAATCCGATTGCACGAACGAGATCTCACCGAGCTGTTCATCCAGCGAATCCTTGATCAGGGCTTCACGCAAAGCTCTTTGGCTCTAGTCTGGCGGTCGCTCCCCGCGTTGCTACGCTGGGTGCCGGTGGAGGCGGAAAAGTTACTCGAAGCTTTCGTGGTGGACCCTCCGTTTCTCGTCCCCGAATTGAAGGCCTACGTGGATCCCGCCTCGCGGTTGATCAGCAAAGGCACGGCGTTCTACGGCTACCAGCGGAACGTGTGGGGTGACTACCTGGAGAAGCAGCAGTCGCAGAAAAGCCTCGACGCGGCCTTGGAGCCGATGGAAGCGAAGGTGGTGGCGATCCCGGAAATGGTGTCGGGAAGCGGGGACGGCCAGGGCTTGTTGACGCTCCTGATGGAGCACAACGTGCCCAGCAGCTTCTACGCGTCGACCCCGGCCCGGATTTTGATCAACTACAAGTGGGAATCGTATGCGCGGGACGAGCTGAAGATGTACTTTGTCACCTACGTCATTTTCCTCGCTTCCTACACCGTGTTCGCGATCCAGCTGCGGGAAAAAGTGGAACCATTTCGGTTTGAAATTCTCGATCTCGAGCACTACGTGACCTGCATCGGGACCGCGGTCTTCTACTTCTGCTGCATGAGCTACCGGTACTACGGCGCGTTTGTGGACTTCTTGTGCCATTTTTTCTCTCTCGGGTCTTTGTTCTCTTGCTGCGGTTGCGGGAAGAGTGGAAGTGGTACAGACTCTGACGATACGGACGACGACATCGACGCTTCAAATCCGTCTTCGCCTTTATGCAATACAAATAAAGCATCGTACTAGTATACATTGCTATTTTTGCATAAACAAATTGCATCCTCAGCATGAGAAATGGAATTTCTAATGCGGATTTAGCTTAAGTTTAAGAAGAGGAAATTTGTAATGCATGAATGTTGCGATTAATTTTAATACTACGAGTGCCATACTTTTGCACTCCATATCCCTACGCGATGAACAATGTCGTGAACAACAGAAGGAGAAGATCCTCCAGGTCAAGAACGCACACCGCTTTATCCACCTTCGCGAAAGCAGTTACTTTCCCCGTCACTGCGGTTTACAGCACGCTGAAAATCACGTTCAAATCGCTGAAAAAATTCCTGGACGAGGACGGCGACGGGAGCGTCACGAGCGACGAGGGGATTCTCGCCCAGCTGTACGCCAACGCCGGGCTCTGGGTCCCGTTGGCGATTTGGGGGACGGCGTGTGTGGTGTTGCCGATTTTTCAACGGGGGGACCTTTTGAACACCGTCGTCATCACGGTCATGATGGGCTACACGCTGCGCTCGTTTTTGGACGAGGTCAAGGAGAAAAGCGAGAAGACGATCGGGGCGTACTGCACGTCGGTGTGGAACATGTTGGACGTAGTGTTGATAGTGTTGAACGTGTTAACGTTTGTCGCCTACATCGAACCAGGTCTCATGGACGATGGATACCTGATCCGCGGCGTGACGATATCCATCCTCATGGCGTGGATCAAAATATTGTATTTTTATTCGATTGATGCTTGTTTTTCGCGAGAGTGTATGTGTTTGTGTATATTGAAACTTTCATTCATATTTCCTTATTCATTGTTTTGCAGCCTTCATGCCTCTTATTGTGGTCATTGTTCTGCTGTAGCCCTCATGCGTTGACGCCAATTTCACCCACAATCACAGCTACTTCTGCCAACCTTTTCGCAACGTCGGTTCCTTCATCCGCATGCTGATCGAGATTTTCGTGGACATCCGGTACTTTCTCATCGTGGTGAGCATCGCCCTGCTCGGTTTCGGTACGGCGTTTTTTGTCCTCTACAAGGACGACTGGCTGTACGCCATCGACAACAGCGCGGCCCTGCGCACGCATTTAACGCACCCGGGGAAAACGGTGCTGACGGGCGACTCCCGGAGGACCATGATGCGGCAGTGGGACCCGCACGAAGACCACCCACCGCCTATCAAGAAAAAAAGTTTCCCCTCCCCATATCAAAACGAAACTTCTGATGCTGGATTTCCGTACACAAATCCGCGCTGTCTTGCCATACGGCATCGCAGCCAGATCTTCAGCTTAGTGAGCAGGGCCGTGTGGGTCTAGATGTTTAGCATTACAAACGGCTTTCCCCTAGGCCCAACAGCATGCCAAATCGCTTCCATAATGCTATGCGGAAGCCTCTGCGTTTGTCTTCTTGCAACACAGACGCGATTTGCGACCTCAAAGCAGCAACACAACATACCTTTTGGATATTGGGAGGGGGGATTTTTCCACTCAATACCGCCCTACCCGAACATGTTTGAAACGCTGCTCGTATGCATTGCAAAAATGTCTGGGTCTGGAAACTTGTAATGCTGAATAACCATGATGGTTTGTGCCTCTGCCTTTAAGTGCAGTGCAGCATGACAAATTTTTCAAACGCTATGTCATGCGCAGGACGCATTACAAACTGCGTTGTTGCATGACGAAAGTGTGCTGCTTTCTTTGCTGCTTATGCAATACAGGTTTTTCAGGATTGCGAAACACGCAATACAGGTTCAACCTTTCCAGACCCAGACATATTTGCATTTGATAGCTCGGGGTTTACGTGTTGATGCTCGGGGATTGGGACGTGAATTTGTTCACCTTGAGCGAGCATCCGCGGCTCGCGACGGTGCTGTTCTGCCTCTTTACGTTCGTGATGGTGATCGTGCTGTTCAACTTGTTAATCGCGATCATGTCCGATACGTTTGAACGAGTCAGGGAGAATGAAGGTATACATAGATACAGTTGTACGGAGTTTGTTTAGTTGTTGCGATAGGATACCATCGGGAGTAACGTTATTCTGCATGAGAATGCGAGGTAGAATCACGAGTAGCCAGGATACCATGCGGAGTAAAGTTACGCAGCATGTTTTGACGGAAGCAAAAAGGTACTGTCTCTACTTGTTCGACTACGGAGCGATCATCGTACCGTGCGGCATAACGTTACTACGCACGGAAATACGACGTACGCAAATCTAGTACTTTGTAGTGCAAAGTTTTCCTGCGTCTGCTTGCAACTCGTTTTACTTCCTGCGTATTCAACAACGAAGATTTCTCCAAAAAACAGAACACACTTTCCTCCGTACCCGCGCCGACATGATTTGCGATTTGCAGAAACTGACCTTCCGGCAAATCGAATACGAGCCCTGGGTCCACGCTTTACTCCCAGTGGAAGAGCAGTCGCAGCAGAGTCACTGGAAGGGCAAATTGGGCGAGATCAAAAATCTGATCACCAATCTGAAGCACGATTTCGCAAAAGAGCTGGAAACCCATATGAAGGAGTTGGAGGAAAGTATGCGGGCCGAGTTTCAGTTGTCCCAGCAAAAACCGAAAAACCTACAGCGAGGCGGATCGGGGGCTTTGGGGAAGTAGAAAGCTTGGCCGGTTGTAGTCGCTACCGGTACCGGTTCTGCTCAGGAAAATGATTTTTTCAGGCACGTGCTTCAATTCAATTTCGATTCATATTCAAAATGATTTGCTCCAAAGGACCTCCAGCCAGTCCGTAGAAATAATTTGATAGTTTTTTACGTTTTTTTGTACGATTATACCTACTCCTACTACAGTAGGGAAGTTGTTTCCTGTCACTTTCTTTGTGTTTCGTGTTTCTCGATTTTCGGCAGTTCCGGATCCGGCGTTTGATATTTCATTCATTGTGCAACTGAGTGAGGACATATTCTGTTTCTGAGCACAACGGCGGGTAAGTATGACAAGAGGGAAGAAGTACCTCTATCCGTAGAACAAGCGGATTTCGACAACAGAAGTGCAAATTTTTGATGTTGGACAACGACATGCTCAAGGCGAGGGCACGCTTCGAAGTAAGCACTTACTCTTGTTCCGCCCCGTCCAACATGCCAAATGGCAGGGTGTGCCGCTTATTTCACGGGTACGGTTAAGGAATGATTGAGGAGCGATCTGTTGATGAGTTAACAACAAGTAGAAATTGAAACTGCGACTATTTACGACCTTCCGCGAGTGAGTCCAAGTTGGGAAACGTAAAATGAGCAGAGACAGAGGCCGGATTGAGTGACAGGCGGCCTTCTGCAGGTGATTGTTCCCTTTTCTGCATTCGAAGCGAAACGCAAACTTGAATTTTCAAAGATAAAAGCAGTCGCGGACGCGTTGCGTCTTCCACTATTCTTGTGCATCTTTCGCGGATAAAAATGGTTGCGCGAGTATGGCGACGAAATGAAGGCGATGCCTCGACGAGACATTCCGATGCGACGCCTTCGGCACTGTGTAGCTGGCTGGAATGAGTGCGGGAGCTACCCCAAATGTGCATAAGCAGCGACGCTGTTGCGTTTTCTCCGGGCTAATTGCCTGTGGCGTTAGCTGTGGCCGTTCGGGCTTTCGTCAATCATGCGGCGCGGCCCCCCGTCAGTTTATACAGAGACGAAGGCAGGCTCTATGCGATGGGCCTCTATTTTTTGACGCAGCGGCGGGAAAAAGTGGGGGGCCGTGGCGGTGCTGGAGTTCCGTGCCGCGCGACGTGGCGCGCACTGCATTCACATTCCAGTGGCAAACCGGCGGGGTGTTCTCATTTCCCGATAGGACGCGCGGGAGGACCATGCTGGGACGAAAGGACGGCGTGGCGCGCGGAAGCCGACCCGCCGCGGCGAAGTTGTACAATTTTGGAGCCTTCCAGCGCGCCACAATCTTTTCGCGCCCGCCACCCAGGGCGTGGGGCCCGGCCCGAGAGTGATTTCTACGCGGAAGCCGTGGCGCCGCTGCTCCTCTACAACGAACGACGCCAAGGCCGTCGCTTTGGCCCGACGCAAGGCAAAGGATTGCCAACGGAGCGCCGCAGCTGGGTGGCTTCGTCGCGGTTTGGTGGGCGCCCGGTTTCCGCCCACCCGGGGCAGGCGCCGTGGCCCGGCGCGCCCTTGCGAGGAAGCATGCCCCGCATGCGCGCCCCCGCCGCCGCGTGCTTATCAGCCTGCCAGGCGCCTGCGTCGCGCGCTGGCACCCAAGCGCCCGCTGGCGCGGCCTGATTACATATCGGGGCGGAGGGGCCCGCCCCCCCCTCCTGCTCGTTTGAGGGCCGGGAAAAAAGGTATTAACGGCCAGGCGCCGCCGCCCGGCCGGGCGACCCACCGAGCGACATGCGGCCCGGCCCGCCCGATGTCTCTTGGTGGGTGTTGGGCGCGAGATCTCTGTGTTGTTGCCCCCCATATGGCCCACCTGTGTGTCCGTCTCTGTCCGCTGCAGCGAATCATCTGCCGCTCACTAGACCATCTGGCGGGCGCCCAAGCAACGAACAGTCAAAACTCTAGCGAAAGCAGCGCCAGTCAGCGCGCAAGCAGCTGGCGACTTCGGGGTCTTTGCTCTGTGTGTACATTTCCGGAAAAAATGAGGACAAGTATCTAATGAGCAGTGAGCGGACGGAGTCAGATTCTTGTATCTAGTGTCACATGTTCCGTTGTGGAGAGTGTGTGGAGTTGGGACGACAGTTGTGAAAGTCAAAGTCTTTTTTCTGTTGAGGAGGGGATGCCAAAAGTAAATCTAAAAGCGCAATGAAGAATATACCGAGGATGATGATGCATCATGGTAGCCGCGCGTTTGATATTCAAGAAAATTTGTGTACAAACCCAAATCCTATCGGTAATTTATTGCCCGGAAACTACGGGGGAGGGAGCGAGTACTAGAAGCATACTCTTGCTTCAACTTCGGGGACAAATTTCCACTCAAAGATTGGTGCGTAGATACGGATAGCGTGTCCGTCGACACTTCAGTAACCAGAGTGTGACATTATATACATACGGCGTAATATCGACGCACGCCCGACAAGATGACAAGTGCCCCTGCAGCCGCACCGGCTCCTGCGCAACATAATCAAGCGCAGCTGGACCCCAAGATGCTGAAGCGCGACGACAGCAGCTACCAGCTCGACCACAAGTGCGTCGACGGTGGCCCTTCCGCCATGCGCCACATTCCGACGCAGACGACGTTGGCGCCCAGTTGCTCGGCCGGCACGTTGTACCGCGGATCCACCATGGGCAGCAGCAACTCCTTGTGGAGTGAGCACGTGGGACCGGCGTCCGGCTTGCAGCGCCGCGAGGAGTCGTCCTCCTCCCTTGTGATCGAAAATGGGGTTACCTTCTTCCGCGGCCGCGAGACGCTGAACTCCACGCCGTCACTGCTCTCCCCGCGCAACGATTCGTCCATCGACGAGCCCGATAACTTGCCCCAACTTTCGACGTCCAAAACGCTCTCCAAGTCCAGCACCACCGCAGCCACCAGCTCCGCGGACGAAAAGTCGTCTCCCTCTCTCCGATATGAATTGCACATGTATCGTACCACCGTACTAGTAGTCATTGCAATACAAAGTATTTCGGCATGACAGACGGAATTCATCATGCTGATTTAACTTGGAAAAAAGATTTGCCTTGCGTGACTGCGATTACGATACTTCTGCAATGCATATCCGACTGCAGCTCGGGGAAGCATCTTCCGCCACGACTGACGGCGTTCTAGCCGGCCTGCCGCTCGAGCGCGACCCGGCTCCGGAGAATAGTGTGACGAAAGCGGCGCTGAATATCGGGTTTCCGATTTTACTGCTCTACCGGCTCGCGTTTCTCTACATCGCGAAGGACGCCGAGGCCATTGAGAGTACCTCCATTTTCCTGTCGGCCCAGGGCTTCGGGGACGTATCGTCGGTCTTCACGATCGAATTGGTAGCGAACTTACTGACGGTGGAAGTGTTCGCCGTCACCGCGCTGGCAGCTTTCTTTCTGCACTGGAAGGACTGCGGTCACTTTCTCAGCGTCTGGTATACTCACTTAGCAGGATAGGGAGGCCGTCTAGTGGTGTTAGGCTCATCGAAGATCATTTGCAATTGCGACGACAGATTTTCATTTTCAAATTCCTACTTACATACCCTCGGCCTTGTTGAAGATGAAGTAAGTAGTTCCGAAAAGAAACATGAATAAAATATCTTCCATCACACGACGGCACATCATATACAGGGTCTTCCTCGTCTATACCCACATCTGCGGCATTCGGTTCTTTATGTACGAGCATCCGTTGACCCGGTTCCTACCCCTGCTCCTCTATCGCCAGAAAAAACTGTTTCACTGTTGTAAACTTGTAATGCAGAAAATGTATCTCAATCTCACAAGTGTTTGTCTTGCTACACATGCAAGACAGTGGATTTATTTTAGCTGTATTTTGGTTTTCCCTTCGGAACCTTGCATGGCAAATTTTCTCTGTCATGTAGAGCTACAGCTAACGTGTGATGCAATAAAACCTGTAAAATCCTTACAGTGAAACACTTTTTTCCTGCGATATCCTCGGCACCTGCTGCATTCCGTATCTGACCCAGTGGGTCCAGATCCACAGCCTGAACACGCACGCCACGGAAGTGCGGGTCCCGCCGTTCCCCATGAAAAAACACGACTACGTCAACGATTCGAAGCAAACCTTCCAGACGCCAGCCTATTTGGGGAACTTCCTGGTACGATTTTACGCCAGGACCCCGAAGTTTGAGTTTTCATTCTGATGTTGTGCTATAACTTCTTTCATCATGACATGACTTTGTATGCTCTAGCTCACTTCTACGTGTACTTGTTGTGTACGACTACAAACCCCTACTTCTACTCCAGGCTTCCCGCATCACGAACGACAACGCGCGTTGGGCTGTGACGCTGTTTCTGTACGCGTTCCCGACCATCGGGGCCTTCATCGGTATCTACCGCGGCTACATCTTCGCAACCACCGCGGTGGTCCGGCCGACCACCCCGAGTGACCAGGACACCGTCGTTATTCTTGTCTCCATCACCATCGCCATGAGCGCATTTGCGGCAATCTGCGACATGATTGCATACGGGATCGCGATTTTCTCGCTGTTTATGCAATGCAAAAGCATCGTACTAGTAGAAATCGCATGACAAATTATCTCAGCATGAGAAACGAAATTTGTAATGCGGATTTAGGTGAAGAAGGAGATTTGTAACGCATAAATGCAATTACTACGAGTACGATACTTTTACACAGGATGCTGCTCCGCCTCGGACAAAACGTGAAGAACTCGAAAGAAGTCTACACCACTGGGCCCTACGAGCCCCCGCGGTTGGACAACGACACCATTGACAAACTGATCGCAAAGGCGAAGTACTTATGCATTGCAAAAGTATCGTACTCGTATAAATGAAAATGCATTGCAAATAATTTCCTTAGCATGAGAAATCAAATTTGTAGTGCGGATCTGCCTGAAGAAAAAGATTTGTAATTGTGCATGACTGCAATAGCAATCACTACGAGTGCGATACTTTTGCAGTTCATAGGGCGTGAAGATGTACGGAAACAAAACCCCCGGAGGGTCGCAATTCCTCATCGGCAAGAACGCCATGCGGAAAACGATTGACTCGATTGTCACCCCGGTCGCAGCGAATATGGACGTCGAAAGTTTATGCACTGCAAAAGTATCGTACTGGTATAAATTGCATTACAAATTTTCCCGAGAACAAAAATGCAATTTGTCATGCTATTTCAGGTAGAAAAATGGATTTGTCATGCATATCTGCACTTGGCACGAGTGCGATACTTTTGCACAGGATAGAGTTGCGCGGATGGCGATAGTTACCACGCGATGATCGATGTCGATGAAGACGTCTTCAGGGAGATGACGGTGGTGTTGCCCGCTTACATGCCCAACGAGGAGGATATTATCCTCGATGTATGACAGTGCACAACTCCTCCTCCACCACCCCCTCATTTGTATAGCATGAACGGCAATACAAGCATCAGCAAGAATGCTGGGGTTGCATGACAAATTTGCACAGGAGTGTAGTTCTATTTTGGGTACCAGAACTTGTCATGCAAACAGTGCCATAAGGCAGCGAATGGATTCGGGACTTTGCATGACAAATGACGGCACCCCTCGGACCCCCTTTGTGCTCAGTGCACCCCTCGGACCCCGCAGCCCCAGGGCTTTAGTCGCGCAGTCTGTTAAGCATGACAAATGACGGGGACGAGGGGGAGTTGTGCACTGTCATACGATGTGCTGGAGTACTACAAGCGAGAGGAACCCAAGTACCCGGGTGGGTACAAGGTACTTCTATCTTCTACAACCCAGCACGACTTCTCCGACTATTTTCAATTAAAGCTTTACTCATAGAAGATAGAACCATGTTGAGAGGGAGAACGAACAGGATGTCTACGAATCTTACTTGAGTTGTAGCATCGAGAAGTACAACTGGTGCTGCAATTTTTTAGGACTGGGTAACTAGACTGAGGTGCCGCCCATGCTGTTTGGTCTGATGGATGTTTACGCGCGCAAGCGGTCTCGACGAATTGGTTGGACATACTGCGTGGCTCAGCCGCACTCGTTGTCGTGTCGGTTTCGACCCTCACGCGGCGACAGCTGCCTGTCTGGCAACCTGTCACCGCCTCTTCGTGGCCTTCGCCACCGGTCGTTTGTGCTCGACCCTGCTTCCTTTCGCTGTGCGACTGGGGGTGGGTCTCGAGTACAAAACGACCGTCCCACCTCGGGGGAGAGGTCAACTTCTCTTGTCCTGGATGACAAAGTTACCACCTCTTGGTACACCATCGGTTCATCTGCGATGAACCTGTGCCCGTCGGCACTGTGGCTGCGTCTTCGCGCCACGCTGCACCTCACGCAGCGCTGCACCTCACGCAGCGCTGCACCTCACGCAGCACCGTCGCATTGTTGCGACCATGTGTCCCTCACGACACGCGTCTGTGGTGCGCGAGCACCCCTTCGCACCCAGTGCTGCCTCTGCAGCACGCGTTCTTACGTTGCCTGCTCCCCCAAGGGGGACCGAGCAACGTGCGGTTGGACACCGCCAGGCGTGTGTGTTATGCTCCACCGGTGCGCAGGCTAGAAGACCTGCGCACGCGTCGGTGTCGGCACTCACACCTCATGCCTAGGGGGCGCAGCTCTGGCAGCTGCCGCGCCCTCGTCGCCTCGCACCTCCCCGTCTGGTCCAGATCGGGTTGTGTGAGTGCATAGGCCCGTGCGTCGTGCGACCTCGTAGGTGAGGGTCGGGCGCTACGGGCCTCCCGCCCGCACATCCACGTGCGGCGCGGGTGGCGTCGTGGATCCAGCGCACCGCTCGTGCGCCTGCGATCCTGACGTTCTCCCGGGGGGTGCGCGTAGCGCTCCCCGTCCATCTCTCGTGCCACTCATGGCACTGGCGTGTTCTGCCACTACGATGTGGTGCGACACGCCGTCCTTCTCCTCTTGCACTGCACGGTCGGGTCGCGGCTGCAACGCCTTGTTGCACCCGCGCGACCCGCCCGTCCTGCCCTGCGTGACCCGCGCGTCACGCAGGCGTGCACACGTGGTTGCACAGGCGTGTGCACACGTTCCCGACCCTGTAACGCGCGCACGCCAGCGTGCATGCGCGCGTTCGCCGGCACACATGCGCACGGTTGTGCACATGTACGTGCCAGCACGCACGCTGCGATACAACGGCGGTTTTTATCCGCCGGCGCCAGTAGCATCGAGAAGTACAACTGGTGCTGCAATTTTTTACCGATGCAAGAACTTAGTGGAAGTTTACTGAAGAAGATGATCATGTTGACCTGGAACAACATCATGCTCTTCAACACGCAAAAATACAAATCCATTTAGGTCCTCCTGGTCTGGAATAGTCCGAAGCAGGGTGATATGCAAGAATGCAAATGTATCGTACTAGTATGAACAATTGCGTGGCAAATTTTCCCACACGAAATAAATGAAATTTGTCATGCAGATTCTGATTCAGGTAAGCGTAAGAAAGCAGATCAATCTGTAATGCTAGACTCGCATTTATTGATATACGAGTGCGATGCTTTTGCAATGCATAGGTGACGCGCACAAGGAGATCACCGAGAAACTCGCCGAATTCGATATGACCTGCTCAAACGTTACAACCTCAAGCGTTACAATAGAAGAATTCGGGTTTTGTATTGCATGATGAGCATGACAGACTCGGACAGCATTCCACTTTCTGCAATACAAATTTCGCCAGATTGTAGTGCGGATTGCGACTCCAGAACTTGTCATGCGCAATCCTACGAGAGTTGGCTAGGTAATGCACTTCTGGCAACACAAATTCCAGACTTTATTGCAACGTTTGAGATTGCAACACCTGAGCAGGTTATATTCGAAAAGCAGTGGCCGAAGTTCAAGGCCCTGCGCATCATGGAGTCCACCTGCAAGGCAGATAACCTGAACGTCGCCATCCGCATGCTCGTATGCATGACAAAAGTATCGTACTAAGTATAAATCGCATTACAAAGTTTTTTCAGAAGGAAAGATGGATTTTGTATATGGTGATTTGCCTAAGAAACACGATTTGTCATGCGTAATTGCAATTAGTACAACCACGATACTTTTGCAGAGCATAGCTGGACACGGATTTCGCGCTCTTCAACGATTCGGACACCATTGTCTCCGCCGAAACCATGTGCCGGGCGGCGATGCACATCTTCGGGCCAGAGCAGTACGACGTCGCGCAGGGGCGGAACATCTACTGCAAGGACGACTACGAGTATTCAAGAAAAAAAGTGTTTTACTGAAGGCGTCTACGTCTTCGAGTGACAGCATGACAAACTTCCTGCGCATGGCAGAGAAAGTTTGTGTTGCATCAAAGCTACGTACGTGATGAAAGCACACCTGAAAAGATGATCGCATGGGTGTTTGGAATGACAAGCGTAAACTGTTTTGCAATTTCTGCGTCACAGACTTACAACTCTTAAGCACACAGCTTTTTTCTTGCATAGCGAGGGCTTTCCCGAGGGGCCGGACAGTTTTCGACCCACCACCGCGCTGATGGCGTTTCGCGACTCTTTCGCACAGACGAATACCTTCATGGGCTTGTTGTTCGAAATAGGCATCGGAAATTTGAATTCCCCGCACGCGACACACAAAAGTTCCAGCATTTAGAGACAGACTGTAAAACAACTTGTCAATCTGTCGAGGATCGAACGCAGGCCTTGTCATGCAAAAACGACATTTGTTCGTCGTGTGCGAGAAATTTCCTGCGGATACGGCAGGAGTAACTTCAACGGCCGCGGCGGCTTCTGGCGGACCAGCGCGGTCAAACAGGTGGAGTTTGACACCAGAACGTTGGCAGAAGACCACGACGCGAGCTGCCGGGGATTCATGTACGGTTTTTTCTAGTGCACAAGCACGAGCGGGCTTCGCTCTCGTTTAAGCTCCTTTGCTGGGTGTGGGTTTCTATAGATGCGCCTTCTTCTTCTCCTCTCCTCAATCATGCGCTTGCCCTTGCGCTTCCAAATCCAATGTATAAAAATTACGCACTTCTCTTCAGGTATTTCGGACAGCGGGGTGTGTTGGATAACAATATGCTGTGCCAGGAGCGCGAACCCGCCACCCTTGCGACGATCAACAAGCAGCGAAGAAGGTGGATGCACTGCGCGTTGCAGGTATGCTTTTTCATCTACTTACTTTTGAAGCACTTCACAACTGCGCCGTCGTGCTTCTATTTTCTCCGTGTGTCGTGATCAAACTCAAAGAACAAGGATGAACTTATTCATTTCATTGACTTCATTTCTGAACCTTAACCTTTTTCATACAGCGCGATGAACTGCACATGCACTGGTGAAAATCAATATCAAAATTGCAATATCATCCGAAAAATAAACTCAGATTATGGACCGGACAATCTCCTGGAACTGGTCTAGTAAGTCCACCAAGGGCTTCCTCGAGCGCTGGATCTACTGGTACACGTACACAGAAAATCGCACACCCACGGAATCCCCGTTGTTTTACCTCTTTTACTTCGAGGTGTTCGGCATGTGCTGCCGCGCGCACCAAGAGTTTTTGAACTCCAGTGAACACACCGAGGCGGCGTGGGCCTTGGAGGCCGGGTAAGATGTTCTAGAACCGTGCGCGACGTTTCTAAATTCAAACTTTGAAGATGTTGACAGTGCTAATGGCAGTCCTGGTACGTAAAAGTTTATTTCTTTACAGCAACACAAATTCACTGCTATATGCATATGCTCTGTTGATCAAAATCAAACTCTCAGGTACCAGTACATGTTTTGGATGGGTCTGTTTGCGCTGATCCTCCGGGTGATTTACATCGGGCAGCACGTCTCGCAGTGCCGCTACAATCCGGCCTGGTTCCGGCTCTGCATCCCCGTGCACATGGTGTCCATGGTCCTGCAGGGCTGCTACCACAAGCTGCACGCCTACCACGATTACTACTGGGGCACCGGAAAGTGGGTCTGCACCGCCCGGGCGACCGCGCAACCAAAAAGCACGGCGGGCAGCGCGGCGGCGGCAAGCACGATGAAAGAGCCGCTGCTCGGGTAGAAGGATCTGCTAGCGCGGAGGACGACACTCGTCGCACACATCCTCTTTCTTGTTCTTTCCTGGCCGCCTAGTTGCAGCTGAACCTGGTTCTGGGGGATGTTGAACGGCCTGCAAAATTGAATGATTTTTGTAAAGCACATCATCGAAGAGAACAAGTTACCAAATTGAAATTAATAGCAAGAGCAGATCGATGAAGAAAAAGAAGGAGGATTGCAGATGCAGCGCAAGTCGCGGTAATGCACAGGAGAAGCAAGAAGACAAAAGCAAAACCAAGAGGGCTGATGAAGTTGAAGTTGGAAAAAGATAAATTATCCACTCGAATAAAATGTATGCAGAATATGCAACTTCAGGGTCTACAAAAGTAGAAAACATAACAGAAATTTCTCGTCTTGATGTTGTTTCAGTAGGTCCTACTTCCCAGCAACAAGATCACATAGAATTTTTCAAACAATGAACACACGTGCTTCTGTCTACTTTCTGTTTCTACTCTTGGAATAGAAAGGTCGTGCAGGATGATGTTGCTACACTATTCTTCTGAAATGAACCAACTCGACGGCGCGCTTTTTTCTTTTCTCCCACCCGAGAGCAAGAGCACTATTTTTACCGTCGAAAATAAGGCAATCCAGGAACTGTCGCCAGAAATTTGATTTCTGTCTGCGCTTCACAGTTTCCAGGTAGGCGCCGCGGGGCCCCATCTTATCTTTTGAACAATGCACCGTACGTCAAATAAATTAGAGATTTTTACTAAGTACATTACACACGACAGATAGTAATTGCCACCGGCGGACGATGATGAATTCCACATCAACATAGTTTCGAACTATCGCCGCTTGTAGCTTGTCTCTATGATTATATGATTTTGTGTTGAACACAACAAAAAGTACTACCACATCTACCACTATCACTATGCACAATTTACTCCAAAATTGGAACGAAAATTGCACACTGTACAAGCTTCAAATGGCGGCCCACTATTGATTGAGGTTTTGTGGTCGAGACAGTTTGAGCGACTGTAACACGCCACTGAAAATAACGATTGCACAGGAGAAAATCGATTGTACAAAAATTTTTGTGACGATAATTATCCCGCTGATTAAAGTACCATCAATGCCTTCTTGCCAAGAATAGCAGAAACGCGAAATACGCAGAAGGAGCTGCAGGCACTGCAACTAAAACTATTACACTTTTTGGATGGGAGGCGGAAAAAAACAATACCTATCTGCTAGGAATCACAGGACGATATTGATCTCTCAACCGTATATGATTTCGTTTCTTTCAAAGTTCAAGTTGCTCTTTCTGAAAAAACGAAAGGTCCGTATGAAAAGCGAGGAAGTTGAAGATTTGATGGCATGGAAGACTAGTAGTACAAGTAGTGCATCAATTCAAAAGTTTTGTAGACTGTGTGGAGGAGCTGAGCATTGATGTAAATATTGTAGAGAAGGCATAGCCATAGCAAACGAAATGCCAAATCCAAAAATTAGCATGGATCTAAGTGAGGATGTAGTTTCAAATTTCCAACATAGCGTCTAGTCTAATAGCGCTAGTACAACACGTACAACTCCCTACAACTCAACAACGGTTCGTTTACCAACTCCTTCTGCGACGTCGAGTCTTGCATAGTTAAAGAATTTTCCGTCCCACATTATCTATCATTGGTTTGGGTTGTCGCTTCGAATTTGTCTTCGCAGGCGCACCCGCGTGCACCAATTTTGGCGTTTGGCTCCGCGTCTCTTCCAGCTGTAAGTTTACGGCTCATGTTGATGACAGAAATAAAATCAATATACAATATCTCCTGGGCATTTCTTATTCTTATATTTTTCTTCACAGAACAGGAACACAAACACGTGCTGCTCAAAAAGTTCTTTATTTCTTTGCGGGCAGATGAAAGAGAAAGAGAAAACCGAAACTCGCCCTCACGTTATGAAATTCAACGTAGAGGAGAAGACGCAACTCTTATTCTTTTTCTTGTATGCGGACAACTCTGGCACGCTCACGACGCACCATGTAGCACACTAGCAACCACTGCACTTCTTGTTACGCATCTACTATTGGAAGAAGAAATAAACGTTGCAGCTGCGACAAGGAACACGCCTACTTCACTCGTTTAGCACGTCGCTTTTTACAAGACTACACCACGTAGCCCAAACGTAAACACAGCTCCGCCAAAAGGAAGTGACTAGAGTCGATGCAGATCATGCGCTTGCATTTCTTGCAGTACTTCTTAGCATCCTCAGCCACAAGATGATTGTCATAGGAAGGTGGTCGCGGCACAAAAAAGAGAAAGTCAAACGCACGTAAACTGCAAATGAGCCTCTTCAGCACATGGAAGTAGCTTCGGATCGTGTGGGTCTCTCTCAACTCATTTATTCAAGACAAAACTATGCCGCGCTCGTGAACGTACACGTAGGAGCGAACAACTTCTAGTACCTCTCCATGATTCTTGTATCGCGACGAGGGCCCATGCTGCAGAAGGTCACCCGAGTTGTCACCAAAATCCCAAAACATAAACTGCCTCCACATGATTTGACGTCGAGAATTATTCTCTCCATAACTAACTCTAACATGAACGACAACGTTACTCATGATAAGCAAGAAAAGAAAACGGACTGCATCTCCTAAAAAATACTTGCACGACAATCGCCATTCTTTGATGCGCTCCTGCGCACGACAGAATGGAACACTAGAAGTACAGGGGAGGTGGGCGTTTGTTCAAGAGCTATCACATGCTCTTGTTTTCTTAGCATCGACGTCTTCTGTTCGAGCGAGTGCATCCGCAACGGTCCGAAGAAGATCTTTTACGGAAAACATGATCAGAAAAGAGTACGTAAAAAAGAAGGTGTGGCTCATTGTTTGTGTTGTCCGTTGACGTTCGGTTTGACCTTTTCAGCTTCTTAGCGAACATAGTTCCATGGCTCGGAAATTTTGATACGTGGTCCGATGCTTCACCACAAGGACTCGAAGGTTTCTGGAACAATCATTTTCAGTTCTCTAAAGTCGCATTAAATGTCGGTGGTGGTTGTGGGTTTTTCTTGTAGCTGCAGAAGCAGATTAGTGAATGTCTGCTCTTCTACTTGCTCTTGTTGCAGAAGTAAAAATTCTTCGAGCTGCTTCTGTACGAAGAAAAGAGTTACCAAACCAAAACCTACCACGAAGATACTAACTTTACTTCTTTTGTTTTCTCTATCAGCATCATGCGCCTTCAGTACAACAGCTGTTTCGAGCCAGAGGCTTTGTCCTCTGTACGAGCCAACTACGAGAACGACCCACGCTGCACCAGATCTTCATGCTATGGAACAAGTAGATTTCTTCGGGACCACCAAAACCTCTGTTCCCTGCAACTGTTCCCTTGCCCGCCAAGACTACCTCACCTATCCCAGAGAAAAAGCAGACAGCGCATATTTGTATAGGAAAAACCGACACACAGAAAAATCTGTCATGGGCGGCCCCATAGCATGGTGCTTAGGATACGCAATACAGATTTTTTTGTGTATTTATTTTTGCATTATGCCGGCTTTTTCCTGTGTGATATCACCTCCGCCTTTCTGAAACCGGCGGAGGGGTCCCCGCAGGGCGTTTTCGCGGCGCAGATCAATCTGCACGCCCCGGGCGGTATGGGAATGTCAGGATCGAAATCGACAAAGTCGAAAAATTTGTGATGCATAAAATGTAGGGCACGCGACGCCTGTATTGGGGAGCAGGCAAATGAGACCGATTGCAAGCCTCTTTAGGGGTATACAATGTGTTGCCAGAGTAGCATGACAGGAGCAGTCTGCCTTGCCCAAACAGCATGACAGACTGGATTTTGGTGGTCCCGAAATTTGTCATGCGCCAGTTGGAAACTGAGGCTCCAACTGGCATCGACTTTGTGCATCACAAATTTTTCGATTTTGTCGATTTCGATTCTGACACTTCCATAGGCGGCTACGGAAGGTTTTTCTCCGATGTGGTCCGGGAACACGGGTCGCACGAGTCCAGCGGGCTGTGGCTGTTTCTGTCGTTCCTGCACAAAGCGAGGCTGCAGATACGGAAAGCGGCGTGGAAACGGAAGATTCTGGCTTTTGCGCAGAAACTGCTCCGGGAAGTGGAGAGGGATGAGGCTGGGCTGGAGCCGAACAGCAACAGGACCAAAAGCGCGACCATTTTTGCTGGTGCCTCCACCCCATTGACAACCGACGCTATCGCTGCCTCAACTTCTTCGGATATTCGCTTCAAACGCCGAACCCGGTACAGCCTTGCGGAGCTGTACCACCAGAGGCTTCTGGGCGCGGGTGATGCAGAACGAAAATCACGGCAGAACTCACCACGACCTGGAACAACTGGTCCTGCTGTGACTTTATTTCCGTCGTCGAAGAACGTTTTACCGCATGTCTCTGGTGCTCTAACTTTGTCCCACATCCGGCAGTCGGTGCGGCAAAGCTATGCGGAGTACGTGAATGAGCCCTGTGTGGAGCTGAATAATTTGCCCGAGCCGGAAAATAACCACCTCGTCCTTTCAGCCTACGACCACCTGGACATCCCCACTGACCGGCAGAAGGAGGCGACGGACCCGGCCGCGGAAATGCTGCTGGATTGGCTGTACGAGGAAGTTCTCGCGAAGGGGAAGATTTTGTGGAAAGACCCAGCGGCAAGAAGAACCGTATCCTGTGCAAAAGTATCGCACTCGTATTGCAATCATGCATTACAAATCCTTTTGTTAAGGTAAATCTGCATTACAAATTATTATTTTTCATGCTGAAGAAATTTGTAATGCATTTATACGAACACGATACTTTTGCAGTTTATAAACCGCCCTCGGCGACCAAGACGTCCCCGACGACATCGTGCTGCAGGAAGCGTGGAGCTACGCCAGCGACTACCACGGCAGCGCGCGAAGTGCGAATTTGACGCGGGTAGTTTTTGGTGGAATTACATCAGCAGGCGGGGTTGATGAAACCAAAAAAGGCGGTGGAGACCAGGTTGATACTGACCGACATGAAGAACAAGAACATCTTCACGAGGATAACAATGAAAATGACCCCACCACCGACAACATAGACATTTTCGACGTCGAACCCCGCATGACGTTTCTCGTATCCACCGCAAAAGTATTAGTATCGTGCTCGTTCTAATCGCGTCTATGCTTTACAAATCTCTCTCTTAAGGCATATCCGCATCACAAATTTGATTTGTAATGCTAAGTCAATTTGTAATGCAATTCATACTAGAACCACAACTAGTGCGATACTTTTGCATTTCATATCTCGACTTGGGAAGCAACTTGGGTATGTGGTCGCTGCTCGCCGCGGTCGTCCACAAAGCGGAGGTGTTCGCGTTTGAGCCGGTGCTATGCATTGCAAATATGTCTGGGGGTGGAAAGTTGGAGCTTGTTATGCTGGTCTTGCATTCCTGTGAAATCTGTATTGCATGACCAACAAAAGTGCCTGCCTCTCACGTCATATTTACAAAAACGCAGCTTCTACTCATTCGGAGTTCGTATGATAAAGCGTTCTGCAGGCTTTTCATGCCTTCCTGCATGAGGAGGTGTTTTCATCGTGCACATTTTAGCATCACAAATTTATTTCCAGGCCTAGACATATTTGCAATCATGCATAGGTGCTCGGAAACGTCCGCAAGCTGCTCGACACGCTGTTTTGCGACAACAAGGAGCTACTGCTGCACAACTACGCGAACCATTTTTTGCACGTGGTCCGCGCGATTGTCGGCGCCCCGGAGACCGAGGGGGAGGAACGGGCGCTGTCTTTGGTAAATTGGAGCTCGGTGGTGTTGGACGAAAGAGATGTGAAGTATCCAAAGAAAAAAACCCATGCAGCCCATCCAATTTGTCATGCAAAAGATGCATAAGATGCAGCTGTGTCTGTCATTTACAAAAATTGGATGGGGATGGGTGTTTTTTTTCTGTGGATATGAAGGAGAATGATTTACAGGAACGAAACGTCGTGTGGCCGCAGTGGCAGAGAGATCATGGTCAACATCAAGAAGGCGAAATGAGTGGAGAAAAACATCAGCAGGTCGACGGTGATCATCTTGAAGCGGTCGAAGACGAAATTTTTGACGAGTCAAAAGATAGATCGAGCTCTGCTCCTCCTTCCAGCAGCATTACTTCAGCCAGACAGCAACATTATTACGATGGAAAAGAAGTAGAGGACGCAGCAAGAGCAACACCAAGCTACCTGGGGGAAGATCGTCATGCAGCGAGCCTGGCGGTGCAGGAAGCCGCGAAGCTGCAGCTGATCAACAAGCACGATGTCAGTGTCCGTCTGCACACCGTCGACACGATTTGGAACAAACACTGGCGATACGTTGATAACAAGCAGCGGAAAAGGGAGCATAAAAAACGGGATCTCATCGTCAAGGCCGACGTAGAAGGGTACGAATGCGCGGCGCTGCTGGGAGCTGCTGAGTTTCTGCGACACAGCCGAGTGTGGGCGGTGATGTTTGAGTACTCTGCATTCTGGGCGGAGAAGACAGGAACGAACAAAAATAAGGCCGGATCTGACGACCCGGGATCATCTGGATCTGCTGGGCCTGAAGGCAGAACACGAACGTCAGCACGTTCTACTTCACGACCTCCAGGGGATGAGGATGAAGATGATATTGAAAACATGTCTCTACCAGCATCTACTCCTTCTACATCCTCCCCGACCACTTGCACCGATCCAGGCATTCGGTCCCGCCTCTCGCAGCTGTTCAAAGACATCGGGTTGACGCACTTCTACGGTACAGGGCCTGGATGGGTGTACCCGCAGTTCGCGTGTCACTTACCGAACTTTTGGCGCTTCGTCGACCGGAGTAGAATATCAAATGCAAAAGTGTCTGGGTCTGGAAGGATGCAAACTTGTGATGCTGTCTTTGGATTCTATAAAAAATTTGTATTGCATGACCAGCAACCAAGAGGAGTCCACTTTGTACTACGTGGGGAAGGTGTTTCTCATGCGTAACAGGCATCTTCAGGAAGTCCTCTAAAAATATGTGATGCTGGACCATGCATTACAGGCGTCAGGGGTCATGCAAAATATGCATGACAAACCTCTCACTCTTCCAGACCCAGACACTTTTGCACTCGATATAGAATACACGTCCGGAACAGCAGCGCGATCAACATCATCGGGCTGCCGGAACATCTTGAGGAAGAAGATTTGACGAAATTGTGGATGAATACAAATTTGACACGAGTGTTTTTCTGAGTTATTTGAAAACGCTGCTACTTAGAGCAGGTACTAGCTCCTGTTGTGGCTTTAAAAGATCACAAGGCTGATGTCTTGAAGCCGACAAGAACTATTGTAGACAGTGCCACTTACTTAGAAAGATACAAGTTTTTTGTTTTTCGACCTGTAATAACGATTGCCCCTGTGGTGTTGGCGAGCATCTATATGTGAGCGTTCTTCAAAGGAAAATGTAATGCCGAGGAGGGCGTCTGCTTTTACTCTTCTGGGCACCCGGTCGTCCTGTCCCTACTCGGTCGCCGTGTGTGTGTGCGAACCTCCGGCACCAATGCTTGTATGCTGGAAAACAATTTTCGTGGCTGTTGTTCTGTCGGGTGTGTGTACTTGAAAGCTGCAAGATGCCCGCGTTGCCTTCTCCGTCACGATCCCCCGCATTTTTACTGCTTATAAAAGCTGTGCCTACGATCAAAATGCCTCTTGCCGTGAGTAAGAGATAGTGATAGATTCCTCCGCTGTCGGCTTCCGCTGCCTTTCCCAAGGTCATTTTATGTCGTCCACGTGCCCAGGTGGACGTGGACCGCTTGATCACGGATTCTCCTGCTTCAGTGTTGAGTTTATCTTTTATATGGTAGTGGTCGGTCGCGGTGCCGGCGAATGTCTGGATTTACCCAGTAATTTCACTGAAATCATGATCATTTTTTCGCTGGTTTACATAGATTGATTTGATGGTTCCGGTTACGTCTACCTAGGCATCTTCTCGCGAAACACAGGAAGAAACGAAGATAAACAAAAAACGACTACGCGTTTTCCATCAATACTTGCAGCTACAGCTCCACCTCCACCTCTTTGAAGAATGTCGTCTCGTGCCGAGAGCGCCGCGGGCAGCGGCAACGGGGACATGAGCCCGACCACTGAACTGATTTTGGAGGAGGATGAGGCAATGCTCTCGAGCAAAGAAACGACACTTCGCTGGTACAGCGAAGGCGACAAATTGTGGGTGCGTAAGAAGATCGAAGTGCAGCACAAAAAGACCGGCACGGGTATGACGATCCTGAAAAATCCCGCGCCCTGGAGCAAGGAAAGCCGTTTGCTAGCGCCCGAAGAAAACAACGTCGACTGGGGGGAATTGGACGAAATACTCCCCGTGCACAAGTGGATCATCGAGTTTATTCTCAAAGGAAGGGCGGAAGTGACGCAAAATATTACACTCGAAAGCGTGCGGAGAGACATCGAGAACTCGCTGGATCCCGAGGGCACGGCGCCACCGAAGAGAAAACTCAAGCGTTTGTCGAGAATTGTGCACAAGGAGTGTCTAGATAAGGATAAAAGCGCTGTTATGAAGAAGGGCGGCTTCCAGGAGGGGGAAGAGTACGGGCGGAAGGGTCGAGGTAGGGGAGACAAGAAACAAGTGGGGAAGTGGAACGAGTTTTTCAGCATAAATGCAGACGAGACAGGCTCGTCTTCCTCCTCTCTTACAAGGAAGACAAATCGCGCACCGCATGATCAAGTTCCGCCAATCACGAGTGCTTCGTCGTCTTCATCAATTTTGTCCTCACGACTCCCGACTACAGAACAACAAAGAGATGAGCCAACATCGGCTCCTTCCCAGGAGACTCTGCGGAAGGGTGAAGCTCCTTTGATTGAACGGCTCAAAAAGGCTCAAAACGAACGGGACCGGACGCAAACGTACGGGGGGCACGCCAAAGCGAAAAGTGGTGAGAAGGTACTAGAGCTGGCGGACTTGCAGAAGTGGAAACCCAAGGAGCAAGACGGCGGTCGCTCCTACCCGAAGGAGCGCGAACAAGGTGTGAACACCTCGGCCGCCGCCGATCTGCAAATATGGGAACAGTATCTACAACACCTAAAAGAAGAACAGCTTTTATGTGAGCAAGACGCTGCGGCTGCGGCGACGGCGTCGGCGACAGAGAGCGCAACACATACTGCAAGAGCTAGAGCAGCCGCGTGCCGCATTGAGGAAATTAAGCCCCTCGTGGAGAATCTAAGGAACCGCGGAGGAACGCACTTCGCCTTTGAGTACGAACAGAGCGCGATCGATGAGTTTTTGGCGGAGGAGCGGAGGAAAGAAAAAAATAAGCCGGGGGCGTCTAGCTTTCTGAAAAAGGTGTGCAGTGTTGACGAGCGCGGGAAGGGGAACGTGTTGATTGTGGACCACATTACGTCGTGCAAGAAAGCCGAGTTAGTCAATCTGGTCTTCAAGACGGAAATCCAGGAGCACACGGACAAGTGGAGGCTGCTTGCGGAAGCGCTGAACCCCTCGCAGGAGAAGAACAAGAAGCGAGAGGATGATGCAACGGCGCTGCATCTTGCCCTCACGGAGCGCGCACGGCAGGAAACGCAGCGGGAGAAGAAGAAGCTGGAGGAGGAATTTTTCCGGGAATGCCCCTGGTACGTCGTGCTCGATGGCGGCAAGCCGGCACTAAAGGATTGCGATTTATTTGATTCCGAGAACGGGCAAGGCCACATGGTCGCGGCCGAGGAGATTGTACTGCAAGACCGACGGGTTGCGCTCACCAGCGATTACAAATTGGTGACACTGTCGCCGAAGCAGCTGCAGGGGAAACGGTTGCTGCTCGCGCTGTCAGCCTACCACGAGTTTGACCTTGGTTATTTAGAGAAGAGGCTGAATGACTTCGCGAAACCGGGCGACGTCTGCCTGCCCTATGAGACCTGTGACTGCGCCACTCTGACCGGAATCTACGACCAGCTGACCCGCTTCGGAGCCGCGACGCCAGACTCTTCCGAGTTGGTTAACAAAGCGAACGCGCACCACCTCAACTTGGGCACGCACAAAGTCATGCTACGTTGGACCTGGTTTTCGCACTTGTTTGGCTCAAGCAATTTGAACTGCCGCAGCTTGGCGGATTATATCTACGTGTCGTTTAATAAGTTCAGCTGTCTCTGGACTGCCATGAAGACCACCTACGACCTGCTCCGCATTGGTTTGCCCATCCGCGAGACGATGCGCGCGGACGGCGCATTTCGGTTCTACTTTGACTTCGTCATCAATTACAAGCACAGCGACCCGAGCCTCTTTCTCACCGAAGAGGAGCTGTTAGAGCCAAACTGCCCTCTGATCATCGCAATGCAGCACGCTGTCCACGCACTATATCCCACTCAGGGGGCCTACCCGTGTGTCGTCTGGCGCGGCTCCGGGTTCGATCGCTACCAGGACATGCAGTGCACTCTCCGGCTGCGGTTCGTCTTCCCCGAAGTGGTGTGCGAGTACCGCAGCGCGCTCCAAGTCCGCAACTACATCGCGAACTACCTCGACAATCGGTGTCGGCGGGAGCAAAACGCGCTGGATGAGGCCACGGCGAAAGGAAGCGCGCCCCTGCGGAATGTCCCGACGCCAACTTGTGACTTTTTGAAGAAGCTGAAAGACAAAAGCTCCAAGGGCAGTGTGAACGACAAGAAAAGCCTGGACGTTGTGAAGTTCATTCTGCCCGACAACGGCATGGAGCCGGAGCGCGGTGGGTACCCGACCAAGGACAGCACCATTGACATGATCTGGGGCGACATGGCTCTACCGGCGACAGCCGCGGCGTCTCAGGCAAGCAAAGCCCGCTGCAGAAACTTGGTCTGGAGAATCGACACAAAGAAAGGAAGCGACAAAGTGAAGAAAAGTAAAGTGGGAATGATGTTGCAAAAGCCGCCGGACCTGAACAGAGCTCCTACCCCCGAAGAGCAGGCCGCTACCATCCGGTACTACAGCTTCGACGAATGGTGGTCCGAGCACCGGATCAAGAACAACTTCGAACTCTACCAGAAGCACTTCAGTATCGCGCTGAAATACAAGCCAACGAAAGAGGTGCACGACCTGCTCATGCGTTTTCGTGGGCCCACACGGGACACCGAAGCGGAGCATTCGCTGTCGGAGATGTGCAAGGTGCCGCGGAAGGAGACGGAAGTCACCAGAAAAAGGGTGCTCCGAGGGAGAACGGGTGGGGGAAGTTAACACCACATCATGCTGGCGCAAGTTGTAGTAGCGGGATCGATATCAACAAGAGACGATAGGTGTGACAGCCAGGACATGGAGCTAAGATATTGCTATTGATCGACAACAATAAAAGATCATGAGTGCTTTCCGGCAGCAACCCTTGGCGATTGACGATGATGCGGCGCGCTGCAATCACGAAGTTCGCTATCGGATTCTCGCGTAAAACTCGAACTGCTCGTCCAGGGCAGGCTGCCTGGCTGCAGAGGTCAGCAAGAAGCTACCTCAAGGACGAGGACTACGGCAGACCGGGCCGTCTAGAGTAAAACACATGCTCGCATTCCCATTCGAAATAGCAGCGCGATTGTATATACATCATCTAATGTAGCTCGTACTCCCGGAACATGTGGAGGAAGAAAATTTGACGAAATTGAATTGTGGACGAATACCAATTTGACACGAGTTTTGTTCTGATTTTGGGAACCACGCTGCTAGAGCTGCAGGAAGCTCTTGCTTTCAGAGATCACAAGGCAGCTGTCCTCTCGAAGCCAACAATTATTGGTATTGCAGACGGTGTTGCTTAGAAGAAATTCTCGGTCTTTCGACGTGTAAATCATTCTGTTCCGCCTGTGCCTCTAGCAGCTCGAAGCCCTTGACGGGGTTTCTTCGCCCGGACAGCAGTCGTGAGTACTGCGCATCTACTTTTATCGCCATCGGTCTCTAGATAAAGACTTCACTGGGCCTGACGTAATGCTTAATTTCTTTTGTCTCTACCAGTCCATGTTGACTCTGTCTTCGAGTTTGATCGTCGCGAAATCGAAAAGTCGTTTTACTTAGTTTGAAGTAGCATATGTCACTGGTATTTCGTGTTTCCATCTGTCTCAGGAACAAAAAGAAAGGATGAACTCTAGGGGAATGTTAAACGAAGTAAGATGATAAAACAGCTAAAGGAGGTCCCCCGATGTGGTCCCGTGGCACCAAGAGACATCTCTTCAAGTAGTTCAAAGACACATTATCGAGGCCTTCGTAAATTTTCAGTCGTCTCGCTTTTCTACTTTGTGGTTTCCTCCTTCTTCTTCCCTATTTCTTACCCCCAAGTGCCCGTGGTCCTTGGCATCAAAACAAGGACGTGTCCGACCTACGAGCCGGACACCACCCCAGCCAACTCTCTGGAAACGGTGAAACTTTACAAGCCATGCGACTGCAACCTGCAGACGCGGTTGGAGCACCTAGCCTCCACGCACCTCAAGCCCGCCGTCGGCTCGCCGCACAACGTTTTCGCCGCGCAGCTGAACCTGCACGCGCCGGGCGGCTACGGAAGAGCGATCTCCGATGTGGTCAGGAAGGAGGGCACGCACGAGACGAACGGATTGGAGTCTTTCCTGTACCTCCTCGACAACATGCGGAAGCAGGTGCGGAAAATGCGGTACGACAGGGAGCTCCGCCGGTTTGCGAAGCAGCTCGGCGTCGACGCTGACGAAAGCGGCAGCATTACTTGGAACGAAGAAAGTAGGAACTTGGCACGGTCTTTGGGGAAAGAAATTCATCGCATTCTTGTGGACCCGTTTACAACGACAGGTGAAGAGTCTGTTAATACTTCTAAGGACCAAGAAAGCAAAAGAACCAGTCAAGCTCAATTTTTCGGTGGGACCAGTCTTGGCGCGGCGGCGCACCATCTGTCTTCGGCCCTCACCCTGGGCCACATCCAGGACGCGCTCTGTGGCATCCGCAGCTTCTACACGCCCTTTCTCGTGCAGCCCTGCGTGATTCTTCCAGCGGAAGTTGACGCGGCGCTGAACCCGACGAACCTGCCCCGGGTCCGCGAAACGGGGGACCACGCCAACGACCCCGCGGGAGCCATGCTGCACGAGTGGCTGTACGAGAACCTCCTCGCCCGTGGGAAGCTCCTGTGGAAGAGCGGGAAAGACCGAAATAAAGCGGTCCGGAAGTACGGAGACACCCGGGTTTCGGACCAGCAGATCGCTTTCAAAATTTAAATTTTTTTGGGGCCCCTTTGCAGTATCCGGCCCGACTGTCCTCATCCGCGTCGCCCGACTTAGCGGCCCCGCAAGCGGCTCCGGATTCTCCGACCTATTAACTCCTTCTTTTTGGGATGTAGCTTGATGGTGACGAATGAGAACGCGAGTGAAAGCATGTAGCTTGTCGCGGTGATAGCTAGTGTAAAGTAGATAACATTTGAGACGTTTGGTGACAGATGTGCTTTTCCGCGGGCGATGTGCTTTCCCGCAGAGCGCTCTCCTTCGATGAAGGCGCAGCTGAAATGCCGCGCGTGTTCGTCTTGTCGTCGGACCAGGCCGATTGCGAGATGCGCTCTGCCTGGTCGATCGCGCATGAACTAGCAGCGGTTCCACAATTTGGAATGCACCACAGGGACAGTGGGCACGCCAACAGGGACCGCAAGTGGTCCCAACTCGCACAAGATCTGCGGACTTTGACCGGGGGCAAAATAAGCTGCAAATCCTTGCGGGGCGGCCTGAATCGCGCTGCCAAGTGCCTGGCAGCCGCAAAGCGGGACAGCAAGCGCTTCAAATACGAAGACAGACGCGACCGCGAGACGGGCTTCAAAACGCAGAAGATGTTGGGGCAAGGTACTGGGGCGCGGCTCAGTTAGGGCTTTTCACTAGTGTGAGGAGCGGGGGCGTCGGGTCTCCGGCAGTGATCATCTCGACCTTCCGGAGGCCCAAAGAATCTCTGCTCTGGGTGTGCCCTTGACCCTAGTTTATGCCCCCCCTTGAAAGCATTTTTTTGAGGCCCAAAAATCGCGAAAGCATTTTGTACAGGAACTAAAAAACGCTTTCGCTCGATTTTTATGCCCCTTCTTATGTTTGGCCAAAGCCTTTCATATGACCGTCACAAATCGTCGCGGGTTTGAGCCTTCTGATGGTCAAGGTTTGGCCATGTCCTCGACTCAGGTTATCACAATGCTGAAAATTTTCTTTCCAGGTACAAAGATAGCGAGCCTCGTTTCCTATTTTGGCCCAAGTAGCAGTGGGTAGGCCGCCTGCGCCCTCAAACCCAGGGCGCCGGGGCCAGGAGTCTTCTTGGCAATGTCTGTGGCCTCGGGCCCGGTGCTTATTTATTTAGGGGGCTAGTGGAGGGGTTGTCGTGGTATTTTGAGCTGGGGGCCTGTTTGGGCGAAGTGCTTGCACCTGGGTGATATTTCTATATAATTATGGCAAAAACAGACGCGCTATGGCTCACTCGGATCAACCGAAGGACAAGCATACTACTTGCCGTCGCTCCAGTGGGAGCACCGAGGGCGGGGCTGGACGTGACCGATCGCCAGCCGTGGCGTTTCGGACAGGTGCCCAAAATGCCGCTCAAGGCGATACACAGCTCCGGACCCGCACCACTCCGGGCAATGGATTATGCAAAAAAACGTCTTCAAATGCGAGCACAAATGTACGCGACCTATCACCGCGACAAGCTAGCTAAATAATAAGACTACTTAAATGTTGACATCGCCAACGTACTCCAGAAATTCAGGCAACGAAAAAAGGCCCCGCGACTCACCTGCCCGACGCCTTCCAGTTCAACGAGGCCACCGAAGGGATCCTATCTGGGCCCACCCTCAAGGGGAGCAAAAAAAAATTTGATTTTTGAAAGCGAAAGCGTTTTTCATCGCTGTAAAGTACGGAGACACCCGAGTTTCGGACCAGCAGATCCTACGGGTCACCGTTTGCCATGTTCATTTTTCAACCCAAAAAATTTGATTTTTTCCTGGTATCCCACGCATGCTCATGTCGATCAGTTGTTGCAAATGTGGCATGCGAGGCATTACACTTGGAGTATGGTGGCCCGGGTAGTTGAACGCAATCCAGAAGCGCCCCGGAATGGCTTCGCCGCCGTACAGACCGAAGACGCGGCGCGGGAGGGTGCGTTGCGAGGAGGCTGTCTTCTGGCGCGTAGGGGCCCGACCCTTGCTGGGGCGGGCTTCTGCATGGTGCGGCTTGCGATGTTGGGTTGCTCCTGGGAATGTCGGGCTCTTGTTTCTCCTTGGCCAAAGGCTTCCGGCAAATGACCTCCACAACCCAGGAAAAAACAGCAAAATTTCGAGCAAATTTAACGACCACCCGGTGACAAATCCCGGAAATTTTGCATTTTGCACGGTATGGTGGACTTTGAGAGCCCAAAATGGGAACCGGTCGCAGTTTTTTCTTGGGTTTTCGAGACCCTTTGCCGGAGGCCTTTGGTCCAGGAGTGATAGTCTCAAGAGATTCCCAGAAGCAACTCAGCATGACGCGCCGCACCATTCCGATCCTTCGCGGCCGGAAATCTGGTCGCTGATGAAGTGTCAGGAGACAGCCTCCCAGCTAGGGACCTTCTGGGGCCGCGGTTTTGGCTTGTATAACGGCAGCGCCGTTCTGGGATATGTCTGGACGGCCTTCAGCATGCTGGGTCAACATGCTTGGAATGCAGTCGTTGGATTGCCGCACCCGCAGCATTTGACAGAAGTGGACACATATAGGAAATCAGGCAAAAGTCAAATTTTTTTGCTCAAAAAATGAACACGCCAAAACGGTGACGGTGACAAATTTTCCCTGAATAAAGTACGGAGACACCCGAGTTTCGGACCAGCAGATCCTACGGGACGCTTGGAACGTCGCGGTGAAAAGCCACGGAATGGCGAGGAGCACGCAGGCAAATCTTACCGCTCGGGATGCACAACTTGGATTTACTTTACACCGCGCCGCGGCAAATGAAAAAGAAAATCTCGATCTTCACCATAGGCAACAAAGAACGCATACGCAGCTTCTAGATGTAGACCCTCAACAAGAAGTAAGCCAGCATTTATTCGAGGACGACGCTCAAAAAATCTTCGACGTGGAGCCGCGAATATCTTTCCTCGACCTGGGCGGCAACCTCGGTCTGTGGAGCCTTGTCGCCGCGGTGGTGCATAAAGCCGAGGTGTTTGCTTTCGAGCCGGTGGTGGGGAATTTCAACAAGCTCTTTCAAACTTTGTTCTGCAGCAACAAGGAGTTGCTAGGAAAGAACTTCGCACACAACTTCCTGCACCTGGTCCGCGCAACCGCCGGCGCGCCGGAGACCGAGGGGGAGAAACGCACACTGTCCATGCTGAACTGGTCGACCGTCGTTATCAAATGTAAAAATGTCTGGGTCTGGAAACTTGTGATGCTGTGTGGCGTATCATGAGAAGGCCACAATTGCTGGCTCAGCATGACAAGTTCCTGAGCTTCTAGGTGTTGCCTATTCTGCATGACAAACTACGTCTCTGCATGACAGAAAAGTGGGGCTCTTTGGTAATGTGCATGACAGATTTAAGAGTCATGCCAGACAAGCATGACAAACTTGCATTCTTCCAGACCCAGACATTTTTACATTTGATAGTCGTGCTGGATCAGCAAAACATCGAAGCCGCCGACATTGTGCAAAGGAACCAACCGGTGCTTGCAGACTCCGGACGCGAAAACTTGGCAATTGATGCAGCAGAGCAGCTTGGCTTGGTAAGGGAAGAGGACCACACGATTAGGTTGCACACGGTGGACAGAATCTGGAACCGGCACTGGCGATACAACAGAAATGGAGGTAAAAAGAATGGAGGGACGTTGTCACAGCAAGAAGTGTATGCACTGCGAAACTATCGTACTATGAGAAGTTCTTCCAAGAGCAAAAATGGAATTCCTCAGGCTGTTTCAGGTAAAAAGCTGGATCTGTCATGCAAAACTGGTATTTACTTTTACACGAGTGCGATACTTTTGCACAGGATAAAATAACCCGCGACCTGTTTATCAAAGCGGATGTCGAGGGTTACGAGTGCGCGGCGCTGCTTGGCGCGGAGGAGTTTCTGCGGCACAGCCGCGTCTGGGGCCTGATGTTCGAGTACTCCGCATTTTGGGCGGAGAAAACGGCCGTGGGAACATCAAGTAAGGCGGAAGCCACCTCCTGCACCAACCCGCGGATCCGAGCGAGGCTGTCGAAACTTTTCATGAGGATCGGACTCACGCACTTCTACGGCTTTGGCGCGAGCTGGATGTACCCGCAGTTCGCGTGCCACATCGGGAATCTGTGGCGGTTTGTGGACCGCACGCGGATTTTCATCCACAACACTAGTGCGCTGAACATCGTGGGACTGCCCGCACACATGGAGCACGAATCCTTCACGGCACTGTGGAATGAAACGGAGCTGACACAGGTGGGCGGGGCGGATCTGGTTCACGCGGCGCTCAGTAAAGCAGCCGCCAAGTAGTTGTCGTTTGTCGAGTAGCTGTTTGAAGACTGAAGGAACCATGTGGAGGCTCCCTCGTTGTCGGCGTCCATTGTTCGGAGGTTGAGGTAGGCTAATCACTACTTCTGCGCACATACTTTGTGTGAAGATTAGTATGTGAATGAGTTTTGAATTCTATGTTAGTGTTACCGCGACAACTCTACCGCGACGACTCTAATAAACTGGAACTCTCCTGCTCCCGAAGACAGAAGCGCGAGTGTCCGTGTAACATTTTTACAGATGCAGAACTTCTCGTCTATACGAGACCCAGACCGTGAATATTAGTAAAAAGCCTGGCCGCAACTCGGAGCTCGCGGTAGTCTCAAATTTTAAGACCCCTTAGACAGGGCGAGTGTGCACAAACGGTAAGACGCTCCTGAAGTTGAAAAAGCGGCCACCACCCCGATGAGCGATTCGTTTGTTAATGTCTTGCTTTTTCGGTGCATTGTGCATCAATCGTCGTTGTATTTGTACTCAGACATCATGAAGTCTCTTCCTCGGTCGTCATATGTGAAGCACATAGTTTTTTCGTCGTTTTTTATCGGTTTGCGGCTTCTGCAATTGGATAAATCTATCGGTAAAATAAAATACTTTCAAACGAGAAGACTCGGAAGCGCAACTATGTTTGACGGAGCGAAAGTGAAGTTGTATATCTTTGATGAGACAAAGATTTCCGCTGTTTTTCTTGTATTTTTCTGGCGCTTGCAGGTCCATCGATTCGCTCGACACTTGTTCATCCCGAATACGAAAATATAGAAGTAGAAACCAAGCAATTTTCGTTTTCTTTGCCTAGCGTTCCCTCGGCATAAAGCTTGCTTCATAAGTATTTGCTTGATAAGCGACAAAGAAACTTTTTCAATCTTCTCTCATTTTTTTCATCCGTTTTTACATCAAGATCATGTCGTCCAGCTCGATGTTCGCGCTGACCAATTACTCCACATTTGTGGAGACACACCCAGCGATGACGCTGCACCACCTCCTGCAGTCTTCGGTAACGCCCATGTTTCAAGGTTGCGGGGCTTACCAGGCCCAAACCACCGAGGCGCAGCAGTACGCGACGATCAACTACTATGGATGTGTCAGAGTTGAAATCGACAAAGTTGAAATAATTTGTCATGCATAAAATGGATGCCAGTTGGAACCCAGTTTCCAAGTGGCGCATGACAAATCTTGGTGGCCCTTAAATCCAGTTTGTCATGCTGTTTAGGCAAAGAAGAGCGATTTTATCATGCTACTTTAGCAGCTCGAGCTGTAACCCCAAACAGGCTTACAATCGGCCTCACTTGCCTGCTCTGCAACACACGTACCTCGGGTCATGCATTTTATGCATTACAAATTATGTCAACTTTGACGATTTCAAACCTGACGCTTCCATAACTACCAGATGCACGACGGCATGGCGATCAATTTCCTCGGCGACACGGCGGTTATGCATTGCAAAAGCATCGTACTAGTATAGATTGCATTACAAATTAGCCCAGCATTACAAATTTAATTTGTAATTATACAAGAGGTGAACACGCTCCACACGTTAAAGGTTAAGCTTGTCGCTTTTCGCTTCTTTGTCTTTCTATTCGCGCTGTAACGTTACACTTGGGGCCTTGAGCGTCGACCTAAACCTTACGAAAATTCCAATCGTAAAGCCTACTAGTATGCGGCCTTGCAGCTTTTTTCAAAATGTCGCTGAGAAGAAAATTGTCCATTTTGCCACATGTGCCCGCTTTATCGTGTTTCGCATCAAACACGCATGAAGCTGCATTCGAAAAACAGTCGCAGTTTGAACTTCAACATCAAAACCATCTTTGCGTTTGCCGCTCGAAAATAAGAACTTCTTTGTATACGCCGCTTCGAAGTGAGAACATCTTTACAGTGGAATTTTCTTAAGATTTAATTTGTGCCTTCGATCATCATCATCATCATCTTCTTCTTTCTTTCCTTCATCGCTGCTTCTTGGTATTCGGAACGAGTGGAACATGTTCAACATCTTTTCTGGTAAAAAATCCACCCGCGCCGTCGCACTTCGTAATCTTGCATGTTACTGGTAGCACTTCACTTTGTGCAGCCTTGTACCGTGTCGCCCAACCTTCCTCTCCAAAAAGTTCCCCTTCACAATGCATTGCCACTCTGTAGGGTGCGACCGATGCGTAGCCCGCACGCCTCCGGATTTGTGCCCCGGAATTCTTAAAATATAGTTATAGCCTAGGACTGGCGAAGGGAATTATTAGTTTTAGTGCAGGAACTAATGCCGGATAGCGCCTAGCTAGGATTTCAGTTATTTTCCTCACCCGACCCGTGGCCGGGCTTCTCGTATCTTTTTCTCTAGCTGGTGCCTCATTAACTTGTATTTCGCGTAGCAGTGGTAATTTCGCGCGAACTTTTTTGCTACGCCGGCCCACTGATCGCGTCTGACTTGTTTCTCGACAAAAACAGCCGCGAGCTGTTTCACTCCTTCAAGAAAGTCAGGCAACGTATCGGAGTATCGCAAAAGCCGCAGCATTGCGCTGCCTGCCACAGCAAATACTGTCTTTCTGTGTATGTTCGAGTCCATGCACGGAAATCGGAAAACCTTGAAAGAGAAACCATTCCGCTTGTCATATAGCTTGATCTGCAGTCTGCCCCCCCTGGTAATCGAAAAAGTCAGGTCCATGAAGTTGACCCGGCGCCTAGTGTCCTTCGAATCTTTTTCGCATTTTAGTGCCCCGTAGACTTTTTCAGGCAAAAACTCCTTGAGCAAGAGATTTGTAATGCATAAACGCAATTACTACGATGCGCGCCACGATCAACTACCAGATGCACGACGGCATGGCGATCAATTTCCTCGGCGAAACGGCCGTCGGTGGGGAGGAGTTCGACTTTCTCGTATCCTGAAGAAAAACGTCCCCACCCCATAGTTCTCATGCAAATCTGCATGCTCGAATGAAATGTTTCTCATGCGGAGCCCCATGCGAAGCATTTCCCACTCGTGTTTTTTGAATTTGTATGTAATGCTGCAATCAGCATGCTCTGCTAGATCTGTGATGCTGCTGGACTAGGTAAAGGCAAACAGGATTACACTACGAGGACAAACTTTTCGTGCGAAACAATCAAAGCTGGCTGATTTGTCTAGCGGATTTCCCATCTTGACTATGGGGTGGGGACGTTTTTGGTCAGGATATCTCGCCCAGATGGTTCCCCACCACAAGGGCGCCAGCGACATGTGCGACGTGTGGCGCAAGGCGTCGGAAGAAAGAGCTGCTGCTTATGATTCAGCGGGAGTGGTGACCCAGCACAACACGGGGATCGCGTCTCTCTGCTACAACATCACGTTTGGCGCTCAGAAGTGGGGTGTGTGGCAGTCCGACTTTTCGCAACCGGGGGAAGCGAAGCAAATGACGGACCAAATCGCGCGGTTGGGAATGACCATGCGGTACAACCACAAATGCGGTGGGGAGTCGGCGTGCTACCGAAATGTCAGCATCAACAACGCAAATTACTTCGTTGCGCAGGGGAATAGCACTACGATGATGAGTGGCAGTGGGGGGCAACACAGCATGTTGCTCAGAAATTTGGTGGCGGAACAAGACGAGCTCGAGCAACCGAAAATCCTAAATGCAGCGGAGTTGTCACGACCTGGCGCACCATTGGGAGGTGCTAGCGCGACGAGTGAAAATGAACGCAGTGCGCATCCGCCACAGCTGTGGTCTTCCTCGTTGAGCAGTACTTCTTCAAATACCGAGATGAACTTGAAGCACTCGGAAACACCCGCAATAGACGAAGAACCAGAACGGTCTTCTTACGGCGAGCCAGGCTCTTCCTTTCCTGCGGATGAAGACACGGCGGCAAGAACCAGAAACCTGATGACCGGCGGCCACAGTGGGCACCATGGGGCCAGCGGAAGCGGCACTTCTGCCCAACATTCGGGTATGTTCATGGGTTGCAACCTCCAGCCTTCGTTCAAGGACAAATCGACTTCTGAGTACATTCAGCTGAACATGAAGATGCACACGGAAATGGCCTTCAACTGGACGAACAGCACGGACGTCGACTTCCTGCTGGGCATGATTCCCCACCACCAGGCAGCACTGGACATGTGTGCGATATACTACAAGTACTGGGCCTGTGCGCCGGCCACGTCTGTCACCGAGTCCTGCAAACTCGCGAATCTGCAGTCCGCCTCACAAACGGGCCTGACACTGACCGAAATCCAAACGAAAATCAGCCAGGGGCTAATCGCGGATATCCCGATGCTGAACTACATGTACCACATCTGCACCGGGCACATCTTGGAAACGCAACCCGCGGAAATTACTTGGATGAAGGGGGAGCTGGAGCGGCTGTGGGTTTCGGAAAACCTGGGGATGAGCATGACGGCAGACGCGATTCTCGCTGCAAGAAAATGCAGCAGCAATCATGGGCACCACGACAGCGCCGGGAGTGGCATGACCATGTTGCAGAATTACACTTTGGAGTGCGACATGACGGGGGCATCGAGCGGGATGAACGGGGGACACCATCACCATCAGATGGGCATGGGAGCAAGCGGCTCTGGTACCATTACGGTATCCTCGGACGCCACATCAAGGAGGAGCGCTGGCGCTGTGTTATGGAGCGCAGCGTTCATTATTGTTTCTCTGCTGTACTTGTTCGTAGGTCCTTTTTCTCTATTGCTGTGCCAATAACGGCATATGAAAGAACGAAAATGGATTTCGTAAAAATATCAGGTTCCAACGGCAGAGGACTCATGACTTTTTGTTTTTTCTGATTGTGATTGCGACCATACAGCTTCTTGTCTTTTTTTATACATTTCTATTCCTAGTAGTCCTACACCCCCAGTATTGTACCGAAGGTTGTAACAAGTAGTTTGTACGTAGTTGGACGAGTAGTTGTTGAAGCCCCTGGAAGAAGAACTCGAGGTGGTTTACTGGAATACGATTTCTTGCATGTGCAAAGAACAGACAGCTGTTTTCCTTTTCTGCAAAACGGAATTGCAGCCAGGAGCGGACGACGCAAGTGAACAGTACTTCACGAGATAGTTTCGCTTGACACAGTACCACCTTGTTGAGGATATGGTTCTTGGCGGTTGTTCAAATGTAATGAGACCAGGCGTGATCATTGTGTTTTCAGTCACATGGCCTGAATGATGCCCGCTACTTGTGGTGAAGGTTCAGTCCTCTGCAAGGCGCGCTTTGTACTTATTCCTCGTACTGGTGGCCCCAGCCTGTGCCTGATAGGAAATCAATCTCGTAGAACTACGACAAAATAAATCGATAATGCACGAGGATCCCCATTTCCATGGTGCTACCTTCGAACTCTTCCTCGTGTCAAAGTTCGTTGCCCATTTGCGGAGAATGGTGCTTACTAGGTGTCAAATCACATGCACACATCGATGCCAGTATTGTCGGCGGTTCGGCATCTTCGTCAAAGGCACATACGAGCAGCCGAAGAACAAAGTGTCGCCTGCCGTCCTCCGGACATGATGTTGCATTGCAAGAACCACGCTCGAATGATTTTCCTTTTGCACCGCAGGACCAGGATGCCGCAGTCAGCGTTTCCTGGCCCCCCTGTCTCGGCGACGATTGCTGCATCGATTGCGGACAGTACCAGGATTACCTCCAGCCGCACCGAAACCACCACTGCCCGTGTTCGGATTTCAAGCAGGCACGGTGCTACGCCTCCGGCTGTGTTCCGTGTCCGAAGGACTGCTTTAGCGACACCAGCGATCTGCGGACAAACCCGGGTCCTCTGGGGACGGGCATTCTGTGTTGCGGGTTGTCCGAGCGCAAATGCGATCCCTGTTGCAGCAGTGCACACTCGGAAACTTTGCCTATTGGCTCTTGCTGCGTTTTGGACTGCCCTTGCGCGGATTACGGAAGTGACTGCACCGATTGGGTGACCGGGGCGATTTACGTGCGCTGGGCAACGCTGGGCGGAGGGTTTTTTGATCTGAAAAATCTAGCATTTCTGCTCTTCGTTTTCATTGGGCTTGCGCGTCGGACGCGAACTCTGGCTTCGGGAGTCCGGCGAAAAAAATCCAATCAGGAACGAGGACAACCGGGGCCGGGCCCAGGTGGACGAGGACTACTCCCTGAAGTAGAGAGAGATGTGGAGACACCATTAGAAGGACAGTTGCCGCTCGAGGGCTCAAGATCTTCCAGAACAAGGGAGCGATCCATATGCGATAATCTCTTCAACAAGTGTCTCCGCGGCAGACGTCGTCGCACATGTTCCTGTTCGCTATTGCCACACCGCCTTGCCTGTGCTCACTGGAAGTCGCAACTACGTCTCAAGTACATACCGTCCTTTTGGGGTCTGACGAGTGTGCTCTTCGTCGTGTGCGTTTTCGGTGTGCAACCCCTGACCCTGCTCCGCGAATTTTGCTTGTTTGACCGAAACATGCAGGATTTTCTCGGCGCGGTCACGGGCCAGGTCAGCCTGCTGTGCTTCCTGATTGCGGTGGCGCCGACCCTGTTGGACTACGAAGATAGCGCGGACGAGATGAAGTCAGTGATATGGCGGGAGACTGCTGCAAGAACAGAACTGCATGTTGTGCAAGAACGCGTGCCAACTCTTTCAGAAGGAAACTCGTCGCACGGTCCACGTCGGGACTTGGACGCCGACCAGCAAAGTCGCTACTACCGAGATCCGCTCCTCTTCCCGCTTTTCACATACCCCCAGGCCATTTTGCTCCACCGCCGCAGCGCGTCGCTCGGGATTGCCGCGGGAATCGCGCACGCCGCTTGCCAGCTCTTACCGGCGGAAATCTTGTTTAGTGTGAAAAGAAATAACTTTGTGGGCACGTCGTCCTCGCCCACGAGTGGTGGCGCAGACGACGCGAACGCATCGGGTGTGATGAAATTATCCTTGATGTCGCCAACTACAGCCAGAAGATTTACTACTGGAAGACTCATATCGCAGAGAAATAGCCTGCCTTCCCATTAGGGGAGAAAAATCTTGCCATCTCTACAAAAATTTTGTACCACCAGAACACGCGCAAAAACAAGGTTGTTTTTTGGGGTCCCAACCTATTTGGCGGCCCGCTTCCGGGCCCCACAGCCCCGGCAAATTTGGCTGGCGGCTGTCGCGTTTCACATAGTAGGAGCTTCGGCCGGAAGCCATTGGGAAGGAGCGACCGGCGCCGCCGTGCGCTCGTCCTCCCGTGTTTCCTAGGTGCCAAAGGCGGCCAGGAAGTTGGCCCGGCTCCAGGCCCGATGCAGCCCGGCGGGCGCATCAGGTCCAGACCTGTTGTGGCCCAGCCGACCTGGAGGAAAGCGTCTGGCCCCGGAGCTCACACTTGCCAACAACGAGAGCCCCAGAACCCACCCCCAAAAACGACCCCCAAAAGCGACCCCCTTCCCCCCCCTAGAAACAGGCGATTTGAAGTACCCCCAAAAACGACCCCCCCAGCCACCCCCCTTCGGGGCCGGGCAGGGCGAAATCTGGAAGAGCTTTCTTGTTCTTTCCAGCACTCTCGCCTTGGCCACTCGTAGGCGCCATCGCCACTGGCGAGGGGCAGAGGCCCTTAAGCCTTGCCATGGGCTGCGCGCTCACCGCAGAGATTCCCTGCCCTTGCACGGCCAGCACATGTGGAGCAAGACTAAAAGACGCCCCGACAATCGAAGCAGTCACAGACCACGGCCGCCCATGCGGGCCCAATCGATTCGGGCTGGCTGTGCGCGCTCGCTGACTGCCTAAAAAAATAAAAAGTTTAAAGCCCCAAAAAACAGCCTTTTTTTTTCGCGTGTTCTGGTGGTACAAAATTTTTGTAGAGATGGCAAGATTTTTCTCCCCTAACCCATATTAAAACTCCGCAGGATCATGTTAACCCACTCGCTCAACCCGGTGATTCATCTTCCCCACGAGTGCCAGCATTCTTCGACTCCGCCACGACGGCGATAATCTCCACACTCACTGATTTTACCCCCACCCCGTGGTCCCTGGGTCACGGATTTGGCGCTCTGGCTCTGTTCGTCATTCTCTGCAACGGTGTTTTGGGCTGTATGGAGTTCTCAACTGTTACACTCATTCTCAACTGTTACGTGAATTTGTCATGCGGAACTACCATCAAGATCCACACGAGAAAGCTGCTTCGCATGACAAACTTGCGAAGGGCTAAACAGCATCTACATCTGTGCAGAACTTGTCATGCTACAGGTGCAGCCTCCCCCCTTTCACTTTTGCATGTCTTGCATCACAAATTCATGTAACAGTTGAGAATGTAACAGTTGAGAGCGCCATAGGCTGGTTTCGCCGCCGGCACGGCGTGTACCGCTGGTTTCTGCTGCTCCACTATCAAAGGGAAAAATCCCCCCTCCCCATATTGAAAAGGTATACTCCCGAAAATTTGTGTTGCTGATTTGAGGTCACAAATCACTTTTGTCTTGCAAGAAGACAAGGGCATAAGCTTCCGCCCCATGATGGAAGCGATTCGCGATGCTGTTGGGCCTACAGGGCAGCCGTTTGCAATGCTGAACAACTAGACCCGTCCGCCCCTACCTAGCCTGGGGATCTGGCCGCAATGCTTTCCTGCAATACAGAGCTGGTTCGTGTACACAGATCCAGCATTAGGAGTTCTGTTTTGATATGGGGAGGGGGGATTTTTCCTTTTGATATCCACCGAGCCAGCTGGACGCTGATCCTGATTTTTCTGGCGGCCCACACCCTCTCGGTGGCCATGGTTTGCTTCGCTCTGCTTGCGTGGCGGTGTTTTCTGAAGAGAAGTAAACCGGAAGTCCGGTTTCGGGTACGGGAGGTGGCGCGGCTCTCGGATGGAAGTCACATGGTGCGAGTTTTGCTATCGCGGGAAGTCGAAGTTCTAGGGGAAGGAAATGAAAACTTCATTGCCGTTCCTCCCGGTGGCTTCGTGATGGTGCGGAGTGCTGCCCCAACTGGAGATGGCCGGCCCGCCCGCGGCCGCCTGTCGATCCCGACAACAGACGTCGCCCATCCATTTTCTGTGTGCGGTATTTCGCGCACACAAATATTACAGACCTCGAGAGTACTAGAGGAAAGCCGCGGCCCAGCGGCCACACAAGGACAAGATCAAGAGCAGCAGCGGAAAGTAGAGCATTGTGCTGCTGCCGAAGGTGCTCTTCGCCCGGAGAATACAAAACAAGATGGCCCCGCCGCCTCGGCGCCAGCCGTCGACGATGAAGCTCCTGCTTCTCGCAACATCCAACTGGTTCGAGAAACTTTGTCCCTTCTGGTGAAAGATGAACCGGAGAGCTCAACAGTTGGCGCTTCTATGACCTTCAGCAGCGGCGGGAGAACCACGTCTGCAACTACAGTTGTGAGAGATGTCGATAACACGTGGACTCGGCGTAACCTGCTCCAAGAGGGCAGGGATGTTTTAGTAGCAGGGGGGTACTACGGAAATTTGATGTTGCCCCGTGTCAGAGATGAGAGCCCGAGTGGTCTTTTTCATCCTACCGAAGCCAGCGCTCCTGACTGCAACACCAGCTCCAAGTTCGATTCGGTGGTTCTGATCGCCGGCGGGCTAGGCATTACGCCCATGCTGAGCTGCTTGGAACGTTTTGCGAATATTAACCGGAGTAGTTGTGCCAGTTTTTCTCGCAGTTGTTCCGTGGATGTTGATCTCCTACTACTTAAACAGCAAAATCTGAGCCTCATTTGGCTGACCAGGGAGCCGTTGGAAGAGGACGCATGGCGCAAGCTGAACGCGTGGCACCCACAGTTGGAGACAGTGCCGAAGTTGTACGTGTACCAGACTGGTGCAGCTCGTACAGGACCACAGCAAGAGGCGGCCAGCGGACGCTGTAGAAGTGTGCACGAGTCCGAAGTTCTTGCAGCCTTCCCGCACTCCGGCGTGCCTCAACTTTATCGGACAAGTAATCGTGTGCAGTTCTGTGCAGGCCGACCTACTGCCGAAGATTGGCAGGCGATGTTCCTAGAGACTCAAGATCATGTTGAAGGAACATCACAGGAGAGGGCCACGACTGCAGCGACTACGACTAGCTCAAACAATGTGGCCTTCAACAGCATGGGAAATAAGCAAAGAAAAGTTCTCATTTGTCTCTGCGGCCCTGAGGCTATGATTTCGAACGTGACGTCGCGTGTCAGCTGGAGGTTGCGGGCCAAGCCACTTTCACAGTTCGCGAGGAACTGTTTCACTGGTAGGAGGACAAACGAAGGTGAACAAGACAAACCACGCTGCTGGTCGTCCTGACGAGTGCGACTTCATCACGACCTCATTTCAATTTGACTATGAAGACGAGACTGTGACACGACATCTGAGCAGAACATAATCGATGTGCTTGTGTGAGCTGGCTTCCATCGTGTTGTTGTATTAATTTGTTCTTCTACCAAGTAGCATTTTTTTGGGCCGCGGCGGGACTTGTTGTGCCGTACAAAGTAAGTAAGATTTCCGCGGTGCCCGTGGTGAAAGTTATCGCTCTCCCACATGAATTTCGCAATGCGAAGTTCAGAAAAGCAAAAGGCCCACCGCAGCGTATGATGATGATGAGCGCAGTGGACTTATCAGCATCTGTCTCTCTTCACATTTGGGTGAGTGTTTGAATGTGTCAGTGTCTGAATTTGAACAATGAATAACCAGAGCTGGCGCTGAGAACAACGACCACGACAACCTGCTACAACGAACCGCACTGAAAGAATGTTTTGACAACTGACCAATCATTTTCGCTACCAGCTGCGAGGCTTTGCCTTTGGCTTGTCTACTGCAGTCCTTTGTCAACAAGATCCAATGAAGTGACGCGACGTGTTGCGCAGTATATCCAATCTGTCGAAGAAGTTGAAGATCAGCACGGCTATATCGAATCTGTTGTAGTTGAACATCAGCACGCAAGATAGATGGAAGTAGCAAAGACACGACAAAGATCCCTCTGGCCGCAGTGCAGCCATGATAGATTGAATTTGAACATCAAGACAGTGTATCAACACTCGTGCTTACTACACTGATTCTGCAAGAAGTAGAGAGAGAAACAGGGAGAGAAAGTCCCTTTCTGATTTCGTTAGCGACATCAAAGATCCATACCTTTCCCGCAGTCGTGCCTCGTCTGGCGGAGGTGGCTACTTTGAAAAAAGTAGCCACTTTGATGGTTGTGGTACACGAAGTCGAACGAATTTGTTGAACTTCAAGATCTGAGCCAGAAGTCGTGATAAAAAGAGTACGTATGATCCTGCAGCGTTATTTCTTGGCGGTAACAAATTGTTTAGCCGCAGTCTGCTGTCTGACTGAGTCATGTACTGAATCTGTCAAAGTATTCTATTGGACGACAAACAAAGCTCCTTTCGCTGGCGGAGGTGGCTACTTCAATTTCTAGAACAAGAACATACGAGTCGTCGCCGCACGCAGCAAGGGACAACCAGCTGCTGCTGTTGTCGTTGTGGTCACTGGCACCGCGGATGAACTCGCACTTTCGTGACTGCATGTACTTCATCACCAAGACCAAATCGTGAACGGTGCAAATCGTGAAAGAAGTCGTGGACTATATTTATATTTTCGAGTCCCCTGCTTCCCAACAGGCTAATTGCGGTGTAGATGAGGTTAGAAATTATACAGCATCTACATTTCTATCATTCTTCGAAAAGCTTATCACAACTTGCCTAGTATCAGCATTCATTTTTGAATAAACCCTAGCAGCAGACGAAGAAGGGTTTTTTGTGAGATAACAGAAAACTCTGCAGGAGCTTCAACTCAAATATAGTCGCAGCCGTTTTGGAGAAATCTAGAACTGCAAAAATTTCATTTTACGATTCATTATCATTATCGCCGATCGGTGTCGTCCCGACATTGAGCCGGTGTTTTGCATACATACATTACCGAAACAAGGAAGTAAACATTTTCCAAAATAATAAAAATACAAATTCTTAAATTCTTCCTCGTTGCACGACGGGCCCATTAAAATTTTTGTTTTTCCTCTTTCGGCGACCATTCTGTCGATATTTTTACGACCTAGCTGTTGAGAAAGATCAACACGGTTCTCACGACCAGCTGATCCACAAAAAGCAAAAAAATGCTTGAAAAGATCAAAACCTTCGACCTGCCCATTTTTTTGGGGAACCATGTCGAGGACAAACACAAAGATAAAGAAGGGAGCAGCCGGGGAACCGAGCGTATTATTCGCTCCCCCGCTTGTGCCGGTGTGAAGATGAAGAAGAAGGAGACAGAAGCCAGACGCTCCAATCCCCGGGTGATGAAAAAATTCGCGGCACTGGTGGCCGGAGCGGGGGCCGTGTCTTGCGGTGGATTTTTGAACCTGATTCCATTCAAGGAGCACAAGAACGAGCTATCGTGGTACTACTACCCCACGACTTTTGCGCTGGCGTCGGAGCTGCAAGGAGGCACGACGGGAGATACCTCATCTGCGGGACGAGGTGGAGCGGTTGAGGATCATCAACAGCCTCGCGCGGCGGGACGTTCTCGCTCCCGCAGTAACCGCCGCGGGGGGACATTTTCTAGTACGCCGCACCAGGCTCAGGCTCAGGAACACGAACAGCGAGGTGCCTCGGCCTCCGGCGCCGCTCAAGAATCTCAATCTGGTGTAGTGACCACCACTTCCGGTTCCGTATCCAGGAAAAAACACCCATCCCCATCCATTTTTTGCATGAAAAATAGTGGAATTTATGCACGTTTTGCATGACAAATTGGATGGGGATGGGTGTTTTTTCCTGGATATTCCGCTGACGAGCCCTATCTGGACGCGAGCGTGTCCGCGAATCATGGAGCTCGTAGTTCCGCTGACGAGCCCTATCTGGACGCGAGCGTGTCCGCGAATCATGGAGCCCGTAGTTCCGGTGCGGCCCCTTTTCGCGCTACTTTCGATCCCCTGCCGAATGGTTGGGCGCAGGTTCGTGCACAAGGCTCTTTCGATTTCCAGGTAACTCGGCCCGCCGCGCGCGCAGGTGGTGGAGACGAGCGCTCCACTACTTCCCGGCCCCGGTCTCGCAGCCGCAGCTCCTATGCATTGCAAAAGTATCGTACTCGTAGAAATGCATGACAAATTCCCTCAGCATGAAAAATAAAATTTGTCATGCGGATTTGCCTTGAGATAAAAATTTGTAATGCATGATTGCAGTTTTTACTACGAGTACGATACTTTTGCACAGGATAGCTCCCGGCCGCACACGACCGGGACTGCCGAAGAGCCACAACCTGGAGCCACGCTATGGATCTGTTAGGATTGAAATTGTCAAAGTTGAAATAATTTGTCATGCATAAGCATAAAATGCGTGACGCGACGAGGCACGGGCGTTGCAGAGCAGGCAAGTGAGGCCGATTGTGAGCCTCTTTGGGGTTAAAGCTCGAGCTGCTAAAGTAGCATGAGAAAATCAGTCTTCTTTGCCTGAACAGCATGACAAACTAGATTTAGGGACCGCCAAGATTTGTCACGCGCTACTTGGAAACTGGGTTCTGGCATCGTCCATTTTATGCATGACAAACTATCTCAACTTTGACGATTTCAATCCTGACACTCCCATACACGCCGGCCCTGGTCCGCGAGGTGAGTGATGAACGCAACCGGCAAGCGCCGGAGCAGCGCGCGTCGCTGTTGGACCACCGCATGTCCCAGATGCATATGGTGTGGCACAACCGCTTTCAGCAGGAACTCGGGGATTCCGTCGAAAGCTGCAAGGACGCTGTTCGTCGCCACCACGAGTCTCCCGACTTCTCCATGGGCGACGTAATGGCCCGGGAACGCGGTTTAGATGACGAAGTGGGAGCCTACTACGCCGGTGTGCAGAACCTCATGGGCTCGTTTTGGGAAGCCATCGCGGTATTGAAACAGCAGAAGTTGTAGGAAGGCTAGTTAGTCGCTGCAGCTTTTGATCATCGATCTACTGTTTTACTTTTTTTTTTCTAGAAGTACGACTACTTTTTACAGGCAAGGCAACGTCGTCAAGAACGTCGCGTGACTCGTCTGAAGTAGACCTCCACTGCATCACAAACCTCCTTCACCAGTTTGTTCTCTTTCTGTTGTGGTTCTGATGATAAATATGAGAACATTAAACTCGTGCTGCCCAGCTGCGCCTTCGGCTTCGTTATCGTGCCTGCTCCTTCCATTTAACAAAACAGGTCCACACCCGGAAATGGCCGGAGCCCGTCGCCAGAGAATTCCACTTCCGGTTTCGCGTCTGGTCGCTTGCTATGCATTGCAAAAGTAATTTATCGTATTTGGTTTTAGTATAGTAGGAGTCGCATGACAAATTTTTATTGCAAGAAGAAAAATGCAACTTGTCACGCAGATTCAAGTAGGGAGCAGGATTAGGATTTGTCATGCAATTATAGTGCGATTAGATACAGATAGTACCAGTGCAATACAACTTTTGCAATGCATACCTGCCGTATTTGCCACCTCCATGCCGCGTGAAATTTACGCCCGCTTTCTGTCCCAGCTGAAGTCCTATGCATTGCAACTATGTCTGGGTCTGGAAGCCTGTGATGCTGAATTGAGCATGATTGAAGCGCTTGCAATCTTCGCAGCCAAGCATGACAAGTTTTTGAGGCGCCTGCTTATGCCTAGCACGCAGCACAAATTGCGTTTTTGCATGACAAAGGAAGCTTCTCCTTTGCTCCTCGTGCAACACAGATTTTACAGAAATGCAAGACACGCATCACAAGTTCCACTGTTCCAGACCCAGACATGTTTGTATTTCATAAGTCCCAGCCACCGCGTTTGTCCCCGGAAAGCAAGGTGTATGCGCTCGACGCGGATGATATCACAAGAAAAAACTGTTTCACTGTGAACTTGTAATGCAGAAACTGTATCTGAGAAGTGTTTGTCTTGCTACACATGCAAGACAATGGATTTTTAGCTGTCTTTTCCCTTAGGAATCTAGCATGGCAAATTTTCTCTGTGATGTAGAGCAAACTTGTGATGCAGAACTTGCAAAATCCTTACAGTGAAACACTTTTTTCGTACGATAGATGAGTACAGTCGCGGTCGTATCCTGAGGAAAAACGTCCCCACTCCAGAGTTGTCATGCAGATTTGCAATGACAAAGACATTTATGATGCGCATACCCATGGTAGACATTTCCAATCGTGTTTTGGAATTTGTGGTGCTGAGAACAGGATGAGCAGATGGGTCTGTGATGCGGCTGCACTTGCTAACCTGCACTACACTACGGAGTGCAACTTGTCATGCGCGACTCCCGAGACTCCTAGGTTTGTGTTGCAAAATCCCCATCTTGACTATGGGGTGCTGGGGACGTTTTTACACCGGATAGGTCGCTCAACTTTATGGTTGATCGCCGGGCTTCCAGTTGGACACTATAAATTTTTGAAGGGGGTGCAGACGATGCTGCACGTCCTCAAGAGCCAGCCCGTTACCGTGAACGGGCGGCCTGCGACCACTTCGACTGGAGGAAGAACGGCGCCAGCGGAATCTTCAAGTCTGCCCGCTTCTGGGTCGCGTCTCCTGCGTGGTCGGCGTGGTACTGAAGCAGGTTATCAAATGCAAGAATGTCTGGGTCTGGAAGATTGCGAGAATTGTCATGCTTGTCTGGCATGACCAAAAAGTTTGTGATGCGTGTCCAAGAAGAGACCCTTTTGCCTGTCATGCAAAAACGCAGTTTGTCATGCGAAAGACGCAACACAAAGAAGCGCAGATATTTCTCATGCTTGCCTGTGCATCACAGAGCATCCACTATTCCCAACGCAGCATTACAAGTTTCCAGACCCAGACATATTTTTGCAGTTGATACAGGTCGTGGTATATCAAAGTGATAAATATTTGCATCTATCTCGTCCCCCACCACCTGCTAAAATTTTCTAATTCGTATATTCCGAGACCGAGCTGCATGAGGAGGCGGGGGGATCAAAGATCAACCACGTTTTTCGTTTTGATATCCTGCCAGTTTATCAGCCTCTTCGTCTTCTGCATTATCTGGAGCTGCCAGCTCTTCCAGCTCCGCGCAGGGGTCGTTCTCGTTTGCGCCGCCTACCCGGGTAGCTGCCGGAGTAACTTCTACACCAGCACACATCGCAGCTGCTTCGGGGGAGGCCGCGTCAGCAGCACCAGCACCAGCTCCGTCCCCCTACGCGCAGGGGTCCTACGTCACCAGTATCGGCGTGGAAAATAAGAATCCCGAGCTGCAGGTGTTTCTGGCGCGCACCCTGGCGAGGCTGCGTATGGCGTGCTCCAACGTTACATTCTGAACTGTTACATGAATTTGTCATGCAAAACTACCCTGAGCACCGGTAGATGACCAAGCTGCTTCGCATGACAAATTTCCGAATATCTAAACAGCATCGAAATCCGTGCCAAACCTGTGATGCAAACGCAGCAAGCTTGCGCCTTTGACTGTTGCGGCTTTTGCGTCACAAATTCATGTAACAGTTGAGAGTGTAACGTTTGAGAGCGCCATACTGCGCCCCCTGCTCGACCCGCTGCTGGATGCAGAGCAAAGTCGGGTGCCAGAACTTTCGGGAAGCCTGCCTGAAGGTACAACGGAGAATGAAGATTCTTGCTGCGCATGTTTATTTTGCTCTACTTCGGAAATAAAGGATTGATGTATACATAGTTTACTGTTACGGCGAGGACTCTCATCTCTATCTCTCTTCATGCGCTCCTGCAATCAATAGAATGAAAACCAAAATATTTTCACGTATTCAACACATCATGACCTACATTCCCGATGTCTACAGATATGGCCGCGATTGTGGAGCAGCCGGATAGCCGTCGCTACACGGCGGTGCGGGATGATGACGGTAATGTGGCGGCTTTCATTTGTCAGGGCTCGGACCTCCGCTCCCGCGTGGACGTGTATGATGCCACGTTTAAAAAGATGCACAAATTTTACCTGGACAAAATTGCGGATCTGGACACCTTATGCAATGCAACAGTATCGTACTTGTACTAGTATGAATCGCATGACAAATTTGCTCAGTATGAAAAATGGAATTTGTCATGCTGTTTTACCTTGGGCAGGAGATTTGTAATGCATGACTGCAATTACAATTAGAATAGTGCGATACTTTTGCACTGGATACACCTTCGCGGACAACGAAGACGACGAGCACCCGATCAACTATGGAAGCTTCAGGATCGAAATCGTCAAACTTGAAATGATTTGTCATGCATAAAATGCAGCCCATAAAGTGCCTGTCTTGCAGAGTAGGCAAATGAGGCAGATTGTAAGCCTGTTGAGGTGTAGAAACTGAGCTGCTAAAGTAGCATGACAAAAGGCGTCTTCCTTACCCAAACAGCACGACAAACTGGATTTCGGTTCTACCCAAATTTGTCATGCGCCACTTGGAAGCTGGGTTACAATTGGCATCCGTTTTATGCATCACAAATTATTTCAACTTTGACGATTTCAATCCTGACACTCCCATATCAACAAAGGTTGGCTGCAGCTGATCACCGACGCGCAGAGACAGGTTGGCAACGCGTTCCAACCCAAGGGCAGTTATCCTGAGCAAAAACATCCACGACACTAGAGTTCTTGTCATGCTGATATGCAAGCACAGAAACACTTCTGTGATGCGCATGATCCATGATCCCCATGCTGATGAGAGGCATGATTTTCAATCGTGTACTACTGGATTTTGTGATGCTGATGTAAACAAAACAGGAATATACCAGGAAGATGGCTTTGTGATTGTTCGGGTGTTCATCTTGCTAACCCGCGTCTTCACAAAAATGCAGAGAAACAAAACGTGTCATGCCTCACTCCCGAAACTACCTCTGGAATTGTCTTGCAGATGAACACCAACTTGACTATGGGGGCGCGTGGACGTTTTCTTCAGGTGGATAGCGGTGACCTGACCTGGCACGCGCACATCCGGGCGACCTTCCAGAAGGTGCAGAGGGCGTACCGCGCCCTGGCTCCGAAGCTGCTGGACCGGGAGTTTGTCGTGGACCGCCTGGCCGGGCGCGGCCCGGTGGTGCCCGGGGGCACGCCCTATTACAACGAGTTTCAGTCCCCGTCGAGCCTCTACAAGTGGTTTCTCGACCAGCGGACGTTGGCCGACGCAGCTTTTTGGGCAGAACTCCCGCCGGCCTTGCTGGACCAGTTTCGCCAGTTTGTACCGGCGGTCGACAAAGACTGGAAGACGCTGGTCTGGGCGCGGTGGCGCCCCGTCGTGAAGGGGACGCTGGAGAACTATTTCGCGCTGGCGTCCGACATGGTTGGCCATTTCGGCAATGTGTTCGGCCCCGGATTTGACCGCCGGATGTTTGAGACGCAGGCTGAGCGCAACGTGAACCTGAACCCGCGACAGCAGGATGTGATGCGGGTGGCCGGGTATTTGGCCGACCTTCAGCGCGCCTTTCCCCTTTTCCTTCCCGAGAGCATGGTTCCAGGGCGCACGCCGGTCCCAGGCGGCTTGGCCGAAGAAGGCGAGAGAGAACGCAAACAGTTTCTCCAGAAGTTAGCCAAACCCTTGGGGGAGGGCATTGGGCTGGGGGGCTTCATGACCTGGTACATACCCAGCCTTCTCGCCGTCCTGGACCTGGTGGACCGGCGCGAGGTGCTCAAGGCCGCGGTGCTGGCCGTCGGTCCGTTGCTGACCTCTATCCACAGTAAATTTCCCGTGCATGATCACGTACAAAGGCGGAAGTCTCTGCATATACAAAACGTGGCTCCGATCCTAGTATAGCATGACAAGTGTGGGTTTAGTCCAAAATCTGGTGAAATTTGTCATGCATCTTGTACACGACGTACGGGATGAACGGGAAATTTGTATTGCATAACCTCGAAGCGGATGCACCAGCTGGTGCGCGATCTGTTTCAGACGGGTCTGCGGGCGATCTTGCACCACTCCTTCCTGCACAGGAAGATCCAGAAAAGCTATGAATTGCAAATATGTCTGGGTCTGGATACAAACTTGTGATGCGCATTTCACAACACAGAAAGATCTCTCATGCATAGGCAGCAAGAGCTGCCCACTTTCTGTCACCAAAATCAGGGACCTGTCATGCGGATTCGGCATTGCGGAAGCTTCTCGAAACCTGTGATGCCAGAGCTTCCATGCCAGACCTTCTGTGTCATGCAAAAACAGCACGACTCTGCCAGACCCAGACACTTTGCATTTGATAAAAGCGGGGACTTGACTGGAGTCGACACGCGGGGGTACATGCAGTCGCTAGTTGACCTTTCCCAAAAGACCTACGCCTTTCGCGACGCGTTCGGCTGGGGTGCGTGGCTGAAGAAGCTGCAAAACAAGGATGACGTTACCACTGCTCTGCTGCTGGAGCCCGTCCTTGCGTGGCTTCACGAAGTAGTACCGTTTCTCGACCGACACGACACGTTCATCCCGAATGACCCCTCGCTCGGGAAAAATGTGATCTGGCGCACTGCGGAAGCCCTCGCTGAGCACGAGGAGACCGCTGCAACGGAGCGCAGGATGAACAACAACCAGAACGCTGACGAACTACCGGCGGAAACCGGGTCCGAAACTCGATTCGGAGCAGCAAACCTCGGGATTCCCGACACTGGGGTTCTGCGCGCCCTCTATCCACAGAAACAAAAAGAACCCATCTCCATCCACTTTTTGCATCACAGATACAGGATAATGGACAATGGCAATGTCGGCGCGGTTGTTTTAGCATCACAGATACAGGATTTGGTGGACGCGCATGTTATATATAATTTTGCATGTTGATAGTGATAAATTGCAAGCATGGGATGAATGGGTCCGCCGTGTTTTTGTATGCATAATCTCCTCTCGTTGTACACAAAGGTTAATGGGCCCCCGGGACCCGCGCGCGAGATCGCCGAGTACCTGGTGGATTGCGACACGCTCAGTGATATTTTCAGCTTCATTGTGGACGGGTTCGCCCAACAAGGCTGGCGCAAGACCGCGCGCTTCTTCCAGATCTTTTTGGGTCGGCGACCGGAAGAAAACGTGGTGGACCTCGGAGAAAACTGGATCGAGCAAGCCGCCGAGGAGTTGGAATTTTTCTGGGCACATTTCGCGGAGAAGCGTACTTTGGGCGACCTGGCGCTGTTTGTGCGGTCCTCGGCGGACGAGGCAGATGAAAGCGTCAACGTTTTGCGAAACTGGCGGAAGAAGGGCTGGACTGTTCTGATAGAGATCGTGAAGAACGTGGTAATGCCGCCCGCGCCCGGATCTTTGCGCGGCGCCCTCACCCGGCTGCACCAACGGCACGTTGGTTCGGATTTGCGCACCCTCGATGGCGTGATCAAAGCTGTCAAGCGGTCTTCTGAGGTGGGCGAAAGGCTGGTGGATGTGGCCGTCGTGCTGTTCGTGCGAAACCTCCGAGCTCTCGACCTGCCGGCCCTCTTTCCGCGGGACGCCGACAGTGTAGATCTGGCGGAGCTGCAGGCGGTCCACGAAGTTTTTCTCGAAAACATCAATACCTATCCCGGCATGGAGCGCCGCGAGGCCCTGGTGAGTGAGGAACTGCCCGAGATCACGCACAATGCTTACTTCAACCGATTACTGCAGAAACTGCTGCAACGAGGACTACGAGGCCTGGCGCGCGACCGCGCGCGGAGCGTGCAACAAGAGGCACAAAGTACCGCGTCGCATCGTGGCACAGGAGCGCCGTCCTCTACCGCGGGGACGAGTAGTGCTACGGCGGCTGCAGCTAGTTCTAGTGCTGCTAGCACCAGCACTACACATCCTGTGTCGAGAAGTGCCGCTGACAGAACCCCTGTTGCTGACAACATCGCCGGAGATGGGGACGCCGTCGTGGTTCCCATGACTGATGATGAAGATCATGACGCTGGTACAACTGGTGCTGCAAGTGGAAGTGCGCCTGCGGCGGCCAGGCTATTTGGAGCCGACTTGTACGAGCGAGCGCGCGTGCTATTTGGAGCGAACGAAGACGAAACTGATGCTGACGCGTATGAAAGTGTCAGAATCGAAATCGACAAAATCGAAAAATTTGTGATGCACAAAATCGATGCCAGTTGGAGCCTCAGTTTCTAAGTGGCGCATGACAAATTTCGGGACCACCAAAATCCAGTCTGTCATGCTGTTTGGGCAAAGCAGACTGCTCCTGCCATGCTACTGTGGCAACGCATTGTATACCCCTAAACAGGCTTACAATCGGTCTCATTTGCCTGCTCCCCAATACAGGCCTCGCGTGCCCTACATTTTATGCATCGCAAATTTTTCGATTTTGTCGATTTCGATCATGACACTCCCATAACGTGGACGAACAGAATCATCCCGACGCCCCACCACCGCTGCGGATTCGGGAGGTTTGGGAGCTCGTAACGAACCTGTTCGTGTCGCAACTGTTCACGCCCATTTTGATATTCTGTGCAAAAATGTCTGGGTCTGGAAGATTGGAACTTGTGATGCTAACTTTGGACTCTAAAAAAATCTCTATTGCGTGACCAGCAAGAGGAGTCTAGTTTGTGCTACGCGGGGAGGGCGTTTGTCATGCGGAGTAGGCATCGCGAAGCCCTCTAAAGAAAATCTGTGACGCTAGGGCGTGCATTACAGGCGTCCTAGGTCATGCAAAACATGCGTGACAAGTCTCAGAATCTTCCAGACCCAGACACTTTTTCAGTTCATATTTCAAACTGCTTGACCATGTTGCGACGCAGGCGATGGCCGGCGTCAAAGACATGAGTGCCGAGAGACTCGCGCAGCCCGTGCGCTGGTTGGACCCGGATGGGCCGAGCCGCGTGCTGGAGGACCTGAACTGGCGGCCCGGACCGGGGAATAACGTGGACCCCGCTAGTACCCTGGGCCGGATCCTCGAGCGCGTCCGAACACACTACACCCGCATCTTCTCCACCAACTTTGCGGGGCTGTTGCAGCGCTTCGAGAAAGCCGCGAGAAAGAAGCTGGAGCGGGACCTGAAACTGCAGCACTTGGCACCGAACCTGGTTGAGACGCTGCGGGAGATCGCGAGCATCATCGACGACGAAGACCTGCCCGCCCCGATGAAGCCCTACCTGCACCGTTTCGTCACCGACTACTTTGTATCAAATATAAAAATGTCTGGGTCTGGAAAGGTCGAACTTGTAATGCTGGTCTTGCATTCCTGTGAAATCTGTATTGCATGACCAAGAACAGTGGTAGCCTCTTCTGTCATACAAAAACGCAGTTTCTCATGCGGAGTTGGTATGAGAAAGCGTGCTGCAACCTTGTCATGCTTTCCTGCATAAGCAAGTGACTTCCTCTTGCACATTTTAGCATCACAAATTTCCAGACCCAGACATTTTTACACTTGATACTTTGACCGCGGCACCGAGAAGCTGAAAATGGATCTCATCCTGGCCTTATCAAATGCAAATATGTCCGGGTCTGGAAGAATGCAACTTGTGATGCTGCATTTGGATGTCTAAAAAATTTGTGTTGCATGACGGCAAAAGGAATCTAATTTCTGCCACGCGGAGAGGGCATTTGTCATGCGCAATAGGCATCAAGAATCCCTCAAAAAGCCTGTGAAGCTAGGGCATGCATCACAGACATCGTGGCTCATGCAAACCGTGCACGACAGGTCTCAGAATCTTCCAGACCCAGACACTTTTGCATTTGATAGGCCTACCTGCAGCAGCCCCCGCACTCGCGCACACTGGGCAAGATGCTCACACACACGGGACCGTTTCTGCAAAAGAACGTGCAGATTTTCGCGGACAAGGTATCAAGAAGAAAAATCCCCCCTCCCCATATCAAAACGAAGTTTCGGATGCTGGATTTGAGTACACAAATCAGATTTGTCTTGCTGCAGAGGACTGCAGACCCAAACGAAGCCTGAGTAGAGATGCTGTGACCTAGGCACTTGGCATGAAAAACGTCCGTGTTGTAGGCCCCACAGCATGACAAACCGCCCTGCATAATGCGGCGGAGCCGGTGGGGTTGCCGTCTTGCAAGACAGACGCGATTTGTGGTCACAAATCAGCAACACAAATTGGGGAGGGGGGATTTTTCCTCACAATACAAGGCCAAAAACCCAGACACCCGCGCCCTGCTGCAGTCCTTCCGGCAGAATTTGGACGCGCCGATATCAAAAGGAAAAATCCCCCCTCCCCATATCGAAAACGAGATTTGTGATGCTGGATTTGAGTACACAAATCGGCTTGTAATGCTAGAAGGCCAAGAGAGACACAGCTGTGGCCTCGTTTGTAGGCAATTTGTCATGCTGTTTCCCACTTCCAGCTGCCCCCTGTCATGCTGAAGATGCAACGCTTTCCCACGCCAACCAGCACTATAGTCTGCATCTTTCCCCTTCTAGCATGACAAAGCTGATTTGTGACCACAAATCTGCATCACAAATTTCTAGTTTGAGTATGGGGTGGGGGGATTTTTCCTTTTGATAGCCGATGACCTGGTGGCAGGTCTGGGAACAGCTGTGCGGCCCGAAGAATGAGCACTTCTCCTACTACCACTGGACTTCCTATGGAAGCGTCAGGATTGAAATCGTCATCAAAGTTGAAGTAGTAGCTTGCGATGCATAAAATCAAGACCAGTTGGAAGCCTAATTTCCAAGCGGCGCATGAAGACAAATGTCGGCACCGTCTAAATCCAGTTTGTCATGCTATTTCGGTACAGAGGACGTCTTTTGTCGTGCTACTTTCACTTTGGCAGCTCTATCGCAGACCGCAAACTGGCTGACAGTCGAGCTCTCTGGCCATCCCCGCAAGAGAGGCGCTGAAAAATGCCTTGCAGTTTATGCATGACAAATTATTTCAACTTTGTCGATTTCGATCCTGACGCTTCCATACTTACAAAGGGCACTGCCGTCCCGGAAAGTACGACTCCCCCAAACTCTTCCGTCGGCACGACAGCCGTCCCACGGGCTGGCTGGTCACGGTGCGGAAGAACTTGTATCAAATGCAAAAATTATGTCTGGGTCTGGAAGAATCCGAACTTGTGATGCTGCATTTGGATTCCAAAAAAATCTGTATTGCATGAGCAGCAAAGAGAAGTTAATTTTGGCTACGCGCCGGAGAGGGCATCTGTCATGCGGAATAGGCATCGCGAAGCCCTCAAAAAGTCTGTGATGCTAGGGCATGCATCACAGACATCATGGCCCATGCAAAACGTGCATGACAAGTCTCAGAATCTTCCAGACCCAGACACTTTTGCATTTCATAACTTGAATGGGCAGGACACCAGTGACTTCATCTGGAAGGACCAACCGGTGCACTCTCGGCGGGACCGGGAGCACGTCGCTGCGTTTTTGAACCACGAGATCGACCTGGAAAGCGCATTCAGCGACGACGACGAGGAAGCTAGTAATAGCTCGGGAGGAGCGGTAGCCGCTTCATCTTCGGGTGCTGCTGTGCTGGCAGGAGCAGGAGTGCCGACAACTACTGCTACATCAACACCTCGGGCAGTAGACCAGCCTCAACAAGAAGCGTCGAACTACGCGTCCTACAGCGAACACGAGCATTTATCCTGAATAAAATCGTACCCACACCAGAGTTGTAATGCAGATTTGCAAAGACAGGAAGACTTGTAATGCGCATCCCCATGAGAGCCATTTCCAATCGTGTTTTGGAATTTGTGATGCTCTGAACAGGATGAGCAGATGAATCTGTGACGCGGCTGCACTTGCTAACCTGCACTACACTGCAGAGCGCAACTTGTCATGGGTGACTCACGAAACTCCTAGGTTTGTGTTGCAAAATCCCCATCCTGACTCTGGTGTGGGTACGATTTTACTCAGGATAGCACTTCGTGCTGGTTTACGAGGATCGCCATCGGTACTTCGCCAAAATCGCGCCCGACGCGGTTGGCACCATGGCGCAGGGCCACCTGGTGACGCGGATGCCTGAGCAGGACGCGGTGGGAGGTGCAGGAACTACTTCTGGTGGGGATCACGAGGGCGGCCCGGGGCAAGAAAACAAGGAAGGTTCTGAAGATGACCACGCCACAGGAACAAGCGGCGAGCCCCTAGCACATTTGAAACAAATGCTTCAAAAACACGAGCAAATTGAGAAGGACATCGAGGAGCTCGATGACCGCCTCGCGGAATTCCAGCGAGTAAAGGATGAGTGGTTGATATCATGAGAAAAAAGTGTTACAGTTGCACATTGTGTTGCAACACCGGCAACACAGACAGCCTTTCTCGTGCAGGAAATGCTTGGGAGCCTCGTTTCCTTGCTGTTTTCCCTTATGATCTTCGCATTGCAAGTTTTCTCTGCCACACAGAGAAAATTTGTGATGCAGAAACTCCAACACATGTGTAACTGTAACACTTTTTTCTCGTGATAGTTGAGAGCATTACGTGGCGAAGAAGGATCTTCTTCGTCTTCTGCTGTAGCGGGAGCCGGCGGGGGCGCCCCGGCGCAGGACGAGCAAATGGATGCTAACCCAGATGAAACACCAGAAGAAGCCGAGCGGTTGGAGGCAAAGGAGGTGAACCGGACCCCCGACAAGATGTGGCTGCGCATTCAGCGTCCGTACCTCCAGGATCGCTTGGAGTCGGAGAAGCAGGTGATTAACAAGATTCTCGACGACTCCGCAGCGACTGGCGACAGTGCGGATCTGGTGAGCTCGGTTCGGGCCGGCCTGAACTTTCAATTCGGTCGCATCGAGGCTGAGCTGGACATCTCCAAAGAGGTGGAGATATGCATTGCAAAAGTATCGTACTTGTAGTACTTGCATTGCAATACAAATTCGCTCAGCGTGAAGACAAATGAATTTGTCATGCTGATTCACCTTGAAAAGGATATTTGTCTTGCATGGTGACCCAATCTGTTTATGCTAGGAGAGGGCTAGTGCGCTGTAGACCCCCAGGACCAGGTAGACTCAGTCCCGACCGAAGTGCTAGGCGCTTAGGGTGGACTATGTATGTAGCGCTTAGGGCCCTTCCGTACGGCCAATTTGTATGTCCTGCAACGGGGTTCGCCTATGTCGGTCATTTGTATGTGAGGCGATGGGTTACCCGGTCGGCAGAGCCGATCCACAACGAACGATGATGACTGCGATTACTTACTACGAGTGCGATATTTATTACTTTTGCAGTGCATAAGAGAACTTGCAGAAGGCGAACTTGCTGTACAACAGTGAAAACTTCAGCGAGAAGTTCCTTCGCACTCTGAACAGCCACAGCAGTGGCGTCCTCAGCCGCGAGAAGCTGGCGCAGCTGGGTGCCGTCCGCTTTTTGCACCGGATTGACGACTACACAAAACGGTTCCGCCACGGAGACGATGACGACGAGGCAGACCTTCCGGAGGAAAAGTATCCAGTGCAAATAAAGTATCGTACTCGTATAAATGCATTACAAAAAAATTCCTCAGCATGAGAAATTAATAAAATTTGTAATGCTGATTGACCTGAAGAAAAAGATTTGTAATGCATGACTGCAATACGAGTACGATGTCGATGCTTTTGCAGTGCATAAAAAGCGGCGACCCGCAATCCTGACCGAATTTGCAGAGGGTATGACGTTGCAAGCCTGGGCACTACAAGCGGCAAGTGAAGACAATCATGACGCTGTTGCTAGAATCTCCTCCTCCTCTCAGCAAGCTTCCGTGTGCCTGGTCGCGGAAAACCTGTCCAACCTGTTTCGTCTTTGGTCTTACCATATCAAATGCAAAAATGTCTGGGTCTGGAAGGTTTCAACTTGTGATGCTGTTTTTGGAATCTAAAAAAATCTGTATTGCATGACCAGCAAGAGGCGCCCAGCTTGTGCTATGCGGGGACGGTATTTCTCATGCGGAATAGGCATTAGGAAGCCCTATAAAAATCTGTGATGCTAGGGCATGCATTGCAGACATCATGGGTCACGCAAAATATGCATGACAAACATAGCGATCTTCCAGACCCAGACATGTTTGCATTTGATATACCACGCTTTGTTTGCGCCGTCCCACACCTTTTTCCACGGGGATCCGCACCCGGGGAACATCATGGTGCATCCCGAAACGGGAAAGCTGACGTTCATCGACTTCGGATTCGCGTTCAACCAGAACACAAAAACGAACCTGCTCGCCCACTTCACCCAGTACGTGAAAGGCGTGCTCCGCAAGGACGTGAAAGCGTTCCAGACACTGTTCAACAACCTCCCCGAGTACCGGATGCAAAAGTGTCGTAATAGATAAGTAGTACCTAATCGCATCTTCACAATTTTTTTCTTCAGCATGTTGAGAAATGAAATTTGTAATGCGGATCTACCTCAAGAAAATAAATTTGTAATGGACGACTGCAGTTAATACCACCAGTACGATTATACTTTTGCAATGCATACCACGGACGACCCGCTGATCCTCGCACTGGCCACCGCGCTCGAGTCCCCCGACCTGGCGGCGCAGCCGCCGGAAAAGCAGATCATGACGGTGGCCACGGGGGTGGTGTTCCGCCACATGCTACAAAATGCAAATATGTCTGGGTCTGGAAACTTGTAATGCAAGACAGTCAATAACAAATGCACTGTAATGCGCCGCCAAGCATGACAAGTTTTTTTGTGCTTCTGTGCTGCGTTATTCCGCATGAGAAACTGTGTTTTTTCATGACATGCGAGAGAGGCTCTCTGTGGCCACGCAATACAGATTTGACGGCCATGCCAGATCAGCATGACAAGTCTCGCAATCTTCCGACACTTTTGCACTTGATACATGCACCGGCTCCCGGAGATGCTGGCCCTGCGGGAGTTCCTGTTGGCCCTCGGCCTGTTTATCGACGGGTTCCTGCTCCTTGAGAAGCACCGCGGGCCCGAAATCCGGCAGTGTGCCGCCGCCGCGGCGGCAAGGCAGCGCGGCAGTAGCCTGCGCCGGCTCGTGACGCCCGACTGGTACTCAAACCCCCTGGAGCGGCCCACCACCATCCTGTTTCGCAGTCTGGACACCGGGGACCAGCTGTCTCTCTTCGCGCACGGGATGCTCGCAAAATTGTGGACGTCGTCGACCAGGGCGGCTAGTACTGCAAGTGGTGGAGTTGTTGTCGGAGCTAGTGCTGAAGCTAATTCTGGAAGAACATCAGCGGATGCAGAAATGTTACCCGGGACAGCTTCAGGAGTAGCCGCATCTTCATCCTCTTCGAGCGCAAATCCAGCACCACCTGCTTCCGCCGGACAGTGAAAAGGAAAAAGTAAATGAAAATGTGGACAATTTCGCGCTGGTGCATGTTGTATATTTTTTGTCAAGAACAAAGACAAACCACGGCCACGAGGATGAGGACCGTTCTTGAGGTTTCGGTGTAGTCGGTGATCTACAAGATAAGCCTAGGACGAGATCGGACAAAACCAGACCGGGCTCATCTGATCTTTTGAAAATAAACTTAACTTACATGAGTGAGGATTTTGTAAAGGTAAAGAATGTACTAAAGTTCGGTCTCGTACTATAGAAATACACAGTTGATACCATATCGCAGAAGATCTCACCGATTTTGTTGAAGCGCAAGCCTTTGTTTTTACGGAAGCAATACTATTACTAATTCGAAGATACGGCGCTATTAGCAAAGCTGCAAATAGAAATAATCATATTTATCAGCACGGAAGGTGCGACGTGGATCGCACGACAAGTCCTTGTGAAGATTGCGTCGAACCTTATTTCTGCTTGGTGACCACCCTGTTTTTGGATATTTTGTATGCTTTCGCGATGTACGAAATACAACGACAGCTAGACGCAGTTGTGCCGATGTTGAACAAAACATCTACAGCTAGTAAGTACTCGAATCTTTGTTTTTGAGCACGTTATATATTTGCATACACTTCTACAGTAGAGGACATACTTGGTAAGGATACTAGTTCCTTCTCTGCACGACCATCTTCACGCTCCTCCTTCACGGGGCAGTAAGTTAAGGGTGTGAAAAATTCAGCTTTAAGAGCAGCTTTGAAAATTCGGCCTGTGGGTTTTTATTTCAGTCGCAGGGACCTTCAGAGTCGGCGCCAACATACAGCGGCGCCGCCAGCTCATTTCGAGCCCGATTTTGCGCGCGGAAGGTCGCAACTCGTGCGAAAGCGACGCTTCGCGCTGTGAAGCATCTTTTTCGCGTCGTTTGCGATGTTCTGCGCATATTCTGCGCACCGTTGCCAGCATTATGCGCGCAATTCGTCAGTACTTGGCGAACTGCACACAGAGCAAGTTGGGGAGCTGGTTCGCGAACACATCAAAAAACAATAGTAAGAACACCACACAAAACGAGTCAAAGAACGCCACACAAAACGAGTCAAGAAACAGCATAGCGAAAAGACAGCGTTAGGCGCGGATAAGCGCTTCCAAAGATGCTTGCTTTTTTGTGCTCAAAAAGCCACGGCTCTGCGATCAAAAAAAAGCGCGGCTGTTTCTTGCTCTCAGTTTCGAACGGGCACTGGAACTCTCCCGACTCTCAAGTGGGCAAAGTTCCAGTTCCCGTTCCTGTAGCTTTCTCTTCAAAGCTCCAGCGCTCAGATACTGGGTTATGGCATTCGCCATGCACTTTTTCATAGCGTTTGCTATGCCATTTTTTATTACAGTCCGACTGCGTCAACTTTGACTGTTAAAGAATGCTACCAAAAACACCATTAACGAAAACACAAAGTCGCTCTTGCTTATCCCCACCTAACGCTGTGATTTCCTTATTGTGTTTTCTGACCTGTTTTCTGACCCATGTTGGTGACCCAGTTTAAACGAGTTAAAAAAGTGCACTTCTTTGCTGTAAAACGTGCGCTTTTTTTGTTGTGCTTTTTGTTGCTTCCAAAAAAGGCATTTCTTTGGTCTTCATGAAGGGGTTTTTTTTTGGGTCCAAAAGGTTGCAGGCTTTAGGGCTCAGCAACCAAGGCGCCCACGTCGTTTGAAACGAAGGAGGCGCCTGGGTCGCGCAGTTAGAAAGCCCATGGGCCACGCACTCCAGATTCCTCACGCATTGCAAATTCCGTGAAGAATGGAATGCGCAATGCGCAAGCCGGAAATCGAGGTATGGAGTTGTGTCGTATGGAGCCTTGGCAATTACAAACTCCATCCCTCATGCGTTCCAAATTGCTCACGCATTACATATTCCATGAAGAATGGAATTTGTAAATGTGTAGACCGCAGCCTGGAGGAGTGGAGTTCTGTAATGCGGAACGTTCGCGACTTTTTCACAGAAAAAGTTGCATGAGTTCCAGCTTCCGTGACATCAGAAAAAGCGCGGCATTTTAAGGTCAAAAAGTGAATGCTTCTTCTGGATTGCTTATCCGCCTCTAGCGCTGTCTTTTCGGCGTGTTGTTTTTTGACCTGTTCTCTGTGTTGTTTTTTGACCTGTTCTCTGTGTTGTTTTTTGTTACTTCTCTCCACGACCATCTGCACGCTGCTCCTTCACGGGCGGGCAGTAAGATATGTGCTCGACAGGAAGACTTCTATCCCACTGTAGAAATACACGAAAATAACGATGAAAGCTAACAAAAATAAGAACGTGGATGAAGTTGTATTGATTGCTCCTTATTGCGCGCCTAAGAGGGCTCCAATTTTGGATTTAGAACAGTAGTTTATGATTATATAGTTGTACCACAAAGATGAAAAGTTTTTTCCATATTTTTCCGTTGTGAAGGTGGCCTTTCGTAGAATTCGGTCCTGCAGGTTGAAGATCTTGAGCGTGAAGATCATGCGCTGCGGGAATTATAAAACGTAGAATGAAAAAACCAAGACCAACGCTCTAGTTGTATTTATCATGGACTTCGGCGAAGCAAGTTGTAGTACTCTTTATCTACGAATTGCTTTTCGCTGAAACCTGTGATGTCGAAACCGAGGAGGGCAGCACTTGCATTTATATTTATACAAAACCGATTTCTATTTGCGCGCAAAATTTTTAAGTGCGGGAGTGCTACGTCCTCCACAGACACCAAGACCGAAGTAGACCTTATCTGACGTCGTGGTGGTATTTTTGCCAACTACGGCCTGCAAAAAAGTCTTCAGCTGCATATAACGCAAGGGAGCCGAGACTCCATGGGGATGCTTGGATGTGGTTGACGGGTGAGAGTTGAGTCGTGTTCCGGGCATTTTTGTACCTATAACCAACGATGAAAGCGAAAAACAAAAGCAAGCACGACCACGAGCAGTTAGACGTGACGTCGTTGTATCTACTGTATCTGCTACTTGCTAAAAACTCCGCTGTGCTTGTCCACCTATCGGTTGTTGAATGACATTCACAGCTGCAGCATTTCCTATTGATGAACACCACCGCCCCGCACGTCCTCCTCCTTCGGTGTTAGTACTAAAAGCATCTCGTTCATTTACTTCGGTACGCAAGATGAAATGTCGAATGTACAGGAGGTGGAGGAAGGTGTAATCGAAAGTGCCTGATCCTGTTCGGTGGTCATGATGAATATCAAAAACGTCCCTCGGTCAACTACGGTAATTCTTGTCCTCAGCAGGAGCATAGCGTAAATCAGAAGATCATTTCGGTTTCTCGGCCTCCTGCTAGAAAATGCGAGCTACTTTTTTACCAACTTCTTATTGGTGCACAGTGCCACTCATCATCTTGTATGTACTTCTGTAAAACACAGCGTACAAGCCGTAGGAGGCGCATAAGTGAAGTCAAGCTCCTTGTTTGTCGAAGTTAAGTGGGTCATTATTGAGTTGAACGACCGAAAATTTTTGGTCGGTCTCCGCGATTCTTGACTTGCAACTGTGCTCCTCCTCCGATCGGATCAGCGAAAGATATGCTGCGACGTGCTACGGAGAATTGTGAAGCGATAAGCACACCACGACGCATCGATTTACCTCAACCGCAGCGACCCCACCAAGATCTGTTTTCCTCTTTACATATCATCGATTTCTTAGTCGCATGGTGAAAATGAGGCGATGTTCATTTGTGTACTAGTACCCGATTTTTTAGATTCTAATTGAATGAAAAATAGGCGAGCAACGGTGTGACATGTCTCCAAAGTCGTGCCATAATTCCAGGTGATCATTAGATCCAGTTTTGTAAGAGCGACGTCTTCGTCGCGCATCGTTGTACTTGTTTTTCTTCGTCACAACTCATCACATAATTTGATTTCCTGATAGTACAACTTTAAGTCTCAGCTCTGCTCAGGTAAAACTAACAATGAAGTGGTTCGAGGATTGAAGTTTTAGTTTATTTCTACAGTAGCACAATTTGATGTTCTGATGAATCGGTGAACCTGCCACAAACAGCAGCACAAGAACTACATTATATCGACAGGACTTCTTGTAGTCCTCCCGCCATGTAGTTGAGGACCACCAGGAGCAGTTCCTGTGCATGGTAAAAGTGGGAACGAGGTGCAGTTGGAACGCAAATTAACCGAGCATTGCGAACAGGAACAGACAGAGCACGAAAACCATACGCAAGGAAGATTATTTTATTTTGTCGGAGTTAATATTGAGTAGACGTATTGCTTATGCTTTCTAAACCAGCACGTCGACGCTGATCAACATGACCGAGCAACCAGGCAGTCAATCGCCAAGGACGCCGGTCACGCCGCGGCGAAGGACGGGTCCGGAGGTGGGCAGAGGACCTCCTGCTCCGCAAATTGGAGCTGCTTCTGGTCCAGCTGACGATCGAGATCATGCAGCTGCTGGCAGAGCTGCAGCAGCACCCAGTCCTCCACCTTCTGGTAGCGCTAGTACCAGCAAGACCAAACCGACTCATCTCCCGCGTGTGCGCCATCTGATTGTGTTTCAGCACGGTATTCAGGGTGCGGCCTCGGACTTTGACAACCTGGTTCTTGCCATCCAGAAGGAGTACAGATCGGCTCTGGACGCCAAAGATCTGCCGATAGTAAACGTAAATCCTGGTCAAAACGAAACGATCGCACAGAAGATAAAAGCCTCTCCCCGCATGCTGCTGGGAGCCGTGATTGGGCGCAGTCCTTTCCGTGAGTCCCCTCAGTCATCTCCCCGTGCGAGCGAAGAGGACCCGCGGAAGGCCTCTCAGGGAGATGAGCAGCGTGGGTCGAACGCCGAGCGGAAGTTAGACATTCAGGACCGGGTGCTCAAGAGCAAGGCTTCCGAGGGAGGACGCTGGTCCGAAGATGTGGCCGCGGTTGGGACAACAGCAAGCGGCTCCCAAAATAAATTTTCGCCTCGACCCAGAAGCACAAACGAAGATGGCACCAGTACTACTATCGGCGCTGGCAAAAATGCTACTGATTTATCGGGGAGCACGACCAGACGGGCAAACCGGTCCGCGATCGGGTACTCACCCCGCGCAGTTTCGCCCAGGGTAAACGTAAAGACCGAAGAGGAAATCGAAGAAATCGAAATCCACACGGCAAAACACTCGGACTGCTTTTTCGGGACGACAGACGGCCTCGCGGCCGGCGGGAAGCGCTTGTTCGAGGAGATTTGGGCAAAGCTGACCGAAACCGACATAGCTCACTCTGAACAGTATTACCACGATGCCGCGGTAGAAGCAGTGGCCAACTCGCTGTCAGGTAGAGACTTCAACTTCTCTGGGCGTAAAACGAAAGAGCAAGGAGGTAGCAGGGCGGGGGCCGCTCCTGGGTCGATTGCACCTAGACCTACCACTCCGAGAAATAAAACTAATGGTACTAGCCCGTCCACCCTCGCACCGGTCCGGTACCTCTCGGTGGTCGGACACAGTCTCGGGGGCCTGTACCTGCGGTATGCGCTGGCGCTGCTGCAGGATCGCCTGGAGCAGCAGCCCCGAAAACTGCAGTTCTGCACGTTCCTCACGCTCGCGACGCCCCACTTGGGCATCCGACGCCCGCAGCATCAAAACTTCTGGAATGACCTCGTGCAGACGCTCGCGAGCTGGGGAAACAAAACGCAGCAGGAGCTGTGTCTGGAGGAGCCCGAGTTGACCGCTTTAATACCCCCGGACCATTTTACGCGACCCGTGCGGCGGCGCGACAGCGAACGGCCAAGCCCCCTGCTGGTGCAAATGGCCACTGAGGAGCGATTCCTGGCGCCCCTGCGGCAGTTTCGCCGCCGGTTGCTCTACGCCAATGTGTTCTATGACGTGCTGTGTCCCTACTGCACGGGGAGCATCCGCCCGGTGAACCCATATCGCCACGAGTTCGACATGCAGAGGCTCGGCATTCAAATGGTCGCGCACCCACCTCCTGCGAAATCCAAATCTGTAGATATCGATGACCACGTGGAGCAGGTCGAGCAGAGTGGTCAGAAGAGGGGGGGGACGACGACTTCTACGACTTTTAAAAAGAGCCTAGGAGGTGCTCCACCTCCAGCTCCTGTTGTCCAAAGCAGCTTGCTGGGTTCGCAAGGATTGCACCCTGACTGCAAGTACGTGTACAACCTTTACGGAGCTGGTGCAAAGTCGGAGACGAGCAGCACGCCCACTAGCGGCGAACAAGCCAGGACGGCTGCATCAAAGCTGCAGATGACCGCCGGGTCGTCGTCCACTGTCAACAACTACATCTCGGCTCGCAAACAGGAAGAGCTGCATAGCCGGATCGTGGACGAAAGAGTTGTCGACATCGTTGCCGCGAAACTTGCGGCATACGACGAGCTGGTCAGAAATAGAAAAACTAAAACATCCGCGAGCAAAAAATCGACAGCATCCGCATCCTCTCCTCCCTGCTCTCCGAGACAAGGAACGCGGCCGCCATCTTCCGCCGCGCAGCCCCAGCCGCCAGCTGGTGCGCCGCTAGAGCCTCCAAACGGTGCTGCTCCTGGTGCGGCGCGAAGTGGTCGGTCTACGGCGCAGCAATCCTCCATCAACGCCGACGGAGAACAAGCTGGAGAGGACATCGAAAGACAGGCCTCCGGAGACCCTGACGAGCTGGGAGCGTGCGTCGGGCCGGTCGTGCCAGCCGCAGAAGGGACAAACACGACGACATCCACACCCAACACACCGGGCCGACGAGCGGTGTCTGCGGGCTTTGCACTGCGCGATAAAAGGTCCCAGGAGCTGCAAAAAATGATGCACTGCCTAAACACCATGAGCTGGGAGCGTGTGGATGTCAACATGAACCTATGAAAACGAAATTTTTATACGGAGAGGGCTAGAACGGGAAAAACTCGGCGCTATCTTCACTGTCTTACAGAATGATCTTCATCAATCTACAAACCGACGCTTGCTCTTCTTGAGCATCTTGGTGCTCATGCTCTTCGATTCCGTTTCTGCATCATGAAAGAAGCAGAGGCGTCCACCTCTGGGGGGGACCTCTTGTATCTCTTTCCTGCATGATGTGCTGGTGTGTCATATATTCTAAATAACTCACTGAAAGAACTCAATCTCAACGCATCCAGCAAAAGCAAAAACTGGCATAATTCGAAGTAGATGCGATAAAGATCATAGTGATGGTGCCGACGTACGAGCTCCCGTACTAGCTGAAAAAAGAATTTTCCAACTTTCATACACCTCCGCACGGGCACATTGTTAACTCTAAAGTGCCTTACGTTAAAAGCAATTCAAAATGATTTCAAAAGGAATTCAAAAAAGCGCACTTTTCGTTTTTCCGTGAAATTGGGCGGCCATTTCCTTTATTTTTTCGGATGCGCGGCTTCTTTTTTCGGCGTTTGATTGTCGTCCTGTGTCTGGCGGCCTAGTGCAATAGAAACTGGGCAGGGCGGATTTGTAAACGCTCGCTCAGTTGCGGTAGTGGGTTTCTGTTTCGGGCACACGATTGGATGTAATGTGGCCAGGTTTCGCGCGCCAGTTTGTGCACCTGCCACGTCTTACAGCGAATCGCTCTCATGTATGCCCAGGACCGAGGCACCCAGCTCGGGCTCCTCTAGAACCTCTGCTCTAGGGTCAAAGACGGCAGGATCCCTTCTGTCTCGCGTTATTGCTGTAGCTGCCTCCGGGACATGCTTTAGCCCTGTCGCGGAAGCACTTTTTGTGTAAAGTTTTTCCTTCGTGACCTCTTCCTGCCCCTCTTTCTTTCAGGGTGTTGTGGTATAGCTTGCGGGACGTCGTTATGGTCGGCTTTCACGCCAAAGGGCTTCTCGACAGCGCTTCGGAAGGTGGATTCCGATACTCCAAAGGGTCTGAAGTAAAGCAAACCAACTCAAGAGGGTCCGGGTCTTGAGGAATCTCCTTTCGCCAGATTCAAAAAATAGTTGGAAATAAGTTGGAAGCCAACTTTTTTCTGTTTGCCATACTAAGAATCCCTGACCCAACTAATTTTGAACTTGTATCCAACTTCTTCCCAACTATTTTTTGAAATTGCCCAGGGCCGCCAATTTCTTTTTGAATTGTTCCGGGGCCGCCAATTTCTTTTTGAATTCCATCTCCCCCGCCAATTTCTTTTTGAATTCCGTTCCGGCCGCCAATTTCTTTTTGAAATTGCTCAGGCTCGCCAATTTCCTTTTGAAAATGGGCACTCTGTATGATGTCGCTCTGGTATTGGTTTTGTCTGTGGCCTGGCATATATGGTAGGCCCTAATAAGGCTCCACCAATCGGAGGGACAGGTTGCATCTGGGCGATCTTTCGGCCGCCTCGGGAACAGTATTGCGCTGGCCCCATGCGCTGCGGCTTTGGGCGGGCGTGGTGTCCTTCAGATGAATTCTCGAAAGCCCCTGGCGGTCCAATCTTGGGCGGCCGCGCCATTGTCCAGAGCTTATGGCCGTGCCAATTCCAAGCCACACACACTCCCAAATGAAGCACACGCAAAAATGGCTGGCGTTGCGCTATTCAAGCAAGTTGGCCCGCGCAGGCACACGGCATAGGACCCGGGAATGGTCCACACCCGGGTCGCGCTCATTCATTTTGGCCGGAGATTCGGCATTTTTGTGTGCAGACGAAAGTCAAAAACCTTGACTTTTTGAATTCCTTTTGAAATCATTTTGAATATGAATTAACGCCAAGGCGCTTTGCGATTAAGGCACATTGGCTGATCTGCGGCCAGGTCCGACACACCGCCATTCTGGATCACATCGCGAAAAATCTCGTAATGGGGGATCCCAAGCTTCATTCTGCATCGTCGTCGTCGTCGTCGTCCCAGATGAATCCGCCGGCGGCCGCTCCAAAATAACAGATAGGATTTTACTTGCCGTGTGCGTGTGAAGGAATCTTCGATCGGACCGCGACTACGCGACATCGATCCTCGTATTGCTCTGACACCACACGACGCAGAGGCACACGGGCCTTCATCGTTCTACTTCGAGCTCTCTTTTTCATTCTGCGATCGATTCTACATTTTTTATGAGCGGGGTAACAAATTCTGACGAGTTGTGGCCGTCCCACTTCTCACCCGCCCGGCCGGGTGGGTGACTAGTGGGACGGAACCAGGATCCTGACCAGCTGGCCGGATCTGAAAGCCTCAAAAACAACGCTTTTTGTTTTCCGCACCTGATTCTTCTTTCTACCAGCCACACCCGCAGGTCTTGCAGGAGGTGGTAGAAAGAAGATTCAGCTCGTGGACAAGAAAATGCTGCTCTGGCTTACTGAAAGCCTCAGACAGCGCAGTTTTTTGTTTTCCGCACCTGATTCTTCTTTCTACCAGCCACGTCTGCAGGTCTTGCAGGAGGTGGTAGAAAGAAGATTCAGCTCCTGGTAAAAAAAGCGTTGCTTTGGCTTGCCGAAAGCCTCAGAAACGCCGTTGTTTGTTTTCAGCACCTGACTCTTCTTTCTACCAGCCACGTCTGCAGGTCTTGCAGGAGGTGGTAGAAAGAAGAGTCAGCCCGTGGTGAAAAAAGCGTTGATTTGGCTTACTGAAAGTCTTAGAAACAGCGTTTTTTGTTTTCCGCGCCTGATTCTTCTTTCTACCAGCCACGCCCGCAGGTCTTGCAGGAGGTGGTAGAAAGAAGATTCAGCTCGTGGCAAAAAAAATGTTGCTTTGGCTTACTGAAAGTCTCAAAAGCAGCGCTTTTTGTTTTCCGCACCTGATTCTTCTTTCTACCAGCCACGCCCACAGGTCTTGCAGGAGGTGGTAGAAAGAAGATTCAGCTTGTGGTAAGAAAAATGTTGCTTGGGCTTATTGAAAGCCTCAGAAACAGCGTTTTTTGTTTTCCGCGCCTGATTCTTCTTTCTACCAGCCACACCCGCAGGTCTTGCAGGAGGTGGTAGAAAGAAGATTCAGCTCGTGGCAAAAAAAATGTTGCTTTGGCTTACTGAAAGTCTTTGAAGCAGCGTTTTTTGTTTTCCGCGCCTGTTTCTTCTTTCTACCAGCCACACCCGCAGGTCTTGCAGGAGGTGGTAGAAAGAAGATTCAGCTCGTGGCAAAAAAATCGCTGCTTTGGCTTACTGAAAGCCTCAAAAGCAACGCTTTTTGTTTTCCGCGCCTGATTCTTCTTTCTACCAGCCACGCCCGCAGGTCTTGCAGGAGGTGGTAGAAAGAAGATTCAGCTCGTAGTAAAAAAAGTGTTACTGTGGCTTATTGAAAGCCTCAGAAGCAGCGTTTTTTGTTTGCCGCACCTGATTCTTCCGGCCACGCCCGCAGGTCTTGCAGGAGGTGTTAGAAAGAAGATTCGGCTCGTGGCAAAAAAGCCGTTGCTTTGGCTTACTGAAAGCCTCAAAAGCAGCATTTTTTGGTTTCCACACCTGATTCTGCTTTCTACCAGGCACACCCGCAGGTCTTGCAGGAGGTGGTAGAATTGCCGCCGTTCTCGTGGTCAGGATCCTGGTTCCGTCCCACTAGTCACCCACCCGGCCGGGCGGGTGAGAAGTGGGACGGCCACAACTCGCCAGAATTTGTTACCCCGCTCTATATTTTTGTATGCCGACGAACGCGACCCCGACGCCGTCTGGAGCTCTACTTGAGGCCAGCACATGTTGTTCGAGTTCAAAAAAAAAGCCACTGAAGATGAAGAACTTCCTGGTGTTGTTCGTCCCAGTTGTCCTTCTCTACTTCGAGAAGGCAAAGGCATCTTTTACTTCTATTACTTACAAATGGTATAATTTTAAGCCGTCCCTAGTTTACTTACATTGACATTCATTTTCATAGCTGTTAGTTTATTAACACATGATACATCGAAGATGTTCTTGTTCCCTGTCGCGTAACGAACTACCCCACTGCAAGGACGATGCATTCACGACATTTGTTTGATTAACTCACTCGTGTAGCGCGAGCCGCGGTCGTCCTCGGGAGCACATGTTTTTTCCGCAGGTGTTTAGCTCAACTGATTGCAACAGCGACTTCATAATTCCCTTGAATGAAGATCATTCCATCATTATTTGAGTTCTGCAAGCGCGCCCAGTACTTACTACAGTTGAAAGGAGAATGAAAAGTGCGCCGCGGCAGGCGGAGGTGGCAGGCTTTTTCTTTTTTGCCTCGTGCATGTGTGTTCAGATGTAGAGCACAAGATGGGCGGCTAGGTGAGGTAGACAGCACTGTTTGATGCGAATTGGTATTGTACAACTGAATTGCGTCGTCAGCAAACACAGAGGCTACAACAGAATACGTCCTTGGCATTTTTTTTTCGTATTTATTACTGTCGTGATTTTTAGGATAACGATAATACTGATATTCCCGTCATCTCGGTCCTCTGCTACTTCTGCGTGAAGGTCAGCACGGTATTCTCTAATGAAAAGTTTGATTCCATCAATTGTCTTCCTCGTCCTCGGACAACTAAGTACATTTTCAAAATTCGTCTTTTGAAATCCATATAACGCCACGAAGTCGTAGTAGACCAACACTATCATTAATTCCACACACGACAAGAATGCGTTTCAACGCCACTCGTTTTGCTCGTTGTCGCAATGCCCATCTGTGCACCTGGTCGCACATGATGAACCAGCAGCTTCGTGCCGGCTCCGCGGTGGGCAGCAAATTTACCGGAGCAGCCATGTTATTCGGCAGTAACGCGATGCCGAATTTTGGTGCGGGCGCTACGACGAGCAGTGGTGCCGTTCTCGGGGAGACGCCTCTCCAGAATGGCTTCGCCGAGCAAAATCGTGGCTTCGGGACGCTTGCCGGCTTGCTGGAAGCCGGGGCGCTGGGTGCTGGAGAGGAGGAGGGAAGCGGCAGTGTAGTGGAGTCTGCTGTCGGCGCTGCGGGATCCGTGGGGGTGGAAGCAGTACTTTTTTCGTTTTTGGTTTTGCCGTTCTTGCTGTTATTTTGTCTATGTTAACGGCAGCTCGTTCTTCGCTCGGGAGATTGATAACTTCTAGGATGGACTCAAGGGACTTCTACCACGCCAGAGCAATAATCAGGGCTCTGTGCTGCGTCGACTACGTGACCATGTTTTGCATTCAACATTTTGATCATTTTCTTGTTGATGTTGATGCATTGCACTAAAGAGATACAGAAACACCACAACAAAACAGGATGCCTGCCGGAATTTGTTGGTTCATTGCGAGAATTACTTACAGGTAACAAGCTGGTCAACAAGTGGAACAACCTTTCCGATGATAGCAGAACTACTAGAAACAACAACCGCACCAGAAGAAAGAAGTTCATGGTGAACGTAACAACATTCTCGCTTCAGGAGCCTCAACATATCAGCACGTTGTAATGTTGACCAGCAGAAGATCTTCATCATCTGCTGGTGGTCTTCAACCAATTCTGACGATTTGTTTGATGTACACACGAGACAAAGAATGTTTCTCCAAGAAATTCGACGTCGAAGCGGCATTCTCTCGTCACATCATCTGTGAAAAACAATTTCGAGAAGTATAGTATTGACGCAATCGCAAGCGTTGCTTCAATAGAAATCCAGAACAGCAACGGATGAAAATCTTACTGCTAGATCTGCCACTACAACAAAGCAGTCTACGAGTAGGTCGGTGATGTTCACTCAGTCCAGTTCGATGCGACTCCCAATCACAATGGCACCAAACATGAACGTTCAGGGCTCAGAGTGCTGCACACAGTACTTACTTACGCGCGGGGGTGTCGCGCGATGCATTTTTTTTTTCTAGATACTACTGTCGGTACAGCCGTGGATTCAATCTATTGGAAGTTGGGTCTTCTCGTGCCCAACATGATGGTTCGTGTAATGACAAAGTCTTTGTTTTTTGGAGTCGGTTGTATTAGTTCGATTTATTGTAGTTGCGGTAGTATCGTGGAGCCCGTGTCGTGTCGTGGTCGGTCCTGAGGAGATGTAACGCAAAAAATGTAAGCATAAGAGAAGATACTTTATGCACTGTGCGTCTTCGCGTTCGCGCAAGAATTAAAGAAAAAGTCAAGAAAATCGTTGTCAATCAAGTCCATGGCTTCCAGCAACAGCTCCAACTTCACACCTGTGCCCGGCCGGCTTTTCGGATGGGGAAGTGGGAAACCGAAGTCCGCGCTGCCGGGAGCCACAACTGTGGACAAACAACAGCACGTCTGTTTTCCGGAGCAACTCATGCGAAGGAAGCTCTTTCATCAGGTGTCCGCGGACACGGGGGGAGTTTTCGCCGCCCTCGACTCCGACCTGCAGCTGTGGGTGTGGGGAACTGGTGCCAGTGGTAGATCAAATTTCCCGGAGATTCCGACTGTCGCTGATGCAAAGACGAAATTCTCTTGTTGCGCCGTGACGGAATCTAGTGTCTTTGCCATTTATCCACAGAAAAAAACCCATCCACATCCAATTTGCCTGGCAAAACCCGTATCAGATCATGTGTTTGTCATGCAAAAAATGGATGTGGGTGGGTTCTTTTCTGTGGATACCATTGAGAGCGAAAGTGGTTGTCTCATCGAATTCACCGCCGGCACGGGCGGGAAGTTTGTTGAGCGCACGGAAGTAGGGGAAGACCAGCTGTTTTCATTATCGTCATCTTCCCCAGGCGCCGGCGGCGCAAAGTCGTCTCTTGATGCTGCTTCCCCCGGCGCGGCGAAGCTTATCCGGGTAAAAGACCTCAGTGCCTGCGGAACAAATTGCCTGGTCATCGCAGACATCCTAGTGCAAGAACAAGCGGAGCAGCGTTGCGTGGCTTTCTTTCGCGACAAACCGGCCTCATCGCGAAGCGCAGCGTGGAGGTGTTTGTCCAGATGGATCGACGCCGACGCGCGATTGGTCTCCGCGGGTTCGAGGCATTTTGCGGTCGTCGATGTGAAAAACCGTCTCTGGACCTGGGGCATGAATCGCAACGGAAATTTGGGCCTCGGCAAACGGCACACGGGAAAGAATTCCTTCGTCGAGAGCCCTGTGGAAGTGACAAAAGACGTCGACGGCGTGAGCACCCCATGGTTCGACGAAGATCCTTCCAATGCGATTGTGAGAATCGATTGCACGCGGGGGCAGCCAATGCCCAAGAACGACTTTCCAGACCCAACCGGTCAAGAAGGCCCGAGACTTCACGTTGTGACAGCCGATGGCAAGCTCCACATAGCCGGCACGTGCCACAAGGGATTGGGCGCGTGTCATCTTTTCAAAGTTATGACCAGTCGTGAGGACCATTTGCGGCCTTACGAGGTTGGCAGCGTTGCGCAGGATGGCGTACAACTCTTCTTGAGGGGCGGCGGGTGCTTCACGGGTGCGTTCGAAGACGGATTATTCGTACAACATTCTGGGATGAATACCGGTGGTGTAGTGCCCGCATTGGACACGGCCGTCTTGCGGCGTGCGGGAATCGACGTGAGAAGAGCGGCGGGTATCAATATAGAAGAAGTAGTAGATGCAGTAGCGCATGAGCAGGCACATGAAAATCAACGGGATCATCATGATGATGTGCCCTTATCTCAAGAGCAGGCTCCCACAGCACCTTCTCTACTTACCCCAGCGGAAGATAAAGAGGAGGGCGACGTCGACGAGAGACCACAGCGGCCACCGCTGCAACAGACGGAGCGACAGACCTTGAAGGTGTTTTTCACCGACCATCCCGGCGATGCCGCAGTGCGGACGCGCTATCTCGACGGTGTGCGCATCATCGGGAGTGCCCCAACGCACATCCACAGCTTTGCGTTTTCCGAGAACGGACAAATGTTCGGCTGGGGTTGCGGGAGCGACGGTCGCTTGGGGTTGCGGGCGTTTTTCAACAAAAGCGGCTCCAAGCGCCTGATGAAGTGCTACGTTTCCATATGCAATGTAAATTTCCCGTACATGTACAAAGCGCATGACAAATGTCGCTAACTTGCTGTGTCCAACTACTTGTCAAGCTAGACTAGGACTGAAGGCAATTTTTGTCATGCAGAGACTGCAGTTGTACGTGTACGGGAAATTTACTGTGGATATTCCACGCCGACGCAAATCGAGGCCCTCGAGGGTGAGAGCTGTCGGTTGCGGCAAGTGTTGGAGTTTCGCGATTGTTGAGTAAAACGAAGTCCGTGATGAAGATGAACTAGAGACGCGTGCACGAAGTGGTAAGTGATCAACCACCAGTCAAATAACCAGACGAAGAAACTACGGCCACAAGTCTCAACGTGATAGCTTTGGCTGTCATACTCAAGGAATCTCGTAGTTCGTTTGAGGCCCAGATATAGAAGAGTATTGTAGTAGTTCATCGCTGCCTTGTTTTATGTTGCGAATCAATCCTTGACTTTGCAAAAACGACGTCGAAACTTTTGTCTGCGAATTTTATTTGTGTCACTGTGTATGCCCTGTGGCAACTACGGCTACGGCAAAAAAATGGCTGCCCTCATATTTCTATGAAATCGATGAGAGCGGTCGCGGTGCCGGTGAGCCGCGTGAGAAAGATTTAGTGGTATCGAGAAAGGACCGCTGTCGATCCCCCTGTTGGGAAGTGAAATTACAAAAGATACAACTACTATTACTACAATGCGTTCTTGTGCAGCAACAAGTGCATGATTCAACGCTGCTCGTGACTCGTGAACGTGATCGACTAACTGATTTATTAAATTGCGAATCCAACAACTACAATCATAATATAGTTGACAATCACAGTCATAGCTTGGAAGGTGCCCGAATATCTCATTCCGATCGTCGTCATTCATTCACGCCTGCTAGATAGCAGTTGCAAACGCAATCAATTTCACAGTGAGAATATATCAGAGGACACCTAGAAGACATGCCGTCTCACCAGGGCACCCGCCTCGGCAATCTCTTGCAATTACGAAAAAGCAAGCAGCAAACCGACGCAGACCACGAAGACGACAGCTGCGAAAGGAAAGTCGATGCGGAATTCGACATTCTGCTGGAGGGACCGAAAAAAGCTGTCATGAAGATTCACCTCGGGGTGCGCGATGATGCGGTCGGACCAAACAGCATCCGCGTCGAAACTGAATTCTTCTCCTACGAGGGCGAATTTCCTGAGGAGTTCGTCCCGCCGACGAAAGCAGACCTCGAAGAGGCCTTGGGCCTATTGCTGCCGAAGTTGGACCGGGAACCCACAGGGGAGAATTTAAAAGGCACGGCCGTCGAGGTGATCAAAGAGATGATCACGCAGATCGAGAAGAAGCATGGCGCAGAGTGCGAAAATGGAATTCGATTAAGTAAGATCGTGCCGCTCGTGGCCTCCAAACTGAATCCGGCGAAGAGACGCAGGGTGGATTGAGCGACAGAATGTGGATGAAGCACTACACACCAAGACCAACTAGTACTAGACAAATGAGGAGAAAAAAAGAAAGAGCTAAAATCATCTGTGAGAATGATGAAAGAAACGGCGCCGCTGTCGGAAGCAGGACAGAAGATTCTTATTTAAGAACGAGCACACTCTTGCAACTGCTTTTCATTCAGAAGGAGGAAGCTGCACACACAGAATGATTCTACTACAGCTTGATTGTGATTGTCCGCCCATGCACATTATTGCATGGATGAGAATGCTTCTATTGTTTTTACAACGTTCAATCATCGCATATGTTATTTGCGCAATCTGAGCAAAGAAATGAAAAAGGATCACGAGGAGGTCAGAACTCTAGAGTGCCTGCTGCAGATCCTCCTGAAGTAAGAGATAAAGTCACAACCGCCTGAGTGTGAGTGTGAGTGTCGTGAAAGATGCAAGTAAACAATAACAAAGCTCGACGTACACAAGATCAGAACGCCCAGCACCTGCTCAAGATCATCTACAAAAGTGCAAGGCTCCGGCCGCACCATGGCGGCGCTCTCGTTCGGGCACAACACTCACCCTTTTGTGGCGCTTGTTGTTTGCCTACTCTACTCAACGTTCTTGACCACTATCCTGAACAACACGCATTGGATCTCCTTCGTTCGCGCGCAGCAGAACGGAACCTGTTTCGACCTCGGCTACCCGAAGGACTACGTGAAATACAGCGACAATGTCTGCCGCTCCCGCATCCTAACCGACCTGATCTCAGACCCGGCAGACCCCCTGGGATGTCGCAACTTTGGCGAGCAGGACCGGTTTGCGGCCACCGATTTCGTGCCCGCGTGGGCCGATCTGAACCCGCCTCCGGCGCTAGAGTACGTCCCGCCGCATCCCGGCCTTCAGCTGGGGAGCAAGAACCACTCCGAGGCGGTGAGGAGCTGCTACAACGACGGGCGGTCGGCGATTGTCAATCAGGCGACGGGAAAAGTGATTTTTGGGGCCGGCAGCGGCGAGTATGACACCGACGTTTGGCGGACCGTGCTGAATCAGCCGGGGCGAAAAAAGCCCCTGTACACTCTCAACGGCGGGAGGTGCAGAATCCCGCGAATCCGGACGCATTACCCGGGCTGTAAGAAACTCAGCTGGGACCACAATTTTACCACAGAGTATACCGCGAAGCCGAATTTTCCATCGTCCGGCGAACTGCCCCAGGACGATATCGTACGGAAAAATCCCCCCTCCCCGTATCGAATCGGCACGCCTCAAAGAATTTGTGATGCTGGTTTGTGGCCACAAATCTCGTCTGTCTTGCAAGAAAGCAATGCCATAGGCTTCGCCCCATTGTGCAGACGGTTTGCAATGCTGCTGGGCCTATAGCATAGGCGCTCCTAATGTTAAGCGTCTAGGACAAGATCTCTCTACATTGGCATGATATGGGCCTGTAGTCCTCTACTGCAAGACAAATCTGATCTGTGCGCGGATCTAGTGTGAGAGATTTCGGCTTTATGTGGGGAGGCGGGGAGATTTTTCATTTTGATAGACGACGCGAGTGTCGACAAGTGGGCGGTGAAGGAGAAAAATGAGTACTTCGACCCGGAAACGGGGGCCTGGAGCACCTACGGCGAGCTGTACAGGTTCCGGAAAAATTGGATCTACACGCAGGACGACACAGTGGACTACCGGCGGAAGAACTACGAACGCAATTTGGCGCTTCAGCCGACCCAGGAAGCGAAGGATGACTACGCGAGGCGCTATGGTGGGGGTTTCATGTTCGAGCCTATGGGGTTCTCAAACGTTACATTCTCAAGTGTTACATGAATTTGTCATGCAAAAGCACCATCATCATGATCATCCACGCGATCAAGCTGCTTCGCATGACAAATTTGCCCAGGGGGGCTAAACAACACCTAAGTCTTCTGTGTGGAATTTGTAATGCTACAGGCGCAATCTCCCCACTTTCACTTTTGCCATTCTCGCATCACAAATCCATGTAACAGTTGAGAATGTAACAGCTGAGAACGTCATAGAGCAACCGGCGTGGGTTTGGACTCTTGACAAGTGGTTTTACGTGGACGGCTATCAAACGCAAAAATGTCTGGGTCTGGAAGAATGCAAGACTTGGCATGCACATTTTGAATGGCCACTGAGGTTTGGAATGCAGATCCTAGCATGACAGATTCTATGAGGTCTCCATCATACCTATCCTGCATCAGAAACTGCTTCTCAATTTGGTCGAAAGTGGACGACAGCTTTTGGTCATCATGCAACACAGATTTTTGCATGATTCTGATTTACCATGACAAGTTCCACTTTATTTCCAGCCCCAGACAGTTTTGCATTTGATAACGGCGTACGCACCGAGAACGGGATTCGCCGCAACCACGAGCTGAACTGCGGGAACTTGGCCTGGGATCTGTTTCTCTGCGCCGAATGCGCGAACGGATGGGAAATCGATCCGACGAAAGATATGTACGACCGGAAGCGATGCAGAAAAGTCGACACAACTTCTTCTGGTGGAGCTCTTTCTGCACCGAAAGCAAAACGAAAACCGAAAGCAGCAAGTCCTCACTCCGCGTCCGCAGTGGGTGCGCAAGTAGATCATGTAGAACCGCCTCTTGCGATCGTCGACCACGCCACCGGTTCTCTCTGCGGCAAGCGAATCGAGCATTGTCTCGACCTCGCTGTCAACTGGACCACGTTGGGGTGCCAGGAGGGCGACCCCTGCTCGAAATGCGGCGCGGGAACGGCCTACGAATACACCGTGGACCGGGTATCCAGGAAAAAACACCCCTCCCCATCCATTTTATGCATTTTGTTGCATGTTTTGCATGACAAATTGGATGGGGGTGGGTGTTTTTTCGTGGACCTCGGGCGCCGGAAAACGCCCGGGGATTGGCTGCACGCTTTGGAGTGCCGGCAGTGCGACGCGAATTACTTCCTTTGGTGGAAGGGCGACTACTACGACGGGGATACGCGCAGGGGGTTCGCCAGCATCCCCGTGGACCCCAAGCGCGCTTTCACCAACCCGCTGTATGTCGCCGCGTCGGATACTTCTACCGGTAATTATGGGGGTAGTACTATCGCGGGCATGATCGCTGCGCGGAACTTCGACTACGGACCGTCTAACGGAGCGGACTACCACCGAATCAATCGGTGCGAACCCTGCGAGCAATTGCCCTGCACCTTTTGCCAGTTGAGCCGTCAGACCAGCTACTTTAACGGACGGGACGCCTCATCGGGTCTTCACGCGATCGGGGACCAGAGGCCTACTTTGTTGCGAGTAAACACCAGCCTCCACGCGGGCGGGGAAGAGTTCACCGGCAGTGTGCTGTTCCCTCGGCCCCCGCTCTCCGACCAGTGTCGACGGCACTGTTACGGCTCTGCCAAGTACCACGACACTCTGCTCCTGCGCAGTACGTGGGGCGCCGTGTACGGCACAGTCCTGGACTACAAGCGAATGCGGGACAATCCTGAAATTGATCATTCGTTCCTAGACACGTACGTGTCCCTCCACTGTGAGTTCTGCAAACACGCGTCCCCCGGGTGCAAGAGGTGCCAGAGGTTGCAATTCCCCGACGTGAACACGGATGCGTGGTTTCGGCGCCCGTGGGGCTATCGGTCGGTGGAAAACTACGCAAACGCCGATCCGGACGAAATGCAAAGTCAAAGCGCGGTGGGCGACCCGCGGAACTACACGATGTTTCAGTGTCTGGAATGCGACCGCGAAAAGGGGTACCAGCCGCAGCTGCAGCTGAACAATGATGTGTTCGATTCGGAGATCACGCTGCAGGCTAACGCGGGGGTGAGTATTGGCTGCGGGCAATACGTGGAACCGGTCTGGACCAAGGAACTGAGCATGGACTACTGTCTGGACAAGCGGTATGGGGGTGTCAGGATCGAAATCGTCAAAGTTGAAATAATCTGTAATGCAAAAAAGCGATACCAGCTGGGGCCCATTTTGCAAGTGGCGCATGACAAATTTTGGCAGCATGGAAATCCAATTTGTCATGCTATTTGGGCAGAGAAGGCTGCTTTTGTCATGCTATTTTAGCAGCTCTATCTCACACCCCGAATAGGATTATAATCGGCCTCAGTTGCCTGCTCTGCAAGACAGGCACTTTGCGTCTAGCATTTTATGCATCACAAACTATTTAAACTTTAACTTTGACGATTTCAATTCCATAAGCGGCTGACGTTTTGGAAGGACTGGGTTGCGGACGAGAAGGACCATACAGCGGTAATGTACAACAAATTTGATGGCCCTAGCACAGCAGCACAAGGAGCAGCAGGGTCTGACTCATCTTCTTCTTCTTCATCTACCCCAACTAGTATAACTATCAAAGTAAAGGACATCCCTTTTGGCCCCAACGCGTGGGACCCCGCTCCGGTGAGTCAAGGAAAAACTGCTCCGACCGACGAAAGCACGGGTGGAAGCGGACCATCTACTTCAGGCATAGCCGTAGCTGCCCCTGGTGCGCACGGCCACCACGACGACCACGTAACACATTCCCCTGCGTCCGCCGACCCAAAAGGCCACGGTGGGAAAGAAGCCGTCGGGACGAGTTTTTGGGATAGCATTGGGTTTGACAAGCTCTCCGGGCTCCCGGTCGATTTGTTCGACTTTTTACCACAGTACTTCGACCCACTGGCAATATGCAAGAATGCAAAACCCTCGTACTAGTATGAATTGCATGAGCATGACAAATTTTTCCTAGAAGAGAAGTGAAATTTATCATGCAGATTCAGGTAAGAAAGCAGATCTGTAATGCTAGACTCGCATTTATACGTATACGATACTTTTGCAATGTATAGGCAAACCCGAGCTGCAAGAAAAACCGCCGCTGCGAACGGTTGGTGAAGCGACTAAAGAAATTGGGGATACCCCAACCGGACCACTGCTGCCCCGCGAAAGACTGGGTTTATCCCACGAAACAAAGAGGAGGCAGTCGCAGTGACTTTGGAGCAGATCAACATGTTGACATCAGCGACAGCAGCAGTGCACCATCATCATCTACCTCACGGGAACTTCCATCTTCAAATTCCTGGATGCAGAAGAAGCTCGCAGACGTTTCTATCAAACCGTATCTGCCGTTTCTCGAAACCTACACTGTCTCCCACTACCTGGGCGACGGGGAGGATACTGACGAGTACGCCGGCAGCTGGCGGCAGCAGAAGGAGGCTTCGAAGCTCCCCTCGAACGAAATGTGCAACGAGCCGCACCCCCTTGTCGATTGGAACTTCCAGCATTCCGGGGACGACGTAGACGCGAGCACCACGAACACAAGAATACAAATCAACCAGTGGAGCAAGAGCGGGAGCGGGGATGATAACAGTATCATTCCCATGTTGCCGAAAGAAGTCTACGACCCGGCGGAAGAAGAGAGGCAACGAAGTGAAAGCGAAAATGCCAAGGAAGCAAAGAGAACCGAACAAGTTCTCGACCTCTCGCGGCTCTCTATGCGACAACGAGCAGGGCTGTCGGAGTCCTCTATCATGAATACGCGCTACACGATATCACAGGAAAAAGTGTTAACGTTGACGGAATTTGTAATGCAGCAATGCATCACAAACGTGCCTAAATTTGTCACTGTCATGCATAGCATGCATATTGAGCTACATTTGTGATGCATGACTGCAATCTGTGAAAACCGTTAACCTTAACACATTTTCTTGTGATACACGATGGACCGGAAAATCATGGAAAAGTATTATCAGGCAATTGCGGCGGGAGGCTACACCTCCCCGGCGGTGCGGAAATTTCTCAGCGAAAACTATAACCACGGAGTCCCCGACCCGGTAGTCAACAATATGCGGAGGGCAAAATTCCCCGCGGCCGACGACTTCGACAACGAGTACCGCCTCTACTTTGCGGGAAACTACACACCGAAACTGGGTTTGCTGGTCGAGAAGCAGATGGTCCGCGGGGACAGTAACTTCATGTACCTTACCAGCCCGGACGATGAGTCCTTGCCCTATATCCGGTCCATGGAGCTGGTCGAGGGTCAGCTGTACGGCCAAGACACGACGGTGCTCCGAATGAAGAGCTTTGAGCACATGTACCATGCGTGCTGCTACCGCCAGAGCAACTTCATGGACCGGTTTGTGGAACCCCTCGCGGTGTCGCTCTTCCAGTACAGCAGCTTACTGCGGACCCCGATTTTTTCCGTTCTGATCCTGCTAGTCAACTTCGGCTACTTGTGCTTGCTCGTGAAGCGAAGTAGGAAGTACAACAAAGCGCAAGAAGCTACTAGTAAAAGTACCCTCGCGGGGGCTTCCGCTTCAACTAACGCAGCAGCAGCTGGAGTGGAAGATTCTGGTGACACCACAACATTCTCAGGAGCTACAACAACATCAACATCTTCGTCCGCAAATAACAAGACTGCATCAAACTATTACCCAGACTACTACGCCCAGGCGTTGTCCCTTCTCTTCGCGGGCTACCTGATCTCGCGGCAGTCTATCCAGGAAAAAACACCCATCCCCATCAATTTTTTGCTTGACAAATGCTGCTTTTGATGCGTGTTCTGCATAGCAAATTGGATCATGGGCATGGGTGCTTTTTTGTGGATACAGTCCAAGCGGCAAATGTCCGACCATCATACGGTGGTTTCTTCGGTGCCGCAGCCCCGCTACGGCATTTCATGTGGCAATGCTGCGACATTTCTAAACTTTCCCGAAATTTGTAATGCGGATTCACCTTGAGAAAAAAATGCATGACTGGCAACACGAGTGCGATGTGCGATACTTTTGCACTTGTTAATATCGCGCCTACTACAACAGCCAATGGTCAACTACAGCAACCTATGCACTGCAAATACCCCTGGATGTCTGGGAGGATGCAGCTTCTCATGGTAAATCTGGATCATGCAAAAATTTGTGTTTACATGATTACCCAAAGCTGTTCATTTTTGACCAAGTTGGGAGTGAGTTTCTCATCGACAGGATAGGCATGGTAGAGATGATATCTACTCACGGAATCTATCATGCTAGGAGATCCTGCAGTGCAGACCTCATGTGCAGTCATGTTGAACCTGCATGAGAAGTCTTGTAATCTTCCAGACATCTTCCAGAGATAATATTTGCAGTTGATAAAACCAACTACGTCGATCCAGAACAACAGAAACATGATAGTACATCAGCAGCAACCGCAAATGAACCCGCAGGCAAACGTCGGCTACCAATTGCTCAGTTCCCTGCAAAAAGTCACAATCCGCGAGAAAATCCGGCTGTCGCAAATTTTTTTCGGCTGGAAGCGGGTATGACAGTTGTGCACAGGTCCCCCTCGTCCTTCTCATTTGTATTGGATGAACAGCAATACAAACACCAGCGCACGTGGAGCCCGTGCATGGCAATTTAGATTCATGGGCCTATTAAGTAGTGTACTGCTGTTTGGGATTCCGGAATCTGTCATGCATAATAGTGATACATCAAGGGAAGGACTTTGCATGAGAAATGAGAACGAGGGGGAGTTCTTGTGCACCCTCATAGCAGGTATCAAGTGCAAAAATGTCTGGGTCTGGAAGAATTCACGTTTGTCATGCTTGTCTGGCATGACTCTTAAATCTGTCATGCACGTTACCCAAGAGCTCCGTTTTTCTGTGATGCAGAAGCGCAGTTTGTCATGCAGAATAGGCAACACCTTCACCTTCTAGGAGCTCAGAAACTTGTCATGCTGAGCCAGCATTTGTATCCTCATCATGAGACGCCACCCAGCATCACATGTTTCATCATGAGACGCCGGACGTTGTCTAAGCGATGAGCATGAGATGAACTTCCCGCAAAGCAAACAAGAATGTCCGACCACCACACCATGGTTTCTTCGGTGCCGCAGCCCCCAGCGCCGGACCCTGGGATGCCGCGCGACGAGGTTTTTCTGTCAAAGTGGTACACCTGGAACAATGACGTCTTTGACAAATGGTACGCGCAGTGGCACGAGCGGCTCAAGGAGAAACACCCGTGGATTACCAGCAGACTGCAGTTAACGGGGCAGGCGGAAGTGGATAATAGGCCGCAGGTTTGATAAAGGATTATCGATGGTGTATGTGCTGTCGTGAAACAGAAGTTTGTTTGTAGCTTCCATAGACATCATGGTACTAGCTTGAGATGCAGTAGAAAGAGAAGCGCGTTGCTTTTTGTTTTTCAATATGCTGATCGACGAGAAATAATGTTTGATCATACGCGAAGATCTGCAACACCAACATCCTCTTGTTTCAGATCCTGACCGACACGGGATTCTCCGACGTGGATTGGACTGAAGACAATGACACGTGGCGATTTCTCATTGGCGGGCTCTGCTTCCTAAACTTGGTCGCCTGTGTGATTCTCGCGATTAGCCGGATGTGTAGCAGAGGCAGTAGTAGGACGAGAAAGCAAGAAAAGGACGCCGCCACTGTAGAAGCGGGAGACGCTGAAGCTGCCATCAAGACCGGAGCTGGCGCGACGGCGACCATTATGGAAAAAATGGACAGCATCGATGTCCTCGTCGATCCAAAAAGTACTGCGGATATTAAAAACAAGCCGTCACCGCCCTCAACCGCACTCCCGTCAAGACAGAATTCTAAGTCCCTGGACAACTACGAGCTCAGCGAAGTACTAGAAGCTGGAGAGCGACGAGAGCCGCAGGACGACCTACCGATCGACGAAGCCGTGGTGCCGATAGATGATGAGGAAAGTAGCGTGTTCACTGGGCCTTCCACGCACAGTCAGGCATTGCCGGTTGTGTGGGAAATATCGATGAATAATAGCGCAGGAGCAGGAGCAACAACATCACAAGCACAACAAAAAATAAATGCCCCACCTCGTCAAATAGAAATAAACACCGAGGGCCAACACAACCTTTCTATGGCTCCGGAAGTCAGCAAAACGTGCTGCAAGGGGATCGATGCGCAAATCTATGGTGTCCTCTCCGCTGCAATCACTGTTTTCCTCGTCGACGGGTTCCCCTTCATTCCGATATGAAATGCAAAACTGAAAACAAGCATCGTACTCGTGTAAATGCATTTACAATTTTCCTCAGCATAACAAAAATTGCAATGCGGATTTACCTTAAGAAAAAGATAACTTGTATATGCAAATGGTGCATGAGTGCAATTATATTACGAGCGCAATACTTTTGCACAGGATATCCGAAACCGGGAAACAAAGACGAAATGTCCGCGAATAAAGCGAAGAACAAAAAATATCAGTTCGTGGCAGGAGCCGACAGAGCCCTTGCTCTTTTGAAGGATAAGATGCACATCACATCACAAGCCTCCGCGGCCCCGAGCGGCTCTAGTACTTCGAGAAGTTCCTGGAAAGTGCGTTTTTTCCAAGCGGTTTTGTCTAACACGTTCGGCCTCGGCTTCGGCCTCGCAGCGATGTACGGGATGTTTCGGCACATTCAGACGAAATTACCTGAAACCCGAGTGTACCTGCACAACCGCGAATGGGTCATCGTTTTTCTCCTCGCGCCCCTGTTTCAGACCGTGGCGTTCTTCGCGGCGTGGCGGGTTTTGAAACTCTTTTTCGCCAGCAGCAACATGATATCCAGGGAAAAAACTGTGTAAGTGTAAGTTTCGAGGGAGAGCAGCATCACAAATAAATCGCTTTGCATTACAGGTAATCAAGTCTGTCATGCGCAGCTAGTACGCGAAAACACGCATGAAAGTGGCTTATGACGCACCTCCAGCATGACAAGTGTAAACAATCTTGCACTTTCTGCATCACAGACTTACACTTACACAGTTTTTTTCTTGCATACATGAAAAAGCTCGTCTACTGCCTCGCGGTCGTTTGTGATCACGGGTGGCGCGGGGGTGCGCGAGTGTTTCGCGGCATGTTGCTCGGCTTGACCGTGTATGCACTGCAAATATGTCTGGGTCTGGTTCTGGAAGATTGCAAGATTTATCATGCTTGTCTGGCATGACCAAAAAGTTTGTGATGCGTGTTCAAGAAGAGACCCTTTTGCCTGTCATGCAAAAACGCAGTTTGTCATGCGAAAAACGCAACACAAAGAAGCGCAGATATTTCTCATGCTTGGCTGTGCATTACAGAGCATTCACTACTCCCGACGCAGCATTACAAGCTTCCAGACCCAGACACTTTTGCATTTGATGCCGTGTACTTCGGCGGATATTTCCTCGGCTTCAGCCTAATCGGCTTCGGATTTTTCGCCGCGGTCGCTTCCGGAATGCTGTTCCTCATGTACTGCTCCCTGAAAATATCGAACAAAGCCTGCAAGCTTGGCCAATCGGTGGTCTCGCGGCTGGAGGAAAACGCGGAAACCCTACCGGCAGCGCAGCGACAAACCTTGGAGAATTTACAGGCTGCGGAGGTGGAGTGTCCGGAGCTGATGGACTGGCTTATGAGAGTGCACAACTCCTCTCCCCCCTCATTTGTATAATAGCATGAACAGCAATGCGAACACCAGCACACGCGGAGCCTACGCATAAAAAATTTGTGTAAGTACGTAATGTACTTAGTACTGTTTGGGCTAGGGCTTCCGGACTTTGTCACGCAAACAGTGCCACGAGCACGAGGCAGCGACTCCTTGACGTGGGATTTTGCATGACAAACGAGGAGGACGGGCAGTTGTGCGCTGTCATATGGCTCGCAGAACTGCCGGAAGTGGAAAATTTCTCCGCGTGGCTGACAAAAGGGTTTACCGCCGTTTTCGGAAAACTAGTGGTAAAACTCGAAGAATACGCGTTTTCCGAAACCGGGCCAGTGCAGAGAAGAATCGAAAACTGCAAGGAACAACTGAAGAAGAAAGTAGTAGCAAGCCCGGTTGTGAAAACCCTTTTAGACGGATTCGAAACTGTATACAGAGGAGTTTCAATCGCGATACGAAAATCAAGTTCTGCCCGAAGTCAAAACTTTTCTCAATAACACGAAAGACCAGTCAGCTACACAGAGGAAGAAGTTGAGCGAACTGTTCTTCCACAAGTGGAAAATCATGCGGTGCGGGTTGGAGTTCCTTGTCGGGAAATTGAATTCGATTAAATGCAAGTTAGAATCCGCGATCGGGGCCGCGGAGGAAGTCGGGGCGTTGTCCAACGGGTACGGGTCCTCGCACACTACAGCAGCCGCTGGTAATGCCTGGCGCTTGGTGGCCAGGCGGCTCGCCGAGAAGACGGCGGGGAAGGGAACGGAGATGGTAATGATGTGGAAAAATGACAAGACCACCACTATCCAGACTGTTGTGAAGAAGATCGAGGAGCAGAGTCAAAACGCAGTTGCGACAGGTGACGAAGCAATCGAGTTCCTCCGTGCGAAGATGGAGAAAATATCAACCAGTTTGTTGATTCTCCGGGGTTTTTTCGCTAAACTCCTTTACGTGGCGGACCAAGTTGAAAAGATTGAGGCTGCGATCGAACCTCAAGACTTGCTCGAGATGCAGAACATGGAGAGCAAAAAGTCCGGACAGCGTGGGTTCCGATCCGTGGTGCAGAATGGCATCGAGAAAATGAATGAACTGCGGGAAATCGTCCGGGAGGTGGTGTCGCTACTCGATTATGTTACGGTAGGAAGTAGAACTGAAGCTTCTGCTTTCACGAACAGCACAGAAGTAGACCACGACCACCCGTCGGGTGAAACAGAAACAACGATAAGAAATGCAGCGTGTAATATGAACAAGCACTTGACCGCAGCGAGGCAGTTAGACGAGCGTCTGACGACGAAGATCGAGGAAATCGAGCCGCTCTTGTGCGAGCAGCTGCTTGCTGCAATGGAAAAGGCAGGACTCGTCGCACAGAAAACTGACGACGCAGGCGTCGGCAATGAAGCGGCGGAAGACAGCACGAGCATGATTTCTTCCCTACGCGCGCGCATGTTGAACCCGCTGAAATTAGCCGTTGCGAAGCTGGAACGCATTCTAGGCCATGTGGTCGGCGTGGAGACGCATTTGGATACGCAAGTCGAAGACATGGAGGACTTGGAAGTGAATCATCTCGACGCGCTGTCCGAATCTTTCGCGAAACTTGGCGAACAATTCAAACAAGACATACTTGTTTGGGCCGGCTCCGACCGATGACCAAAAAGAACAGGAAATCACATCCGCACAAAATAGATTAGAAGACCTCCACGCAAACAGCGCCCAGCTTGGCGCCCAAGCCGTCCAGATCGTTGAACTCGCCAACTGCAGTACACACCTCCTTCAGAAGCAGGGCGAAAACCTCATGGGCGCGAAAGAGGAGACAATTTTACTCTTGAAAGAAATCTTCGGCGAGCACGAGATCCTTTTCCCAGCCTCGCTGACAGCTCTGGGAAAAGAAATTGCTGGCGCGTTCCAAGATGAACTTTCTACATTAGCCTCCGTGGTGTCCAGCTTCACAAATGTCCGACCGCCGAGTATCTCTTTGTGGTCCTGCTGCAGAGCACCAAGCTGCTTTCCTTCTTGCAGGCTTCCGAGTACTAACGACTTTATTCACTTCGCGCACCAACTTTATCTCGTCTTCACCTCCTACCTCCCCTCCATTCTCGCCCTAACAATTGTGGACCTTTTCAAGTTCTGCGCGGACGCTTTATTGCTCGTCGCGTCAATTGTTTCAATTCAAACCACGCTGGAACTCTCGGACTTAGACCTGGACCTCGTCATCTTCCACGACTTCTCCGTCACCGCAAAGGTCATGCAATTGCTGGGGGCGCTGGAGGACACAATGGTCCCGATTATCGGTTGGGCGACCAGACAACTGTTTTCGCACTTCGACTTTTTGTTTACGGAGTTCAATCTGGGTGTTGGAGACATCATGGGCACCAGATCGAACTGCACTCTCGCCATTGTGCTCTTCGCGGCCGGGGTTCTGACGGGGTCCACGTTACTGCTCTGCCAAGTGGTTGGCGGGGATTGGTTGGGATTATTGGTCGGTGGACGGGCAAAAATTTTGATCACAAAAAAGGACTTGACGCAGGCGAAATGCAAAGCGCGAGGGGCGGGGGAGATTGATAGTCAGGACGAGGTATACGCCCCGAGTGCTTGCAGCCTCGTTTCAATCAAGGCCTTGGCGGCGACCAGCATTCTGAAATTCCTCCCGCTTCTCTTCAAAGGAATCTCCGCCGGTATCTTCCTCGCGTTGCAGGTGACACTGATTCTCGCGAACCAGTACACGTGCTACCTGTTCGTCCTGCTAATCCAGGGCTACGAAGTGGATCCAGCGGATCCGGTGCATCAGCCTGGGACGGCGTGCGAGGAACTGGGCAACGCGTTTCCAGAAATTGGTGGGGAACTGCAGATCGAAGACACGGCGGTAATCACGGGCATGTCCACGACTGAAATGTTGTTATCCGCGACCCTTTCCGTCGCATTCATGCTGGTTGCGGTGTTTAGCCTCTTCTCCGGCTTTGTTTTGTTACAAAAACCCCTTTGCTTCTGCTCACAGCAGGTGGTGAATCTGGTGTACTATAGGGACGACGAGGTGGGGCTGCAAGAAGGCCAAGGCGGGAAAAAGAACAGACAAAAAGACCGCGGTGCTGTGTATGCGACCTCTACGGATGTCGTGGATTCGGCGACTCTGGTAGATGAATCTTCGCTACCGGCGGTAGTGGAACCAGAGTCACCTCCCTCTCCCAAAACCCCCTACAACAAGAACCAAAACCTCGTCCCGATCTCCGTCACCCTCCGCACCGGTTTAGACCCCGCTTCCAACCTGCGGAACCGGCCCGGCCAAATTTCCGCGGGGCCCCAAGCCGTGGCCGGGATCTGGGACAAAACCGTCCGGGCCTGTTTCTGCGTGGAGGAAAGATGTGTTGCGTACGCAAAATCCATGGGCTTCGAAGACATCTTTGCGTTGAAGAAGCACAAGAAAGAGTTTCACGCGTACAAACTGGAGATGCAGGAGGCAACCGGCAAAGCGCTGTCGGGTCTGTTTCTGCTGTTTCCCTTCGGCGCACTGATCACGAAAACGGTGGTATCCCACGAAAAAACTGTTTCACTGTGATGATTTTGCAAGATCTGCATCACAAGTTTGTTACAAATGACACTGAAAATTTGTCATGCGCACTTCCCAAGGGAAAACAAAATCTAACGCCTTGCAGGTGTAGCAAGACAAGTAGTTCTGTGTTCCATTTTCTGCATCACAGGTTCACAGTGAAGCAGTTTTTTCTTGCGATAGGTGGAGTACGTGAACACGCCGGATCTGGACTGGGGACACCGACGAGAGGTGAAGGTCGTCGCGGACGCGAAGAAGAAAACTACGGAACAAGGTGATGAACAACGCACATCCTCTGCTATCCCTAGTGTCGAAAATGTTGAAGTTGAACAAGCAAAAGATGACGAAAGTAGAACCGCAAAAATTACCGTCACAGAAGACACGGAAGGTCGGGACGAAGTGGACATCAATAACAATAAGAACACTTCTTCTACCAATAATTCTGATCCTGATGAAGATGTTGAAAAGAACCCCACAACTCACCATCTCCGCCACACGTGGTTCTTTCCGACCTTTTGGCGCGCCCGGCGCTGAATGGGGCTTGGGCAGCTGGGGAAACTAGCGCTGCTGCACATGGTGGTCTTCTGGGGCGGGGACGTCACCCACCTGGTAACGATGTTCATTTTGATTAGTCTGGTGATGCAGACGATTTTGGTTGTGTCGGGGCAGCAGGACGTCAGCGACGAAGACGAGGATGTCACGGAACAACAAAGCGGTGCATCAGAAACGGTGTTAGAAAACCAGTTGCGCGCTTTGGCGGGAACGGAAGGAGATAGCAGAACGTCATCGTGATGGCGATCAGGAGTCGTGCTATACTTATTTGTATTTGAGCTCTTCTCGAAGATAACTTATCTTCGAGAAGAGCTCAATACAAAGAATGCAAGAATTGTAAACCTACTTATCTTAGATAAGTAGGTTTACAATTCTTGCATTCTTGCGTTTGACCTTCACCTTCTAGAGATGTATGAGCAATATGCGAGTACTAGTACCGTCGAGACATCAGACCAATGGCAGTCCTTCTCGATTGATGTAAGTTAGTACGGTAGAGATATCTTCTTGATGTACTTCTAGCTGGTGTTTTCAAATTTTGAAGTGGTTTCCGTTTGTACACTACTTACAGTATGTTTCTTTACAAGGTTTTGCTAGAGGTCCGACGTCGCATTTTAGCGTGATACTCTTCTAATCCTGTTCTTGAAAATGAGATGATTGGTCAAAGTGACCATTTGCAATTATTGTTCCAGACCGCGAGGAACGCGAGATAGTATGGCCGATGAGAAAGGTCACTGGATGTATCGACGAAAGTGCGGGGGCTTTCAAGTATTGCTTCGCAAACATTTTCATACTGAAAAGACATGTAATCCGGCTGAGGGTGCGCAGCTCGTTCTGGTCGTGGCCGGCGCCCGCCCACCGTATGTTTTTGTTTGTTTCTCTATCGCGCCTCGTTTTAGTTTTTCTATCTACTCGCCACGTAATTTTATTGTCGTGTAGCATGTCAAGATCAGTGAAAAACCATGATGGTCACGACCCTGACCTGTGAATACAGCCACCTGGTAGGAGGCCTGCATTTCTCGTCGCGATATTAGCATGATCAAGTAGATCTAAGATTCTTAGATCTTCGCTCTTCTTTAGGGGTGCCGCACGACGCGGCGCTGCGATGTGCGTGATCTGTTTTTTTTGGTTCCTAAACGCATTACGAATTCTGAATTTTCTTTTGATGACACACGACGCTTCGAGGCGCCAAATGGTGCTTCTTCTGACATCTTTGCGATCGCATATTTTACTTTTCCCCCCCTGAGAAACACCTCCGTATTGAACGTAAACATTGAACCCTGCAAAGTTTTCCTCCTGTTGTATTAAGGACTTACACTTAGTGGTACACACGCTCAACATGATGTTGCGTCTCCCACATACCACTGGTGCAAGCGCATCGCTACTCGGATCCTTTTTCTTTGGCACAGCACTAGTTCTGGTTCGTGCTTCCAACATACTGGAAGAAGTACCGCAAAATGAATGTGAGGCCGCAGCGCACCCGAACGCAAACGTTGTACCTGCGTACGCTGCTGTAGATGCATCACAATCTTCGCTGCCGTTTCCCTACAACAGGAAGGAGGACTCCGATGCCGTCTACTACGCGGCCACACGTGCTGCAAGCGGTCAGTGCGGAAGTCAGGATGGACATGATGAAGTAGGTCTCTTCCGACCTGCACTACGTCCTTCTCCTCGGCCAAACACATCAACTTCTGAGAGGCTTCGAGAGCACATCAAACACATCGCCGCATCCTCACCGACCAGCACTAAAGCTTCCTCATGGAATAAAAACGACGCTGGTGCTGGTGCTTTGGCGTCGTTCCTGCGACCTCAACCGGCTGTGGTGGAAGAAGAACGAACACGAAGTCATACTGCGCCTTTATTTCTTTCCCCCACCCCAACTTTCGGCGGCGACATTCGGACCAAGCACGACGCGAAACTGCCGAAATCCATCTACCTCGACGGCAACGCCTGGGGGTGCGGCGTCTATATTGGCGTTTTGAGCGAGTTTGAGAAGCAGTTTGGGGTCGGGTTCGGAAAAAAAGTTTTGATCCAGGGCGATTCCGCCGGTGCTTTACTCGGTTTGATCTGGGCCCTGGGCGGGTCCGCGGAATGGTCACGGGAAGTGTACAGCAAGATGGCAGCGTGCGGTGCCAGGGAAATGTTTAAACTGCGGATCAGCGACTACCACGAGGCGACGTTGGACGAGGTGGAGAAGCACTATCCTGATGCGCACCTTCTCGTGCGCGACAACTTCCAGGTCGGAGTCACCGTCGGGTTTCCGGGCGAGCACCGGTGGCTGTCGAAGTTTGAGACGTTCGCCGATATGCGGCGTGCGATACACGGGTCCATGCACATCCCGATCTTTTGCAGAAAGTTACCTTTTCTGCACTACCCGAGCGACTTTTTCACCGACACGAAAAATGGCGTCGAGCAAGACACAACTTCTGCGAATACTAAATGTAGCCCGGCCCCTCAAGAAGAACGAAAACCACGTCGACAAGAACCACGGCCCAGGAAACTGTCCGTCATTGACGGTGGTGCGTCGATGCGGGCCCGGCACCTCGCGCACGGCAGCTATCCTGTGCAAAAGTATCGCGCTCGTTGTATTGCAGTCATGCATTACGTATCTTTCTCTTAATGTAAATCATCATTACAAATTTCATTTCTCATGCTGAGGAAATTTGTAATGCATTTATACGAATGCGATACTTGTTTTGCAATTCATAGCAGCGAGACACTGGTGATTTCCGCGATGCCTTGGGCCGAGTTTCCCGACAATAATTTCGCGGACTTGAAGGCCACTTTGTCGCCGAGCCAGTGTTTACTCCCGCCAGAAGACTCGAACGATTTGTACAAGCTGGGAGAAAAGCTCGCGCAGGACTGGCTCGCAAACGGTGGCGTTTTGCGGAAAAAGCACCGGTCGATGTTGACCATGCACGGGTTGCTGTTTTTTGGCAGGATTGGGTTTTGGGGCGCCCGGTTTTTTGAAGAGACCTGCCTGCCAGCGTATGTACGGAGGGAAACGGTAGATAAGGATGGAAATGCGATTCCAATTGAGAAGTTGGAGAAGAATATGGACGAGCAGGGCTACACTTCGAGAAGTTCATCAACTGCTATGAAAGAAGTAGACGCAGTAAACCAGCACTGGAGAAGTAGACTCTGAGCTTCAGTATGAAACGCAAACGCCCCCACATCAAGATAAAAGACAGCCGCCTTTGTCTGTCTATGTCTTCAATGATCAATATCGCAAGTGGTGCGAGAAGCGAGGTGATACCATCGCAAAGAGCCCGCGACAAAGATCAGCAAGATAGAGGTAGCGTAGCTAACATGGTGAGATCATCGCGCAATGCGTCTATTGTTGCCATATTCAATGGCAGTTCCTCAATAGCAATACCAGAAACAGGATGACGATGAAGATCAAGATGTTGATCTTGCGTACTTATTTTGTCTACCTACTCGAACTCGAGGATTGGATCATACGAAAAAAACGATGTTGATGTTGGGATCCTGATCTGATAGTGATATTTGCGTCGTGTAACCAGTGGTCAGTGTCAGTCGTGGACAACGGCAATGTAGATCATCTTCTTGATCCAATTACTTACACCGATATTTCGTGGCAGCGTGGTGATTCAGGTTATGAGAAGATCACCCGAGGTTCAATTCTGATGTTCGGTCAGGCGTGCGTGCGTGCGTGCGTGCGAAAAGCGATGTCATCTCGTGGCGGAACTGCTTTATCTGATTGCAAAGCCTTCTACCAACGCGAAAGTAAAAACTTCGCGAGAAGCAAATCAGAGAAATGACTTTCCCAAAAACATTATCCCCTTTCAGTTCGCTCAGAATTTTTTACAACCTGACTTTATCAAAAAACATCCGTACCTCTGTCTGATTTTGCAGCCGTATTCAGCTTCTGACTCGAAAAAACGTAGCGATTGCATTTGTTCTGACCGCAAGAGCCCGATATAGTACATCAATCTAGAAGCTATGAAGTGCTCTCTCGCAACCAAAATTACCCCCCTCTTTTTCCTCACCGCCACCCTCTCCATCTCTGCTATTTCCGCCGCCAGAGCGAGTTCGGGTAGTAGTTCCTCTGCGCAGCAGGAAAAATTATCAGGGAGCACGACCACAAAGTTTCTCCCCACCACGGAGCCGACCCGCACCCTTCCGACTAATAAATCAGGCCTCGAAATCCCAGACCTGAGTCAGATCTGGAATTCCGAATTCAATTCGGACGGCTCAGGAGTACTAGGTACTTCTGCGGATCAAACCCCCCTTTCGGTCGACATTCGCAACAAACTCCCGGCTGCGACGACGTTGACCGGCAAAAAGATGGAGGCTTCCTACCCCGAAAACCTTTTTGTCGTGAAATCGCCGGCCATCAGGCGTTTGATGTCCATCGTGAGGGATAAAGCCACGGACCAATTCACCTACGTTCGCTACAGCGACCGGGCGATGCGGTTGTTGGTCGAAGAGGCGCTGAGCTACCTTCCGCACAACGACTATGGAAGTGTCAGAATGGAAATCCTCAAAGTGGAAATAATTTGTAATGCAAGAAAACGACTCCAGTTGAAGTGCCATTTCTAGTCGGCGCATAACAAATTCACCCGGCGCTCAAAGCATGTCTGTCATGCGAGTTAGGGCAAAGGGGTGCCCTTCTCTCGTGCTGATCAGCAGCCCAATTCTGAACCGGTAGAAGAACAATAGTCGGCCTCCATTGCGTCCTCTGCAATACAGTCTTTTTGGTGTCGCATTTCTTGCATCACAAACTATTTCCACTTTGAGAGTTTCCATTCTGAGGCCTTCATAACGACAAAAACGTGGAGACGGCGTGTGGGACGTACGAGGGCAGTGAGTTAGTAGTGCCGGAGAGGGAACTGGCTGCGGTATGATCGGATTTTTTTTTGATGATGATTTTTGTGTGCTGGACGATGGATGCTCACGGTTCCAGCAGCGAGTCGCTTCGGTTAGACCACCTGCGCCTTGTTGAATGATCGGCTACGGCATATTCGAAGTCAGGGTTTCGGTTTATTGTGGCTCTGATCATAGTGATCCTCATTTTTTCTCAGGTAAGTGTCGTGCGCTCTGGCAACACGATGCTGGAGGCGGTGCGTCAAGTAATTCCGGACGTTGCCGTCGGTCACATTCTCGTGCAGCGGGATGAAAGTGATCCGGAGAAAAAACCGAAATTCTACTACCAGAAAATGCCGAACGGTGTCGAGAAAAGGTACGGAAGTTTTTTGAAAGATATTGACACTCTGATTTTCTGAAGCAGAATGAGGATGAGTTAAGCGTGAGCCAAAATGGAAGAACTTCACGACGGGAGGATGAAGGGAAGTAGCAAACGAGCCGTCCTCCGCCAAGGACAGTATGCAAAGTATATTCATCAAACATTGTAGGTACGTTCTCCTCTGCGATCCGATGCTGGCCACCGGTGGCAGTGCAAACGCGGCGATCAAGTGTCTGATTGAAGAGGGGAAGGTGAAGGAAGAAAACATTCTCTTCGTCAACCTCGTGGCTGCACCCGAAGGAGTGAAAAAAGTTTTTGACGCCTACCCGAAAATCAAAATTGTGTCCGCCGAGGTAGATCCTGGGTTGAACGAGTCGAAATTTATCGTGCCGGGACTCGGAGACTTCGGGGACAGGTACTATAACACCGGGGACGAACACTAAGAGGCGTCCGAACGCAAGATGGAAGTACGAAGGAGAACGCTCCTGGTGTGTCTATGTTACGCATGCAGCTCGCTTCTTCGAAAATTTTGAACAGGGTGGACTAGCATGTATCATGCGAGTCTATTTTTTGAATGTGAAGAGCAAGAGGACTACTGAAGTGATAGCGAAGTGCTCAGAGGTGAAACAAGATCTACGCGAAGCATATGCGTATAGATAGTTTCCTGCGATCCAACACTTGGTACCGACGCAACCTCGGGTGCTTCTGCTATTCCTATTTCTGCTCCACTTTCACTTTTGTTGTTTTGGTGCACGCTCAGTGGCAATTCTTACTCGGAAATAAATCTATGATATCTAATGACATGATGAAAATGCAACCCCGCCGAACAAGAATCTAACGGTAACGAATACTCACACACCAATATTAAACGCAGTAGGTCGTGCTTTCTCGCCGGCAACTACACTAGATATACCAGATGTGGATATAACAATGCAACAAGCTGGCAAAAGCCATCGACTGCTCTCAGGGTGGCCAAGCGCATGTAAAGGAACTCGCGTGCCTGCGTCTGTGGATAGCACCATCGCTGATCGTCATCAGCGCCGGCCCAGATGAAGACGAACGCCTGGCATTTCGACGCCAAAACTTGAATAAAGCAATTTGAGCAACGGCAACGCTAACGCAGAAAAGGAATTCCGTAAGTTTGTAACGCAATCATGAATGCCGAAGCCGATACATACGTCCCTTCCCTTGCCTTGGCTTCTTCATACATGTGCGCTATAGTATGCATATGCTGCAGCACTTGGAATGGTTCTCTTTGTTCCTAGACCGAGTCCCGCCATGTCTCTTGGATGCCACTACTGCAACGCTTCGAAAAATTTATCGATGTCTTGGTCTCATACTCATGTCTGTGCTTTTTGGAAAAAATCGCTGCTGCTGCGTTATGAAAATTTGTGACATGATGGGTCTTGTCAGCTGCTCGCGAAGAAGATCAATTTCAATTCGGCATCAGATCATAAGGAACGACGTGTGTCTGTGTGTGACTTAAAAAAGATGAAGCAAGACTTTCTTGCAGCTTCGTCTTCATCTAACAAGATCGCCGAAGATGTACATTTTTGAAGAGGAAGTTCCTTCCGCAGTGTGGCGCATGGACCACCGGTCCTTTGGTCATTGAGTTGCAGATCCGATTCGATTAGGAAGATAAACCACTGCAGCGTAGCGTTCTCAACAACAAGTTCATTACTTTCACGACTTTTGAAGTACATAACATTCCCTTCCCCCATTCTCCCATCTGTATCTGTTTTTTCCTCGCTACAATTTTTTTCCCGCCTCTTTTTGCAGACGATTAAAGTAGAAGCATCATCTTCTTGTTCACGGAGTTGTTCACCTTTTCCGTTACTTACTCCTTATACTAGTCACGACAGCAAGCCCGCGGCACGAGTTTGTCTAGTACTTATTTCCAGCAACCAAGCACGAACATCATCTCCAAAATGCCCGCCAAGTTCGGTATCAACGGATTCGGCCGTATCGGCCGCTTGGTCTTTCGTGCCGCGACAGAAAATCCGGCTGTGGATGTGCTGGGAATCAACGACCCCTTTATGGACTTGGAATACATGGTAAGAATACAGACATCATGTGGTGGCCGATCTTCTGTAATGCGTCTTGACAAAGACAACAGCTCCAACATGTCCTCCTCTGCAATGTTCATGTAATATGAAAGCCAAAGCGAATGGGAAATTCAAATTAGGAACTTCTTCAATCTGTGTCCTATGTTCTAGGTTTACCAACTGAAATACGACACGGTCCACGGCCGTTTCGACGGCACTATCGCCACCAAAACCGAGGGTGGCAAGGAGTACCTGGTCGTGAAAGGAAAGGCCATTCGCGTCTTCCACGAGAAGGAGCCGTCCAGCATCCCGTGGGGCGAGGCCGGCATTGACTACGTCTGCGAGTCCACCGGGGTTTTCCTGGAGGCCGCCAAGGCGGAGGCGCACATCAAGGGCGGCTGCAAGAAGGTGATCATGTCCGCGCCGCCGAAGGACAGCACGCCGATGTTCGTCATGGGGGTGAATCAAGACGACTACAAGAGCGACATCACCATCGTGTCCAACGCCAGTTGCACCACCAACTGCTTGGCGCCGCTGGCGAAGGTATTTTTTGATGAGAAATTATAAGGTCCCTGGCTGATGAATTTCTAGATAGCACTGAAAACACTTCTAGGTCTTGATGAATTTTGTATTCGTTCAAATATATACGGGGTTCCTGCGCATCAGAAACACCTTAATTATCTTATCAGGTCGTCCATGACAAGTTTGGGATTGCTGAAGGTCTGATGACCACCGTGCACGCGATGACGGCGACGCAGCTCGTCGTCGACGGCCCCTCCCGCGGTGGCAAGGACTGGCGCGGCGGACGGTGCGCGAGCCAGAACATCATTCCGGCGGCCACAGGTGCCGCGAAGGCGGTTGGAAAGGTCATTCCGAGTCTGAATGGAAAACTCACGGGTATAAAACTACGTCATGCTGGTCATGATAAAGTAAAAATTGTGCGTTTTCATTACCATTGTACTTGGTAAGAAAACAGCTCCAGCTCTGACCAGAATTTGTGCAATGCTGTGGCGTGATCATTGCCGATAATGTGGATTTGCAGCGAAGCGTACTTTCTGTGAAACTGACTTCTACTAAATCGTAAAAAAACAGGTATGGCGTTCCGGGTTCCCACCCCGGATGTGTCCGTGGTTGATTTGACCTGCAAGTTGGACAAGCCGGCCAAGATGGCGGACCTGGTTGCTGCGTGCAAGGAGGCGGCGGCGGGGCCGATGAAGGGCATTTTGGACGTGGTCGACGACGAAGTGGTGTCCACGGACTTCGTTGGCCACAAGTGCAGCTCCATCCTGGACGTGAAGGCGGGCATCCAGCTGAACGACACCTTCGTGAAACTGGTCTCCTGGTACGACAACGAGTGGGGCTATTCCAACCGCCTCGTCGATCTGGCCGTCCACATGGCCAAGACGGACGGCATGGCTTGAAGGAAGTTTTTTTGAAGAAGTAGCTGCTTAGTATTCTTCTGAAGATTCTTTTCTTCCTTGTCCTTTCAAGAGTCGTGGTGAGGATTTCCGTTTTCATCACAAAGGCACTCTGTTTGCTATCATCTCTGTAGTTGATGGTGAACAGTACGATTGTCCACCAGCTGAATGTGTTTACGAAAGACCTTCGCGGTTGAGTTTGAGTTTGAATTAGTACTAGTCTTTGATCTATCATGAACGAGTTTTGATTTATTTCGTAAGTGCCTCCTCTATCTGCTCTTTCGTCTCACCGATATAGTTTTTTCGTCTCACCCGCACTCAATGAAGATCTAAAATGGTTTTATTCACCTTTAACAAGGGGCTAGCAGGATCCGTGGTCAGGAACCTCTAGGGGAAAAACTATAATGTCAGAATCTTCATCTTAAAGATAGGCTTTATCCATCCGCGCGCTCCTAATTTCGTTTACACTGATGCACACGGCTGCTCTTTTTGCCTCTGGGAAGAGATGTTGGTTCCAGTGGCGACGCCAAGAGCAATTTGCGCACTGTCAACAACACGTTAGCGCATCTGTGAACCGTGAACAATCAAGGTGGATACTAGAATGAAGATAGAACTGCGATGAAGCCCTACTTCTCAAAAGAAGCTGGGTCTTCGCCTTGAGGTCCGAAAAATTTTGTAGGACTTCACATCTACGACTACGGCACAACAGTGTTCTCCTTGTTGTTGATCGCCCTGCACGCTTCCGCACTAAGTACCAGGTGGGCCGATCGGTTCTCCGGTAGGAAGACAACCGACGGGTCCGTTCGAGGTGAACAAGTTGCACGTGTTGTACCCAATAAAATCAGAAACGCCGTCGTCGACATGTTCTTCACATTATATCGAGCTTCTACTTATGTATGTGTGAGTGTGGATATTTTTGATTTTATCGAGCCGGACTAGAAGAAGTTGCAATCACTCAAACAAAAAAAATGTTGTTCCAAGTCGCGTTGTTCGTTGCTGGCTCGGTTACGTATTCTCTGCTCAGCTTCCTACCCAACCTCGCCAAGGTTGGAAAAACAGATTTCGCCTTCGATGCCGCCAGCGTGGTTTTCTTTGCGGAGTTGGGCAAATTGTTCCTGAGTTTGTTGTTTCTCTTCCGGGAAACGAACAAATCGCTGCTGCGGATGTGCCGGGAAAAACTCTTCACCAAAATGATGGCGAAGGAGATTTTGAGTTTCATGGTGCCCACCGTTTTGTACGCGATAAACAACAATTTGGACATCATACTCGCAAACCATATGGATGGTGTGACGCAGCAGGTCCTGCTGCAAAACAAAATTCTTGTGACCAGTCTAGTTTGGTGGGTCGTGTTTCGAAAACACCTGGAGCCTAGGCAGTGGTTTGCGCTGCTTCTCCTGACCGCGGGCAGCGCCATTGCCGTCAGCAGCGGAGAGCAAGAGAAGGTGAAAGCGATGGCAGATGATGAAAAATCTTCTTCAGACCACAGTCAGAAGACCACCAAGACCTTCTGTACACCCACGGGCTTTGCGCTCGCGTTTTTCTATTGCCTCTGCTCGGCGGGGGCGTCGATTTACTGCGAATACGTCTACAGACGAGATGCGAAGCAGAGTGTACACGTGGCGAGCGCAGCGATGTATATCGGAGGGTTGGTCGTCAACAACGGCATCTACATGTACAACACTTCAGGAATTACAGCGTCGGCTTCACCAGATTCTTCAAATAGTATCAAAACTAGCCTGCCCCAAACACGCGTTGAAGATTTCAAAATCCCCGAGCTCTTCCTTTTCCGCGGGTGGAATGTTTTCACGGTACTGGATTGTGGGAACAAAGCTCTCCTCGGCCTCACGCTGGGGTACGTTATGCGCTACCTCGGAAACTTACACAAGCTGTTCATGTTCGGGGCCAGCATGTTCTGTTCCGCGGTTCTGGGGATATTGGCGAGCGTGTTCTTACCAAACCACCCCGCAGTGCACTACAGTCCAACAATACGGTCAGTAGCCGGGATGACGATCGTGTTGGTAAGTTTGGTGCTCTTCAACTATACGGAGCTGAAGAGCCAAATTCTGAAAAATTCCAGGAAGAAAATGCAGCGATCAAGCACGCCTACTTCTGTGCGGAATAAACCCCTATCGCCGAAAAACAGTGGACCGTCGTCACCGAAAGGTAGTGGAGGTGGTTCTTCGGCAAACGCCGGTTCGTTGACCGGTGGTAGGACGAGTACCACAGGAGGCGGGAGTAAGAATGCGATGAAAATGGACGCTTCGAAGAAGCAGATGTAAAGCGAAACAACGGGACAGGCCTGATGAAGACTGATTTTCACTTTTATATTTACGTAAATGAACACGACAATTGATACAAATCATTATAAAGCAGGAGTTTATAGATTGTATAGAAAAAAGAAAATGCACCAGAACCACGCGGCTACATGTTGCAAGCGGGTAGCAAGCAATAAACAAACTTCTCAGCTGGCCAAGAAACTCCGCCACGGTAGAGGTGCTGCTTGCGCCCCCACTAGTGGTCGTTTCTATATGGTGCTCTGTTTTACAGTTGGCCGCTTCATCTCGTACAAATTTGTTCTTCCCGTAGTTTCCACTATTCGTACTCTTTCACACCCGTTCGTCTGGACGGTATCGACGATGAAGTTGAAGAAATTTGCTGCTCTCGTATACTACAGAATGAAGAACAAGCACCGATCCTGTCACCTTTCCCCGCATTTATTAACGTCGAAGTTGATGATGCAGAAATTGTAGCTGAATTTTGAGATTTGATCACTTACCTATATGCCCCTATGGCAGCACAGCCCGCACCCCTTCGTTCTTACGCTTACTTGCGCTTGCCTCACTTGTGACACAAGAAGTTCAAAGTTAGGAACCATGGGTCGCAACACAACCAGCCACGCGACCGCCACGCCCTCCTCCTCCTCCTCCACCTCCGGCCGGCCCCTGGATCCGAGCAAATTTGAATTCTTCGAGAAGGAAATCCTCACACCAGAGTTTTGGCAGAGCACGTGGGAGAAAAAGCACCGGCACTGGAGGGATGTCCAGGACAACTTTTTCCCCGAGCACTTTTCTGTGGACCGGTTCGTTAACCGGATGCTGGGGCCGGACTGCCGTGTCTTTGTCCACGAAAAATCGTGCGAACATGATAGTCTTCGAGCAGGCAACAACAATATCAAGACGCAGAAGCAGCGAGAGATAGACTCGATCGGGGATGACCCGGTGCGGGGGTACCTGGCTGGTGGGTCGCTCGTGTACAACCAGGCGGACAGACTAGACGAGTCTCTACTGAAGTTTTGTCAGCACTTGGCGAAGAAGTTCTTCCATCACGTGTTATCAAATGCAAAAATGTCTGGGTCTGGAAGGATGCAACTTGTGCTGCAGCATTTGGACTCCAAAAAAAACTGTATTGCAGCAGCAGCAAAGGGAGTGTAATTTTTGCTACGCGGAGAGGGCATTTGATGTCATGCGGAATTGGCATCCAGAAGCACTCAAAGAATCTGTGATGCTAGGGCATGCATCACAGACATCATGGCTCATGCAAAACGGGAATGACAGGTCTCACAATCTTCCAGACCCAGACACTTTTGCAATTGATACGTGTTCTGCGTGTACTACTTGACCCCACCCGGTTCGCAGGCCGTCCGCCCACACAGCGACGACCAGGATGTTTTCATTCTCCAGGTCTGGGGGAAGAAGAAATGGCATCTGTACCAGGCAGACCCGCTGTTAATTTACACGGAGGAAATGCTCGGGAAGAAGAAGCCAGTGCCGGAAAAATGCCTGGGAGAGGACAGGTATTGTAAGGAATAAAAGTTGTCAACATATACAGATATAGTCGTACGGTACATAGTTGCATGAAGGCTGCATGTAGTTGCGCGGCCTGAGTACCACACACCCTAGGTGCAAGAAGTAGGTGCAACTTTCTGTGATGGAGGGGATGCTCCAATTCAAGTTAGTAAGCATTTGCTTTCTTCACGACAGGTACGTAGGCGAAGTGACCATGGAGGCCGGGGATATTCTCTACATGCCACGCGGCCTGCTTCACGAAGCCGAGAACTCCGAGGGTGCTCTGAACGGGTCGCTGCACTTTACCATCACCGTGCCATCCTGCGACTACTGTTGGGGTGCCTTGCTCTGTCACTACCTCGAGGCCGCCCAGGGTCCGAAAATGGTCAGCAATTTGCGGTTGCCAGTGCCTGAAGGTCCTCGCGGAACCAACAGTGCGGCCAGAGAGGACCTCTCGGTGTCGGATCTTCAGGGGACAGGAGTGGGAGGACCACCCTCCTGCTCGTCCACAGCCAAATCCAATTCCCAAGCCACAGAGATTGCAGCCTTGCTAGAAGCGCTGAAGAGCAAGTACAAACTGAAGCACGTCATTAGCGCGTACGAAGAGAAAATGCGGAAGATCAATGACAAGCAAGCCGGCGGCCTACGGATCCCCGGGGACGGGGCCAAGCACGGCGAGGTAGAAGATGGCGAGGGGACGATGAACAAGCTGAAAGCCGAAGAGGAGACGGATGAAGGACCAGCTGGCTCCTCTACTTCTAGAGGTGGAACTACAAACCCCAACAACAAGTCCGGCGGAACAAGCTCAGCGAGTTCTGGAGCGACACACGGCAGGTCGACTTTAGCGCAGAAAGCAAAATCCTCGGCTAAGCCGATCAAGCAGCCAGAGCTGCAGAAATTTTCTAGTCGCTGGGTGCGGTTTCCGGCGAACATCCGGTATAATCGACCTGCGAGGGACCGGGTGTACTTCCAGAAAGTCGGCCACGACCAGTCCTTGAGTATGCAAGTCGACCCGGCGGCAGGAAATTTGCTGGACCAAGTGAACAACGCGGTCCACGTTCGAGGGGTTAAAGTGGGAACGATGAAGCATCGCAATGAGGACGCGTTTGAGATCTACTGCATCTTGCAGGTGTTCATCAAGAAAATGTGTTTGGAACTCGTGCCACTACTAGAACAGACAAATTTGAAGAAAGGAGAAGAGGCGGATTGAAAGTTAATACTGCGATGGTGCGACTGCCCTTCGTGAGTTGATAGATGGCCACAGCCTTGGTGCCACGTCACTTTGCCAACCTGGCCTCGGGCCGATTTGTATTGTCAAACAAGAAGGCGTGTTCCCGCTCGTCTTCAGCCACCGCAGCCGAAGTGCCTTTTTTTTGGCATCTTTGTTCGTTCGGTGTACTATAGAAACAAGCCCGCCCGCGCCAAAGGCAGCGCGCGAGGACAAGGCCGGCGCGTAGGTTCGAAGCAAGGAAGCCGGCGCGCGGCCGCGGCGCGGCCCTGACTTTATTCCTGGCGCCCAAATTAGGGGCGTGCCTTTGTTTGCCTTGCATGCTTCTGAAGCAAGGAGCAGAACTGGTTGCGACAGGAAGCCGGTGTGGAGCCCTGGGCGAAAGGCGCGAGCAGAGAGAAAGCGCCGCCGGGGGAGATTCAGACTCCACCCGCCCGCCGGCCTAGGCGCCTCCGGCTACCTACGCAAAGACGCGCCGAAGCGCCAGCGGCGCAACGGCCGGGGCCGAGCGGTTGGACGGGTTGCGGAAGAGGTGCGGGGCTGTAGACAGAACAGGACCAATTTGAAACCTCCCAGGTACGGGCGCGCGCAGTTTTCGCTGTTGTTCGTCTCCTCTTGCTCCTGCACCGGCGGCGCGCGTTGGCCGCCTCCCTTCGACGCGCAGGCAAAGCGTATGGGCCCGGCTCCGGGCTATGCGCCGCGTTTCTGTTGGGTTTGTTCTACACAGACCCAGCCGACGGCGAGCATTTTCGTGGTGTACAAAAGGCGCGGCGCCCACTCGGCGGCAATTGTAGGAGATAGAAAACAGGGCGAACTTGTTCCCCCAATGCTTAGGGCAAAGTCGGACGAAATTCGAGAAGCGCAGATATTGCGAAGCGAAGCAGATCAACATGGCGCGCGGCACCGTGGCGAAAACAGGGGAAGGCTATCTCCCCGAAAGCCGAGGCCATCAGAACACGCCTGGGCGCGCGACATCGTCGCGCGCCGATATTGAAGGGCCGGCGCCCCCCCCCTTGTCTGTGTTTTTTCTGCAATCCCCGGGCCTGTGCGATGTAGCTGCGGGGGGCCGCCCCGCAGGCCGGGGGGGGGGGGGGGGGGCGGGGACCCGCGACGCGCCGGCGGGCGGTGAAGGAGAGCGCAGGCGGCGGCCGGCGAGGTCCTGCCTCTACTTCGGGGAAAATCGCCCGCCGCCCTCGCGAACGAAGCAAGGGCATGGCGGGGCGCCCGGCATGCGACGGCACGCAATGGGGTTGGGCGGGGGCGGGCCTGCAGGCCGCGCGGCCCGCCTCGTGCTGCTTATTGGCAAGCCCCCCAACTATCCGGGGGGGGACGGGGCGGCAAGCGGGGCCCCCTCTTCCAGTATGGTTGGCCCCGGAGGGCCGCTCGGGCCCTTCCTTATTTTCATCCTTGGCCGGGCAGGTGCTTCGGTCTATCGCGGGCGCGCGGGGCCGCCGAGTCACAGACAAGGCACGCGGGCGCGCAGCCCCACCCCCGTCGGCCTAGCGCGTGGCACCGTGCCAGCCAGTCTAATCAATCGCGCGGACAGTGCGCACGCGCGCCGCCCCAAAGCAGTTAGTCGCCTGCCGCAGTTCGTTGCCCGCGGGCGCGCGCGCGCCGCCCTTTTCGCGGCAAGCACCAGCTCGTCGTCTGTCATAGTCTGTCAGCACATGGGAACGGATTCCCTTTGAAGGGAAGCAGCGCGAGGCCGAGGTCGAGCCGCAACCACTATTGTTACCTACCTCCTTGATGTCTTCCGCCTCGCAACGGCAGCGGGGGCACGTAGTCAGAAGCCCCCAAGTGCGCGCTCTGGCAGCGGTGTTCGTTTCAATAGGCATGGGGCCGGGTACCATCAAATTTGAACTGGTTTGTGGTTGCATCATCTGCAACATTTCTCTGCCATCGTGGCTTGCGGTGCTGGCTTCTTCCTTTATCGGGCTAACAAAAAGGATCTTTTTTCCGTGCGACTAGGACGCTTGGTGGATCAACGTGCTCTGGTTCTCAAACAATAAATTTAGAATTGCTATATCAGAATTCAAGTCGTGAGCTAGCAAGGTGTGGTTAGCTTTTTTTTTCCCGGGATGTGAGTATGTGGGACTACATCAGAAGTACATCGGCAATGTGGGCGACATACTTACACGACGCGAGGATTTTTAAGAGTGTATAGAAGAAAGAATCATATTGGCGGGTAGTTTTTGCTTTGAGTTTGATGTAATCAAGCGGAGCCATTGAAGCCAGATCCAGAGGGTAAATAGACAAAATGGTTGTCGTTTTCGAGGTCTCGATTGACCCTCGTTGCATGATTGACACGGTGAAACAGCGAGAAAATTGCTTCGTTGACGCCTTCTTCCCCATCTTCTGTCGGCGGCCCTTGCTATCCGACTTAACCAAGCCAAATTCGGTGACGAGCCTCGATTTTTACACGCTGTACCGACAGCACCGGCCGTACTATTTCGCGGAAGCGAAAGACCAGACGAAACCCGAAGCCGAACGAGAAATCGCCGAACGGGTCTATGTGGCGGGGGACCATTTGGTCCCGTATATGAAGAAGGTTTTGGTGGAACGAGACGACGAACTCGATCTGGGCTTGCTCTCCTGCCCGAACCAGGTTGCGGACTTCACGCCGGAGCTCGTGGTGCATTGCTACCAATGTGAAAAAGGAAATCCCGACCCGCTCTTCCTCGATTTTAACACGAGTGGAGAACAGAACGACGAAATCACGCTGCCGCCCTTGCGATGCTGGCGGTTGCCGCACGAGTTTTTCGAGGGCGTTTGGGAGTCCTTGCAGTTTGGAGACGATAGTTTTGTCGCTGGTGCTACTCAGAAGTCGAGGTCTGATGTTCTTGGGGGTCCGCAAGAACTACAGCGAGGGCCCCCAAGTCCACCGAGCAATAAGCTCGACGCGTTGAAGCACGAGCTGCTGGAAGCGCTCTATTGCGCGATGTCTTTGTCCCAGAAGAAGATCGACCCGAACTTGGTCCCGCAGAACAAAGTGTTTCTCTTCCACGGCCCACCGGGCACGGGCAAAACTTCCCTCTGTAAGGCGTTGGCGCAGAAGCTCGCAATACGGAGCGAGAAGCTCGGGTTTAAATCCGCGCAACTAATCGAGGTGGACGCGCACTCTCTGATGAGCAAGTGGTTTTCCGAATCCGGAAAAATTGTCACCCGGCTGTTCGAAGCCATCGTGAATTTCGCCGGACAGGAAAGCCAGAAAAAAACCGCATTTTTCATCCTACTAGACGAAGTGGAGTCCTTGTGTATCAGTCGGACGAAAACTTTGGGGGCGTCGGAGCCGACCGACGGCATGCGGGCCGTGAACGCGGTGCTGACGCAGCTCGACCGGGCGCGGCGGTTCCACAACATTTTTGTTTTGGCGACGTCCAATGTGATATGAGATTGCACAACTCGTCCTCCTCCCCCTCATTTGTATGGTATGAGCAGCAATACAGACACAAGCTCAAATGGAGCCTGCGCATGACAAATCTAAAACGGATTGTAGTGCTGTTTGTGGTTCCAAAATTTGTCATGCGAACTGTACTTACAGATTGATACAGACAAGATGTGGATTTGGCTTTTTGCATCACAAATGAGGGGGAGGGGGAGTTGTGCACTCTTATTTGTGAAGGAAGTTCTGGACCCGGCGTTTCTCGACCGGTGTGACTATATCAAAGAGATCCCGCCCCCGAGTTTACGGGCGTGTTTGAAAATTGTGATATGACAGTGCACAACTACCCCTCCCCTCATTTGTCATGCAAAATACCCAATCCACCCTTTGGCTCTTGGCACTGTTGGCATGACAGCTTTCGGATGCCAAAACAGCGCTACAATCCTCTAGGAACTTGCCATGCAGAAGCTGCATCTTCGGCAGCGCTTGTGTTGCTGTTCATGCAACTACACAAATGAGGGGGAGGGGGGGTTGTTCACTCTCATACGTGACCAACGGTGTGCAGGAATTGAGGCAGAAAGGTGTGATCATCGACGCTGTGAAGCCGCGTCGAGGGCCGAACGGGGAAGAAGATAGGACCACGCCGAAAGAGAAGCAGAAACATGTTGGTATATTGAACCGAAACCTGCTGGAATGAACAATCATTTAGAAGCTCCATCACCTTTAGAGGATGTTGGCACGTCGGCACTTGATCTCTTGCAAAACGAGTTGCACAACGGGTAAAGCGTCGTGAGCTAAACAGATTTAACTCGATACTACTACAGGTAGGAAGCCACTCCCGGAGCTGATAACAAGCCAGGTTTTGGCCGCGCTCCGCCCATTTTTCGGCGCCGATGTAGAAGTGCAATACCTGTTACAAGAAGTACAAAATGAAAGCACGACGATAGCGCGAAAGACTTCTTCGAAAGCCCAAGAAAAAGAACTCGACAGCAGTGAAGCTGTAACCGGTTGTGCATCTGCAAAAGGAGATGTAGCAGCTGCAATCGTGTCTCATGGTTCGGGTCAAGATAAATCTGGGATGACGAGCGAAAAGAATACGACCGCTGCAGCCCCGACAACACGAACCACGACAACCGGAACTTCTGCTGAAGAACTACCCGAGGCGGCAGCAACAGGATCTAGTTCTGGACCCATTTTCGCGGGCGGTGGTCTTCTGTTTCAACGTCTAAGTGTAAGTGCTGTGCCGGCAGCGTCAACACCTCTTCTTCCGGCCCCGACCTCTTCTTCCACCTCTTCACCCTCAACCCCCTCGTCAACAGAAACTGAAACCAAACTCTCAGACCGTTGGGTACTTTCCCCGAAACAACTTCTCTTCTCCCCACGACCAAATCATGTTCTAGAAAATTTGAAGGATACGCCCGCAGCCAAGACCGTGAACAACTTGCTCTCACCGATTTCCACGAAATTAAAATCGCACGTCGCCAACATGCTGGACGCGCAGAAGAGAAAAATGGTGGACTTTGTGGTAGCAAAGACTGGCGTTGACGCAGAGGAATTGGGCTTGCTGTGGAAAGAACAGACAAGGGGTAAGAAGAACGAAGGGAATGAACTTCTAGCCTCTTCTAGTTGTACTTCTTTCGCGATGAAAAGCAGCGGATTGGTGTCGTATCAGCAACAGAAACAGCATCTGCAATCCGAGTCGCGTCGCTTATCTACTTCCAGCGCGACGACTCCTAATGTTCTTTGTGCCACCCGGTGCAAGGAGTTGTCCGCCCGGAGGCTGACGAAGTTGCTGAGCAAGGCGTACACGGAGGCAAAACCGAAAATTGCCGAGGATCGGAAAGTGGAGTTTGCAGTGTACATAAATTCGCTTGTGAAGGTGCTGCACCGGTTTTACGAGGAAAAAGTGCTCAATGTTGCGGAGATGGGCGGCGGCGGAGGGAAGTGAAATACGTGTGCGTGGTCTGCGTCCTCGTTGTGTACTAGAAAAGCAAAAAAAATCTAGTGAAAAAATATACGGACATAACATAGCAACACTATGATACATTGAAAGAGTTTTTCCCTCATGTACTTCTCGAATGTTGGTGCAGCCCCATACATAAAGACGATTTAGAAAAGAACATGACTATGACCGAAGATCATCTTCGAAGGCGTTTTTCTTTTTGGCTATCCTCCCGGAAGCAGTGAATTAAATCAGAAAACCAAGAATCCATGTTAAGCGAGTGCCGGCGCGGCCCGGCCGAGGTGGCGATTTTCTTCTTTTGCTGTAGTGCAATTCGCTTCTTTTACACCAGCAGGTCGATTTTATCAAAGCATTGCTTGAAAAGAGAGAACCACACGGACACGGGTACTTACTTACATAATTCTGTCAATATCGCACCTGTGAAGATGAAAATACGACGGCTCATATTAGGTGCCGTCAGGGTGAGAGAGATAGAGCGTCTGATATTTTCTGTAGTTTAGTTTTCGTTTTCACCGATATCATGTTGACCTCTCTGCTCGCTCGTTGCAAACTGCGTGCCAGTTGGTTCTTGCTTTTCCTCGTCTGGTTGTTCCATGGAAGCTGCACGACCACGACGCTAGCGCGAGCTGCAAAACCACCACCGCAGATGAATTTCTGCCCCAAAGTAATTCGGGAGATTCCCCTGGGCCACTGGCACACGCTGAACGCCTACTTCGATGCGACGGATATTTTCGAGAGCGAAGTCACCGGAACCCCGCAACCCGAGGTCGAGAAGCAACTGGGGTTAAGCCGACGGATACCGCTAACCAAGGCCGAGAAGAAACTGAACAAAGTATTGAAGAAGAACACTGGTAAAAAGGTAGGGGACAAAGGTGCTGACGATTCCGATTCGGGCCCACAAGATCTACTACTTCAGCCGGAAACAACAACTCACTTCACCGCGGAAAACCTACTGGCTTTCCGCGAAACCGAGTATGTCAGGACCCTCAGCCGCACAACATTGTTCGGGGCCGCGCTTGCGGAGCTCGACTTCGTGTTCCGCAACAAAACCCTGATCAGCACGTTCTGGCGGCTCGCGGTTGCGGCGGACCGAAAATTCTACAAGGAGGAGATCCAGGAGACGGGCGGAAAACTCGCAAGCGACCTGGCTGCGGAGAAGGACGCGAGAACACAGGTGGAACAAAAACGACAGACGGACGAGCTGCAGACGACAACAACTGGGCAGCAGGGTAATATCGCTGGTGAACCTGGCAACGATCCTGCAGAAAACTACGTTAGCAACAGCGAAGATCATGGAGTTGCAGCCAATGCCAAAAATCCGACCACAGTAGCAATCCCAAGTAGCGACGAGCAGGCTTTGCAGATGGACCAGGAAACCATTGCGCGCGCCCTTGTTCCCGGGTCGGTGGAGTCAATCTTTCTGGGACCACAGGATCGCTCAAAACCCGCTTCTGCCAACATCGTTCTTCCCCCCGCACGCGCCTGTTTGTGGAAGTTTTGGGTGTTGGTCACCCTGCTCACCTCCAGAAACCTTCTGGACCCGAGGCGAGACAACAGTCAAATGACGTTGGTCAACGAGTGGCCGGAATTTTTCGCGGAGAAGTCCGATCACGCATTGTACGCGAATTTAAACTCCGCGGAGGACCGGTTTTTCTCCTTTCTCGTCCGCCGCCTTCGGTGGAACATCGCTGCGCATTTAGCGCTTTTCGCAGAGTTGATCACCCACGGCAAGGTGTCCCAGGACCGCCACCACGTGAAGGGGTCGATTCACACCCGCGGCGCCAATGTGACCGAGGAGCACCCGAGAAGATGCATGGAACACTTGACCGCAGATCGGTTCTCCAGTGTCATGCACGCGTCGTACGGTTCGTTGGATGTGACCCACACCAGGCTCCGATGCAGCAACTACGCGCTGTTTCTTGCGGGATACCCGTCCAGGTTCGGCAGACTGTTTCTCAGCGAAGACGATAGAACGCACCCCGGGCAGACGACGTTTCGCAGCGGCATTCTGGGCGACACAGGCAGGAGGGAAATCGTGACCTACGCGTCGCCTCCATCACCGCGCTTCCACGCGTTCGCGGACTACTACGATTCGTTGTGGGCGCAGGCGAACCGCGCAGCCAGGCTAAACCGGATTTTTTTTGGACAAGCACAAGGCGAAGGATTAGCTGGTGGTGCGGGAGGACGGGATCCATCAAAAACAACCAATTTTCCTGCTACAACTACTGTTGCCACAGCTACTGGTACTGCCGCGAAAGAACCATCGCCGCCCTCATCTTCGTCCATCTCCACGTGGTATATTCTTTTGGAAAAAGCTCGCAAGCAAAACGACCCGACATTCGCTTGGTCGCCCTTTTTCGCAGTTGCGGTCGTGTTGCGCGCGGAAATCCACTGGGGGATCTGGCCGGATTGCTTGACGCGTGCCATCGAGCTCTTAGAGACGGTGTTTTACTTCGAAGCGCCTGAAGACGAAGACGAAATGCTGAAAAGTGCTGCAGGTGGAAGTAGTACTAGTAGTGCGAGCGCTTCTATAGAAACGACTACAGCATCAACATCTCCTGTGGAGGTCTCTCACTACGCCAAGCACTACCCAGCCGTGGGCAACCCACAGGGCGCTCCGATCGTTTGGAAAGAGACGAAGTTCGATTACGGGTTTCTCGTCCACAGCATGGCGCGGATTTCGAAAATATCGAACAAATTTCGTGCCCTGTACGAAAAAGTCTGGAACTTTTCCTACCGGAGGACCTCGGCCCTTCTACTCGATGTGCGGAAACGGTTGGTGGAGCTGATGCAAACCAGCATCCGATACTGGAACCCGGTGAAAGTCCAGCAATTTATTTTGGCGGAAAGAAATAAAAACCAAAACGTGCAGAGGAGGAGCGATGGGCAGACTTCTCATCCAGGTCGTGGCGAAGTACTTCCAGTAGTTTCCTCCCACGAGCCGGCAGAAGACGCGTTCTTGACCCACCAGGCTTTTGGATTCTTGACCACCAAAGGAAAGACTGAAGAGGAGAAACGAAGATTAGAGGCAAACACCGGCGACGCAGCCTTTGAGCCCTGGCGGAAAGCAAGGAGGGCGAGAAACGGGGTCAATCTCGAGTTGAACCAGTGTAGAGGAATCAAGCCCTTCGCGCCAGCAGCTACGGCAGGGGCAGGGGCAGCACCACCAGTAACAGCAAATGACATTGCAGTTAGTAGACCACCACTATCAACAGCAACTTCCTTCTACACCCGTCCGCTGGTCACCCCGGCCTGCAAGCGGACCCGCACCGAACTCGCGGCATCGGAGCAGCTAAATGACGAAAAAGCCCGGCATAACCTCCTGCGCAGCTGGGATTTGTGGACCGCCAGTAGCGACTGGCACTTCCTCGGTTCGCCGCTAGCGTCGTTCGCGGAGGATAACAAAGACGCTGTCTTGGTGCGGGTGTTCGACAACATCGGCACGACAAACCGCATTTACGTCGAGATCGGCGTTGGTAGCGGCCACGAGTGCAACACCAGGTATTGGCGCACGGTTCGCGGTTGGGACGGGGTCATTATCAAGCAAAAAAGTGTTAACGTTAACGGTTATTTTGTGTCATGCATGAGAAATTTCCGCTATCATGCATGCTATGCAATACGAAATTGGGCGTCATTTCTCGTGCATTCCTGAATGCCAAACTCCGTTAACGTTATACACTTTTTGGTGTGATAGTCATGATCGACACTTTGTACGACTCCCCAGGGATCGGTTTGGAGCTGCATTTGGTCGACGAGTATGCATTGCAAAACCAGAAGTATCGTACTGCGTATAATCATTGCTTTCTCAAGAAGAAAACTGCACTTTGTCCTTGTCGTGCAGATTCAGGTAGGAAACCAGATTAGTCATGCCTGGCTGGATGCAAATTTCATACGAGTGCGATACTTTTGCAATGGATAACAAGCACAACCTCGTGGAGATTCTGCAGAACGTCGGAACAACGAGACAGTCCACCTCGGGCGCTGCCACGAAATTGAACGCCGCAACAACCCCATCAAGCATTCTCCTTGACGACAGCCAGACCCTCGGTCCCCGCAGTAGCGCGCCTAAAATCCCCCAGGAATTCGACCTGCTGTCCATCGACGTTGACGGGCGGGACTGGCACTTTTTACGGGCGATTCTCCTCGCCGGCTACCGCCCGCGCGTCATCATCGTGGAGCGGTTTAACAAGTTTGGGATCGAGCATATGCATTGCAAAAGCGTCGTACTAAGTATAAATCGCATGACAAATCGTTTCTACAGGAAAAATGAAAGTTGTCATGCAGATCGAGGTAAAAGAGTAAATCTGTCATGCAAGAGTACCATTTATACGAGCACAATGCTTTTGGAGAGGATTGAGCAGCGCCGATACGCGAAAACGGTGGAGAAAAATCCTGCCCCGATCTACCAGCGCGGCATGGCAGCGGCCCTGTGGATCGACTCGATGGGAAGCTCCGTGTTGAGTTGCAAAGACTTGGCCATGGCCTTCGGGTACGATTTGGTCTATTGGGGCTCGGTGGACTTGGTGTTCGTCCGTCGCTCGAGTTACAAAGCGACGCCCGCAATGCTGTTCCAAGGGCAAGAAGAGGTGGCGGAGCTAGAGGCGAAGGAAACGAAAGCCATGAAGGGCAGCAATGGCGCAGGATCCACACACGCTTCTGCTACAGCCACCGTATCTGGATCAGCACCCTCCTCGGTACTATCATCTACTAGTTCCTCCTTTTGCAACTCGCTCCAACCCATTTCCGTAGACAACACAAAGCACTGGATTGAGACGATCATCCAAACCAGCTGGAACCGACCTCTCAGCGTGCTGTGGCAATACGAGCTTGCAGTAGAAAACACGCCAACGCCGGTGTTGTATAAAATCACGGGTGGCGCACCATTGGACACACCCTTCGAGGAGGTGGAGGCCGTATTGCTGTCTGGAGGAAGCAAAATTCCGACACATGTCCCCGGGACAGGTGCAATTCACACGACCGTGCTGGCGGAGTACGGTATTTTTAAAAATGGCACGGAAGGTTCTAGTACATCATCTTCACAGGGAACTACATCTTCCTCCGCAGCAGAAGTGGATAAGACCTTACATCAACTCCCCTCATACCCTCCAGATGTTCCGCACAGGACTTTCAGTGTCAACGGACAGACGTATCTCATCCGGCCGAGGTACTATTTCGTCAATGATTTGAAGACTTTGTGCCTTGCGTATTTCGACACCGTGCGCGTTTTCCGCCAGCGGCGGCCGGAGAAGCATACAAAGCGGCCCTGCGACTTTCCCTTCGCGGTGGACGAGAGGAAGCCAGACGCCCCTGCGGACGCAGACCGCCTCTGGCCGGCGGGGACGTTCTTTTCACCCGAGGAGTTGCGAAGTTCCGCGGTCGTTATTTAACGAGTGTGGTGGAATTCGAATTGCAGGAGCGGCGGGGGCTTCTGCTTCTGGTTCTGGCCGCGATGAAAATTAATACGGACGTGTGGTCAACAACAGCGCTTGGGAGGCCGGCAGCCCAGGACGGGGCCTGGGAACTGTTTTCCGACCGTCGCGTGCGTAGTGGAATCTGGAACGAGGACCCGGATCATGGTGCAGTTCGGTTGGAGAGCACGACGGAAGTATACGCGGAACAGCCGCATGGCGATGTTGGTGTTGCAGATTTCATTTGCAGAGTCTGGCCGACACTTCTGGAGGACTTGCGGTCCTGCGGAAGATGTGGCTCACGCGCAACGGGCGGAAACGTGGAGTGCAGATGTTGTTCTGTAGCTGTACTAGCGTATTATACTGAATCAGAAACCAAGTTGTGGACGACCCTCGTCTCGCTTGAAAGGGAAATCCTAGGCACCCGAGACCACCACGAGGAGCCTTGTCCATCGGCCATTTCTATTTTCGCTTCTTGGTCTTTAGATCGTCCGCAGACCTGATTCACCGCACTTTGTTCCTACTTGCGGCAATCCACAAATTTTTGTTCAACAGGTCAAACTTACTGCTCGCTAGTCTTCTTGTTAGCCCCGTTACGTGATTCGAAGTACCATTTAAGTACTTAAATCGTTTTCGTTTTGCAATCGCGCGACTCTCTCATCTCTGGTTAGTACTAGATGTAGGATTTTTTCCGACAAGGACGGGTAAATGAAAAAAAGCTAAAATCGTTTGATAGTTACATACTAGATATTTTTCTAGTGGGTCGTGACCCTCCACCATGATGCCGCGCAGCCCTCATTTGTTGGAAAGCTTCTGGACGCATTTCTTTCATCGGTCCCCGCAAGCTTCATCGCCTTTGGCTTCAGGCCATGCTGCTGCAAGAACTGGCAGAGGAGCAATTCCTGGTTTATTTTTTCCTGAGGCGATTTCCTCGCGAGCGCAAGCCGTACTTCGGCGCCTGGTTTTCGGGCCGGACATTCACACGCTCCTCGAGGAGCACGAAAACAGGGGCTTTTCATCCAGTTCGGCAGACCACAGGAGTCCAACCTCGGCGGTGTCCAACGCACGAGGGACTAAAAATAGTCGCGATGGAGCGATGAAACACCATTCCCTCGCCACAACCCCGGGAACGCTGTCCGCATACATCCCCTCTCACATCCGGTCGACCACCAGTGTGGGCACATCGAAATACGCTGGCGGTTGTGGGGGCGTGCCGATGGATTACAGAAATTGCCGGCGAAGGGGGTTTTCTTTTTCATCATCATCCGCTACTAGTAGCTTGTCGTCCAGTTCTACCTCGCTGATGAAGTTTGGAACACCTCCCCCAGTGAGTGAACACGACGGTCACGGTACCTTCCCTGCTTCCACTAACCGTTGCATGATCGACATATGTATCGTTCCCCTCGGGACAAAAGACGTCAGTGTCCGTAACGAAATCGCGGTAGTCGAGAAGATCCTGCGGTCCTTCAGCCCAGAGCTTGAAATTCACCTCCACGGCTACGGCACGAACGTTTCCGGCGACTGGGATTTGTGTATGCAAGCGCTGTATCAAATGTAAAAATGTCTGGGTCTGCGAGAATGCAACTTGTCACGCGAAATCTCAAGCGTGCAAAAATCTGTGTTGCATGATTACCAAAGGTCGTCCGGTTTTGACCAAGTCGGGAGAGAGTTTGTCATGCAGATTAGGCAATAGAAAGGTCTCGGAGAATCTCTCATGCTATGTCCTACATACCAGACCTCACCTAAAAACCTGCATAACAAGTCTGACAATCTTCCAGACCCAGACACTTTTGCAATCCATACGCTGAAAAAGTGCCATGCCGTGTTGCACAACGAGTTGGGGGTGCCGCGCATCACGACGAGCATCCGGCTAGGCACACGGGTGGACAAGACCCAGTCGATTGCGGAGAAAATCACAGCGGTGGAGGAACAGTTGTAGGTAGTACATAATTTTTTGAGCGATGAAGATTTGTTTCTCATCCTTGCTACTGATGCGTCATTCCGCCACTTTGAAAATCCGATTTGTGAGCTCCAAAGCAAAGAGAACATAAGGATCTGCCTCTACAACATAACGCACGAACGCTAAAGAACCGTGGATCTATCACCACTCTTCAGAGCAGCCGCAAACAAAGACACAGATGAAAGGAGCCATATGATTTTTATACGTGCAACCGCTAGTACGACGGGCAAATCAAAATCGTCACGTATACAACCGTGATTGTGCAGCGCCGCGACTACGACGAAACAAAAGGGGCGCATCAAGAATGCGCTCTCACTCACCGATTGATGTTCTTGTACGCTTTCGATTCTCCGCGCGGTCCATCAACGCTCCAGCGTTATATTCCCGTACGTTGACTGACACTTTTTATCTGCCTGGAAAGATCTTACTTCATGATGATCACGCATATAGATTATTCCGAACGCCTGCGACCATGACGCAGAAAGGGTGGCACATCAGCAAGGATCCATTTCTTAATATATCTATAGTTACTCACCTTACGAGCTGCTGTTCTCGACGTAGGATAATGACAGCAGCCTTCTTTGATCTCAAACAAGATCGCGCTCAGTATCTGTAAGTACAGTAAGTAAAAAATGCTATCACTTTCATCAACACTTCAAATTCAATTTGAACCAATTGCCATTCTACCCCTGACAGAGGCAACAACATCGACAAAACAGAGAGAAATTGGCTGACGCACGCACTACCAGCTGAAGCTTGTCACCTAAAAACAAATTAATCGCATCAAAGTAGAGCGCTCCACTTCTTGATGAATAAAGTAGGAAAAAAAATTTTCAGTGTTATCGATAGAAGGAGCAAAGCTTCCGACTTCAACACACTGCGCATTTGAATTTATCAAATTCAAAACTGTCAAACAAGTGGTGAAGCATACCTTCTAAAGCTGCAAGCTATAGGGCTTCTTTTTATCTTTGCAAGGTTTTTTTTTGTGTTTATCAATTTTTACCTGCTTGCCCTCTTACACAAGCACGTCAAGAGCAACTGTGACAGTAGCCGTTACAGTTCTTGGAGCTTGTTACTGTCACTGTGTAGTGCTGTGCTTGCAGGACGAACAGCAGGTATTATATTCTTTTGCAACAATTATTTTTACTCTGTTTTGCCGTTCTTCTTCTAGCTTGTGATCGTGAGATAAGTAAGTTCGTGAAATCCGAAGGGTAAGTAACGGTAAGTAGTAGCCGTACTCTCAACTAGTACACCAGCAAGGTTTATAGTTGAATGATTGCGATTTCTTGGATAGCTGTGTATAGTAGTTTCCTTTTGGTACCAGTCTCAAACGCTTAATGGTCAAATCCACCACCTAAATTGCGTTCAGGTGAGACACCATCTGAATAATATTGCAGATACAAACAAAACCATCAATGCATTGCATTTTATCAAACTCACACAAGAAAGCAGATAGAACTTCTAGTGGACAAGAACAGAACACAACACACTTCTTTTCGACGCTATGCATCACGCAACAACGATTCACTTATCACCACAACAAAACTTCCCTCAGCTTAAAATTTTACCTTAACACAAAAGTTTTCAAGAATCTGTATCTGTTTCAAGATGGGGGGCATGCTATCATCACCCATCGAGGTGGTGCGGCTCCAGCGGCAGCGCGGGCACCTGGGTTCGTGTGCCGTCGCGGAAATGCAGGGTTGGCGAGAAAACCATGAGGATGCGCACTTTTTTTCGCAACCGGACGCGAACGTATGGCGTTCTCAAACGTTACATTCTCAACTGTTACATGATTTGTCATGCAGAATTGCCTTCAGAATCTACACCATCAAGCTGCTTCGCATGACAAATTCTCAGAGGGCCAAGCAGGCCGATACTCGGCGCCAAATCTGTCATGCAAGACGCGCAAGATCTCTCCTATCACTTTTGCCATTCTTGCATCGCAAATTCATGTAACAGTTGAGAATGTAACAGTTGAGAACGCCATAGAACGGGTGGGCGACTTTTGGGGTACTAGACGGCCACGGTGGCTACCGGGCCGCACGATTGGCAGCGGAAAAACTACCCGCCGCTTTGAAAAAAGCAACGACGAAGCGAAAGGTGAGGTTGTGCATGTTGATGCCTGGTGCATATTGATGGTTCACTTACACTTTTGATCAAAAATAAGTAAATATTTTTGTCAAAAATATTAAGTTGTATGCTATTGATGCATGCTCATTATGGTGCTCCTCGTTTTGAGTGTGAGGCAACATCCGCATCATCATGATCAACATTCGTATTTGTTTTGCAATACAACCATACACGAACTTTTATTTGTATTCCAGGCCAAGGACGGCCCCTGCGCAAAGAAGCTCGATGAGGCGTTTGAGGAGGTTGACCGAGAGCTGCGCGAAGAGCTCGTTGGGAGGCACGGGGACCCCGCAGACTCCTCCGGCACCACTTGCGTCGTCGGTCTCGTGAAGTGCACCAAGGAAACCGGTAAGTACAGCTGTTTCATCGCCAACGCGGGGGATTCGCGGGGAATCATCGTGCGGCTGGGCACGGAGTATCAACTGCAAATATGTCTGGGTCTGGAAACTTGTGATGCGTGTATGTAAGTGAAAACAAGTAAGCACACTGTAAAAATGCGCCGCCAAGCATGACAGATTTTCCCGTGGCTCTGTGTTGCGTATTCCGCATGAGAAGCAGCCACTTTGCACGACACAAAAGAGGAGCTCTCCGTGGCGACGCAATACAGAGCTTAGTGTCAACATGCCAGACGAGCATGACAAATGTCGCACTTTTCCAGACCCAGACACTTTTGCACTTGATACGGAGACGCACTTAACAACATCCGCGAATTCCTTGGCAAGATCCCGGGCGGTCTCTACGGAAGTGGAGCCTCCAGGGTCGCCAAAGAAACAAGTGGTAGACGACGATGGTATCGCCACGCCGGACGAGGTGAAGGGCCTTTCCGAGCAAACAGTCATATGAATTGCAAACGTTGTACTATCGTACTTTAATAGTAGTCAACATTGCAATACACGTTAGCTCAGCATGGCAAATGATAATGAAGTTTGTCATACTGATTTAGCTCGGAAATAAGGAACAAATTTGTGGTGCATGATTCCTTGCGACTAGTACTACACGTACGATAGTTTTTATTCCCACAGGATAATTGAGCGCGGTCGTCGTATCAACTGTAAAAATGTCTGGGTCTGGAAGAATACAACTTGTCATGCTGATTTTGGATTCTAAAAATATCTGTATTGCATGAGCAGCAAAGAGAGTCCAAGTTTTGCTACACGGAAAGAGCATTTGTCATGCGGTAAAGGCATCAGGAAGCCCTCACAAAATCTGTGATGCTAGGGCATGCATCACGGATATCAGAAGTCATGCAAAATGTGCATGACAAACCTGCCAATCTTCCAGACCCAGACATTTTTACATTTGATACGTCGAAAACAAAAATAAAAACACGGAAGTGGAATACAAAAGTCCAGATTTGTATGGAAGCGTCAGGATTGAAATCGTCAAAGTTGAAATAGTTTGCGATGCATAAAACGCAACCCACAAAATGCCTGTCTTGCAGAGTAGGCAGGGGAGGCAGGTTGCAAGCCTGTCGCGGGGTAGAAATAGAGCTGCTAAAGTAGCATCACAAAAGGCGTCTTCCTTACCCAAACAGCATGACAAACTGGATTTCGGCTCTAGCCAAATTTGTCATGCACCACTTGAAAACTAGGGACCAACTGGTATCCGTTTTATGCATTACAAATTATTTCAACTTTGTCGATTTCAATCCTGACACTCCCATAATTTGGAGTTGGATAGAGTGCCGGAGAACCCCAACTCCGGAGACGAAGACGGGACGAAGACGACAAAATCTAATGCCGCAAATAATGACTCCTCTTCGCCAGCAGCTTCCGATGGAGGTGCGAAGACGAAAAATAACGACGAAAGCCACGTGGAAGTCCGGCTGCCGCTAAAAACGAAGCCAGCAGGGGATGACCCAGACGAAGATATCTCGACTATGTTCTATGCCGAGGGGACGGCGTCTATTGGTATTTTTATCATGACGAGTTGGCTTTCTCTACTTGTAGACATGATGTAGCTTCTTAACTTTTCTAAAACTGAATTTCATGGTACTATTTATGACCGGACAAAAGTCCTTAATTCCGGATTTTGCTAGCGGTCTTTATAGAAATCCTAGCGGTCCCAGCTTGCTAGCTGACTAACGACAGCGACGCCGTCCGCCCTGGGAATGCACCCACACGCCAACGATTTCAAAGCAGTACACTGCAGCGGTGTGGCTCTTTGCATTCAATGCATTGAGCCAACAACCTTGTTGAGAAAATAGCAAAGGCGTCTGTGCGTGATGGCTATAAAAGCTGCGCAGTCATAAATATCACGTTTTGACACGAGTATGATCGTCATTTTTCTAGCGAACTGGGATCGCTAGAAAATCTATAAAGGCCGGTAGAAAATCCGGAATTAAGCAAGTTTTGTCCGTTCATAGTACTATTCCTATTGTTGGGTTAACTATAAATTTATTCTTGTGTGAGACGCAATGGATGAATTGGAATGCCTGCCTGCTAGTGCTAAGAAGTTGCACCCAATCTCTTTATCCACACGCACAACAGACCACAAGCCAAGCCGCAAATGCGAGTTTGACCGAATCATCAAGGCAGGCGGGTCTGTTTCCGGCATGGACGGGCAGCAAGGGTTTCTTAGCGACTGTCCGCGGTTGGACGGGAACTTGGCGGTGTCCAGGGGCTTCGGCGATTTCCAATACAAGATGGACTTCAAATTGCCGGCCAGTGAACAGAAAGTTTCGTGCCATCCCGAGTTGTTCTCTATGCACGACCTAGACGCCGGGGATCTAGTATTGATTTTTTTTGTTGTTGTCGTAGCCGTAGCATAAGCATGAACTTGTAGAATCTCGTTTCGTCTGTGGCAGCATTCTTATCTATCTCTTTCGATTTGATCAGACCGCCGCAAGTGAAGATGTTGCATTTATCAATTATGATCAAAACGAAAACAAATTTTATCCGATGGGGGACCACTTGCTTCTCAGGTAATTTTGGCGTGCGACGGTATTTTTGACGTGATGAGCAATGAGGATCTGATCAGTTTTGTGGTCGAGCGGTACCACATGCTGCAGCCGAAATACACCCGGCGAGAAGACCTGTTGGCCGAGATCTGCGGTAGGTGTGTGCAGCACTGCCTCGGTAGGGACAGCAAGGACAACATGACCATGATGATCATCCAGCTCGGGCCCCCGCTTGACGAGACGAACTATCAAAGGCAAATATGTCTGGGTCTGGAAGGATGCAACTTGTGATGCTGTATTTGGATTCCAAAAAAATTTGTATTGCATGCGCAGCAAATAAGGATCCTAATTTTTGCTACGCGGGGACAGAGGGCATTTGTCATGCGGAATAGGCATCAACAAGAAGCCCTCAAAAAGTCTGTGATGCTAGGGCGCGCATCACAGACATCATGGCTCATGCTCATGCAAAACGTGCATGACAAACGTCACAATCTTCGAGACCCAGGCATATTTGCATTTGATACGAACTCACCCGCGGCCATGTTTTCGTTCACAAGTGAGCAGCGGAAGGCGAACAAGGGGAAAGTGATCACCCCCGGCACGCCGTCCGCGGCAGCCTCGCCGGCGTCGGCAGTCAAATTGCCGACGTTCGAGCAGGAGGTGAAATTTTTCAGCGCGAGCGAGCAGGTCGTGAGGCAGGGTATCGTCGGGGAGAAGAGGACCCAGGAGACCTACGCGACGTTTTTGGAGTACTGCGAAACCGGGCCGGAACCCTGCCCCATCAACGCCCGAGTCGCGGCGATCTGCCAGTACAAGCCAAAACACCCAGAAATCACGTCCGACGGAGAACCAGGAACGAACGCAGGTTCTTCATCCGCCTCCCCGCACGGAGGGGCAGCTGGTGCCAGTACGGCAAACGATTCGGCGCACCACGCGAAACACCACACGCCCGTGGCAGACCACTCGGCGGGGGCGCAAACCATGCGAGAAAAGCTGCAGCAGAAGATCCAGGCACGGAAGGCCGCCGGCGGGGGAGTCACGTTAAACGGAAACTCAATTTTGAACAAGAAAGCTGCGGCAGAAAGTGCTGCTGCGAAGAACACGAGCGGAACAACTACGTTTAGTGAGAAGGAAAAAGAGAAGGCAGATAACATTGCCAAGCTCCTAAACGCCGCGGCGACTAGTCCAAACGGAACCGGGCCAGCGAGTGGATTCACTTCTGGGTCAACAAAGGCAAAGAATGGCACAGCAAGCTCAGAAAGTGGAAATAAAGAGACCACAGAGAACAAAGAGGATCCGGGCGCGCCTGCAAGAAAAACGCCGATAGTGTTGCCCGACAAGGAGGCGTCATCGGGTTCAGGTACTTTTCTACGTCTAGCTGTAAGAGTGTTGAAATGTTGAGAAACATATCAATGATGATCATGAAACACGGGTTGTGATTCGGTTTGGGTGTATCAACAAAATGCTCGTTGTCGCGTACACGGAGCGAACGAAAGGTGAAGAGCAGACTGAAACGAAAAATATATCTATCGTATCAAGGTGACGAGAACGAATCTCCGGAGTCCACGCCGACCGCTGCCGCTAAACGAGCCGAGAACGGCGGCAAAGCGAATGCGAACAAACGGAAGAAGAAAAAAAAGTAAACATAGTGGTCAGGCTAGTGAAGGACCTTCGGAGGTTATTTATCTCTCAAAAAGACCAGCTACAAAAGCGAACGCGACAAGAGCGACATCGGATAAATCTATTAAGTACATTTGAATTTAGCAAACAACACGTGAAGAAGAAGTATTAAGTCACTATAGAACTCTGTCACTTTATTCTTTTCCCAAGATTATCATTGTAGCATAGCAAATGTCGGCGTGTCCGAAATGAATCATGTCGAAAAATGCAATGAATATTAACTACTTCGTTGAACGGCCATTGGGGTGACGGGCGCGTTCAGCGTAGTTTTTTTATCCTTTTTTCAACCAAGTTTGATGCTGCCGAGCTCGCGCAGAATAAATCGGCACAACTAGTAGTACGCGGTCGTACCTTGACCTTGTCGGACAACCGCAGGAACCCGTAGTGATGTCGTCGCAAACGCCAAGCTTCATCGCCGAATTTGCTTTCTATGGCAAGAAGCAAGTATTTTCGGAAACGGCTTGCATATCTTCTAAGAAGATAGATCCTTAGTATTCTTTCATATCCAGCCGACAGCCATAATATGACGAAATATGGAGAAGTAAAAATGGGGGGATCTGCCGCGCAGTTCCTTTTTTTTGGTGCCATGGAGGAGCACTAGCACCCAGCGGAATGATCTAGCAGCAGTACTTCTAGTGGACATTACCCACCATGAACAGCTCCTGTTTACATCATCGTCATCGAGACAGGATTCCGTAATTATGCTCGTGCTCCTCCCACTTCCCTACTAGTAGCCTTTCTTGATGCAAAAGCTCCTACTCGCGGCTCTCAAGGTTCATTTTGGGAAGTAGTCGAGTAGTGGTGTTCAGGCACACAGATATCATGTCAATGGGTTCTACAGATTTGTCGCTCTCGCCAAGAACATCAGCCATCTTTTCATTACGACATGATTGGCCTGTATTTCAGTAAGAGTAACACTAGCACAAATATCAACGACTGAATGACCTGCAGAAGGCGGACACCACCTTCCAATAAGAAAGCCCCTTCTTGTTGACAACCACTAACCCAAGCGAAGCCAACATCTCTTGATGACCTTTTTGGTTTTGCTCACGCTCTTAAGCACACAACACAACTCCAACTCCTAATGCCGCAGAATAAAGTAAAGAACACAGCATTTTTACTTTGCCCTCAGACATCAAAAAGTCACCTCAAATAGAATCAAATCTGTATTTCACTTTGTAAAAGTGTGCATCATCATTCTGCTGTTTCTACTGCTGTCATGAAGGGCCGTTTTATTTTCTCAGTGAATGAACAAGGAGCGGCACCGTTGATTTTTTCATCAAATGAAAACCTTGCTCTTGTATGCTCGTTGTGAAAGTACTATCATTATCATGACCATTATGAGGTATTTTATTGCCTGTGCTTAGTTGTTTCTGGCTACGAGTCATGCGCAAGAACTACGCAAGTATGCAGTTTGATGATGAAAATGAAGTCTATCAGGCACCATCTACCCAGCAGCACAAAAATCTTTTTCCACCATCCATCTTGTGAAGATTCTTGCAATAGCGATTTTCCGTTGTACTCGACGGATGAAAAGCATGCATCTTCAGAGAGCAGCTGCAATTCCATGATTTCCAATCGTATTGATTGGACATCAATGGCGCTAAAAGATAACGGTCACACCACATGCATTGATATTCAAATTAAAACTTAACAAGTAACTAGTATGGGGGGGTGATGAAAGACTCACCATTTTTTTTCGTCACAGGAGTCCGGAGGGCTGTGGTAATGATTATCCACCATCGGATATTAGTACAAATACAAAAAGTGCAGATAGAAGTTGAATTAGAACTACAAATTACATCAAAAAAAAAACGGAAAGCGCAACAACACTCAAGAACACGTTGAAGATCTGCAAAAGCGGCACATCGAAGCACGCAATAATGTGGGGATTTGCCAACTCCTACGTTCGGCAAGTCATGAGAAGTATGATGCATTGGTTGCTCGGGAAGGTTAAGGTAAATGAAAGTACAAGTTCTGGTCGACACAACTCCAACTGTAAAAAGGGTCAAGCGGAAGCCTATGGCTATGCTGTATAATTTCAAGAAAACTGCGAACAAAGGTCGTCAAAGCCGCGACTAAACTCTTACTTGAGCAGGAGCTAAGTACAGCTCGCCCGGCAGCAGGAATAACAGCCAGTTGTTCAAACTTGAGTCGTTCAGGCACTAGTGCATCCTATTCCTAGCTTCGCGAGCAGGACGTCCCATACTTTCTAAGTTTCTTCTTTTTTTCTTCCTCCTTCATCGGTTTTTTTTTCTCGTTTTTTCTGATTTTGGTTCAGTAAATTTGTTAAATTCGGCTGCGATTCTTTTTTTGATTTTGGTTCCGGTTTTGCACAGAGTAGGTTGTAAGTATGTAAAGTATGCTTTGCGTCCCTGGTCGACGGCGAGTTTGGAAATAGGGAGTATTAGCTTTGTATATTTTCTTGAAATCAAAGGTAAAACTCGATGGAGTTCAAGACTTCGGTTCTTCTATTCGTATAAGTCTTGCAAGAAGTAGGTGTCTTCTGGTAGTCCTTCAAGAGTATTTCGAAAGGCTTTTCTGAAACGTGGTCCTGCTCCAAGTTTAGTAGAAGGTACTCCGATAGAGGATATTATCCGCAAAACTACATCAACATTCACCTCGCTCAGCAGCGACATTAGTGTCCTCACAATCTTTCGCACATAAGAATGAGCAAACCTGTTTCCGTCCGATGGTCCGGCGTGAAGGCTCCCGTGGGAGCCGGCGGCCGGATCAGCAAACGAAGTCGCACGTTGTCCAAGGACAGCCGTCGCGGCACTGCGGTGCCCTTGGATCAGAAGGTAAGTTCAAGTTGATGAGCGGGTGCACAAAAGTAAATAGGTCAGTCTTTGTGGTTGTGTGTCGAGCTCGAGAAGCCTCTACTGTTGCTCGAAGATGAAGATAAAAATCGAATTGGACAAATCCCAAATCAATCAAACTAAATAGGTTTTCTGCCTCCAGCTCTGCCCCGGCAAACAGGACCGCGTTGCTGTTTCGTATGGTGACGGCGAGATCCGGTTGTTCAACGTGAAAGACGGCGAAAACACCACTGTCTTGAACGCCGTCGTCCGCAATTTTAAGCAACAGGAGGTGGATTTTTTAGATCAAGCCGTCACCGAGCAGATGCGGTTTCCGATCACGATGCTGCGGTGGAAGGACGACAATGTGCTGATCTCGGTCTCTCCCGCGGACGACGGCTTGGTCCAGTTCTGGGACTGCAGTTCAACCGCGGAGGCGAAGCCCGCACTCTCCTCGCCGAGCAAGGCGAAGCTGACCGCGAGCGGGCACCGGATCCCGGACCGGGAGCTCTCTCGCTTGACCGAGCTGAACAACGCCACGCAGGTGCTCGATTTCGCCCGCAAGGGCCGGTCGTTCGCGACCGGGGGGGCGGACGGGAAAGTCCGGGTGTACGACGCGAGCTACAGCTACGGCGAGTTGCGGACCACACTGGAATCCCGCACCGAGACCCACAAGTCCGGGCACAGCAGCAGCATCGTGGCGCTCCGGTACCACAACACGGACGTGAACTTTATCCTGGGTAAAAACGTCCCCACCCCATAGTCAAGACGGGAAATCTGCTAGACAAATCCACAAGGCTTGGCTGTTGCGCATGACAAATCTGGCCTCGTAGTGTGATCCTGTTTAGCTACTTCACCAGCATCGCAAACCTAGCGCATCATGCTGATTGGAGCGCGACAAACTCCGAATCACGAATAGAAAGCGCTTCTCATGGGGCTCCGCATGAGAAACATCTTCAGCATGCAGAATTGCGTTACAACTATGGGGCGGGGAGGTTTTTACCAATGATAAACTTGCTCCTGTCCGCGGGCATGGACAATCTCGTCCATCTGTGGGATCTTATCCTGTGCAAAAGTATCGCACTCGTAGTTGTAATTGCAATCATGCATGACAGATTACCCATATTAGGCAAATCAGCATTACAAATGTCACTTTTCTTTTTGAAAACCTTTGTAATGCAATGGATACCAGTACGAGGCTTTTGCATTTCATAAGTCTCCTGAAGGAGCAACCGATCAAAGTCCTGTACGGTCCGACGGTCGGTGCGGACGGCATCGACTACGGCTTTCACGGGCTGGAACTCTTGACCGGGAGCTACGACCCGCGGAAAGCCATTCAAATCTGGGATTTGAACAAAACGAACGGTAGCAGTGGTCTTGGTAGTGCTGCAACAACGACTTCCATGTTGGTTTCCTCCCCGGTAGTTCCGGAAATATACGCTCTGGCGCATCCGATGAGGGAATTTGAGCGGAATTTCGTGGAATTTCTCGGGGAAAAAAAAACTCTTAGCGCCGGAGCCGCAGCGTAGCTAACATCCGCGCGGTCGCTGTGTGAAAGATGTTTTCGCAGGGACAGCAGTCGGCGTGTTCTCGGGCGCAGGCTATCGTGGTAGACTACCCGCGTCTTGTTCTGTCCAAATATGGGGGCCAATGATAGCAAGCGTGAGGAAACAGACAACAACGCCGTGCTGTTGAGGGTAGTCGAATCCCCATAGCATGAAGCTTATATCTTGTGCCAATTATTCGCAGCCCTGGACCCGAACTACCCACGCAGGGCAAAGCTGTAGCTTTTTCGTCTGCTGGACCTATTCTGGCACCCGGTGGCGGAGTGTGCCGCTTGGGTGTCGTGCCATATCGGATACTTGTGTCCTGGACTTTGGAAGAGTTCTTGTGCTGTCTTGTGGTTGCTTCCGGGTGGGTCGCGACCTAGGTCGCGACCTAGGTCGGAGGTCGTGTTAGTCCTCTGGGTTCCCTCTGTTTGACATTTGCCAGAAATTTATTTTCTTTTTGTTTTCCTTTTGTAAGAAATTTGTTTGGAATTCATTTGGAATTTATCTGGAATTTGCCAGTCGCGACGCTATGACGAAACTCCAGAATTCTCTGAGCGAAATTCCAAACAAATTCCAGACAAAATGCGGAAAAGTTGCTTAGAATTCCAAGCAAATTCCTAGCAAATTCCTCCATGTTGGTTTCCTCCATGTTGGTGCAACAACGACTTCCATGTTGGTTTCCTCCCCGGTAGTTCCGGAAATGAAGAAATCCCCGAGTAAAGGCTCCTCGCCGAGCAAAACGCCGTCGAAGAACCGGAATAAAACTCTGGATGAGGATTTGGAAAACGACAACGAAACCAACATGCAACTGCTCGCCTCCTTTACCTGGCCGCAGAGTTTGGAAAATAACGAGGGGGCGGATGAAGACAAAGAGCAGAAAGTATTAAACGAGTCGACGAACAACTGTGGTGTGAACAGCGTTTGCTTCTCCGGACGGTCCAACTACATCCTCGCCACGGCTTCCTCCACTTTGCGGATTCTGAACCGGAAGACAGGAGATGTCGTCGCCGAGTACGAACATGAAAACTTAACAACCGACCAAGACAACCCCGCCGCTGCCGGTGCCGAAATTCCGAAGATCACGACGTTGACGCTGGATGCGGACTGTGACAACTGCTTCATCGGCGATACCGACGGGATCATCCACTGCTTGACCGTCGGCGAATTTCTACATGCCATGGGGAACGAGTCGAAAAAACGGTCGAAGGAGTACGTTTCTGGGGCGACGCCGCTCTCGTCGAAGCAAAATTCGAAACAGCGAGAAGTGGCGGAGGGTTTGTTTGGAAGTAGTGGCGGTAAGGCGGTTGCGGGATCTGCGGAGGACCTGGCGTCGAAAACCCTGCTGACGGGTGGGAATTGAGGAATGTGACAGGGAGAACGTAGTACTTAAGTTGCAGGAGTACATTTTCGCTGCATACTGTAGTTGTTGTTGAGTCTGTATTTGAGCAAGTGCTGGACGAAAATTCCGCTCTTGCAACATGTCACTGATCATTGTCTTTTGCGTGTATATATGCATATATTCAGAATTTGCGATGAAGATAATAGTATAAAAAATTGATGACCACATTCATATACTTGGCGGCTAGCCGGAATAGAAATGTAAATGAAGAAATATGAAGCACCGAAAAAGAAAAAAAAATATCACCAAGACCACTATGAATTGATGTCATTCTTGTATGATCATAGCCCTGTTGGGAAAGTTTTGTATACCTAAGCATAAGCTGAATAGAACTAATTCATGATGACACTGGTAAGTAATCACCACGTCAATCTCAATGTTAGCGTCTCCTCGGGTCGCCGCATTATTAAAAAGGAAAGCAAGGGTTGCGATTAAGATGAGTCGCAGCGCTTAAGAAGATGAATGTAGAGAATGCTTTATCGTGTTCGTGGAACCACGACACCACGTCCGCAGGTCGCGGTCGCAGTCTGTTGTCATTGACGCTTTTTGTTGGAGCGGAGTAACAACTAGGGCAACTAACTCGGGTCCCCGAGTTAGTCGTCCGGCCGGCCGAATCCGATCGGCCGGACGACTAACTCGGGATCTCAAGTGCGAAAGTTTTTCGGGCGGCCGAGACTGGTCGCCACGAGTTACCTAGCCACGTAACTCGTGGCGGCGAGTAGCGAGCAGGCAACTCGTGCTGGCAAGGGTCGGCGAGCGCACAGCCGGTTGGTTACAGCAGAAAAACCCTATGCAGATTTGTGCTTTTGTGCATACTATTTTTGCTTTTGGGCCCTTTTTTGAAAATCGGCGGGGCAACGTTTTCGCTTTCTTGGCAACGCACCCGGTGCCTGCTTTGTCATGGCGAAAATTCCTTGCCGCGAAGCTAACATTTATGAAGCCCAACAACTTCACACGCTTTCCTATGAAGCGAGTTTTTTACCGAAAACACAAAAATTATGCGCAAAACCGCGCGAATTGCATATGTTGTCAAGACGTTTTCAAAGCACACCTCTGACCGGAGTCGTCGGCTCCGGTCAGAGGTGTCGCTATATAGAAAAACTTTCGCACTTGAGATCCCGAGTTAGTTGGCCTAGTTGTTACTCCGCTCTTGTTCTACTTGCGCTTGGTGCGGCCGTTTGTACTGCAAAACCTCTCTGCACCGACAAGCAGCGGGGGCCCCCTTGCTTTGGAATGCTCCGGGGTGTTTACCCGGGTCCGCCGCTTTGCGGAGCGATGGCCGACCCGGCGCCCGAAGGTGGCGGGGTTCGGGGGTTACCGATTCGCGGCGCCTCGGCGCGAGAGCTCTGCGAGGGCGTGGCGGTGGCTTTCTGGTGGCCTGCGCCAGCCTGCGGCGAAGGTGTCGCGCGAAGTATATAGCGCCGACCCCTTCCGAGGAACGCCCGCCGGCGCGATCTCCTGGCCGGGCCATCCAGCAAGCTGCATGAACCCGGCGGCGCGCCCCCCTGCGCGTAGTGCACATGCGTGGGCACTCTGCGCGGCCCGAGGTCCCGCGCCCCACAAGCGCCCGAGGGACGGCGTTCATTCTGGTCCGCAGCCGTAGGCTTTAGCGGGGCACCGCTTCGCCGGCTCCCCCCTTTATTAATTTTTTTTTCAACCCGCAGAGGAGACAGGCCAAGGGCGCCGTGACGTGCCTAGCGCAGTCCGCCCTTCGGGCGTATTGCCTACCCACCGGCGGGCGGCGCTGCGTGTTTCGGCAGCCCCCCTTGCATGGGGTGAAGAGTTTCAGTCCGAGTTCCGGACTCCGAAAGCGGGCCCGCGCGTGTTGTGGCTGAAGCGCCCGGCCCCCTCTTCCGGCCCCCCCCGCTCCCGCAGGCACGCGGCCGGAGGGCCCGCGGCCTCCCTGCGCAGCTGGGTGGCCCGCCCGCGTGGGGCATTGGCCCCCCCCGCGGGAATTCTTTCGGGGCGCTTGGGGCCGGCGGGCAGGGCCGCATCGGGGGCGGGGGGGCGCGCCCGCCCTTTATTACGAGGGAGGGGCGCGGTCGGCCGAGAAAGACTGGATGCCCGGCAGGCTGGATGCAAGGCCAAAGGCAAAGGCGTGGCGAGCTGCGCGCCCCAGCCGCCAGCACAAGAACGGCCGGCCCGGCCCGCTCCGCTCGTTTCCTTCTTCGCCTCCGCCCCTCTCTGGGTGGTGTGTGGGGTTCCGGCGTAGTTTTGTGGGAGGGCGCGCGGCGCCTTTCCCGCCCTCCGTCAGTCTATCTTGGGCCGGCCAAACTGCCCGCGCGTGCGAAGGCGCCAGCCCCCCCTGTGGGGGACGCAGGCGTCCGCCGGCCCCCGCAGTGGGCCCGCCCGCCGGCGGGCCCGTGGCGGTTGTGTTCGCAAGGTATCAGCCCGCCCGCCTGGATGCCCGGTTCCTTCTGGTTGGTTGTCATGGTGCCGCTGCGATACATAGTCAGTGACTGGTGGGTGGCGCCCGCCCTCGCACGAAAGTATTGCGCGCAAAGCCCGGGCCCGAGTCTTGTGGCCGAGGGGGCAAGGCGCGTGGAACGCCCCGGCAGATGCGCGCAGCGGGGCTCGCCCGGCGTCCGGCGGATTACTCTGCGGTTGGTGGTTGGGCAAAGATTGGACACCGTGCTCGCCGCGGTTGTTTTTCTCATACATTCATATTCGTATTCCTACCTAAGCTAACGGCGTCACCCATTAAGGCCGAGCTGGTCAACGTGGTGGCCCCGCTTGCCAAGCAGTTGTTGGTCTGTCTGTGTTGTGTTCCCCCGCCTCCGTCTCGTTTTTCAGCATCCCAGCAGCAGCAAGCGTAAGTACGCATAAACTTAAACGTGGCCTCGAAGCTGTTCTTGCAGCGGCAACATTCCGAGCTAGAAGGAATGTTGGCCGAATGCGTCACAACCATCGTCAATGACTAGGCCAGAAGTACGCCCAAGGAAGATACTAGAATAAAAGCAGGATCAACTCCACATAAAAAGGGGCACTTCAGCACTATGAATATGTTAGTTTGTGCCTAGAACTAGACTGCTTCAAATCGGCGATCCTTTAGTTACCGCCATCGCTGGCGCTCGTCAGGAGAGCTTCGGGCAAAATTAAAACGAGTACGTTGGCGCAATTCATCCTCGTCGGATCACCGGCCGCTTGTTTTACCATGGCCTCCGCATCGACAGCAGTGACTCTCGGGCTCGGAGAGTCCATTCCGTTTTTCGGTTGCAGCGACCGCATGGATTTGGAGTTGATGGCGGTACCCAGCGCCAGATTTGGTTTTTTCCGTTGCAACTGCCGCACACGTGCGAACTGGCTCAACCCACACCTCAATGGCTCGCATCTGGAATGTGTAGCGCACATTCTTCCTTTCGATTTCGTCGACAAGGCGCTTCTCGGAGCGGAAGAACAACCGCAAAAACAAGTTGCGGGCCACATAGCAGCAGAAACTTCGTCTGAAACCGCTGACATATTAGACATTGCGTCGCCACAACCCAACTTCGCAACCTTGGTCTTGGGTCAAGTTCTTTCGGAGTTTTCTACAGAACAAAGTCTACATCAGACACATGCCGGTGCCGGATTGCGGCATAACGAACTTCCCGGTCTATTCCTGAGAATAAGGGACTTCGAGAAAACGAAAGTTGGAGTTGCGATTGAAGACGTGGATGCTGTGGAAAACCCCGCTCTTGCACAAGACCAGAATGCACAGGGCACGGACCCAGCAACTTCTCTCCCGACAGCACGCGTGGTGTCCTTTCGCACTAGTTCGAGCGAAAAGTCTGAAACCTATCGCTACATCTTCACACCGGACGAGAAAGATCTTTTTGGCCCAGACGGAGAACTAAAACCGGAACGCACAGAGCCGCTCATAAAAGAAACGCACCTGCGGGAGGCGATCTTCGGAGGTCCTGGTGTGTCAGACGGGACGGAAATAAACAAAAGTCAAACTGATGCTCTTGAAAACGCTGTCTGCGTTTGCATCGACGTGTGTGACAAGGAAGTTCTAACGGATGACAATACCCTTTCCAACTTTGTGGAAGCCGGCGATGGCGAACCCGAAGCGAGCGGTGAAGGCGAAGACGCTGCAGTGAAGAACACCGAAATACTGAAACAGCACCAACATCGTCTCCGGACTACTCACTGGGCGTATCTGACGAACGATGCGTGTGAGTTTCTGCGAAACACGTTCCCGCAAATGCGCGTTTTGTTGATCAACCAGGTCAGCGTGGAAAGGGAGACGTCTGGAGGCGGCATGATGAACCACCGGCTGTTGTTCGGTCTGGATCGGGAAAACGACTTGTCGGAAGCGGATATGGAAGTGTCAGAATCGAAATCGACAAAGTCGAAAAATTTGCGATGCACAAAATCGATGCCAGTTGGAGCCTTAGTTTCCAAGTGGCGCATTACAAATTTCGGGACCACCAAAATCCAGTCTGTCATGCTGTTTGGGCAAAGCAGACTGCTCCTGTCATGCTACTCTGGCAACACATTGCATACCCCTAAGCAGGCTCACAATCGGTCTCATTTGCCTGCTCCCCAATACAGGCCTCGCGCGCCCTACATTTTATGCATCACAAATTTTTCGATTTTGTCGATTTCGATCCTGACACATCCATAGCGGATGTGCGGAAAATTCTTCCGAACAGCTTACTGGCATCGAAGAATGGTGAAGGAGGTGATCATGACGGCGGTGGTTGTAAGGCTGATGTTTTGTCTAACACTCCGCCATTTCTGATTGGCGAAGGGTTTAGCTTCAAGAACTTTGATGTTAACGTCGGGGGAGCAGGTTCTTCGGCTTCGCTTGTCGCGGTCTCGTTCGAACCTTATCAAGAGCCAGATCTTTCGTGCACTACAGAAACCCCGAAAAGGATGCCAATGCAGTACTTGCAACGCGATGTGCTAGCGGTGAAACGCTGCGAGGTGCGGGAACTACGGGCAAATAAACCTGAAATATCCTTTTTACCTTCCGTGGCTGGAGCAGCACGAACAGCTCCATGTGGTCGTCATGGGTGATCGTTATTGGTGCCATTTGTAAAGCCTGTGTTGCGGAAATTCGAAAGTAAGTCTCGGTAAAGAAGCGTACTTAGTCTATTCCAGTATTTGTTTCAGGCTCTTCATAAAAGTACAGAGCGATCGGTGAAAATTACACAAGCAGTTACTCTCCATTGAAATCGGTGGCTGCGCCTTCCGTATATCGGTCTAGCTACTCTTCTCGGTGGCAGTGGCACTGCAGACGCGAATCTTGAAAAACCAAAAATGACCGAGCAGGAATAAGTACTTGGTTACTCTGCGACCTCTGTGTCGTTTCATTCGGTGATTATCTTCGTGCACAGTCGGGCCTTCGTTCTGTGTAAAGTATCTATCGTGAAGAAGATGGCTGGCCAGATAGTTCGTCGCGGTTTCTCATCGTGTATCAGTATGGCTGAAGATTTGAAAGCGTCTACGATCGCGCTGATCAGCGCAATCGAACAGGAGGCGTCTACCATGGACGAGGCGTTTCAGTACCTGTATTACGCCTTCTACGACCCAGACCACGATTTTGCGGAAGGTATAAACTATTTATACGTCCGAACAAGCTTCTGCTCGTGAAGTAGATCTATCGTGATCGTCTTTGTGGATCGATGACGATTAGGCATAAAGACGAGGACACCAAGAAATTCATCGAAATGAAAAACCCTTTATTCATCACAGGTCAGCCCCTGGTGGACGACTTTCGCGCGAAGGCCGCGGCTTGGGATGGGGACGGGGATAACTTCAAAAACGCCCTCTACAACGCCTTGAAGGAAATGCCGGAAGAAGCGACCAACCGGGACATTGAGACGAAAGTGAACGAACTCCTCGGGTTGGACAAGGACTTGATCGGCGGCTTCATCTATCCTGTGCAAAAGTATCGTACTCGTACTAATCGCAGTCATGCAAGACAAATTTCTTCTTCAAGCAAAATCAGCATGACAAATTCCGTTTGTCATGCTGACTTAATTTGTATTGCAATACTACGAGTGCGATACTTTTGCAGTTCATATCATCGAGGGGGCGGTCGACATGGCGTTCAACAGTTTCTTCGGATGAGATGAAGTCGGGTTATTTTCGTCTTCAAAACACATGTGAATAAATGTATGCGTCAAAGATTGGTACACAAATCACCTAAATTGTACAATAAGCTACACGCGTGAGCCGCGTGTGGTCAAGTTATTTCTAGTGTCAACTAAAAAATGCATCCAGAATGTAACAAGCGGTAACAAGAAAGGACACCGTGTGCGCTCCATTGTCATTCATTTGGAAGTTTCCACTCCCCGACGAACAAGAAAAGCACACGTTGATGGATTGTGCTGACGTGCATTTTCCCTAAGGAGCAGAGTCCTTTCGTCATTCATCGTGTTTTTTTTTTCTCTTTTTTCCACCCTGGAAGAGTGCCCTCGTGCTCGTCCTTCTCGTTTCCTGAAGAGTAAAAACTACGCAAACGTCCCACAGAATAAAGATATCGCCCGTAGATCAGCCTCAGGACGAACTGGATCAACACGAACACGATCTCGAAGATCATAAGATTTGATGAGGTCATGCTGTGCGCGGTGAAAAAGAAGAGATCAATTGTATCTAGAGGGTGCGTTGTTCACTGCTTCTACTGGCGAGCTTTTCATCTTGTGAGCGACTTAGCCTTTGTCGTGCTGTTCGATAGTCGATAATGATAGTGCATGGCATGGTGCAGCACCACCCCCGTCGGGGAAATCATTCGGTTCTGGTCCTGAGGATAGCCCGGCGACCTCCTCGACCTCGAGCGTCTTCAGGTGAAGCTGCGGCGTTTGTTCCGATTGGGATTGCTGCGGCGAGGAGACCAAATGGAACTGGTTCTGATGCCGCCAATGTTCCATCATCAACCGGGTCGTCATCGTCGGTTCTTCAGTCGACCACAAGGCCTTTCGCATCGCTGGCAACAAGATCGTCCACAGGAACTGCAGCTCACATAGGGACGAGGTCCAGCGCTAGTAGTGCTAGTGGCAGCTCGTCTTCCAGTTCCTCATCCTCGGCAGGTCTGGATACGCGTGACGCACGCGCGCGTGGGATGAACTCTGGTGCAACTCCCGCGAACCGCAAACACGGCGCTGGCCCAGCGACTATGACGGACGAGAAAAGTAGGACCCAGCAACGGAATCATAAACGCGGTCGTCACGACAGTGCTGCAGCTGCTGCTTCGAACACAGCAGGCACCGCTTCGTCGTCCCGACAGAACAGGAGCAATCGAAACCAAGAAGACCAGACCGACTCCTTCCTGAGTCGCATGAGCGGCGAAGCGCTTGCCCGCTTTGCCTTCCGCTGTGTCCGGGAGCAGCGTCGTGACCCGATTTTGTGGCGGAAAATTGCAGCCCGGACCAAAGACGTGGCGGACACGTTTACGCCGCCGGACCTGGCGAACATCGTTTTCTCCTTTGCGAAGCTGCGGCTGCGCGACAAGCAAATGCTGGACAAGCTCGCGCAGGAGGGGTGCATCTTGCTCCCGCAGATGCAGACCAACGACGTTTGCAAATTTCTGTCCGCCTTTGCGCAATTAGACGTGAGAAAGCCGCTGTTGCTGAAACTGGCCGTCCGGGAGGTGGCGAAGCGCGGGCACGAGCTGGACGTGACGCAATTGGCGGAGTTTCTGCATGTCTTTTCCAAATTTGATGTGACAAAGCCGACAATCAAGCTCTTATCTGTCCTACGGAACAACATCGCCTCGAAGCAGTGGAGCATCGAGGAGTGCCAAAAATTGCCACTCCTCTCTATAACCTGCTCAGGTGTTACAATCTCAAACGTTACAATAGAATCTCGAATTTGTGTTGCATGATGAGCACGACAGACTCGCGCAGCGTTCCACCTTTTGCGATACAAATTTCGCCAGATTGTAGTGCGGTTTGGGCCTCCGGAACTTGTCATGCGCAATCCTATGAGAGTTGGCTAGATCATGCACTCTCGCATCACAGATTTCCATATTCTAGTGTAACGTTTGAGATTGTAACACCTGAGCGGGTTATACTCTCGACCCGGTCCACGACAGGCAAGCACGCTCCGTTTAGCTACACAAAAGGTGCGACAATAGCCGGTACCAATATCGGCGAACAAGACCGAAATCGTGGTCGGCAGCTGGGTCGAAGTTTGGCCACGGTGTTCCACAGCATGGGACGATTGAAGTACCGCGACGAAGATTTGCTGTCGACGTTAATCCGCCCGATGGCGAGGAATCTGCCACTCCTGGAAACGACGACGATCGCGACCATCGCGGATTCGGTGTTGCTGTTGAAATACTGGGAGAACGAGTTTTTTGTGAAAAGGCTCACGGAGGAGATTCTGCACAGGTGTAAAGAGCTATGACTGTGCACAACTCTCCCTCCGCCTCATTTGTCATGCGCAAACCCAAATCCAAGTGCTTCCCTGTGGCACTGTCTGCATGACAGATTCCGGAAGCCCAAACAGTACTACACGAGGCGCATGAATTTGTCATGCACACATTCCACGTGTGCTGTTGTTTGTATTGCTGTTCATGCCATGCAAACGAGGGGGAGGGGGAGTTGTGCACTGTCATAAGAGCTGACTGTGGAGCCCAAAGCCCTGGCCACGGTGCTGCAGGTCTTGGAGCAGTCCCCGTTTTTTCAGCAATTTTGGATTGACTCGAGGACAACAACTTCATCATCGTCTTCAGGTAGTGGTAGACAGAAAACGCTTCCAAGTTGTATGAAGCGAAGGACACCTTTCGACGGAATCGCGATTGCTGAGGATGTGCAGAAGGTTTTTCTCACGCTTCTCGAACTGCTCCCCAACAAACTCCCCCACCAGCGGAATCAGTGGGATCCTAAGATTTTGGCCCGCATCCTCCGCGCGTACGCGAGGTTTCGACCTGAAGATTTGTTGTCACCGAGTACTAGCTCAGAGGGACAAGCAGCAGAGCAACTAACCGAAAGCAAGAACGAATCCCCACCACCGCAAGTCGAGCCATTGTTCCGTCACATCGGGGACGTTTTGGCGCTGAAAGGCCCGAGCCTCGACACAAATACCGTGGTCACCGCCTGCTGGAGCTTCGCGCAGCAGGGAATTTCGCACGGTGTGTTCTTCTACAACGTACCCAGGTTGTTTGCGTCTACTTTTGAGGAAACAGACAGAGACATGGAAGACGGTGCTGCTCAGAGAAGAGCAGAAGCTGCAGCTCTTCACGGCCCGAAGAAAAACCAGCCCTCAGGAGCTTGCTCCACCGCGCAGCTGATTTCCATCGCCCATTCGTATTCTCTGCTCGGCATGGCCAACACGCATGTGTTTGACGCACTGACGCTGAAGCTGTGTCACTACTACCGGATAAAACAGAACGTTCTCTCACTGGAGAAAACCGGACCGATGGCTGCGATGCTCGCAGATGGCAACAACTACGGTGGTGAGTCATTGCCACCAGGGAGTAAGATTAAGGAGCTACACAAAAATCTAGAAGGAACATCAAACCGAGACGGACCGGAAACCGAAATCAAAAGGACCAACGAGCGCAAGAAAAATCTCCTACCCCTCCGCACCCTGCTCCCGTGTCTCCAGGCGTACTTGCGTGTCTCTTTAAACGAGCCAGCAGTGTTCCGGGAAATTGCTGAAGATCTTGTCAGCGCGAAGAGAAAGAAGGAGCTGATGAGAAACCGCTTGCCATTTTGCGTCGAGGTTTTGCAAGTGCTCCGCGAGGTGGGACAGTTGACGGACTCGGTGCGAGAGCGAATGGACATAACGGTGAAAGAGATGCAGGAATTTGACAAGGGGAAAAAGATGAAGAAGTTGGCAGGTTCTACAAACAAAAGCAAAAGGGCTTTTTGTCCCACTTTTCTTTCAACTGCGAAAAATTCACCAGTTCTGCAGTTGTCACCAGCAGATGATATCAAGGACGGCAGCAGAGATGGCAAAAAAGGTGGCGCAGACACCTCCGAATCCACGCAACGCAACCCCATGATAACTTCACTTCAATAAAAGAACGAAGCAGAGTCCCATGCTCTATTTTTTTTCAAAGTGGTCTCCGCCTAGCATGCAACAAACAGTGTCGTTCGTTGTTCTTCTGTTCTTGGTGTTCAGTCAACAACCATAGTAACAACTTCCTGCACGGCTGATTTTCATTTATACTTCACCAGGTGGACGCGCGTCGTGATCGTGTGAGTTCTTGTTTATGTTTATAAAAAATTTATTGTTGACCTTTCACTGTTGTAGGCGTCGCGAGAGATGAAATACATCAAGAACCACTAGCTGCGCCGTGGATGGTACCACAACTTCGCGAAAACGTATTTCCAGGTAGTTATGCGTCCTGCTCGTGTGGCTACTTGATATTCAACAGCGGACGATAATTTATCTGAAGAACACACCGCAAGTAGGAAGAGCCCAAAATGTCAAACTTTTCCTCCTCCTCCTCTTCCTCGCGTACTAAACACGATCCACCACACGTCCTCGTCCCTTCGCACCCACCACCAAACGGCTGCTTGGTGCAGATCCACGGCCTAACAGGACGGGCCGACCTGAACGGAAAATTTGGCGTCGTTTGTGAGTTGACGATTTCAGAAAGAAGAAGTAGAACAGAAAAGAAGCATGTCCAGGCTACAACTACATCTACCACTACCTCCTCTTCCTCGTCAACATCCACATCTTGTTCCGCAGCAAATGCAGGTTCAGGTGGCGTCGGAGATGCTGATCCGACAAGAAAGAACAGTAGTCCCTCTAGTACTAGCACCCCATTCACGATCGAAGTTGAAAATCCTGCCCCTTCACCAGAACAAGCCGCCGACGGCCAAGATGAAACTGATGATCCAGATCCCCGCTGCAAAGTCCGTGTGTTGACGAAATCGAACGAAATTTGCTTCATCCGCCGGTCCAAACTAATTCTCCACCCCGTCTACGTGCTCATCAGCGCCCGCATTGCCACCCAGGAGGATTGCGAAGACCTCTTCCGCTGCTGCACCTCACTAAACGACCAACTTGCCTGGTCCTGGCGTCCGCAAATTCGCATCAGCTACAACACCGGCGACGGTAGCGGCCAGTCCACGCGCGGGCTGCAATATGACAGCCTCAGAATGGAAATCCTCAAAGTGGAAATAATTTGTGATGCATGGAATGCGACGCAAGAAACGAAAGACTGTACTATTGCAGAGGACGCAATGGAGGCCGACTATTGTCTTGCTAGGGGTGAAGAATTGGAGTGCTGCTTAGCATGAGAGAAGGGCACCCCTTTGCCTTAACCTGCATGACAAACATGCTGTAAGTGCCCGGGAAATTTATTGTCATGCGCCGACTACAAATGGCGCTTCAACTGGAGTCGTTTTTTTGCATTGCAAATTATTTCCACTTTGAGGATTTCCAACCAGAGGCTTTCATATGCAAGCGGAGGAGCAGATCGAGGAAGTCAACTATTTGCCGGTGGAAACCGAAGACGTGGATACGGACGACGAAGATTGGCCCGAGATCGTGGCCGATCTGATGCGGGAAGAGTTCGAGAACCAGGAGAATTACCAGGTGATAAGGTATCAGAAGGGGATTCTCGCGCAGCACTTTCAAGTCTTAACAAGTCTTCTTCGAACAAAGCCGACCGGTGTGCAGCTGCGGAGCGGTCATGCCACCGCCGGAGGTGGAGAAAATTTTGCAGAAGTTGGGGGCGGAAGGAGATGTGGAGGTAGAGGAGGACGCAGATGATGATCTTTCTGGTGGACAAGGAGAAGATGTTGATGATGATATTGAAGATGCCGATGCCCGGGAGGCGGGAATAAGAATGGGAAGCGACGAGGAGGATGAGTCCGAGGCTGATGTTCAGAACGAGGAAACCAAAACCAAGTGCTGTGACAGGTACACGACCAGAAAGAACCAAGGCACGACCAGTAGCAGCAAGAGCAAGTCGAAAATAAATTCTCCACCCTCGAAGATGAACAAGCAACAGCAACGTCTCGCCTTTTCCACAGTCCAGCAAGACGCGGCCCGCTTTGGTTTTGATCTGAAGAACGCATGGGTTACTTTCCATGAGCCGCAGGATATCAGTTGCGCCCACCGGTTTCGCAACTTTTTGACCAACCTCGTGATGCCGACCGCTGCTGCGGACTTTTTGCCTGAGTCAAGAACAGGAACAGCTTCGTCGTCGTCGTCCTCCGGGACGATGTTGCTGAAGCACAGAAAAAATTGCACCGGCTATCACAGTAATTCTGGCACGACCTACTCTTACGCGCAGCAGCAAAATTTGCGAAACACCTACATCGCAATCGAGCCGTATTATTTCGATACGTCTTCCTTAGCCGTAAATGCCTCAGAGCCGAGAACATCGAAGGAAGCAAGATCGCTGATGCTCGACGGCAACATGATCTCAACATCTTCTCTCGCCAATGACCAGCACGCGGGCGATATTGATGACGATGAAATAACATCACAAGCAATTCATCCACTGCAACGCCGCACGGTGAACCGCCAGAGGATCCGGGTTCCGTTGTTCACGTTTCTCGTCCGAGCTACACATGTTGCGGAGTGCTTCGAAAAATTGACAAATTACGTCCTGCGGTCGGACTACGCGTACCACGGTGTTTCTTCGTTTCTGGTCCAGTACGCGAATAGGTTTGTGAGTTTCGAAGTAAAAAAGCACCGGGTCATGTTTCTCGAGGAAGATTTGTACTTTGAGGAGAAAATGAAAAGTAGTTGCAGTTACTCTTCTTCTTCAAAGAAGATGAACACGAACCGCAAACAAATCATTGAAACTACCGGCAGCTCCTGCCAGAACTTGAATAACGAGACGACAATGACTTCGCCGCCCCCGGTCACGTCGTCAGCCTCAGCCTCAACCTGCTCCTGCTCCACAAATAATGATAAAAAGACCTTCGGCTACCTCAAGTTCATTCCTGTCTGCAGTGAGTGCGGGATGCGAGCCATGTGCTACGACATTGCAGGGTCCAGCATGCAGGCGCGGGACTTGCAAAACATCAAATCCAACCGATTAGACAGAGAGTTCATCCTCCCCGCCTTCACCGCGCTGAACCAATCCGAAGGCTTCCAGCACGACGTGATTCGCATTCGCCGGGAATTGGAAGATGTGATTATTGCCGGGGTCCATCTCCTGTCCGACTCCTGGGTTAGTCAAGATGTTTCCTTCCGGAATACGATCAACCCGGAGCCATACTGTTGCGAACTACTCGAACTACAACCGAAGAAGTTCAACTGTGAACCTATTGCTACAAAAGACGCGAAAGCGCAATCCTGGAGAAAATTTCTCGACCGCGCGATGCCCACGATTCTGTATTTACTCTGCATCCGGATGGAGATCCCCACCGAGATGACCTTTCATGAGTACAACGAGCAAAAGGGGAAAACATTGCGGTTTCGGGTTGGGGATTGCGTGGAAGCCCGGCTGGGCCTTTCGGAGGATAGCTATTTCAAGGGGAGAGTCGTGAAGTTGTGGGACATGGGGTTTCCCTACCGGATTAGAATCGAGTTGACCGGGGAGGAGGTGCGGGCGCCGGAAGATCACGACCGGTGTGTGAGAGCGATCCAGGCCGGGACGACGAGAGATGATAATCGACCGGATGAAGAATCTCAGACTCATGAATGATAAACTGAACACTAAGTCACACTACTCTTATTCGATTATTCAATACGACGAAAAAAACATACTGAATTTTCGATTTTCCATGTGATTGTGAAATTATATATTCCGTTTCAAAAATATGCATATCAATTGTGGTTTTCGAATGATATTCAAGTTTTTTTTTTTTCTAGGTACAATATGAGTGGTCACCAGGAAGATGTAACACAACATCATGAAAAAATATTTTGAACAACGGCACGAAGGGAAGCGAAGTCATCTTTTGCCTGAAATTGTTGTCATTGCGAATGAATCATAAATGCGATTTTGAATTCCACCAGGCATTCCCAAGCAGCTCTTGCGAGCGATTCCGCCGGTTTCTCCATCAATCAATCTTATTGTTTCATGTGATGAGGCAACAAGATCAAGAATGATCGATGAAAAATTCACATCGAAAATCACATCGGATCTTTTATGGCCTCGAAAAATCGATGCCCATGCATGGAAAATAAGAAACAAGAAAGAAACTCACATCGGAATACGAATATCAAGACGATAAAATTTCGATATCAATGATAATGAATTATTTCGATCGATATTCATCGAATTTGATTCAGAGGAATATAATGGGTTCAATCTATTTATCTCTTCTCTTTCTTGATTTTTTTTTCTGTTTTCTTCTGATCAAAATCATCGATATGAGATTATCAATATGAATATCTTTCTTCGGAATGGATAGGAAATATCCAAATTGATTAAGACAAAAATTATGTTGGAATTTTTTTTTTTTAATTTCTCGGAATCTAGGATCTGGATTGATATTGATCGATGGATGTCGAAATAAAAATTTTGCATGATGAATTTATCGATATTAATTGAAAATTTTGCAATGATGGGATTCCTGACATTCATATTCTAAGATGAAAATATTGAAATCCGAAAAGATTCATATTATTATATGAATTTTCGATCATAAACATCATGATGATGATCCACATCCAGATCTACAGATTTTGAAAATTTTTAAAAAAAAATTATGGATGTGTATTCTACAGGATATATCCGATCATATTCCATGTTTATCTTCTGAATTTCTATGATTTGGGAATTCATTATGAAAAATTTTCAGAACATTTTGAAAAAAAAATTCGAAAATTTTATCATGAAATCCGATCGGATATAACAATCTTCAATCTTTTTTTTTTTTCATCAGATTCAATATTCATATCTAGATATGTCATGGAAAATTAATCATCATCATCATCATCTATCCTACATTGGGAGGACATGCATAATATTAACAGATAGATTCCGATCGAAGAGAAAATGACTTTGAAACTCAGATATTACAAAAAAATATGATCTCTCAAGGATTCAATTTCAGATACATCCTGCAGAATATCTCTTTTTCTATAAATTCATCACATTTGATCGAGGAATCAATCCAGAAGATAATCCGAAAATGATGAGATATTGTGAATTATTCCGATCAATGAATTCTGATTCAATCATTCTGAGATTTCGATTTCGAAATTTACCCGTAATATTCATCGATATTTAATATTTGCGAAAAGAAATGAAGGAAATTGGTCGGGGATCTTCGTTCGTAGCTAGATCGTAATGCTTTTGCTGCGTCTGGAACTGGATCTATCGAATATTTCAACACAACAAAGAAATAATAAATCATCTCCAAAATTGCTTACTTTTCTATTTCTTTCCTCCCACACAACATCAGTTCATATCTTCTGATGTGTTCTTCTTACATCATGCAGCTCTGCTATTTGTTCATTGAGTCAAACGATCACCATCGTGTTGTCTTTGATTTGGTGAAATTGCAGCGCCATCAGACCTGTTTTCCTTTTTTATTCTTCCTCGCCCGCGTGTCTGAAGCAGGTAGAATTTCTCCTCCTCCATACCGTTTTCATCATTTTGATTTTCCTCGATGTTGTCCTTGTCGTCGTAGAAGTGGTAAGTTCGCCGTATCGGTGAGAACTCCGGGTCTAGTGGATTAGGAAACATCATATTGCCAGTAGTTTTCCGACCTGTAGCTGTAGTATTGCTATTGCCTGTGTTGTTGCTATGTGGCGCTGATATTCTTCCGGGAGATCGGAATGTTGCTGCCAACGGTGGAGCAGCAGGACGAACACCAGCAGCGTGACGAAACTTCAGATCGAGTTCCGCTTCCGCGTCCTGTCTTTGCCGAAATAGATGATGGCCATACTCATTTTCTTCCCCGCTACTAGAACTGCTACTACTTGCGGCACCGCTGCTGCTCCAAGACGTTCCTCCATTTTTTCCAGAAAGAAGTTGATCCGTCTCTAATTCAAATTCCCCTTTCTCGAAAACCAGGTCCTCCTCTTCCCCGGACGCAATCGCCAAAGATGTTGACGAGCTATTTGAGGATGAAAATTCGTCGCTGATACTCCAGTCCTCCAAATCTTCCTCACTGTAAACTGATCCCTCTCCACCCGGCGTTCTGTTGCTGTACAGCGAGTTACTGTTACTCCGAGAAAGCGGGGTCGACACGGCACGCCCGGCCAACCGGTGTGAAGACGGGGAGGAGTCGCTGTCGTCTACCGGACTGGTGGTGTTCTCATAATCGCGAGAGGAATTATTTCTATCCGTGTAGTAGACGAAGCCGTTGCTAAAATGTCCTGCGGCGGCCAGTCCGGAAGCTGTTGCTCCACCTCCTGTTGCGCCGTTCCCATTTGATGTTCCGTTCATGATGAATCCAGCACCTCCACTGTTTCTTCTGCTCCTGGTAGCACTTCTATGGCTGCCACTCCTGCTAGTACTATAACTGCCAGTCTCGTCTAACAATCCCGCCCTGCGAAAACAGCAATACAAGCCCTGCCCCGAGGCGTAGACCACACACGAAATCAGCAACAGCAGCAACACGCAAAACAAGTTCGCGCCCCAGAAGGTGCACCAGAAGGAATCCGACAGTGGGCGGGAGAACACCACAATCTGGTGAACCCCGGTCCATTGCAGGTACCAATGTGACGGAAAGTGGTACAGAAACTGCTTCTTGCCGTCCTTTCGCTTCTGCGGTTTGGCCCACAAAGCCTGCGCGGATCCGCGCATCGTCGACGGACCGCGCATATGAAATGCAAAAGCATCCTCGTACTAGTATAAATCGCATGACAAATTTCCTCAGCATGAGAAATGAAATTTGTAATGCAGATTTGCCTTGGGAACAAGATTTGTAATGCAGTATTTGCATTTATACGAGTACGATACTTTTGCACAGGGTAGCGCACGGGTTCGACTTGCAAGGCGGGGGGGAGTTCTATTATCCCCCAGAAAAAGACCGACAGGTCATATTTGTAATGCCAAAATAAATAGACAAAAAAATCTGTATTGCATGCCCTAAACAGGATGTTATGGCCTCGCCCATGACAGATTTTCCTGTGTATTTATTTTTGCATTACAAATATGACCTGTCGGTCTTTTTCTGTGGGATATCTATAATTTGCTGTTGAGGTGCAGCCGTTGTTTTACTAGGCGCCTCCTCTTCTCCATTGGTTATGGAAGGGAAAGAAATCGAAAAGATAGAGATGAACGGGTCCACAGTCACAAACTTCAGCAAGTTCGTTTAATCATTTACTACTACTAGAAGCGACGTCGTCCACGCCCTTCTGTTCAACGGCAGCGGCGAATGCAATGCCATTTGGGAGAAACTAAAGAAGTAAATTTGAACATACAAACGCAGCATCTTCTATCGCTCTGCGACTGCGCGTCCCACTTTGTTCTCGATCTTGCCTTTCTCTTTTCCCCTTGCGTAGTCGGATTCTTGGTCGTCGTAGTTCCACCTTGTACAGATGTGGATGTTGCCGTGGTGGTTCCCGGCGACTCCGGCGGGAACACCGGAGTGAATGGGCTGACCGTCGCGATGATCGGGACGAACCTTGTGCTGTCTCCTTCTACCGTCGTGGAGGTGCTAGTACTGCTGGCACTAGTACTGATGATAGGAAACAACAGTGGCTTCGTCGTGCTCGAACCTGTCTGCGGCCTCGGGCGCGAAGTAAATGGCCGTCTCGACGTCGTTGGCAGCCCGGTTTCCGGTATAATAATTCCCCCTCCCGTCTGCGTCGTTGTTACGGGCCGGGGCCGGGTTGTTGCGGTGCTACTGGGGGTAGTAGAAGTAGGAGCACCGCCACCACCACCTTTTTCCGTGGTCGTCGAGGAAGACCCCGCTACTACTGCGGTGCTGGTCGTCGTTATCAGAGTGCACAACTCCCCCTCCCCCTCATTTGTATTGCATGAGTAGCACCATCACAACCACCAACGAACAAACGTGGGGCCTGTGCATGACAACCCCACGTCCCGATTGTAGTACTGTAACTGTTTGGGCTTCCGGAATTTGTAATGCAAACAGTGCCACAAGGCACCAATCCAACTGGATTTGGGATTTTGCATTACATTTATTGTACTACTGTTTGGGCTTCCGGAATTTGTAATGCAAACAGTGCCACAAGGCACCAACTGCAACTGGATTTGGGATTTTGCATTACAAAGGAGGGGGAGGGGGAGTTGTGCACTGTCATAGTCGTGCTGCTCCACAACCACGGCTCTGTCGTCGCCGTTGTCCGCCCTCCGGAAAGCACTATGGAAGCGTCAGGTTTGAAATCGTCAAAGTTGAAATAGTTTGTCATGCATAAAATGGATGCCACTTGAAATCCAGTTTCTAAGTGGCGCATGGCAAATTTGGGTAGAACCGATATCCAGTTTGTCATGCTGTTTGGGTAAGGAAGACGCCTTTTGTCGTGCTACTTTAGCGCCTCAGTTTCTACCCCTCGACAGGCTTACAATCTGCCTCACTTGCCTACTCTGCAAGACAGACACTTTGTGGGCTGCATTTTATGCATGACAAATCATTTCAACTTTGACGATTTCGATCCTGACAGATCCATAAGCACGCCCTTTTCAGTAGTTGAGGCTGTTGATACTGTGGATGTGGAAGAAGCAGGAGGTGGTAGCGACGTCGTGGTCCTCTGCTCGGGGCCACCACTCGTAGTTCCAGCACTCGTACTTGATGACTGAACCACGCCGCCACTTTCGGAGGTCGTCGTGCTGCTCCACGACCACGGCGCTGTAGTTTCAGTTGTCTGCCCTCCCGAAAGCACGCCTTTTTCAGTTGTTGACGTGGACGTTGTCCTTGTCGATGAGGGAGTAGGAGGTAGCGAGGATGTTCCGAGGCCACCACTTGGCCTTGTTCCGGTTTTAGTTGAAGACGACTCAACAACATCGCCACTTTCGGTCGTAGTTGTACTGCTGCCCGGCGAGGACCAGGGGCCGGTCGTGGCCGTTGTCTGCCCGCCGGGAAGCACGCCTTTTTCTGTGGTAGAACTCGATGTACTAGAACTACTAGTAGACGACGTAGTGGCACTTCTACTAGACAGCGAAGTTTGCCCAGGCGGACCCGTGTCGGGAGCGGTACCTGTGCCAGTCGTGGTCCCGGTCCTGCTTTTCGTGCTCGAAGTCGATGTTGATTCCTCCCCACTAGATGTGCTAGAAGTTGTGCTACTGCTCCAAGACCAGGGCTCCTCCGTGCTGGTCGTCTGCCCGCCGGGAAGCACCGCTTTTTCCGTAGTGGTCGTCGACGTACCAACAAAGGGCAGCGCCGAGCCCGTTGTCGTCACAAACATTGACGTCGTCGGCCGCAAACTGGATTCCAACAGCTCGCGGCTCGTTTTCGCCTCGCTCGTGGTCGTGCTGGTTGTCGGTGCGCTCGAGCTTCTTGTGCTGGTCACTGTCTCGGCCTCGCTCCAAGTATGCGACTGCGGGGTGCTGTGAGTGCTCGGCCTGGTAGGCATCGTGGGAAACGGAGGAAAGGTAGTGTCTGTGCTTGTTGAAGCACTCTCCGTGCTAGTCACCGTCTCGACGCCGCTCCACGTGTGCGTGTGCGGGGTGGTGCCAGTGCTTGGCCTAGTAGGCAGGGTGGGAAACGGCGGCAAGGTAGTGCCTGTGCTTGTTGAAGCCGGTTCTGTGCTCGAACTTGTAGTGCTAGTCACCGTCTCGACCCCGCTCCAAGTGTGCGTCTGCGGAGTGCTGTGCGTGCTTGGGAGAGTCGGGATGACGGGTATGGTTATCACGGGGACCGCGGTGCTCGTGCCCGCCGTTGTCGTACTAGTGCTTTCTAGTATAGCAACCGGCGTGCCGCCTGTCGTGGTAGAAGTAGCAACTGAGGTGGAGGTCTCTGTGCTGCTAGTCGCCGTAGAAGTCTCGACGCCGCTCCAAGTATGCGTCTGCGGGGTGCTGTGAGTGCTGGGGAGAGTCGGTATAACGGGTATGGTTATTACGGGGACCGCGGTGCTTGTGCCCGAAGTTGTTGTAGTGCTTTCCAAGATAGCAACCGGCGTGCCGCCTGTGGTCGTGGTAGAAGTAGCAGCTGGTGTGGATGTAGTTGAAGTTCTTGTAGAAGTTGTCGCCGTGGTCTCGGTCGTGCTGGAACTTGTGCTAGTCACCGTCTCGACGCCGCTCCAAGTATGCGTCTGCGGGGTGCTGGGAGTGCTTGGCCTGGTAGGCATGGTGGGAAATGGCGGCAAGGTAGTGCCTGTGCTCGTTGAAGCCGTGCCGGTGCTCGAGCTTGTAGTGCTAGTCACCGTGCTGGTCTCGACGCCACTCCAAGTATGGGTCTGCGGGGTGCTGGGAGTGCTGGGCAGACTTGTCTCAGGCAACGCCTTTGTGGATGTAGTTGTAGACACTTGCTCCGTCGACGTTGAAGATGTCGTAGTAGAGCTGCTTCTACTGCTCACAGTTTCCGTCTCGCTGGCTGTAGCAGTTTCCGAGCTCGTCGAAGTCGATAGTGCACTACTAGAACTTGACAAACTGGATGAAACTGGTGCAGATGTTGGTGATGTAGTACTGCTAGTGCTACTCGTTATCGTACCAGTGCCCGTGGTGGTTTTATCTGCTTCTGTTGTGGTACTGTCAGTCACCGTTTCCGTCGCAGTTGAACTGCTCGAGGTCGTGGTGGTTTCCGTTGTCGTAGTACCAGTGCCCGTGGTGGTTTTCTCTGCTTCTGTTGTGGTACTGTCAGTCACCGTTTCCGTCGCAGTTGAACTGCTCGAGGTCGTGGTGGTTTCCGTTGTCGTAGTACCCGTCGCCGTGGTGGTTTCCCTTTTTGTCGAAGTTGCAGAAGAAGTCGACGCCGAGGTCTGCGCACCACTAGAACTAGAAGTCGGCGAAGCGGTTCCGGTTGTTGTACTTTCCGTTTCCGTTGTGGTACGAGATGTCGTGCTTGTCGACGACGATGTTCTTGAAGACGAAGAAGTGCTAGTTGTACTCGAAGCTGTGCTTGAGCTTGTGCTCGACAAAGTGCTACTAGTGGTCTCCTGCTCCGACGGCGTGGTCTCAGTGATTGTAGAAGAGGAAACAGTTGAAGTTGTCACAGCGCCAGTGTGAGTTTCTGTTGACGTAGTGGTCTCTAATATAGCAACCGGCGTGCCGCCGGTGGTCGTGGTGGATGAAGTAGCAGCTGAGGTGTAGGTGGTTGTGGTTGACGCCGTCTCTGTTGTGCTCGTAGACAGAAATTCCGGCTTGGTGGTCGTTGTCGTCGACAGAAATTCCGGCTCGGTACTAGTTGACGTAGCGCTAGTTGTAACAGTTGTGGTCGTGCTACTACTAGATGAAGTCGTCGAGCTAGTTGTAACGGTTGTGGTTGTGGTGCTCCTAGATGAAGTCGTCGAGCTAGTTGTAACAGTTGTAGTCGTGCTAGTACTAGATGAAGTCGTCGAGCTAGTTGTAACGGTTGTGGTTGTGGTACTACTAGATGAAGTCGTCGAGCTAGTTGTACCAGTTGTGGTTGTGCTACTCGCAGTGCTACTCTCCGTCCCCGTTCCGGTCCCTGTAGTTGATGATGTCGACACTGTCGCGGTACTACTGCTGGTTTTGTGCGGCGTACTGCTCCCCCCGATTTCTTCCGAAGAAGAAGACGTTGACGTTGAGGTACTAGAAGTTGTTGTACTGCTGGTGGAAGCCGTTGCTGATGCTGTTGTCGTACCACTTGAAGTACTAGTGCCACTGGCAGAAGTTGTACTGGTGCTAGTGATTTCCGCAGTAACGGTGGAGGTCGTCGACGATGTCGTGGTTGTAGTCGATGTCGTCGTCGTGGTCGTGGTCGGGGGTATGCAAAGCAAATGAGATGTCAACTCAATGACAAACACAACTAACAACTGCCCGTAAAACTAAAACACGGGCAGGCAGAGTCTATTGCGCCTCCGGAACAGACGCAGCTGCAAATTCACTGATCGCGCACTTGCTCCTTCTACGTACAGATGACAATGCTATCGAAAGCGTGAGGCCAGCACAGCGATTGATCGAACTATAATCTGGCAGCACTCGTCGTATCTGCTCTCTCATGCGCATATGCAGGAGGCGCAAAACCAGCACCCGCAATCAAAATAGTCATAGTTTCTCCCCCAAGAAGCATAGGGAAGTCACAAAAAGGAAAAGTTGTTTGACTTTGAGTTTCATCCGACTACTTGCTTCCCTTGTCATACACGTTGTGGTCGTCGTGGTCGTATTTCCAGTCGTAAAAATATGCGTTGTGCCTATCGTTGTCGAATTCGGCGTCAGTGTAACACTCAACGACGTCGTCGTGGACGTGCTAGTGCTCGATCTGGCAGTCGAGTGGTCGTCTGTGGGACTACTTCCCGTGCTGGTGCTCGAATGTTTTGTCGTCACCGGAAGTTTTGTCGACGGCAAGCTCGTCGAATTGGGCGTCAGCGTGATAGTTTGTGATTGGCTCGACGAGAACGTGCCCGTGCTCGATCGGAAAGGCGCTGTAGTTCTATCCAGTGCAAAAGTATCGCACTCGTAGCAGTTGCATTTATCCATGACAAATCTTGTTTCTTAGCCAAATCAGCATTACAAACACCATTTTTCCTCCTGATAAAATTTGTATTGCGATTTATACTAGTACGATGCTTTTGCATTGCATAAGTTCCCTCCACCGGCACCGTCGTACTCGCGTACTTCGTGGTTAGGGGCGGTTTTGTCGACGGTAAACTGGTCGAATTTGGCGTTTGGTGCGTTACTGTAGCTCCCCCTGGCGTCGTGCTAGGGCTCGACCTGAAAGGCGCGGTCGTTTCTACCGATGGATCCCTTGTGCTCGAGAATTGCGTCGTTTCAGGCGCTTTTGTCGAGGGCAAGCTCGTCGAGTTCGGCGTTAGCGTGACCGTCACCGGCGGGGGCGGTGTTGTGAACATGCTCGATCTGAAGGGCGCGGTCGTATCGTCTTTTAGCGGTAAAGTGGTGCTGGAGTACCTCGTGGTTGCGTCGGTTTTCGTTGCCGGCACCCGCGTCGAGTTCGGTGTCTGGTTGGCGAAAGGATCCGAACTGCTCGTAGTAGATCTCGTGCTGGACGAAAGGAAAGTAGACGAGAACACTGTAGTGGTGGATATTACTGTCGTCGGAATCGTCTCCACCGAAGATGTCGTCGACCTCATCGTCGTGCTGTTGTGATTCTCTTCCCCCGAGCAAGATATCAAACAAAAAAACTTCGTCGCGATCACCTCCCATCGGCAGTCTACAACTTGCAACACAGTCATCTTATCATGCACCGAGCGAATGCATCACAGTCACATGATCTGATCCGGACTTTTCGGTCTGTCTAGTTCATTTTGGCTGCAATGCAAAAAAAATTGTCAATCTCCATCTCATGCAAAAGCAAAACGAAGCTGCGTGTCATTTGTGACGACGACGAACTTTTTTCTACTCGCCATACCCGGGCCCGTTCCTGTACTCGGCGCGGGCGACGAGGTTGAGTGTATCGGCGTGTAGGTTGTTGACGCAGGGGTCGCCCCAGTCGTTATCCACACGAAATGCACTCCGTACACGCCAACAAGATGAATGCATGACACAACCTTTAGATAGTGCCCGACCACCACAACATCACAACACTCAGCATGAAAAGCTTCAGTCCTCCGGTCGATCAAATTTTCCATGCAACTTGTACGACGTATACGGCAAAAATAAATTTGTGTTCCTTACTCGTCTTCGAGTCCTCTGCCTTGGGCGTAGTCGTCACGCTCGGTGTGGTCGAACTGGAGCTTTCCGGAGTCGTTTGCAGAAAATCGGGCCCCGTCGTGACGCGTGGCAGCGTCGTGCTCGTCTGGGGCGCTATTGTCGTGTCCAGGAAGTCCGGCCGCGTGGTGCTACCCGTAGAGGAAACTGCCGTGGCGCTGCTGTGACTATAATCCGGAGTTGTGCTGCTCGCGGCAGGAGACGACGTGGTGGCGCTAAAAGTGGTGGACGAAACGAATTCTCTCGTCGTACTTGGCAAATCGGACGTGGTGGACGAATTTGTTGACACCGTGCGGGATGCATCATATGTAAAAATGTCTGGGTCTGGAAGAATGCAAGTTTGTCATGCTTGTCTGGCATGATCCGAGAATCTGTGTTGCATAGGCACGAAGCGACCCTCTTACCTGTTATGCAAAAACGCAGCTTGCCATGCGGAATACGTAAGACATGGCAGCCAGAAAATTTGTGATGCATAGCTGCGTATTGCAGTCCGGCTATCATCCACTTTTTGCATCACAAGTTTCCAGACCCAGACATTTTTGCAGTTGATAGGATGACGTAACCGTGGAAAGAAATTCCGGTCCTGTGGTCGCTGTCACGCCCGTGGTCGTGACTTCGTTCGTGGTGGTCGTCCACGGGTGCGCCGTCGTCTTCGCCGTTTCGGTGCTTGGCTGGCTACTGCTTTCGGGCGTCCTCGGGCTGGCTGTGGAAGGCAATGTGGAGGTCGGCTCCGAGGAAGTGGTCAAGGGAGACACGGTAGTGGTCTCCACCGGCTTGTTATGCAGTGGAAAAGTATCGTACTTTCGAGCTCGAACTCATGCAAATGCAAATCTGTATACCAGTATTGCATGAGAGATCTACTCGCCTCTGCACTAGCACTACCTCTTTCTTTTAGTAAGCATTACATCAAATTCCATTTTTTCTCCAATGCAATTTATGCTGCTACGTCTACGACACTTCAAATTCCAATTTTTCTCCAAGCAGTGCTACGACACTTTTGCGCTGCATATTTGTGCGTCGTGGGTTTTCCTGCCGTCGTCGACGCGGTGGACGAGCCTGAGGTCGAGTCTCCCCCTACCGGCGCCTTTGTCGTCCGAGGCGTTTTTGAAGTGGTTTCCGCCGGGGAAAACGTTTTCGTGGAAGAAAACACGGTCGTGGAAACGCTCCACGTGGTCGGCGGAGTAGTCCCACCAGCATCCGGCGTCACGGTGGGCCCCGCCCCCTCGGGGGAAACGGTGAAGGTGGTGGCTGCAGTTGTGCTACCCGCCTTAGTCGTACTCGAAGTCGATGACATGGTCGTGGAGGGGCTTTCCGGTGGGGAAGTTGTAGCCCCGCTGGACACAAGCCCGGTCGTGCCACTCCCCCCTGGGGACGAGGAAAGCAAATCTGTCGTCACGGCTGGCGTCGTTGTTTCCCGCTCGCGCGTCGTAAACGTGGAAAGCAAAATTGTGGTGGAAGCTGGTTCATTCGTTGTGGACAACCCAGGCTCCGCGGTCGACACGCTCGACACCGTCTGCACTTCGGTCGTCGGCGGCGCGGGTGAAGTCGTGGACGATGTGCGGACTTCTGTGCTGGTGCTCAAAACGGTGCTAGATAAGGTCTCTGTTGTTGGCTGTGTCGGATTCACTGTTGGAATTACACTGCTACCGGAATCGAAATGCGTCGTGCCCGGTGCGGTTGTGACCTCCGTTTTGGTTGTCCTCGTCGAATATAAAGTTGAGGCTGCAGTCAAAGTTGACGCTGCGGTAGGTTTTACCGTCCAGTCTGTCGACGGAGAAGACGCCGTGTTGCTGCCCGCCGGCGACGTCGTCGCATCCGGCAAATCCGTCCGCGTCGTCGGTGCCACGGTCGCGGAAACCGAGAGCGTTTCATCTCCGGGGATCATGCTCTGAGTCGTACTACCAGCCGGTGCCGGCGACGTCGTAAATTCCGGCCCGGTGGTGGACGGTACTGGGCCGTTTGTGGACGAAGAAAAGATCCCCGTTGTGAACATCTCGTCCGCACCAGTGCCTGTAGTTGAAGATGCTCCCGGATCATGCGGGGTCCAAAACGGGCTAATGGTGGTCGGAGAAGAACCGTCCCCCAGCACGGCGTTCCCCGTCGTCGTGGCAAATCTCGTCGTGCTGGCCGGGAAAATCTTTGTCGCGGTAGCGTCAGGACTGCCGGAGGACCAGGTATGAGAGGGTACAACTGATGAAACTGGTTTTCCTGCTTGTTTTCCATCTCCTTCATTCGAACTGCATATAAGTACTTCCTAGCACCAGCAACAGAATCAGAAGCAACGGCACAGCTACAGTGCCTGCTGTATCACAAATCCCCGGCCAGAAGATTGCAGTGCCCTTCAGGGTGGGGCATGCACTGCAGCTTGAGCTTGCTATGCAAGACAGTGCTTTGTAGTTCTATTTCTATCGCTTGGATATGGGACAGGCACGCACAGGGATCACGACTGTGCGTGACAAATGCAAATTGACTCTGAACGGGAGCCGCAGCTCGTTGTGCACTCTCGTACCAGTCCGGTGGGCTCGTGATCGCCAAACTGGTTGTGGTCGCAAGACCAGCAGAAGACACGGTAAGTTGCAAGGCCGTGGTGCTGTCAGTCCAGGTTGTACTGCTTTTCACCGAGCTCGTCGCAGTTTCCGCGTTTGACGTGGTACTCGAATCCGCCCAGGTTGTAGACGTCAGCTGTGGAAGTTCTGCGGTTGTGGGGGCGGCGCCAGACGTCGTAACCGAGACGGTCGTAGTCGAAGAAAATACCGAAGTCGGAACCTATGCCCTGCTCAGCTGGTGGAACAATCTCAACAATGTACTAACGCCAAGGCCTCCTGTTAGTTTTGTAAGTATCGACCTAACCGGCAAACGCAAAAGCAAGACCAAGAGCCGCTATCCATTGCATGACAAATTTTGTACGGATTCCAGGTGCGAATAGCTATGCCATGCTGAACAGATTCTAGGTTTGCCATGCTGAGCAGACAGGTGACTATCACTATTAGCCAGATCAACATCCGCAGTTTGCGGCACAAATATTTTTCATCTTCCATTCTCGATTGTTCCCACACCAGATGACCACCCCGTAAAAGCTCGTCTGTGGAGGCTCCACCGCCACCCCCAGTTGAAGACTGCGTCCACGGCAAGGCCGTGGTGCTCGAAACGCCCCCTCCCCCGTCCCCTTTCGCGTCGGTCGCGACGCCCGTGGTCGAATCGGTCCGCGTCGTTGACATTGGAAAAAGCTTTGTGGTGGTTTGATTGTAGTCTTGCTCCGCACCGTAGCCCGTCGTCGGCTCCATCGTCGTCCAGGACAAGGCCCTCTCAATGTTCCCTGAACTCGCCTCCGGCCCCGTGGTTCCCCCGCTGGCCACCGAGGTGCTCGCGGTGGTGAGCAAACTGGTGGATGGACTCGCCGTCGACAAAGCAGCGGGGGTAAACACGAGCGTCGTTTGGATATTTTCCACCGGTTTCGCGGCGAGCGTGGTGGGACTCGTCGTCGTGGTGCCGCGGGTCGTCGAAATGGGGAACATCTTCGTGATGATCACCGGCCCCGCGCCCTTCTGCAGCTCCGGCCCCTCGCCCCAGCCGCCCTCGCTCCCCCCCGTCGACACAAACGTGGTCGGGGGCTCGGCGGTCACCGGCTTCGTCGTCGAGTATAGCGGTCCGGTCGTGGTTGTGGATTCGACCGTGCGCGTGGAGGGTCTCGTCGACGTGGAGGGATCTCCGCCGGGGTCAGTCGAAGAGACGGACCACACCGTGCTTTGCGGCGGAAAAAGAGTGGTGGCCCACGGTGCAGCTCCCGTGGTCGAGTCGGTTTTTGTGGTGGTGCTGGAAAATGGGGTTGTATTTTCGAGCGGGGTGGTCCCGGATTCGCTGGACGGCGACGCGAAGGTCGTTTCGCCCGGCCGCGTACTGCTGGTAGTCGAGGAGAGCGACGTGCGGCTCGGCGACGTGGCGGGCGGGGGTCGAGTCGTCGGCTTCGTCGACGTCTCCGCGGTCGCCAAACTCGCGGTTGTGGGCAAGCCGCTCGTGCCGGCCGGCGTGGAAAACAAACTGCTCGGCAGCGGTCCCGTGGTCGTGGTGCTGCGCGTCGTGCTGAACGATCTTGTGGCTAGTGTGGTTTCCTCAGACGACGTATCCTCTGCAAAAGCATCGCACCCTGTACTAACTTCTACTTATTGCGATCTCGCACGACAAATCTGCCTTCGTCTTTAGGCAATTCAGCATTACAACTTCAGTTCAACTGGGGAAAATTTGCAAGTAGAAGGCAAATAATACGACTAGTGAGAAGTCTCATGCTTTTGCAATGCATAACGCGCACTCGTCGACGAGCGCGGACTCGTGTCCGACACCGACGCAGCCGAGCTTGTGCTGGGCGCCGTGGTGTCTTCCGCGATCCATGTCGTGGAGTAAAACGGCAGCGTGGCGGTGCTGCTCCCAGGGGCATCTTCGGTATGCATTGCAAATAGGTCGTCTGGGAGGTCTGGAACCCAAACTTGCGATGCTCTCCGTGAGTTAGAACGTGGGTTGTAGGAGCTAAGCAGGCTATGGCTATCGTCCATTTTTGTCCACACTGGGAACAGACTTGTTCTGATGCAGGACTATAGGGATTGCAAAGCTCTTCCTCTTGCAGAAGCTGTGATACTGGATCCTGCATCTGTGTCGTCCCGTTGCCGTTCCAGACCACGCAAACCTGCATGACAAACTTGCTTCTGCAAAACTTTTCCAGACCCAGACATATTTCTATTTCCACTCGATATCCATCAGGCGTCGACAACAAAGTCACAGGCTTTGTCGAGAACCCGCTGGTCGGGGACCCGTCTACCCCGGTCGTCTCCGCCCCGGTAGTCGAGGCCGTCGTGGTCGACACGGTCACGCTTACGGTGTCTGCCACCGGCGTGGACGTCGGCGCCCAGGTCGTCTTTTCTTGCGTGAGCGGTTCGGTCGTCGGTGTCTTGGTGGTAGCCCCGCCGGTCCAAGTGGAGGTGGAGGTGCCTGCAGTTGTCGACAACTCTTCCGGCGGGATAGAATAGCTGGAGGCGAGGGTGTATCCACAGAAATAAAGACCCACGCCAACCACATCCAGTTTTTGCATGACAAACACACGCTTTGATGCATGCTTCGCATGACAAATTGGATCATGGGAATGGGTTTTTTTTTGTGGGTACAGTGACTTCGGGCGTGCCCGTCCATGGCGGTGTAGAACTCGGCCCGCCCGTCGTTTCCGCGAACCGGGTATCCTGTGCAAAAGTATCGTACTCGTATAAATGCATTACAAATTTCCTCAGCGTGACAAATGAAATTTGTAATGCAGATTTGCCTTAGGACAGAGATTTGTAATGCAAGACTTGCATTTATACGAATACGATACTTTTGCACAGGATACCGGGTGGATGACGGGAGGCGCTCAGTCGTTGTGGAAACGGTGCCGACAGCATTGCCAGTCTGGTCCTGCCCGGTCGTGGAAGAAGCAGGCTCGGTAGGTATGCACACGAAAAGCGGTTCTTGTAGCTGCGCTCTCGGATCGACTCCGACGTCATGCGCATCTATTTCTTTGTGATTTCTTTCCTTGTTTTTACATGCAATGTTAATGTTGAGGTTAAATGATTACCACGGGGCAAGCTGCTCCCTCTAGGACACACAACAGCACGCAGAAAACTACAACTATGAAGGCGAGGTTGAAGTAGGTGGGGAACAAGCACGACCTACCTACACACAAGTACATGAACTCCTGATGCAAAGAGCAAAACTGTCGAACCTGATGCAAGAACAAGCGATGACCTTCACAGTAGAGTAAGACCAAGAGCAAAACCAGCAGCACCACTTGCTTTCGTCTCCATAATAGTACTACCCACCGTTACTCCAGTTGTACTCCCCGTGCGCGTGGTGTGCTCGTCGGCCACCAAGGTCGTCGAGGAAAGAACGTCACCGGTGGCGGTAACGCTTGCCGCGGTCCGTGTGGTCGCACTTTGCCCGGTAGTCGACTGTGCAACCGTAGTGGCTTCCGGCAGCCTGGTCGTCGATATTGACTCGGAAGTAATCACCCCCGGCCAGAAGTCGGAAATCGTCGTCGAACTTGGCCCCAGCGTGGACCATACTGGAGTGGTCACCTGCTCGGTGAAATTTCCACTATGCGAGGTGGTGGGCGCCCGGTGGGTCGTTGTGGCCGGAAGAACGTAGCTGGTGGTTCTCTCCGGGGCGGCGCTGGTACTGCCCGTCAGTGTGCTGGTGCCTTGGGTTGACGCTTGTGAGGAAAAAGTCGAAGTTCGAGTGGTGGACGCTGGCGTAGTGACAATTTCAGTGCTGTCCACCAGCGTACTGCTGATCGAAGCCTCCGGCACTGAGGTCGGCGCAAACGTAATACCCGTCGTGGGAGGTGGAGTCGTGCTGACGTCTTCAATATCGACTGCAAATATGTCTGGCTCCTCCGAAAACCTGTGATCCTGTAGTGCGCATTATTGCAGCAACGCTATGCTTGCAATGGGAGGAAAGCATGACAAACTTTCGAGACGCTCTCTGCTCCTGCCTAAAGCGCATTACAAATTGCCTTTGTGCATAACAAGGGAAGCTGCTCGTTTGCTGCTCATGCAACACAGATAAATTTATCTCCAGTACACTAATGCAAGACTCGCATTAATACAGGTTCCACCTTTCCAGACCCAGACACATTTGAAACGCTGCATATTCAATCCCGGTCTTGGTCGCTACTGAGGTCGTTGCTCGTGTCGAACTCACGGTGCTTGCGCCCGGGTCGAAACTGGACGTCGCCTCCGGGGGTTGCGTCGGGGTGAACACGGTCTCCGGGGGGCGGGTCGTCAGGTGCTTGCTGGCGGTGGTTGACCGCGTTTCCGGCGGCGTGCTCCCGGGAAGGAGAGTAGTCGACGTTGGGACCGTGCTGGAGGTCACAGACGCGAAGGTGGTCGGGCCCGCGGACCGCGTGGTCGCTTGCTCCGGGGCAGTCCGGGTCACGGTGTGCGTCGTGCTCGACGTTAAGGCCGTCGTCTCTGCCGGAGTGCTCTGCCCCGTGCTCTGCGCGGTAGTCGCCAGGCCGCTCGTTTCCTGAAATATATTCATAATAATTTCTTCTTGTTCGTTTGACCTTGATTTTGATAGATGCAAGTGCTAAGAAGTAAAATGCGTCTTCACCTCCTACCAGTACCAGGCCTTTATGCAGTTGAAGTCGCGTGCTCGTGCAGAAGCCAACATCTTCACGACCGTGACAAGCTGAGACGGGACAGACATGAAGAAGACGCTTGACGAAGCAGGGCATCAAACGAGAAAACGACACTAAATCGCGCTTGTCGTGCTTGCGACATGCAAGCAATGACAATGACTCGAGAATTCTGTTGTACTTGTAACACCACATCCAAATAATTATATTAGACACCATGATCAATCACAATACCGGCGGCTTTGTCGGTTCCATTGAAGTGTGCGCCGCGGGGATGGTCGTCGTGGCCCGCGTGGAGCTGTAGACTGTGGGCGCCGGTGTGTATGGGGCGGTCGGATGTGGCCCCGGCTGCGTGGTGGGCGGCGCCCAGGTATTTGGGTCCGGCGGCCGCGTTGCGCCCGTGGTGTGGGGGCGCGTCGTCTCGGGGTGCCACTTGGTACTCGGGGTCGTTTTCGGGGGCGGTAGCGGCTCAGGGCCGTTGGTGCTTGTGAGAGGGGGCGGGAGCGGCTCCGGTTGCGGCCCCGTGCTGGTGGCGGTCGAGGGAGGCTCCCGTGTGGTGGAACCGGTCTGTACGGGCGTGGTCGTGGCCGGGTGGCTGGTGGACCAATGAGGCGTGACCGTGGAAAATCGGGTGCTCGAGATGGTCACCGGGAGCTGGGGCGTCGTTGCCGGACAACCCGGCATGTCCACGCATTCGCGCTCCTCTCGCAGCCGCGCGTGCGGGCAGGTCTTTCCCGCCTGCTTCTCGGAAAACTCTATGGGATTCTCAAACGTTATTTTTACTCTCTCAGCAGTTACAACATGCAAGAATCGCGTAAGTGAAACTGAAAGTAGAAAAAAGTTTGCACCTTTCGCATAAGTACAAATCGATGCTGTGAACTAGCCCTACCAGAATTTCTTGTCATGCGAAGTGGCTTGATCCAGATCCTGGTGTGGCCGATGGCAATTTGTTCATCGCGTCGCCAATCTTGTAACACCACAGCAGTTCAGACTGTAACGTTTGAGAATCAGCGTCCCATAAGAACCTCGCTGCGCTCAAATAGTTGTCGTCCGCAACTGGAACTACCGTCTTCGCAGCAACTGACGGAGCAGTCCTTGACGGGCACCCACTCGGACAACGCGCACTCGTCCACCGGGTTCGGGCCCGGGGTCACCGGCCCCGGGTCCTCGCAGTATCCTGAGTAAAAACGTACTCACACCAGAGTTGTAATGCAGATTTGCAAAGACAGGAAGACTTGCAATGCGCATCCCCATGAGAGCCATTTACAGTCGTGCTTTGGAATTTGTGATGCTGTGAACAGGATGAGCAGATGAATCTGTGATGCAGCTGCACTTGCTAACCTGCATTACACTACATAGTGCAGCTTGTCATGCGTGACTCACAAAACTCCTAGGCTTGTGTTGCAAAATCCTCATCCTGACTGTGGTGTGGGGACGTTTTTACATAGGATACGCAGGCCGGCATGTTTTCGCATGCCATTTCCTTGGTCAGGCGGAACTCGTCGCACACGCGCCCGCCGTCCTATGAAAGCCTCAGGTTGGAAATCCTCAAGTCAAACAAGTGGATATAATTTCTAATGCCAAAAAATGAGTCCAGTTGAAGTGGCATTTGTAGTCGGCGCATGACAAATTTTCCGGGCACCTAAAGCAAGTCTGTCATGCAGCTTAAGGCAAAGGGGTGCCCTTCTGTCGTGCTAAGCAGCACTCCAATTCTTCGCCCCTAGCAGGACAATAGTCGGCCTCCATTGCGTCCTCTGCAATACAGTGTTTTTTGCGTCGCATTTCATGCATCACAAATCATTATCATTTCCACTTTCAGGATTTCCATTCTGAGGCTTTCATACGTCCTCCGCTTCCCGGACCACGTGGCGGGTCAAGCGCTGCACCCCGCAATGCATCCCGCGCAAAATAAATACCGCACTAGTAATTGTAGTCATGCATGACAGATCTGCGCCTGCGTCTAAATCTGCATGACAAGTTCCACTTTTCTTTTTGGGAATAAAACTTCTCATGCAAAAATTCCCATACAACACTACTACGGTAAGTAATTTTGCAATGCATACAATGCGTGCGCGGCGGGGGGCAGCATGTCACGGAGCAGAGCCCGCGCTTGGCCCACTCGGAGAGCTTGCAGTCGGTGCAGGCGGGGTTGCCGCAGTCGCGCGCCAGTTTGCTCACATACCCGTCGTCGTAATCGCACTCCTCGCCGCCATACTTCGCCTCCCGAGTGTGTTTGTAGATGCGGTGGTAGACTTCGGGGCCGCACGACTTCACACAGGAACCGACCGGCGGAGGCTCGTCGAGGGCCGGCGTCCAGTGCCCCTGGCACGGGATCGGGCAGGGGTCGTGTTCGCAGCTGTGGTATCCTGTGCAAAAGTATCGTACTCGTAGTTGTAATTGCAAACATGCATTACAAATCTTGTTCTCAAGCTAAATCCGCATTACAAATTTCATTTCTCATGCTGAGGAAATTTGTGATGCAATTATACGAATACGATACTTTTGCAATGCATATGTGGGTCTCAGGTGAAGGGTGCCCATCCGCGAACTCACACTCGCGACCACCGTACGCGGCGTGTTCGCGAATGCGGTAGATCAGCTGGTACGTCTCCTCCCCGCACTCCTTCTTGCACTCCGTTTTCTCCCAGTAGAAATCGCAGTCCACCGGACAGCATGAACTGCAAAAATATCGCACTCGTAGTAATCGCAGTCATGCCTTACAAATTTTTTTCTCAGGTTAAATCCGCATTGCAAATTTTCTTTCTCATGCTGAGTAAATAATTTTAATTTGTAATGCATTTATACGAGTACGATATTTTTGCAATGCATAGACAGTGCGGGTGGTTGCACTCGAGGGGCTCCGTATCGCCGTGTTCGTGATTGCACGGCGTCCCGTCGTTTGCCTGCTCCCGGGTCACGTGGAACACGCGGGAGTACGTCTCGCGACCTCAGTATCCTGAGTAAAAACGTCCCCACGCCAGAGTTGTAATGCTAAAGGAATTGCAGCACACTTTGCCCCCCCCTCTGCCCCAGGCCGCAGATGGCTTGACACGCAGGGGGGGTAGGTCAGGCGGACACCAAAGTGCCATCACCATCATCTCCCGGCCACTTGCCATACTCTTTTGCCAAAAACCAACTTATCGCCAACAGCCAACTTTTTTGCCAACCACCAACCATTACCAACATGTTCCGCCAGAGTTGTAATGCAGATTTGCAAAGACAGGAAGACTTGTAATGCGCATCCCCATGAGAGCCATTTCCAATCGTGTTTTGGAATTTGTGATGCTGTGAACAGGATGAGCAGATGAATCTGTGACGCGGCTGCACTTGCTATCCTGCACTACACTGCAGAGTGCAACTTGTCATGCGTGACTCACAAAACTCCTAGGTTTGTGTTGCAAAATCCCCATCCTGACTCTGGTGTGGGTACGTTTTTACTCAGGATACGCAGACCTTCGTCTGGCACCGGTCGTCGGGCGCCGGCGTCACCCAGTGCCCCTCGCATATCAAATGCAAAAGTGTCTGGGTCTGGAAGATTCTGACACTTGTCGTGCACGTTTTGCATGAGCCATGATGTCTGTGATGCATACCCTAGCAATACAGATTTTTTGAGGGCTTCTTGATGCGTATTCCGCATGACAAATGCCTTCTCAGCGTAGCAAAAAGTGCATTTCCTTTGGCACTCATGCAATACAGATTTTTTTAGAATCCAAAATCAGCATGACAAGTTGGATTCTTCCAGACCCAGACATTTTTACAGTTGATATCGCAGTCCACGTCGCAGTTCTTGCTCGCGGGCATGGAAGGACAGGTGGCTAGCTCTGTATGCAATGAAAATATCGACTTCGATCTGGGTCTAGAAAGTTCGAACTTCGTATATGCTGGTCTTACAATGATCTAGCGAAGTCGAAATCTGTTTCTGTATCGTAGCGCATGTTGACCAACAGAAGTACGCAGCCTATTGTTTGGTCATACAAAAACGCAGCTTGTACTAGTCATGCGGCCTGCGCGTGAGAAAGCGTGCTGGACAGTTCGTTGCCATGCTTGGCGGCTGCATCATCGGTCATCCAGTCCGCACTTTAGCAGCACAAGTTTCCAGACCACCCAGATCGATATGTAATTTTATTGCATTTAATACTCTGTTCCCTGTTCGCAGCTGTTGCCGTGCTGGTCCTGTTTCGGACTGCCGGCCGCCTTCCGCCACTCCTATCAAAAGGAAAAATCCCCCCTCCCCATATCGAAAACGAAATTTGTGATGCTGTATTTGAGGTCACAAATCGACTTGTCATGCTAGAAGGCCAAGAGCCGCAGTCGTGGCCCCGTTTGCAGGCAATTTCTCATGCTGTTTCCCACTCTCAGCTGCCTCCTATCATGCTGAAGATGCAAGGCTTCCCAACGCCACCCAGCACTACAGTCCGCATCTTTTCCCGTGTAGCATGACAAAGCTGATTTGTGACAACAAATCTGCATCACAGGTTTCCGTTTTGATATGGGGAGGGGGGATGTTTCTTTTTGATAACTCCCGCTGCTTCACGCCGTGGCCGTTGTTCAGCCTGGAGCACCTGCACTCGGACCACTCGCCCCACCCGCCCTGGCATTCGCAGCTCGGCAGGTTCTGGTGCGCGCACTCGGTTTCTCTTTGGCTCTTGTGCCCATCCAGGTAGTCGCAGGATTTTCCCGTCCCATGGCGCGTATCAAAAAGAGAAATCCCCCCTCCCGCCCATATCAAAGCGGATAGCTGTGATGCAGATTTGTGGCCACAAATCAGCTTTGTCATGCTAGAAGGCAGAAGATGCGGACTGTAGTGCTGGCGCTTGGTGGCATGGGAAAGCCTGGCATCTTCAGCATGACAGGAGGCACCTGGAAGCGGGAATCAGCATGACAAATTGCCTGCAATAAACGACGAGGCCACAACTGCGGCTCTTGGCTTTCTAGCAATACAATTTGTGTACTCAAATACAGCATCACAAATTTCGTGTTCGATATAGGGAGGGGAGATTTTTCCTTGCAATAGCGCGTCTGGATCACTTTGTACACCTTATGGTAGTAGTTTTTTCCGCAATTTATCCCAAGAAAAAAGTGTTACAGTTACTTACACATTGATTTGTTCTTGTCAATGCAGCAACACATCAAATTTCTCTGCTTGAGAGAGAAAACTTGCAATGCAGAAATCCTACGGGAAAACATTTATGAAACAAGGCTCCACCTATGCTTATCCGGCATGACAAAGGTTGTCTGTGTCTGTCATGGTGCTGGGCTTGCAACACAAAAATGTGTAACAACTACTGTAACACTTTTGTTCCTGCGATACAATTGTGCGCTCGGCACTGCTCCGCCTTGTCCTCCGGGTCCACAAAGTGCCCCTTGCAGTTATGGCGTTCTCAAACGTTACATGCTCAACTGTTACATGAATCTGTAATGCAAGAATGGCAAAAGCAAAAGGGGGAAGATTGCAAAGATTGCATTACAAATCCCGCGCAGATTTCGGTGCTGTTTGGCCCTCCGCAAATTTGTCATGCGCAGCAGCTTCATCTTGTGGATGATGATGGTAGTTTTGCATGACAAATTCTATGGCGGCGTCAACAATCTCACCACTATAGTATATCAAAAAAAATTTCATATCGTATTTATGTATCTGAAAGCACCTATTTTGAGCTACCACTTTAAAATAGATATGCAACAGTAGCGACTTTGAGCTAGCTGCCTTGAGCTAGCTAATTCTTCCTCCTCTTTGCACACACGCAAGCCTCAAAAAGCGCGCTTTTTCTGCTATCCTTCCAAATTTAGCACCGATGCTAGTGAGCTTCGAGCCTAGTTTTTTTCGATAATGTACTCACTTTTTGGAGGACGTCCCCCGAGGTCGTCAATCTCAGTTCAAAAAGTGCTCACTTGAGCACAACAAATCCTGGCCATTTTGGAGAAGCGTGGGAAAACGTGGCGCGCCAAGAGATGAAATAGAAACGATATATTTTTTTTTTGATATAGTATAGTGGTGAGATTGTTGACGCCGCCATAAATTCATGTAACAGTTGAGAATGTAACGTTTGAGAACTCCATAGCAGTCGCGGTTGTGCTCGCACGGCTGGGTCCTGAATTTCGTCTCGTCGCACTTGAAGGTGACGCGGCTGTGGTCCCCCGCGTGGACGATGCGGCCGTTGGAGTGGCACTCCCGGCCCCCGTATGCATTGCAAATATGTCTGGATCTCCTGGAAAGTTGTAATGCTAAATACGCAACCACAACCTGTACTTATTAGGGGGCCGCGCATTACAAGTTTCTGAGCGGCTATGTCTAGCGTGAACCGCATGACAAATGGCTTTTTTATTGCATGGCAAACAAGTGGCACTGTAGCGCACCAAGCATGACAGTAGACTTTTCTGTCTTATCAGCCAAGCCCAAGCATGACAGACTTGCTTTCTTCCAGACCCAGACATATTTGCAGTGGATACCCCGTGCGTGGCGGCCCGGATCACGTGCCACCGCTTTCGGTAGCGGTTGGCGCAGGTTTTCTTGCCGCAGTCTGCGCGCATGGCTCCGGGGCTCGGCAACCGCCACTCGCCCTTGCAGTCGACCCGGCAGGGGTGCTGGCGCTTGCACTTCCGTATCTTCCGCGCTTTGTCGCAGCTGGCGCCATTGAACGCGTGCTTCGGGGACGAGGCAAATTTCACCCACTCCTGAAACTGTACGCCCTGCCCGGTGTTTATGGGGACGTCAGGATCGAAGTCGACAAAGTGGAAATCATTTGCCACGCATAAAATCGATACCAGTCGGTTCTTTGGAGCCTCAGTTTATTTCAAGTAGCGCGCGACGAATTTCGGGAGCACCAAACTCCAGTCTGTGACGTTGTTTGGGCAAAGGAGACTGCTCCTGTCGTGCTACTCTGGCAGCGCATCGCCTTCCCCTAATCAGGCTTGCAAGCGGTCCCATTTGCCTGCTCCCCAATACAGGCCATGCGTGCCCTCCATTTTACGCATTACAATTTTTTTTTCGATTTCGTTGTCGATTTCGATCCTGACACCCGGATAGTGTTGGCGGCGGAACAGCGGCACTTGGTCCAGGGCTTCCACATTCCGCGACACACGCGCTCCCGCTCGCACCGCTGGCTGTGCGCGTTCCACGTGAAGCCCTGGTGCTTGCACAGGCGGGGCTTGCAGATCGCGGACGTGACGTGCGGCTTTCGGGTGAGCTTGGTGCCCTGCAGCGCCGCCCACTTGATCCAGCAATGGTACCCGGCTCCGGAAAAGGCCGCTGGTGTCGTGTAGGAGTACATTGTGCACTCCGGGAGCACCTCGCAGAGAAAGCGGCACTTCCACTCCATCTTGCTGGGGAGGTATCCCGTGATTTTCAGCCACGGGTTTTGATTTTTTAAATACGTATTTTTTTGCAAATAATGCATCTTCCTCACCCATTTCTGAGCGGCGACGCACGCGGGCCTCCATCGGTTGTACATCCAGCGCGCTATGGGCTTGGTGTGGCACACCCTCTTGTTGGGGCACTGGTAATTGCTTCCCCAGGGCCAGAGGTTCTGGGGGTTGAAGCCCGTCCAAACTTGGTTCCACGCCAAAGGAAGAGTGCAAATGTCCCCCAGCCAGTAGTCCAGGGCTGGATAATGCCGGATCCACTGGCCCCCGCACTTCGGCGGGTCCAGCAGCGGTTGGTAGCAGGAATGAATTTCGTCCATCGCCGGAATAGACACTCCTTTGAAAGAAGTTGGCCCGTGTCTGTATCCAAGAAAAAAACACTGTAGGTGTAACTTTTTTGGAGGAACAGCATTGCAAATCTGTCTGGCATGACAGCAAAACCTGTCATGCGCAGATAGTACGTGAAAACGCCCTTTAGTGGACCCTGCGACGCATGCCAAGCATGACAGACGCAATCGTCTTGCATGTTGCGCATCACAAATTTACACTAACAACGTTTTTTTCTTGGATAGTCGGGGCACGTAGTTCATTCGCAAAGGCGGGACGCCATTCACGGTGCGGCAGTTTTCTCGATTCGAACTCCCGCCCACGGACCACGATTTTGTGAGGATCAGAGAGCCGCGTTGCTGCAAAAAGTCAGAGGAATGCTGGTCACGATGGTCATTCGAAGTGCCGGTAAGGAACGTGGCTGCAGAATCATTGGTGAAAGTAGTACTTCGTAGTTGCATTTCTTCATTTCCTGGGTCGTAGTTTACGTCAAAGTATCCGTAGTCTTCATCGTCGTGTTCCACCTTCCCCGCCTCCTTGTTCATCAGGTCTTCTTGCTTTTCGCTGTCAGCGTCCTCCCCAGCTGCTCGGAAGATCTTCATTGCGGCAGTCTTTTGGTGAGGTGGTGGCCAAGGAGAAGTAGAAGTGCCGGCAAGGAAAGAAGTTGTTGCACCAATAGATGATCGACCAGCAGAAGCTGAAACATCATGATCCAGAAAATCATGATTGTGTGAACGCTCGAGCTCGTCCTCGTGCTCCAGCTCCTGGCCAGTAGTACCGCCATGAGCATGCTCTTGATGATCGCCGCGCTGCATTATATCTCGTCTGACGCGAGCATGTTGTTTTTGTTTTTCCTCGCCGTTCTCCTGCTCGAAAAGCAGCTTTCGGACGGCCCGACTCCACTTCGCGTACCCGTCCTCGTCCTCCACGTTGCTATCGAGCGCAGCGTGAAGATCTTCTTCCGTCAGGTGCATTCTATTCCCGTTGCCCCCCTGGGCGGTGGCTGCGGTCTCCACGAATGATCCGGTGCTATTAGTTCCGCTGGTGAACACATCTTCAACTCGTCGAGAAGGGTGCTCAGAATTGCGTTTCTCGTCGTTGTTGTCATCATCCTCGCCGCCTTCGTCGTACTCCACCTGCTCCACACGAGAATCATCCTCAACATCCGGCACCAAGCTGTTGATGGCCTCTAGCAAGCTGTCCCCCTGTAGGGTCTTCCCGTGGATGGCCTGCAGCAATTCGGAATTGCGCAGGTGGGTCGAGGAAATGCGCTTGAAGGACCGGTCCGGTCCGATCACGGTGTGGAAGCCGCGTTCGCGTATTTTTTGTTCTCCTTGCTCATCGCCGGACGCAAGAAGTTCCTCTTGCACTATCCACTGCAAATATGTCTGGGTCCTCTGGAAGAGCGAAGAGTAGAGCCTGTATTGCGTGTCTTGGATTCCTGTAAAATCTGTATTGCATGACCAGGAAAAGGAGCCTTCTTTTGTCATGCAAAAGCGCAGTCTCTCATACGCACTACGCATGAGAAAGTATCCGAAAAATTTGTCATGCTTGGTTGCACTCAGGAGTATGCTCAATCATCGCCATCCAGCATCACAAGTTTCCAGACCCAGACATTTTAATTTTTGCAGTTGATACGCACCGGGGTAGCATTATTGCCGTCCTCGTCGACAAACGGGGCGTCTATCTTATGGGGTTCTCAAGCGATACATAAACATACTCAGCTGTTCTTACGTGATAGGAGGGAGCTTCTGATTCACCTACACCTTCAGCTTGTTGCACCTCTCGCATTACAAATTCCGCACAGATTATTTCCACGCTGTTTAGCCCTACTTTGGAAATTAGTCATCATGTGAAGTAGCAGTAGCATAGCATGGCTTGAATGGTGATTTTGCATGACAAGTCTAGCATGTATCACGCAATAGCTGACCACAGTGCCACGCTCGAGAGCTCCATATATCTCCGGATTGTACGGCGACACATAGTCGCGCAGGGAGTCATCATCTGGATCATAATCGTCGGCCGAATTTCTTCCGGAGGAACGGATCGCACCGGCTCCGGTGATATCATAGCTGATGGGCCGCGCCGGATGAAGCATGCTGGTAGCACTTCTGTTATAGTACGAGGATCCTATCGCGGCTATCGGAGATGTTGTTGTTGGTTCTTCAACATGATCTCTTATCAGGTTCTCCTCGCGATCCAGAAAGGACGGATCCTCCTCTCCGTTTTCGTCCAGCTCATACGACGGAATTCTGTCAAGCAACGGATCGAACTGATCTTCAAATTGGTCTATGCGTTGCAAAACTAGCGCACTAGTTCTAGTAGAAATTGCATTTTACAAATTTTTTCAAGAAGAAAAATGCAGTTTGTCATGCGTGTTCGGGTCATGCACAGCTGCAATTACTACGAGTACGATACTTTTGCAGAGGATATGGTCTTCATCTTCTCCTTTTTCCGCCGCGTTTTCGTCTTGCGCGTCGTCCTCGGGGTCGAAGTCGTCTTGTTCATGTTCTCCTGCCAGAAGATCATCTTCCTCACGACGCTCCTTCTCGCCAAAACTTTCCGGCGGATCTACTTCATCCGGAACAAGCTGTATCTGCTCTGGTGCCTCATCGTCGTCGTCTGGACTTTCATTCTCCTTCGTTTGGACGAACAAAGCCCGCTCTGCCGCCAGTTCTTCGTCGACTTCTTCGTCGACTTCGTCACGATCTCCACCGGAATCGTACTCGTTGTAAGAACTCGTCTGCCGAATGATCCCCTGATTTTCTTGATACAACTCGTTTACGTTTTCGTTTTCCTCTTCGTCTACATCCTCCAGTCTGTTCTTTCTGTGCAAGCGGACGGCAGCATGATCTTGCTGCATCAGACCCAGCACGAGGTGGGACGACACGGACACCGTCGAGGCGTTATAATTTCCCGAATCCTGCTGCAACGACAGCAGATCGTAGCTCCACCGTCTACTTTCCTCGTGCAAAATTATAGCACTGACGAATAAGAAGTAGACAAACCTCAGCTGCAGTTGCGACGGCATCTTCGGCGCCCCCAACATAGAAAGACTGCTACTTGGGCTCTACTTACAATCGTGCAAGAACTGGTGTCATCAACGTACCAGATGAACGACTCGTATAGGTTTTGCTCATGGAGGCCTGCTTCTTGCGATGAAGTTCATCATGCACAATTCTGGGCACGAATAATATACAACTTTGATGACTTTCTACTTAATAGTGTGTATAATACCCGTCGTTCCACAAACAAGAAACTAAGTATGAAAAAAAGACACCCCGGCGAGCGCTAGGACATAATTTAAATTCATTTCATTAGCGATGATATATCCATTTCGATAAGTGGAGATTCTGTTTCTGATAATCAGAAGCGAAGATAAATACATAAACCGGTCTGAGGACAACATATACTAACTTACTTAAGTACATTTCTCGACGTCCGGCAAAAAGTTTGGCGGCGGCGTGGTCGCCGCACTTCGATTGCTAGCCTTAAATTTCGATTCCGTCGATTGCCGAAAACGCATATCAGAGTCGATTTTGTATTTCCAGACGAGGGGCGACGAGATTTCGGCTCTCCCTCGATCTGGGAGGACGACGTCGACACGGCCTGCCTCGAGCGATGATGATGATGAAAAACACGAAAAACAGATTATGAACAGGAGGAAAACAAGTAGATTTGTCTGCAACGATGAGTGATAGCGATGGTACGAAAAAGGTCCGACTTGTTCACTCAGTTGCAACAAGACACGGCTCATCGATACGCGATTGTTACGACCGGCGACAAGCGAACCGTTGTGGTTGTCGTTGTCCCTCTACAAATACGAGCACAATTATACACGATTACGACCACGAGGTTCACGACTTGGTTTGCAGAAAGTAGAGATTATCCTTTGGTAAACGACGAAACAAAGCCATGATATAGAGCTTCTAGTTGTACTAGTTTGACACCAGTTAACATGGAACAGAACAACAGATACGAGGTGGGTGTGACTACACCGCTTGCGCGCGACGAGGCGAGGCCGAGAGGCGCAAGGGTATTCATGATTGTCCGTATGCGACACAGTTTTTTTCGTAAAACTACAACAGGAACAAGCTGCAACAAGTCGTCTGAAGTACTAGCACGTTCTTTGTACAAACATAGTCGCGGTTCATCTTGCAACAACAATCTCCAACGATGTGGAATACAGCGATGCTTCGTCCACTTTATTTCGCACGTTCTTTCTACTTCTGCAGGAAAAACAAAAAATATACAACTTTTGGGTTGATACTGATACAGAGAGTGAGTAGATTTTGGCTACTTCTTTATACAACCACACGAACTCACTGTGACAGACTGCGAGTAACAGCAACGAGGCACAACTGCAGCTGCGATTGCACCAGCAGTACCATCGATTGAAAATTATAATTCGGATGAATTCTACATACATCACGCGCCGTGGTCCTAGTCGAAGAGTTCCTGCCACAGATACCCCTCGTCTTCCTCCACCGCTTTCTCCGGGTCGGCGCGCCGGCGATCCCGCTCCACGTCGTCTAATCCGTCCTCACACACCGTTTCCTCGGGCACGATGCCCCCCTCCAGCCGCGCTAGCCTCTCGTATTTACTGAACAAGGGCACCGCGGGCCAGCCTCGTGCCACGCGCTCGTCCTTGGACCAGAACATGCGCCCGTGCAGGTGCGCCACGATCGGCTTCAGCACGCCGACGGCCGGGTCGTGGAAGAGAAAGCACCCGTACTTGTTCAAGTGGTGGTCAAAGTTCCATCTTCCCGCCATCCCGTCCTCCTTTACCTCCTGTTCCATGCGAAACCCGTAGGTCGACTCGATGAACTGGCCGAGTTTGCATTCTTTCCGAATCAGCTCCTTATAGGGCTGCGTGTGGCAAATGTGCGTCGAGTCGTACCAAAAAAAGAGCGGAATCAGCTCCTCCGCAAGGTGCTCCTTCGAGGACCTAGTACTTGATGATGCTGCTGTGCTAGTAGCGTTCTTGTTCGACGTGTTGGTTTTGGAGCCGCAAGTGCTCGTCTTGATGCTGTTCTTACTGTCTGAAGTTCTCGTCTTTGTTACCGTTGTGGATGTTTCCTGCTCTTCGGGTTGTACTATTAATCTCGAATCCTGTTCTACAACTTGATGCTCCTCCTGCTTAGGTGCCGAAGTGTCGCTTTCGTCGCGTCCAGGAGGACCTCTATCAGAAGAAACAAATGACAAAGAGCCGGCACTATGAACAGTTTCCTCGTTTCCACGTTGGTGCTGCTCCCGCCTACTAGATGTTTCCCTGGTCGTGATGCGAGTTGGATCGGCAAGAGCAGCGGGTGTTTGATCTACTTCCCCAGCTGCCTCGTCGTCTTCGCAACGGGGCGGGGTGGCATCCACTGCTTCCGTTGCTCCAGTGCCCCTCGATAATGAACTCGTCTTTGGTATTCGAAATTGTTGCGCCCTGCTTTTTTTCTTCCGGTTTGTCGGGCTCGGGTCGGGGCTCCTGTTGTTTTTTCGCAAGTTCACCGAGTTGGTATGGATGGGCACGGAAAGATTTCGCTTCACATTTTCAACAGGCTCAGGCGACGCTGAAGATGATCTTGGAGCTGCTGTTGGGGAGTCGTGCACTTCCATCTTCACCGCGGAACAAGATGACGACGCAGAATTTGGTCGTGAGGGTTGGTTGTATACGGGCGAGTAGCTCAAGTGTCTTGCTCTGGTCGTGGTGGTCTCTCTGCCAGTCGGCGTGCTTGTGCTGGACCTCCCGGCGCCACTGTTGGTTTCGCCGCGGGGGCTCGCGTTGTGCTGCACCTGTGCACTTTCATCACCGCAAGCCGCCGCTTTTGAAGACGTAATGCCGGCGCCAAGAATATCGCCTGTCGTCGGAGGTCGTAGATCTTCTGCGCCGTCCGGTGACGTTGTACAAGAGCCAGTTTCATCTCCTGTAGTCTCCTTCGACAGCAGCGGCTGCAACTGTACAGATTTGGAAATCACCTTGCTACTCTTCTCCAACTCCTCCAAGACCACCTGGCCCCGCTTGGGTTTGTGCAGCTGGTCGCAGAAGTACGGCATCCGGGCCCACTCGCCGTAGCGACCGAGCATGCGGTTCGGGTAGTTGGCGTTGGTCCGCGATTGGAAGCCGATGTAGCGGATTTTAGATTCCTGTTCCATCAACTCAAGCGCGCGAGGTAAGTCCACCTGCTCCACAAAGGCACGGTCGTGCTGCACCACCATCACATACTCCGTTTTCACCTGTGTCGTTTAAAAAGCGATGGATTTTTATGATGTGTGAGCGTATGTATCTCTATCTTCCTCCTGTCCGGACCACATAGTAATTGAAATTGTATTAGCGCCGCAGACCACTCAGGAATACAAACGAGCATGAACGATATAACGAAAAATCATGCTCATGACATGATGACGAAGTGAAGTATCTATCAAGTACCTCCTCCAGCCCTCTCCGGAGCGCGTGCGCGAAGGAGAGGTGTTTTGGCAAGGGGCCCAGCACGGTGGTTTCCCGCTTTCGGTCGGGGTTGGTGCTGTACTTGGTGCGCAACCGCTCCATATCAAATGTAAAAGTGTCTGGGTCTGGAAGATTGCCAGGTTTGTCATGCACACGTTGCATGACTCCTGACGTCTGTGATGCATGCCCTAGCGTCACAGATTTTGTGAGGGCTTCCTGATGCCTATACCGCATGGCAAATGCTCTTTCCGTGTAGCAAAACTTGGACTCTCTTTGCTGCTCACGCAATACAGATTTTTTTAGAATCCAAAATCAGCATGACAAGTTGGATTCTTCCAGACCCAGACATTTTTCCAGTTGATACTCCACGTACTCGGTGTACCGGTCCAGGTCCTCCTTGGTCACCCGCCCGTATCAAATGCAAAAATGTCTGGGTCTGGAAACTTGTAATGCTAAAAATGAATGATAGACGCACTGCAGTACGCAGCTGCGCATGACAAATTTTTTGGCTGTCATGTCTTACGTATTCCGCATGGCAAACTGCGTTTTTGCATGACAGGTAAGAGGGCTTTTTCGTGTCTATGCAACACAGATTTCCGAGTCATGCCAAACAAGCATGACAAACTTGCATTCTTCCAGAACCAGACATTTTTACATTTGATAGCCCGCGCTTCCAGACCACCCGCTGTCGCTGGTTGGTCTTCAGCCGCAGCCGCGCCTGCTGGTCCTCGTCTTGGTCATCTTGGTCTTCCTCGTCTTCGTTTTCATCTTGTTCACCGGCGGATCTCAAGTCTTCTTCGTCAGGCTGGTCCTCTCTACCTGAGTCTTGAGCTTCATCTTGATCTCTTTGTTCGAAGGCCGACGGTTTGAGTTTGTCTTCGACCGCTGCTACTTCTTGTTTCGTGGTATTATGTTCTTCATCTACATGATCTGCAGTTCCTGAGTACCTGGTTTGCGGCGCGTCGGCCTGCGCTGCCACAGCTGGGCTACTCGCTGTGTAGTTCCTCCAGGGCGGCTGCTCCTGCTGCAGCACACGACCAAGTGTAGTAGTTCCACCGCTCGAGTTGCAGCTGTGTAGTTCTGGTTCTTCGTCCTCCTCTAAGTCCTCGTCTGCATCGTCTTCGTTGTTGCCCGACCCGCGGCCCCCCGAGCTCGTGCTCGCCGTGTCAGACCGGGTGCAGGAGGTCCTCTGAGGAACACGAACAACGCTGGTGTGCTGCGCCCGTGCAGCGCGCCGCTGGGCATCGGTGGTCTCCTCATCATCTTCTTGCCGGTTACTTAGTGCTCCTATTGTCCTCCGCGGTCGTTCGTGCACGGGCTGTGAGGATGAGGAGGACGTGCTGGTGCAGGATTTTGTCTTTGCTGGGCGCATTGTAGATGAATGTTCTTGTGCAGTTGTAGATGGTGCTGACTCAGCATCATCATGAACTAGATCTCCGGGTGTTGTACTTCTGCAACCCCCGGGGGACGCGGACGAGGTGGACGACACTGCAAGTACACCAGCTGCAATTCCACTCTCACTACAAGAGCTGGCTCTTCTGCTACGATTTCTACCAGAGCCGACTTTCGACGTTCTGTTCCCGCCGTGGTGGTCTCCTTCAAGAACTCCGCTATTTTCAATCTCCATCTCCACATTGGAACTTTTTCTGCGCAAATTTTTCACCATCAGTCGTTCCTCCTGCTCCCGGCGTTCTTGCAGTCGTTTATTCGGCCGCTCGAGAAACCGCTTCGAATCGGAAGGGATCAAACAGACCCCGTCCGCGACAATGACTAGCGGGCATTTCTGCAGTCCCGGGATCAAATCGAAGGAGGTGATCACCCCATCAACCAGCGTGGTTTGCGGGTGCATGCCGATCGGGCTCGTGACGAGGACAATGGAGAGGCGTTCCGATAGGTCAATCTCCTCTTCAGAGGAGGATGCGGAACAGGACCCGCACGACCCGTTGGAATTGTCATTTTCATGGTCTTGTAGTTCATCATCTCGAGCTACTTCTACTTCTTTCACGGGTTCTAGTTCTTCATCTTCCACATCCACTCCCGACGGGCGCTCAGGACCTTCCTCCGGCCAACGACGTTCTTCGTGCGCCACATTGGATGTTGACGTCGATGCAGGCGACATTTCAAGATTGGTGCTCGCTGCTTGTTTCGGGGACGAGAAAGCGGAAAGAAGTTCTTCGAAGGACAATATCTGACGACCAGCAAAGAAGTGCGATATGGTCTACTCCTTGGAGAACAAGAGTAGAAAATTCTTCGGAAATTCTTAGTTGTTACTTCACTATACAACAACAATTCAACGAACGAATCTGGGCGAGATTCAATAAATCGCTAGACACTTCTGACTGGGAAAATGGAAAAAATAGGAATGTTGAAGATTAAGCAGCAATGCAGATGATGAGGAGGCTGTAGGGGGCATAATTCATGGTCGCCCGAATAACTAGCGAAACAGAAAAGGGAGAGGTAGTGGTCCTGGTAGAAGATTTAAAAACACGGATCATGTTCATTTTCGATTTTCTGTCTTGACCATGAGAGCGGTTCATTGGAATTGGATATCATGTGATTTTGTGGTTGGTATGGCAATTGCATTTGTTCTAGTTGATGTTTAGTGAAGATTTTGAATGCTGCAGTTCGTAGTTGGAACTCAGGAATCATTTTTTTCGGAGCCGCATCATTCCAGTTTCACTTTCTTTGCACAGGTCTAGGTCATGAAGATTGCTGCCAGTGGACACCGGTCGGAAACAGACCAATTTTATGCGTTCCTTGCGGTTGTTTCGGCGACAGGTGTGGACGGTGACCGAACAAACACAAAGCTCATTTCGTCTCGTAAAATAAAAAAAATTTCAAACCGACGAGCTTCCACTTTTCATTTTCAGAACCGACTTGTTGTTGTTTTTTCTCTCACCGAAATTTCTGCACACGTCAGGACGAAACAAACTCGGTGGCTCCATAAAAGATATGACGTTCTTGCGCGACAGCATGGCCTTGCTGTTACTGTTAGTTAAGTACCAAGACGAACAAACTAAAGTGACGGCTCAAGAAACTAGAACAGGCTGCTCTACCACAACGACCCTGGTCTTGTGCTTAGCTTGACATACAAGCGTAATTGCTGCAATACTTCTCGCACTGAGCGAAGCCGAAGTTTCATACAAATCTGTTGCATTAGCCCATTTCATTTCGTGTCTTGCTCCAATGGCAATGACGAATTCTTGTTCAAAATCTAAATCGCACTCTGTCTGCAGAGTTTTCTGTTCGAGTTTGCACTTCCTGCATAAATAAGTCAGGATGTGGTGACGGACGAGACTCGGTTAGTTATATCGAAGCGAAAGCGTTAAGGTTAGAGTAAAATATTTGTGATTGTGTGTGTGATTTACTGGAGCTGGCCAGTTCCGCTGAAGACAACTCGCGTATCAAAACTATCTGGGCAAATAAATGAGCTCGACTGAACATCCTCAACGGCGATGCAGGCTCCTCGATTTGTACTTGCTGCACCGAGCAATTGGTTCTTAGTCTCGCTGTCCGTACATGTACAGGTGATACTTTCGCTTTATTAGGTGTGCGGGTAGGGGTTCTTGGCCAGAGCGTCTTGCTGCTGGTTCTGTGCTCGGGCCTACAAAGATGTTTTTTCAAATCAAATGGACACGACCTCGCTGCAGATTCATTCATTTCGAACAGCAAAAATCACGTCCATTGCTGGATCACGAAGGGCAAATACTAGACCATGACCATGAGCAAGTAACAAATGACGATAACAAACTACCTGGAACTCCTCGTCGGGTTGAGCCATGACTTCGTATCCCTAGGTGCCCGCCGCTTTGGATGTTCTTGTCCATTCACCGCAGCTCTCGTCTACTCCTACCGCAACGGATGGCGATAGAGGGAGTTGCCACTGCCCTCGGTGATCAGCAGAAAGCGTTCGTCTGGTGTGAGGCAGAGGCCGGTGATTTCTGGCCCCGGGACGCTCATGATGGCGGTTACGAGTATGGCAGGAGGTTGAAATACACTGCTTCACTGTAGTTGTATCGGTGGTCGAGCTAGCGTTTCATCTTGAAAACAAGGACACGACAAAAAGACAAGACAAACTTGGGCGGGAAAACAGCTACTGCATAGTCTTTGCTTGTCATGAAAATGAATACAACACTATGTGCAGCATACGAAATGACAAGATGAAAGCAGTGTTTTTTTCTCGCGAATAACTTCGCCCTCTGGGTCAATCACCACGATTCTGCCGTTCTCCGTGTTGTCGACGAAGTCAAAATGCGACACGAAAAGATCCCCCGTGGATGACACGGCCAAGGCTGAAGGAGTTTTTATGGAGCGTCGAGCCGTCTTGTAGTTCATTTTGTATCAATAACAATAGTCGTGCTTCGGGCTGCAGCACAACTACATCACATCCTTAAACCAAACGACCAAAGAAAAGACAGCTTCTTCTAATTTGAAAATTGCATGCAGTCGTACAAAAAACTTGTACTGGGAGGTACCTGTTGGTCCGAAGCGGCCACTAAGTTGGTGAAAGACGGTGCAGTGGTAGACCCCGGGGGGCGACTGCGTGAAGCGCAGCACCCGGTTCATACTGGTTTCGGCCACGTAGAGCACCTTCTCGTCTGCTGTCAAGGCAATTCCGCTCGGGTACGCGAGGCAGTTGTAGGCGAGTGGGATGAGGAGCTGCGTTGCCGGGTTTATCGCGAACACCGAACCTTTTGGGTTCTGGACGCTGGTCTCTCCCAGGGGGCCGGAGTCCGTGAAGTACAAAAGCCCGCTTTGCTGGCCGAGGCAGACGGAGTTGGGACCCAGGAGTTGCTGGGCCTCGTACTCCTTTACGTAGGGCTCGATCTCCTGTCGGGGCGCGCTCCCCTCCTCCTCCGTTCGCAGGATACGGAAGATGGCCTGGTGCGCGCAGTCGCAGACGAACGCTACCCCCTGCGGATCGAAGAGGACCCCGAGGGGCTGTCCGCTGCTGTTGCCCCAAGACTCGACCTGGAACTCGCTGTCCGTCTCGGTGTTGCCGAGGTAGCGGTAGATGTCCCCGTTTCGCGAAATGGTGAAAAGGTCGTTGTTCGGCCCAAACACCGGACTCGTGATGGCCACGTCGTGCCGCGCCACCACCTGGATGGAATGCGACATGGTACTGTTTTCCTTCTATTCTTCTACTTCTCCGCCACTTACTGGAAAGTAAGTATCTATAGAGAATTAATCTTTACATCACTGACACTGCTTTTACTTTTAGCACAAGCACAACACCGAGGAGTTATAGACGCTCACTTTTTCCTTATATTTTTTCTCATCTCAGAGTTTGAATGCAAAATGCATCTAAAATCAACTCGCACGTGTACCACCTGTCTCCTCTCGACACCGTCACAACACTACTTCGACTTCACTCTTCATGATGAAACATTCGCAACGATGGCAGCGATGAAGACACGAGGAGACCTATCAGAATTTTATCAAGTTCAAAACTCACTACAACTTTCTTCCTCTCTTTTCCGCAGCCCAAGATGACACTTGTTTCAAACTGCAACAAGCTTGCACTTGGCGCTTTCTCTATTTTGATCGGCGCCGTGGCAATAGGAACCAGCAAAAATAACTGACGAGGTTCCTCGAGAGCTAGAACGAAGAACAACAACACAAAAAAAATAAAAAATAAACCCACAATACAAAAAGTAAAGAACGCTGCGCGCATGGTAACAGACAGCCAATCACTCTACAATGCGCTAGCCTTTGTCTCAGTCAATCGCTCGCATATGGAGGATCCTGGGAGGCGATGTGAGCAGGCTCTGCGCCTCTGTTCTAAGTTTGTCACCTTCACTTGCCACAGAAGGGGGACTTCTCTACTCATGAAAAAACCGTAGTAGAAAAATCAAGCTTGAGGAAAATAAGCTAAACCTAAAAAACTTAAAAACATAAAAACATAAAAAAAGGGCGGCCTGTCTGTATTCTTGAGTTTGAATCTTACGTACTAACAGAAACAAAGAATGCTTTTGATTTTGTTTATGAAAAATATATTTGAAACCATTGAAAAAACAGTAGAGGACCTGGTCGCATTTTGGTAAAATAGTTTTCCTTTCCTGTCGTGCTTTTATGCTTTTGTTTTTGACTTGGTCAAATATTGCTTGTTTTTAATGTTTGCTATTACGTCTACTTCTTTTCCACATCGCTCCGATTCCACTTCACCTCTCACACCTTCCGCTTGCTTTCCTGGTTTTCCTCGGCTTCCGTAGCGGGGGTATAAAGAAGTAAAGGAGGCCTCACGCCTTGCATGACCATGAGCCGGGTATCGACGTCTTCTCACTTTGTGACGTAGACTTAAGTAGACATCCCATGATCACGGCAACCGTGACGTTGTTTCTCGTCCCCCGGCCGGAAAGTAGCTTTGGGTGGACCAGAGCTGGATGTTGAAGAGGAGGAAGTACTAGGCTGATGCGCTGAAGAAGAGGAGAAGGAAGAGGAAGAAGAGAAGGGTCTCGCCTGTTCCAGCGGCAGCGCCACACTTGAAGACGAGGAATTTAATAAATCTTCGCGTGGCCAGCAGCTTCTTGTTCTTCAGTGAAGCTTCGTGCTGAGAAATTTGAGTGACTGGAGGTAGTTTTTGGTTGCGATGCCCAGCGAATGGTCAGAAAGTCTGGCAATATGTGGCACGGCTGGAGGGCTGCTCGTCTCCCACTCCCGGAAGGGCTGTTATACATATTCACTCCACATCCATCTTACTACCTATTTCATCTTCCCATAAAAGAACAAAGCGCGAGCAACGAATCACTTAAAGCAAGAGGTGAGCCATGGCGGCACACCGCAGGAATATACCCGCCTCCTGGTGCTTGCCTTTCTGGGTAGTAGTCGATCAAATAGGTCATTCGCTCTGCGTTCACGAGCTCCGCAAAAACGACGGGAGCTCCCACCCAGAAAACAAGCTGCAGCACTGCCCCGCTTTCGGCGTTCCCTATGTAAGAGTGTGGTGAGCGGCAATTTTAGGAAATTTCATGCGGTTACGATCCTCAGGCAACGGATGTGGGTGCTGCTAGTTATGAGCTCCAACATTGTGCCGTGCGTATATTAGGTTCACAAAAAAGCCTGCCAGCGCGCAATCAAAGACCTATCATGATCGGTCTTCTTCCTTTCTTCATCGTGTGTGCGTTCTCATCATGTAGTAGTTGCATGCATTAATTTTTACAAGTACGAGGACTCTATTTGTATTAGTATTTCTACGCCACTACGAGAAATGTACGATGGTCCGAATCCTTTAGCTCTATACGAATACCGATAGCTTCAGTCGAGATGATATATATCAAAACAGCCCTAATAACAGAAATCGGGTGCACGTAAATACCATTGACGCATCGGCGCGGGTCGCTAAAGAAAAATTTTTCGCTTCCTCCTCTGTTTCAAACAAATCCGTTCCGAGGTACCGCTTGTATTCGTTCTTCTCGGCTGAATGATATTGACTGAGGATTGCTTTCTTTCAACTCATCTAGATTTAAAATACGATGCCAAAAAGAATGGTAGAGTCACGATGTAAAAACAACAGAATGTTCGCAATCTTACGGTCATGCACATATGTGGGGTTTGTGCTATCGCCCAACTGCCACACCACTACCACCCGGCCTTTCTGCACCCCATACCCCGCAAATGTCTTTTTCGACGGTTTCACCACCGGGGCCTCGGACAGAATAAAAGAGGACGCAACACCGCTTCCCTCCGAAAGAGCACCGGAGCAGTACTGATCATGCTCGCCGAGGTCCAGCCTCTTGTCCTGATTGAGATCAGCCGACGGCGGGCAAGCCTCCATTTCCGCACCCTCCAGGTGCCCGCTCTCGTCGGCGTCCAACAGACCGAACTGCACAGCGTTGGCGCCGTACTCGAAGACGAGATCCGCGGTCATCGTGTTCGCGTGTTTCTCCGCCGCTTTCGCAATGTCGCGCGCTTGCCGCAGTTGGCGCACTCGGTGCTTCGGCACTTCTTTCAGCGCGGATTTGTTGCGCGTCATCGGGGTAAACGCGCTGGGTCGGTCGGAGGTCCGACGGACTGGCGCCTGTGTTGTTGCGTGTTGACTTTTCAATTGACGAGCGAATGACTTCAGAGTCGTTTTCCAAATCAGATTCAGAATACGTTCGTCGTTGCATGAGCAATCACATTCATTGTGTCAAATTGAGTGAGCTGAGGCGCGCGAAAAGTTTTGGAGTCGAAGTTGTGGAAGAGGAAGTCTGCGAGTCAAAAAATAATAAATACCCTCCGTAGACGAGCCGGCTTTGCGGCCATACACCTTCCCCTTGGAGATCTGGGGCGCTCCCACGGGACTAAAAATGTCGGCCGCTTTATCCACCACGGCCTCCTCCAGGGAAAACGCGGCCAACGGCAAGGAGAGGAGCAAGAACATCACACGGAAACATAGCATCTGATGAACACGCATGATATACCTTTTTCTCACAAATAAACTGTGAATCGGGAGCAGAGAGCTTCTCTCGTATTCTAACAGAGGAAAAAATGGGAACGGAGGTGAAGGTTATGAAGGTGAGAGAAATTGAACAAGGTCAAGATGAATGAAGTGAACTACTGCAGATGTGGTAGGTTCTCACTTTTGCGATCTAAGAAACAAATGGCTTCATGCTCGTGTTCCACCTGGATGGAATGCGACATGGTTTCGTGTTCGTCTCTACGTACGACCCTTTTACTTTCGACGCACCACTTGGTTTAACGGTCTGCGTCTTCTCACTTTACTACAAAAGAGGACACGTAAGAAAACGAAAGCGAAACCCATCACCCACAGCGTTTCATTGAGAATTATTTGGAGATAGCAACAATGAATGTCAGCATTCATTTTCCTCTCGACACACAACTCTTTCGTCTCTCCAGACTTCCCCTTATGACAGAAACAGAAACTCGACAACGACGAGGGCAATTCATTTATGGAAACACAACAAAGCTCGAGCTCTTCCTTTTCTTGTTGTTTTTTTATTTTTCCTTTTATATATATGTTGGTTTTTTGATCAGTTCGCGCTACAAATACAACAACATCAATGAGGACGAGGACGACACGAAAGGCGCTTATGTCATAATTTCATCCAGATCCAGAATCATGTCTAGCCTGCTGTATGATGATTATCTTCGAGCCAGGGGAGGAAAAAGATGGACAAGTTGAAGATATAAATGGGTCCCTCCTTCGTCCGTGGAAAGTAGCAGTAGGTGAATGTCCTCGACAAACTGAAGGTGTCACTGTCGCCCCTTTTGTGTCGCTTTTCGAAGACCTGTCGCTATCGCCTACAAAATTTACGTGTATAATTTAGTGCGTCGTCGATATAAAAAAGAATAGGAGATTGGTTCTCGTTTCGGAACGCCCAAGACGTGACCGATGAAGCGGTTGCAGTCCTCTCGTGCCTGCGTATCGGCAAACGGCTGCAAACAAAGCTTTCGAAGCGCCCCACACTTCTATGCCTCGCCCCGGTATTCTAAGTCCACGCGCCCCCCCCAAGCCGGCGGACCACTCCGCTCGCTTTTCAGTTTCTCGATCTCGCTGGCATGTAATTCGTCATGCCAGTTCTTCGCCTTGCCATGCTTCTGACGAGAGAGGTGCCACTTTACATCGGTCAGGCCAAAAAGTTCGCGATGAGGCTTGCCAAAATGCTCGCAGAGCCTGCAGACGTACTCCTGCCCCCATTTCTTGTCCGGCTCTCCCATTTTCTGCAGAAACCAGGGGCAGGTAGAGCCCGTCTCATCTTTCGCACTGGCGGAACTCGGGCCGGCCCCGGCGGAGGTACCTGACAGAAGTTTTTTATCCTTATGGCATATGTGTCAGTCACCATTCGGAACTGGATGGACAGAGAGCTTCCTGCGCGAGCTGTGAGATCCCTCGCCGCCCTGATCTGATCAGACAAACGATACCGAGACGTTAGCTGAAAGTAAAAGAAAAAAATCAAGATTGGGCTGCGATAGTAGAGGCGCCTCAGTCTGTTGTTGCCCGACATTTGTCCGGCTCTGTGCCTGTTCGTTACTGGGTTATTACCTTCCGGCCCACTTTGGATTTGTTCCTCTTTCTCTGCAGCTTCTGCTTCGGCTTCCGCTTCCCGCACCACCTCCGCTTCCGCAATTAATTTCGCAAGTTCGGGCTTGTTCATCGTGCTTTTGCTCTTCGCGGTTTTGATCTCCAACTTCCGACAGAGTTCCACCAAGTCGTCCTTTTTGTTCCCACGAATCAAAGCATCGATCCGGCACTTCTTTTTTTCCTCTGCGATGTCCTTCCTAGCCCTCTCTTCCTCCTTGTCAATCCGCTCTCTTTCCAATCGGTGCAATTCCTGTGCTTCCCGTTCTTTTGCCTGTACGGCCTCAAGCTCCTCCCGTTCTTTTCTGTCTAGGGCCTCAGCTTTCAGCTGTCTTTCTCTCGCCGCGACGCGCTGTCTCAGCTCGCTGCGCGATTCGGTTTCCTGATCCTGTCGCTGGGAGTTGCCGTTGCCAGCTTGCGGTGCGGCTCCTGCTACCTGTACTTGCTGTTGCTCTTGCATACGGCTCTGCGCCTGGGCTAAAGCCAGCATGTCGATGTCCTGGTTTAGTTTTCGAGGTAGAATAATTCATCTCCTGGAAGAACCATGTGCTCTGTCGTGTACAGGCATAAAGTCGTGGTCTACGTCAGCATCTACATCTAGTAGTACCGGCAAGCATATACTTTTTGTTCTTCGGCGGAAAAAACGCAAAACATGTTGCACTGAAGTAGAAGTACATCGCAGCAGGAAAACACTCAGTACAACGGAAGTGGTGCTCTTTCCCATCCGAATTGGAATCGCCCCCGGATCGTGGTGCTGATTTGAGCCGGGCTTTCCACGAAAAACCTTGGAGTACGTATATAAAAAAGAACGGTCTAGTACGCGAAGCTTCCAACAGATCAAGAGCGGCGTCATGAAGCCACGCGACGATGAAGCGGCCATGTTTGTTGCTAGTACTAATGAGCGAGGCAACTGCAAGCAATGAACTTTCTGTATGAATAGGCAAGATAGATGATAGTTGTAAAAAATACAGTCAGTGTATTATTCGCCGGTGGCGGAGGTGGATCGACGCTTTTCCCCTTGGTGACCGCATGCCAGCCGCTCTTCCCCTTGTCAACGTTCTTTCCCGATTTCGTTCCGTAGTGACCAGTATTGGGGGCAGGCTGGTTGCTGGGGTAGGCGTAGTGGTGCTGCTGCGCAAAGAACGCATTCATGGTCGCCTTTCCTTTTCCCTTTCCTGTCACAGCCTCTCCTTTCGCAACATGATCCTGTTGTAGGGTATAGAAGATCGATTACTCTTGAAAAATAGATGATGCGGATGCGGTGTCTTCTTTGTTCACATGGTTACTTTCTTATCCGAAAGCGAAAAGCAAGAGCAGAAATGAATGCAAGCCCGCAATTTTGTTCAGATGCATGTGAAAACCTCCCCGCCCGAGAGCGAACTCGGGAACGTCTCAGAAGAGAAGGAGATGAACCCGAAACGAAATATAGAAACAGAGTGCCTTGCTGTGGTAGGTGTGTGCAAATCCTCCACCACGACCTCCCGCGTCCTCCGCGCCTGTTTTGCCCTTTCGCTCCTCCCACCATGGTGTGCGATCTTGATTGTAGAAGTCGTAGGGGCCCTTTCCGCGAGGCGGCTCGTTGTAGCGCGAGGCGGCTGGGCGGTCGGTATTATACCAGTGGTGGCCTCTAGGCGATCGCGGTTTGCCTTTGCCCTTCTCATGAGCACGGCGGTGTCCACCGCGATCCCGGCTGTCACGGCGTCGGTGCGGGGATGGGGAGCGATCGCGCCCATTTCTACTCCAGTGGGACGACGGCGACATTGTCGTCTATTACAACCCGGGCGCCGCGTCCGTGGTTAATGTTCCCAATCGGTTTTTTCGTGCCCTGCCCCCTCTCTTGTCCTCTTCGGGTAGTTGCCTACGGCTCTTCCAACCAAAAAATAAACCCCCTCGTAGGTAGTCGAAATCAGAAGGCCGGCATGGTCGCGGTTGAAAGTTATCGCTTCGGAGTTCACAGCACTCGCACTGCTTTGAGTGCTAGCATTGTTGTCGCTCGCTGGATAAGTCGCTTGAAAAAAGTGATATACGTAATTGGCCGGAGGAAATCAAACGATTCTGGCACAGATATGTTTTTGTTATTTCCAGTATTTTTGTGGAAGCTACACTTGGTCTGCTCTGCCAAAGACACAAAATTACATGAAAATCTCGCAGCTCTACATAGTACAGCCGTTAGTTGCTGTGTCTTGTTGTGTTTCCCTAGATTTTGTCTCTGTTTTCCTTTTCTAGCAGTGAGACAAACACGTGCGTCAAGAACTTGTACTAATTTGTTCGTTTTTCATAAGCTATACGAATTATACCCAAACACAGAAACAATAACAAATTCCCGGCAGCAAACCAGGACGAAAGCGCTTCTCTGCGCGAGAAGAACGAATGATGACTTACTCAGCAGGATCGGGATGTTGATCTCCACACATGTTGTGCTAGAAGATCCAACTGGTTCCTCCTCCTGCCGGGAGATAACAATCTGCAATTCTTGAAAGTAGGATCGCAATCGTTGAGATCTTTCCACTAAAACTCCCGTTGCCGTTGGGAACCCTTTTGCTTCCCCAGGAACTCTGAAACGCCGAGAATACTTCTGCAGCCCGCCTTGAGATCTAGATGAACCGGATCCAGTTCTTCTCTAGCGGGGGATCCACCATTCGACCTGGACCAGAGCAAGCTCATGGTCGCGTACAACAAAAATAACTGAGAAGTTAGCGATCCTTTTCGACCAACTCATACGTATACTGTGGTTGCTGAACCATACCCATTCGTCGAAAACTTCCTGTGTTTTTGCGTGTTCTCCGTGACGCACATGTCACAACGACGAACAAGAAGAAAAACCACAATTATCGATAGCCTGGAGCAGGAGCGAATCCGTGCCCGACTCAGATTCGAACAGAAAGCTAAACGCAATATTACCACCAACTACAACTGATTATAGCGTGTCCAAAAAATGTCATTTTTTGTTTGAAGCCTAATAACCACCTCCACTGTGCTCCATCCACAGTAACCCGCTCCATTCACAGTGTTAGAATTGTTTTCCTGGGGCTGTTTCTGTGGCTTCTCGGCCAATACATCCTACAAGTACACGAAACTTGTTCCCGCGTCAACCAACGTTGACCTTCGCGGGCATGATCTCACAATATCAACTTAAGTAAAGTACAGTCAATTTCAAGAAACAAAAGCAAGTCAAATGACAGCAGGCTGAAAAATCATACAACTTACCATAAAGAGTAAGAATTCATTCAAGAACAGAAAGAATTCACAATGCCCACCAATTGTGGGTTCCAGTGCCGCCATTCCCGCTCAAGTGCGGCAGTTTCAACGCCGGCTCCCGCTTGTGCCGGGGTGACCGCGGCTGCGGCGACTTGCTCCGTCCCCGCGGCGACGGCTTCATCTTGCCCGGCAGCGGGTGTACCATGAAGGCCCCGTTCTCCCGCACATAGGCTTCCACTTGTTGTGCGATGGACGGCGTGACTGGAATAGGTGGCATGGTTTTTTCCTTGACAAACTCCGCGTTTTTTCTCGCTTCGGTGAAGTCCTGGGCGAGCAGCGACGGGTCCCGAACTTTCTGCACGAGGAACTTCGCCTTTTCGAACCGATTTTTCAAATTCTCCACCACCTTCGCCTGGAATCGCTTGAAATCAATCACTTGGTCGGTCGTCAGCAACTGGGTAGTCGTGGTAGGACCGGGTGGAGAGGACGAGGACACCGACAGGTCAGGAACATCAACATTGATCGCCTTTACTTTATCCACATTGTAGTGGTTTCGCGGGGACGCACCGGTTTGCCAGTCGCTGACGATGCAATTCTGCAGGAAATACAAAACGTCTTCAACCGTGTAAACGCAATTCGAAACACGGTTTGAAGTCGAACTCGTGTTGGTTTTGCGGTGAGTTTTGCTGTTGTTCTTGTTCGACGCAACAGCAGGTACATTTTTGCCATTGTTTATGATCCCCCGTGGCGAGTGTTTCGGAAGATCTAGTCGCCGGATGGGCTGGACCAGGTGGTCGGAGCTGTCGACGTTTTTACCTCCTCCAGCAACAACTCCCTTCGGCACCATCACGTATGTACTCTTTGTTCCGTCACCAGCACGATTCAACGGCGAAGAAGCCGTCAGATCCACACTCAACTCCCCCCCGCCCCGCTGCAAGAAAGCGTCTCGGGGTAGCGTCGCTAGTCCGGGGGAAAAAACTTCCTGCTGGATTTCCTTTCGCATGTTCCGGATTTTCTCGGCGTTTTTGTACTTCTCGCCACTCGGTTTGATGCCGTCTACGGCGGAGAGTTTTTTTTTCAGTCTCTGCTCGAAGTGGTCCTTTCGCTTCGCACTCCGCTCCTTCACGTCCGGGACCTGGGACCACTGGTTCCGCTCGTGCTCCAACATGGCCCCGTACACGCCCTCGTTCCGCCACGAGGCGCGCCACGAGTCCCGTCCATACGGCGGGACGCAGTGCGCCGTGTTTTTGCCGGCGGTGAGCGCGTCCGGCGCCTGGCCCAGGTTGGCGAGGTAGGGTTTCGGCACTGCGGAGGGGCGCTGCTGGAGCTTCTCCGCGCCGAGTTTGACGGTGTCGACGAGGCCAAGAGTAAGGGACAAAAGGTCGTCGAAACACCCGGTGTACTGCGGAAACACTTTGCGCCACTTGTGCAAGTGCACCTCCCGGTACATCGTGTAGATCTGATGGGTTTATTTTTTGCTTTTCGCTTTTCATACATTTTCTTTTTCATCATCGCGGGAGATAGTACAAAGCATAAGTAGCACTATCAAGCAACAAAAGCTTTCATCTTTCGCATTCGCTTTTTGTACTATATCAGCGGATCAGCGGCACTTACTTCTTGATTCGTCAGCCTCCTCTGCTGAATTGCAACTGCCCGGCGTTTCTGAACATCCATTTCCTCCGTATTTGCATCCCCCGGCACAGTGGTTCCTGCTTCAGTTTTCTTGCCGTTGCTGATGCTGGCGTCTATCTGTGCAGAACCTCCAAGCCCGGCTCCCGCCGGGCTCAGCTCCTCGAGCTCGTCTACGATGCTCTGAATCCACTTTATCAAGCAAAGAATAAAAGTGTTTTAACGGTTTTGCTTTTGGGGCATTGCCGTCATGCATGACAAATTTTCACTATCATGCATGCTATGCAATACAAATTTGGGCATAGTTTCTCGTGTATTCCTGCATGCCAAATTCCGTTAACGTCAACACTTTTTGGTGTGATACACTTCTGCTCGATTTCGTCCCGATTCCGCACCCGGTTCAGCGCACCCTCCCATACACTGGCCTCTGCGTCCGCGAGGGCCTTGTTGTTTTTCACGATGCCCACGTCGTACTTCAGCCGTCGCCCCGGACGAATGTCCTCCTCCCTGCGCAGGTTCAGCTCCTGTAGCAACAGTCGCCGCGCTTTCTCGGCCCGAGCGTTGGCTTTACTCTGGTGGTGGACCGCTTTCTTGGTGGGGGAAGGGGACGATGTGCTGCCGTCTTCAAGAGAGCCGTGATTGTCATGGTCTTTGTCAACGCTATTGCTATCGCCCGGAGCAGGACTTTCTACCGCTCCCTTCCTTGGTGAGGAAGCCATGTTGACAACAACGCGATCAACCTCTTCGTCCGAGCTAGAAGAGTCGTCATCTTCATGGCCACGACCAGCTCGTGTAGCTGGAGCACCTCCTCCGTCGTCGTGGCCTCCTTGTTCATCCATCAGCTCCATCTCGATGGCATTCAAAAGCTCCTGCCGCACGCCCTTGACGTAGGGGTCTTCGCTGGACCCGATCATTTCGTCGGCGTTTTTGATCTCCAGCAACCGATATGGATTGCAAATATGTCTGGGTCTGGAAGAGTGGAACTTGTAATGCTAAACCTAAATCAGAATCATGCAAAGATCTGTGTTGCATGAGTGCCAAAACCTGTCAACTTTCGACCAAGTTGGGAGGGAGTTTCTCATGCAGGATAGGCATCATAGAGACCTCGAAGAGTTTGTCGTGCTAGGTACACAATTCCAGACCTCATGCGTCATGGAAAACCTGCATGACAAGCCGCGACTCTTCATCCAGACCCAGACATTTTTACATTTGATAACCGTGCTTCCCAGTGCTCCGCGGGACGTCGGAGCCTCGTCTTTGAAAAGTTGCTGGAGCCGGCGCTTGTTTTTGCTTTTTCGTCAAACCCGAAAATGTCAACAGATGGAGATGCAGCGCCGGTGGTCGCAGCTGATTTTTGACCCCCCGGGGCCGAAGACGAGCCTTTGGCTTTGCCTGCTTTAGTTCCTGTCGCTTCTTGCTCCTTCCTTTCCGGTCGCGCAATCTCAATGTCTTTGGCCAGTCCGGTTCGGGGTGGCCGGAATCTTCTCTTCGCTGGGAAAAGTAGGTCGGTCGCTATCGTAAGGAAAAATCCCCCCGCTCCATATCGAAAACCAAATTTGCGTTGCTGTATTTGAGTACACAAATCGCATTTGTCTTGCAGTAAAGGACTGCACGCAGATCGTAAGCCTAAGGGAGGGCCTCTTGGTGTAGGCGCCTAGCATGGCAGGCATCTGCCCTATAGGCTTTGCAGCATTACAAACCGCCTGAATATCGTGGCGGGGTCTCTGAGTTTGCCCTCTTGCAAGAGAGACAGGATTTGTGGTCAGAAATCAGCATCAGAAATCTTTAGAAACATACATTTTCGATATGGGGAGGGGGGATTTTTCCTTTTGATAGTTGCGGCAAAAGCGTCATCCGCCGGCGTCATACTTGCCTGCTCGGTTGGGGCGGGCTCGGCGAAGCTCACTTGAACTTGCGCGGAGGTCCCACCTGGAAGATCAGGACGAGCGGATGGTCGATCATCTGCGGGCGTGGTTGGGTCGAGGTCGAGGTGTGCTTCTTGTGCACCTCCAGACGAGGCGTCGTGAAAACCACCTGCGTCTTCGGCTGCACCTGCACCTCCAAGTGCTGTGATCTTCCCTAACGCCATCAATCCACTTGCATCTTCGCTCGTGATTCCCAACGCCCGCCGGAGTTCTTTCCGGATGTCCTCGATCCTCCTTCTTTCCGCAACTGCCTTCGCTCTTTTCCGCTCCTCACACGCCCGGGTTTTCCGCACCGACTGCAGCCCCGAGCCGGGGAGACACAGACTCTGGCACAGGTAGCCGTCCGGCGACAGGGGGCCGAAGAGGGCGAGACAGTCCAACCGACCGAACGGGGAGTCGTCCGCCAGGTTGAACTCGTAGAAGTGGCCGGGCTTTTTGTTTTCCTTCGCGTGCCGCTTCTGGAATTCGTTTTTCTCGTTCCGCGCGCGCACGTCGTCCTGCGGGAAACAGAACCGCAGAACGTCGCTCACCCTCATCTGCGGCCCCGGGGTGCGGTCCACCTTGTCCGGGAGCTGCGGTGGACGTGGTTGCATCGTGTTCTGTAGTTGTCCCGGTTTTGATGCCGGTTGATTGCGCATCGTGCAGGTGGTGGTCTACTTCGCGGTTTGATGTCCAACGTGGTCTGCTTCGGCGGTATTGATCGGCATCTTCTTGGCGCTGGTCACTATTTCCGACATCTTGTTTAACAACAAGTAATGCTAATGTATACGCACAAGCACGGAAAGACTGCTCCTGTGCACTTCAAAATCAAAACTGAACGGATTTACCACGCGTTAGGTCGTGATTAGAAATTTGAATTTCCTTCTGGCGCTGGCCGCAGTCCATGAAGTCTCTTTTAGGAGTTTTTTGTTTTTTCAGAACTCGGACAAAACACCGCCATTTCTTGTTGTACCTTGTCGGGGCTTCGAGTTTCAGTAATGTAGTCTGAAGACTACTTCCTCTCGGCACTGTAACCATATTTTCCATTTTGTTTCTCTAGGTTTCTTTGTTGATGCGAGATCGCTCTTCAATACAGACAGCAAAGAGATGGTGGTGACAACGCAAAAACCATAACCAGAACGACCACACTACGATTGGGAGCGGGACGAACATCGTGTAGAAGATGTAGATGAGATATTACTGACAACATCTCCTTCCAGAAAGAAACAAAGTTCCGTGGCGTAGCACGGTTTCGCCTGGTACGCAGAGGCAGACCGGCTTCCACTTCCGTCAGGATCGTAGATATTCATTCTTCACGTTCCTGAAACCAACTACGGCTACGCGTGACAAATCTTTGATGACGCAAAGGCGATGGCGCCTGGTGCGTTCGAATCAACGGCCTGAATCTGAATATCTCACCTCATGGGATCCTTACTCGCTTTATATTCTCGTTGCGCAGGAGGTGGGGGCACGACGAGTCTTCTAGATACCCCGAATTGATGTTGGAGTAGATGCTTTAAGGTGCATGTTGTATTTCTTTTTCAGCGGTTGCTTCTACCAGATAAAGTTTTGCTTTTGGACATCATATCTATCTTGAATCCCGCAGCACCATCGTTGCCACTGCAACGGGTGCAGAAGTACTGAAACTGATGCTGCTATTTTCTAATGATCTTGTTCATAACTATTGTTCATTTTGGCGTTTTTCATGACATTTGAGTTCTCGTGAAAGCATTTTGACAAAAACAGTTCAAGCGACCACCGCTGACCAAAACGTCAAAAGCGCAGAGCGCAGCTGCCTGCACAGTTCAGGAGACACGCGACTTTTCAGTGGCTTTCAGAATCCCCTCCACATCGTTGGAAAATGATCACGCGCGACGTGCACATGCAGGAGCACTGTAGGGCCAGGGCGAACTCCCAGTGCGCGCTCGTCGAATTCGACGTCCTCGAGTCCGTGGGGAGGAGCGCGAGATAGTCGAGACCGAGAGGAGGTGGACTACTTGTTATCACACGCCGGCATGATGATTTCATCTTCGTGCGCCGCGTACGCGGCGGCCAAAAACGGATTGGGATTGGAGCTCCTCTGCTCATTTTCATTTGCGTATGCGACCACTACAGTCGAACCACCCTGGTTCGCGGTCTTGCTTCCCCTGCACCTCCTCGTGGGTCGTATCCTGTGACTCCAAAACTACCGTCGGAGGCAGCTGACCCGGTGATGGGGGGCAGCTGGCGATGAAAGTATAGAACGCTTGCGAAAGTTGACGTCGTCGACGCGTCACCATCTTCCGCGGGAGTCAAAGTCGTAGACCCAGTGGGATTGGGAATAAAACGAGCAGGATCTCCATTCGGGTTATTTGCCTGTGCCGCATTGACGTTTCGCACCGCCGGTCCTGCCATTCTGGTTCGACCCAACAGCATCGTAGCCATGTCTCCGAACCCGCGGCGTGTCGGCGGTCGGGCCGGAGCGGGCTGAGGCCGGGGGTGAGGACCAAAAACAACATTGTTGCCCCCGCCGTTATTTCGTGCAGCTGCTGCGTTTGCCGCTGCGGTTGCGGTTTCGTGTTCCGCGGCGGAAGTGCTAGTCGCTCCACCTACAGCTGCGTCAAAATTAGACACGTTGTACCACTCCCTATTTCCGCTTTGAAGTTCCAGCACGACCGTTGCGGTTCTCGGCCAAGCGTTAGGCCAAGCGGGGTCCCGCCCCGACAGGCCGGTCTTGTACCAATTGTTGAGCAGCCCAAAGTCGTGCGCCAGCTCCTGCGGGATTAACAATTCCGAAGGAAACTGTGGGGAGTCGACATATTGTGCAAAGGTGGGCATTGCTGTGTCGTGCAACCTCTCCTCGTTCCACAGACCCTGGTTGAGGGAAGCGACGCCGGGAAAAATGCTCTTCTGTTTGTTGTAGTTGAAATCCGCAGTTTGCAAAAAACTGTCTTCGGAACCACCACTCGCACTCCCCTTCTCCCCGACGAGGATCGCGGCGTTTCCGTCACAGTGGTCGTAATTGTCCAGTTTGCTCCCGGCAGTCGATATCCTAGTGTTTTTCTGCGCAACCGCCATAGTCCTCAAGGGGACCGCCCGTGTCTCGCTCGGAAGTCGCGGAGGAGACCAGCAGATATTCAGCGGGCGTGACGTAGAGGAACCACGACGTGTGCCGCTAGGGCTCTGAATCCGTTCAACGTAATCCGCCGCGGCGGCCGATGTTATTTGCTTGATCCCCTTGTTTCTGGAAGATGTTGCGGAAGATGCAGCCGACTTGACATCATGATGTTTCTCCTGTGCAGGTTTAGAAAAAGTCCACGAATTCAAAACCGGTACGTCGAGCGGGAGGCGATGCAGTGCGCGGGACAGAAACAATAGTGCCGCCCGGGGAGAGTGCAACCTAGGCACCAATCGTAACCTGCGCAGAAACTGCGGCTCCCGGAGGACCACCGGAGATGCGGCGGTGCTGGGTCCTCGACCCTGCTGCTCCAGAGGTCTCCTTTGCGTTCGTATCCACAGTTGACCGTCGTTCCCGTCGAGTACCATACCGGTACTATGGAGTCGTTCGCTATCGTTTTCCACATTCATGCTCGTCACGTCCTCCACATCTTGATCTTCCTCTTCCTCCACGCCCACCGGCAGCGGCGCTAGATTCCAGTTCGGCTCGTGCACGTTTGCCACGTAGCGCCGCCACTCCTCTGGTGAGAAGCGTCGCGCGCCGCCGTTCGTAGTTCGCGGAGGGGAAGATGGCCGCCGGGGGGAAGTAGTGCTGCTGCGTCCCCGGGAGGTGGCAGTGGTTGCAATACTAGAGAGCCCAGCTGCACCGGGAGGTGCCGTTCTTGTCGTTGTGAAAAGAACCGACGAGCTTCTGTTTCGCTCCGTCGTTCTCCCGCTACTTGTGCTGCGCGGATCACTGTTGCTTCTGGTCCTTCTGGATGTTGTAGAGACCGAACTTGTCCTTGCGCTCGTCGACGTACTCCTTCCCCTTATAGCGCTCGGTCTGGTCGTGGTTTCGTCTTCTGTAGTTGCTGTAGCTGTTCTGTCTCGACGACGTTCACCTGCATGTTCTGAAGTAGATTGGTCTTCAACATTGCCCGCCTCGCTTTCCACCTCTTCTAGTTCGGCCGGCGGCGGCGCCCGGAAGTCGAACAGGGCTGCGAGGTTGATGTTTGGCGGCAGCCATTTCTGGAGTTTCGCCAGGTCTGGATCGGACCGAATTTCGTCCGCCTGCAGTGCGGTGTCGTCGGCCTCCGCCTGCTCGCAGGCCGTCTGGATCTGCCGGCGGAGCAGCGTCTGGGCCTCGGGGTCCAGGGTGGAGAGGAGGTTGTGGTGGGCGGGAGGTGGAGATGAAGATGCACCTACGGAATAAAATCGTTGAAGTAGGAGGCGGGTTCATCGTCAAAACTACCCTGATGAGGACATCATGCCAGAAATAACTTCTATCCGAGTTGTAACAGTAATGCAGACAAGTTTCTAGAAAAAAAACAAATCAAATCTTCTGCTTTATCATCGTACCTGCATCATCTCGACGAAACGTACCCGGTGAGGAAGACGACGAGGCTGCGCCGGAACTGCCTCGCGACATTTGTTCCCGTGCAGAAGAAAACTCCTCCCCGTCCTCCTCCTGCTCCGGCATAGAAACACCATACAGATGTCGAACAACGCTGCAGAGGGAGGCGCGGACTCGCTTGGCCAGGGCAAGGGTTCCGACGAGCACGGAAAAGGACTCTGACCACGAGTACGGTACTGGCCACGCTGTGCGGAAGTCCGGCTCGGCGTGGAGACTAGACGTAAGCGGCTCGTCTCCTTCAACGTGTTTTTTTCCTCGACCTCCCGTGTCGGGTTTCTCATTGCGCGCAGCTTGGCTGTGTTCATGATGGTGCTCCTCCATCTCCCGGTGTGTTCTTCTAGAGCGAGCGCTAGAGGAGGAAGACGACGAGCTTGTTGCTGCGGGCGTCGCAGTTGCCGTCGATGTTGAGTACACCACCGCCGGAGGTGATGTAACTCCCGACACGCTTGCGCTCATGTTGATTCCAGCAAATCCGTGTGTCGACGTGTTAAAAACAGGAGCAGCAGGATTGGTTCTAGAAGTCCAAGTCTCGCCTCCTGGTCCTGCACTACTTGTACGGCGACTGCGACGAGTTGGCATAGCACGATCATTGTCATTGTCGCCAACAGGAGCATCATCTTCCCCACGACGGCCTGCATCAGCATCATGCCTGCTTATCTCTGCAGACGAGGCCGACGACCACACCTTCTTGCTCGCAAGACCCGCGTCCTTCCGCACTCGGAAAGCGATCAAATTTGCGACTTCCGTGGCAATCAGCATGAAGCCCCACCGGGCGTCGCGGTAGAAGTACGTGGTGCCTAGCCACCCGTTGCCCCAGAAGGCAATCTTCGCGGACGTTCCGATCGCTTCGCCCGTGTGAAGAGTATTTTCCAGTAGCTCTGGGTCGTCCATATCGGTTCCGCTGCTACTGTTTTGTTCATCCTCCTCGTCTAGTGCATCTCCCTTGAGATGATCTAAATCGTGCCCCCCGATAAGTAGATCGGTACGTTGCGCAGGTCGGCCACTTGGATGTGGATCGTCGTCTTGCGCCGCGGGAGCGGGTTGTTCCTGATTCTGACTGCCTAGCCTTCCCGGTTGTTCCGCCAGCCTCTTATTGTACCTCCTCTTCTGGCGGCGCCGGGGTCCCGTGCCTGCTGAAATAGCTTCAGCAAAACTCCTCCACCTCCCCTCCGCCACGCTATACTTCAAGGATCGTATAATTCGTCTCGGCGCCCTTTCGGAACCACCTGAAGCCAACATTGCTGGTCCCCTAGCCTCATACTCATTGCGCAGCTCAGCTTCAACAGATTTGCTTTGGTACAACGTTTTTTGCAGTTGTGGACTAAAAGAACTACGCGGCTCTCCTCCACGTCCCAACGCCGTCGTGCCAGCAGCACCTCCCTGTCTTGTCGCGACCAGACTTGTGGGAAAGCCTTTCGCCCGCAGGAAGGCCATCCGCATCTCGTGACAGGAAAAAATTTGGGTGTCCCGAAGGTAGGTGGCGAGCAGTGTTCCAGGCGTCCCCTCCATACCGACATGAAAGGGGAGGAAGACCGACTTCGCATTTTCTCGGCTGCTTTCGTAGTAAGAAACGGTAAACCGCCCGATTTGGACGCGAATGTAATCCGTGTCGCCCCACTCGCTGCGAACGAGCATGCGCAGCGCTTTTAGTCTTTTGTAAAACGCAGCCTCGTGTCGCAGTCGTCGCTGCTCTTTAGCGTGCATCGAGTCCGCAGCTGCGTGATCCGCCGGAGTACTTGTGAGTGCTGCGGGGGATTGTTGGTCGCGCGGAACAAAAGAACCAGGCTGCAGCTGCGACGATGAAGATGATGCAGTTGCAGCCGCACTAGATGAACTAGAAGACCCCACCAGCCCGGCGCCCACAGAGGGACTGGTTCGGTGGTCGGTGCCAATTATAGTCAGATCATTCGGCTCCTCTTCTCCTTCCCGACGACCACCCGCGTTTGCGGCAAAAGCGGGTGTGCTGGCAGCGCTCGAGGTAGGTGTTGAGGAGCTAGTACTGCTTCCGCTGCTAGTTAACCGCTCGAAGATTTCGTCGTTCATGCCCTGGCGGAACCCGTAAGAAACTGCGGCAATCCGATCGAATTTTTGCGCATGCACCATGTCTACGTCAAATTCTTGGTCAGCTTCATCGATCTCCGAGTCGGTCAGCTTCACTTGTAACCTGTCTCGAGTTTTCGCCTTCGCCCTTTTCCATCGGCGAACGCGGTCAGTCGACGCTGCAGAGGACTCATCTACAGAAGCGCCGCAAAATTTCTCACGTAACTCTGGATCGATCCGGGAAACGTCATTTCTCGCTGTTGGAAGTAGCGGGGGAAGGAGTTGTGGCAGAGACAGGTTGTGCGCCGAGGTACTAGATGGAGTAGTTGTTTGTTGACCACGTTTATTTGCAGGAGCTCCTGTTGAACTACATTTCCATTTCGCCATATTATTTAGATCATCGTCCCTACGACGACCCCGGCCTGCCCACCAGTGTGGCAAATCGTAGTCGTCGTAAGCGGCGTGCAGTGTTTTTTTCACCTCTTCCCGGAACTTTTGGATCAACGCGTGCAGTGTGGGCACCACAAAGGCAAACCGTGCCTGGATCCGCAGATGGGTCTGGAAACTGGGACCACCCGAGCGGCTCTGCGGCACGAGTTGCACGCCCACGTGGACCGCTTCGAAGGTCTGCGGTATGTTCGGCATTTCCGTGAAGGCATTCAACCGCGGAAGCAATTCTTTTGGGAGATGGTCCTGGAAAAAAATGGAGTGTGGATGAGGTGTGTGTGTACCTTCGTGGTTTTTTCCTTGTGCGGTAGTTGGTTTCGTAGTCGTTTCTCTCCGTTTCTCGTTTGATGAGGCACTGGCACTTGCATCTTCACCACGACCAGCTGCTATTTGCGACGATGAGTCTTCTTGGTCTACTTCGTCCGCGCGTGAGACTAAGCCGGGAAACTGGTATTCCAAAAAGGACGGAGCCTGAGCGTGATCGTCAGCGTGCAACTCAGGGGTCTCGTCTTCAGAAGTTCTCGCCTTCTTTTCAGACGACGAGCTGGAACTTGCGCTGCCCGCTGAGGAAGCCGCTTCGGAATGAACATAGGACTGTGTCTGAGGAGCGTCCCAAGTTGTACATCGCGTCTTTGTTGACGTTTTCTGAAAAAAGTGCCGCGCGCGGCACAACGGCCGCACTGGCGCAACGTCGACGACAACCCGCGGGTCTCGAAATGGCAATGCAAAGCCTAGTTGTCCCCCGGCTGAAGACGACTGCTGCAACGCTGAGCTTTTCCTGGCGGTGCCACCTGATCCTGAACTAGAAGATCCGGTGGCCTTGCAACACGAGCGTGGTTCTTCTTCTTCATCTCCTTGGTCTCTTCTTGCTATTTCACCCGTTGTCCTCCATCGTGAAGATGATGCAGAAGATGCGGGTGCGAAGACACCGCCACGCGGAGGTATGGCACTACTGCGAGGCTGAATGTGGTGATGGTGAAAATGAAGTTCATCAGAAGTAGTCACGTCAGTGCTTCGGCTTCCTCTCGCCGAGCTTGGCAGTGGCGGCGCTGCAGTTGAAGTTGTTGTGTCCGTGGACGTGGTCGCCAAGCCATGGTCGTTTCCAGAAAAAGGCAGCGGGCCAGCGGCCCTTCTCGGTCGCTGCGGCCTCTCCCTCGCGAACGCGATTGTATCTTCTGGAGGCGAGATTGTCCTCTCGAGGGCGGCCGCGGTCGTGCTGGAGCAGCATCCAATTTGTTGGAGAAACACAGCAAAAAGTTGAAAAACAGCCACGCAGCGTACAGCCCAATGGAAGGCTGCATAGAGGGAAGAAAATCCCATCTTCCAGAATGGCATATTAAAATTGATCTGCTTCTGCACAAAAATTCATATGGAGACTGAAATAAACTCCCTTCTTGAATAGTACTAGATCTGAAAATGTTAATCAATGTTGTGCAACTGTGATCACAGAGACCCCTTTTGCCAATGCCAACAATGGAGTCGCATCATCGTCAAGAGACCTCGTTTGTCAGGGAAAATGATGCTCGGCTTTTGCTTGTTACTTGTAGTTACGCAGCGGAGCATGAGCAGATCATCAGAAACCGTGCTGAAATTGTGGTGCGTCATCATTACTAGTAGGATCATTTATGTATACGAGAAAAGAAAGACAGACCAAACCGCCGAAAAAGTTTTTCGCTCAAGCCAAAGAGCTTGTACTTGTTTCGGTTTCCGCTGCACTAAAGAAGAGAGAGGTCGCTGCCGCGTGTCTGTTTAGAATCCGACACAAACTCGTGTATTTATGCTGGGCATAAATTTGCTCTTGGAAAAATGGGAGTTGTTCCGCAAAAATTTCATAGTCGAGGTGCGTAGGCGTCAAGCTCCAGAGCGAGAGAAATACAGCCTCTAGCCTATCATGCTAGTTCATGCACAGTTCATGCTAGTCCTAGTCTGTATCTGATCGCATCATCCTATGTTGTGCTGTGTAAGTGTAACTCTTCAACATGTGTGGTCAGAGAAAATTGTCTGATGAAAAGCCAAATCGTACATTAATGCTGGCGATGCGCCTTCGAAAAAAGACCATCCGACAGACCATGTGCTATCGCATACGTGAGGAGGCTAACTATTCAGCAAAAAAAGGGGGAAGAAAAGTAGTTGTATAAAAAAAAAGTACCATCTACTGCTCTTTAGCAGAGACAGTGCTGCTGGTCTCAAGGGAAGATAATTCTGATGGTGTTTTTACCGTAGTAGTTTTACTGTGCATCAAGAAACCAGCTACACGTGGGAACGGTAACTGGCTGCTTCTTCCAAATACGTTCCTCGCTTCAAATATAAGTAAATCTGTTTTTTCCTCATCGTCTTAACTGTACAACAGAGAGAGAGAGAGAGAGAGACGTGGAAATCAACATTTTTTGAGCAGTTGCCCCCGCGGGCCTCGATTCAATTTACGGCTGCTGCATCTGGATCTGGCCGGCCTGTCGCGGCGACGCTTCCTGGCTGGACCCGTCAATCTCCTTATTGCCCCTCCGGTTCATCAGGTTTTCGCACGCGAACGGGAGCTCCAGGGGCGAGGCGAAAAACTGCTCCAGTCGGCCCACTTGCCTTTCCTCGTCGAAAACCTGCTGCATCTCCGTGAGGTCCAAGCAATCGCAGGCAAGATAGGCGTTGACGAACTTTTCGACGTCCAGACTGTGCTCGTCGCCCAGCGTGGCCAGCACCGCCTCGCTCAAGGCCTCGATGCCCCCGGAGCCGAGTTGGATCTTGCCCGACCCAAACACCTTGCCAAAGCACTTGTTCAGCACATCGGCGTTCACCGATTTCGCGTGGATCACCCGGTTTCCCTTTTCGTCCGTGAGTAGCAGTTTGGGGCTTTCGTCCTCCAGAATCTTGCACATACCGTGGAACGCCGACACCGCTACCAGGATCCGCGCCGGGGCGACCCGCGTCGCCTCGTACTCGAGGTCCAGGGGCGTCAGCGTCGCTCGCTTGTACTGCAGGGACAGCCGGCCGAGTGCGGTCAAAGCGAACAGCACCACGATGGCCCCCGCGGCACCGAAGTACACCTTGAACACGGCCATACCGGTCAGGAAATCGGTCCAGGAAAACGCCCCGTAGGCGGAGGAAGTGGAGGTGGTGAACAGAAACCGAATTCCGTAGTAGTAGCGCTCGCGAAACTTGCCCTTGTTGAAGTTGCTGATGTCGCCGAAGTACGACGTCGTGGGCTTCTGGTACGCCAGGTGCGGGAGCCCCGTCCACATCGCCTGATTCACGCTGACCTTGATGAGCGCGACCATGTGATTGCCGAAGCCGGACAAGTCCACGTCATCCGGAATGCGGTTGTGGAAGGCCGGCCCCACGTATTCGATCGATACCACTACTTCCACTCCCGTGAGCCGGTAGGGGGCCCGCGCGTCATAGCCCGAGCCCGCCTGGTTGCTGGCGATGGACGGGTTGCGTGCGTCCGCGTTTTGCAGGTCGATGTCCCCGTTACTGGCGGCCGCCACCCAGTCTTGCAGCGTCAGGGTAGGGGGGTTCGGGACGCCCGCGGTCTCCGAAAACCGGCACTGCCCGGGCTTGCCGCCCACCTGTATGTAGGAGCAATCGTACTCGGAGTAGGCACCGTCCTGGTCTTTCCGCATGATAATGGACACCACCGGCAGTTTGTTCTCATCCTCGTCCGCAACCGCTTTTGGGGTTCCAGAGGAACCAGAAACCTCCGTGTCCGCGGCGGTAACCTGAAGGTTTTTATTTGGTGCTTTGCTCTGCCTGTGCTGTAACTTTGATATGCTTTTGCAGCATTCGATGTTCACGTTGTTCCATTGATTTCTTGCGGAGCACTGTAATGAAAATGCAATGCTGGCGTCCATGCTTCTCATGCATCACAGACGCTTGCGCTTCTGCATGATCTCGTTCGCATTTGCCCACGTAAAATGAACATTCCAATTTCTGTACTTACCTTGAAGATGTGCTCAAATGTCATTTTCCTGGACGATACACCCGCGACGAGGTAGTGCGACTGTTGGTTACACGAACACTTCCGGACGTTCTGGTGAGCGTGCGACGGGGACTGCGAGCCAGCTGGGCCGTTCCACGCCGGGACATTGTTTTCGGTCGCATCCTCGAAGCACTTCTGGCCGAAGTTGTATAACGGCGCCTGCGAGAGACTGTTGTGGCTGCAGCTGACAGAGCTCGTGCAAAACGACGCGGAGCTGCAGGTGCTCCCAGATTCCGTCTCCACGATGGTTTCACGGAAGTAGGTGGGAAAGTAGATCTCGCGCTTGCCGATCTTGAACCCGGCCTCCGCTTTGGGGGTCTGCAGGCACTGGTAGGCCCCGTGGGTCCAGCCCGCGGAGTACTTGTACAGAAAGGACTGGTTGTCGCGGCAGATGTCCGAACTGTAGTCCGCGCTCACCGCAGAGGCATCCGCGTTACCCGAGCCGCCTACCCATGCGTTGGGAAAGCCCTGCGGAATCTGCACCACGTAGTACATTCGTTCCTTGATGAACTGCCACAACAACAGGGACACGACTAGAACCTGCACGCCAAGCTGGAACAAGGACAGCTTCCCATTCCGAATGGCCACCTCCTTCGGAATTTTGATGGGATAGATCTTGCCCAAACGGACCATCTTCGCGATTTTTGGCAACGGAACTAAACGACCACACTGCACCGAGTGACGAACCGGAACCAACTACAGCACCGCCAGTAGCGAGGGTCGAGAAAGCAGACTTTTTGCCGCTCTTAGATAAAACAAGGAACCCGCTACAGAAGTCAACATCCAACTATCTAGTACTTCTAAGCCACTCTCTCTTTTACTTTTGAGCTTTTCGTTCCCCACTCACTCGTCTCGCAAACCCAAACACAACATGCTTGAGGCACACCCACACGCAAATTTAACATTTCGCGCAAGAAGAACATAAACATATTGCTCAGCCGCGGATTAGATAAACAGTCGGAGTTGAGATGCTTCTTTCATCTGGAGGGTTAATACGCCCTTTGGCGATTCATACCTCTCGTTTCTGTTCTGTATTCGTATACAAACCAAAAACCAAGCTCGCGGATTGGAAACCCATTTTGTTCTTGAGATTAATGGTTCATTTGCGCATGGTCTGCGCATCGGCATTGCATTCTGAATTGAATTGCTGTGCAGCAGCTTTTTAGTTCTTGCGAGTGTCGAAAACGAAAAGGTGAAGCGTTTTTTTCGAGGACTAGTTCTCTGCTTTGCAATATACAACTTCGAGCAAAATTATAAAAACGGACCCTAAGAAAAGAAAAAGCACCACTTTAACAGATTCATTTGGTTCGTTTTGGTTGTAGAGAATCTCAGTACTACAGCAGCTGCTTTCATTTCCTGTAGATGTTATGTATCGTCTACCAGTCGCTGCATTTTGTTATCTGAAATTTCGTTCATTATTTGCAGTTCGTGCTGTAATTTTTCTTTCTGTTTGCGTTCTTGTAGTAGCTGTAGAAACGCAAGCGTTTTTCATCGATCTATCTGTTTAAGCTCACTTGGATTCGAAACAAAGTAACTTCGGCCTCGCAGTTCACGTTCACGAACTGAATTAGAAACTGAAAGTTTGTTTTGTCAAAATATAGAAAACGCGGGGTATAAGAAGCTCTAGGAGTTGCAAAATCGTTACTAGGTAAGTAACATATTGACACGCCGTCTTTTTATCTCATTTCTTTTTTCATTTCTTCATTCATTATTTTTTTTTATTCAACTTGCCTTCTCTGTGCCGCTCCCGTCAGGTTTTTTCATTCGTTGCAAGCGACGGATGAAACAAAATCTAATCAGCTCAAAACTGAAGAAAGAGAAACCAAAGCTCTGTATATCAAATCAAAAAGATGAGTCATTGTCCTTCTTGTCGTAATCATACAGAAAACAAAGTATTATATCCGGCAGCTGCTCCCACCCTTGAAACTAAGTACATGACGGAAACGCAATTTTTACGACCATACCACTGTGCATAATCAGTGCGGCCACCTCCTCCAAGAATCCAGCTCGAGTTATTACTCTCTCCTCACCTCGCGTACATCATATCCTCCGAACCAGATTCCGCTGGTGACGATTTCATCGAGGACAAATTCAGATTCAGTTTCGACTTATTCCTCCCACCCCCTCCGCGGCCCTTCTTCGCATTCAACGCGTCGGCGCGCTCCCGCATCTCTCTCGCTAGTGGGTCATTGTACGAAATTTTGTCCGCGGTCTGGAAAGACGACTTGTTGTTCTTCTGCATATGCAGTTGCTGTTCCTGTTGCTGAAGACTATACTGTAGTTGCTGCCGCATCCGCATTTCTTGCTCCTGTTTTTGCTGCTCCTCAGCGCTTGTAGCGTGAAACAATTCGTCCTCCTCCTCGTCGAAATCCTCTACTTCAATCTCCTTCCCGCCAATCAACAGTTCCGCGCCGGCGCGCCGCCGCGGACTCCGGGACCGGCTTCTGATGTTGATGCGGTTCCCCACTGCAGAATCACCTCGGGTGTGGATTTTTCTCCCCCGGGGATTGTTGCCCGCAAACGGGACGTGTTGGTTCATGTTCGACCCATTTGATGATATTTCCGACTGTTGATCATCGCCGACAACTTCCGGACTAACGATTCCACCGTGCTGAGCAGGACCACGCCACTGGTTCTGCCTCTGTCGGGACATGTACTGGGAACAATTATCTTCACATTCAGTACCTCCCATGTGCGGATTGAATTCCCGGTCGTGGATGTCGCGGTGACTGGCTTCCGTAATTCCATCGGGCCGCTCCCCATTGGGAAAGAAGTAGTGCTGCAGTCCTTGTTGGCCGTAGTTGTTTTCAGCTCCTGCTCCAGGAAAGTACGGGGGCGGTGGGCCGCGGTCGTCGTGGTGTTGATGCAGTGCTTGATCGTCGTCCCGCAGGAAAACAAATGCGTCGCCACTCTGCGGACCTTCCGGCAAAGTCAGCTTGGAATCGGGCTGGTTTTTTGTTGAAGTTAGAAAATTTTTTGAATTCTTCCCTTGGGTCTAGGTGTGGAAAGTTGACCGGAGTGCAAGAGATCATGAATGAGAACAAGAGAAAGTCTGCATGCGCTGCACGACCACCACCACCTGACACAGCGCAGCCGCAGCCAATGGCTGCAATGCATGAAAATAAATCACTATCGCTACAAAAAGAAGTAAACACTACTCTCTGCGCAGCTCCCGCCGCAGCCCGCGCACCGACGCCACCTCCCCGTCGGTGCTGTTGTTCCCACTCCAATCTGGCTGCGGCTCCCGGGGTCATCTGCTCGCGACCACCTGGGCGGAGGTTTCTACCAACGTCATTTTGTCCGGCGAGGACACTATTACTTCCATTCTTCGCCGGCAGCAACCTTTGCTTCCTCAACGACGGCAATAACGGTGGCCGCACGTAATTGCGGTAGTTGTACACGTCGCGATCCTTTTCCCGCTTGGCTTTCAGCTCCTTGCACGTGTTCTCGAAGGGTAAATGCAAGGGGTGGTAGTCCATGTTGCATTCGTTCCCGACCAAATCTGTAGTTTTGTATTTGGGTATCCGGTCACGGAAAAAGTAGTACGCCTTGCAATACCCCCCGGACTCGTCCGTCGGGAGGACCTGGATGGCGTGCTTTTTCCCATAGAAAATCTCCTCGTCGTTGTCCCACAATTCCTTCTGCTTTATCACGAAGAAAAAGTATCAATAACGTTAACGGTTTTATTCACAGATTGCAGTCATGCATCACAAATGTAGCCCAATATGCATGCTATGCAAGACAAATCCTGGCACGCTCAGTGGAGTGATAGTGATGCATTGCTGCATCACAAATTCCGTTAACGATAGCACTTTATTTTCCTGTGATATGCTTGTCGTCGAACACAAACTCCTCCAGAAACCGCAATTGCGAGTTGAAAAGCTCCAACGTGTTGAAGTTTTGCATTCGGAGAAACCCCTCCTGCCAGTGCTTCTTTTTCTTCTCGGGCTTGTCCGTCCACAAAACCGCCATGTCTCCGCCGATCCACGGGTTCTGTGGCTTTTTGGGCTTATTTTCCCCACTGTTCGTCGTATTCTGGTGCGGATGCTGACCCTGCACGATCTGGTTCATATCGTTCGGCTGATTGTAGAACTGCGAAGCAGAAAAGTGGTTTTGCTGTTGATTGATTCCACCTCCTGGATTGTTGTAGAAATTGTGGCTGTTGTTCCCCATCCCCGGACGGGGCATAATTTGTGGTGGATTCATCGGCATGCGAAGATTGTTGAAGTTGGCGTTCAAACCTCCAGGTGGGCCGTCAAATTGCCCATAAAATCCGTAATCCGGCGACGGCATCACGCTCAACTGCAAGTTATTGTTGTGGTTGAACTGCTGCGCGTTCAGCACGTTGTTCTTCGGGTTGCGGTTTGATGCATTTTGGTTCTGATTGTTGTTGAGATTCTGGTTGTTCACAGGTACTAAGTGGAAGTTTCTAGGAATGAGGAAAATTCGAAAAAATTCAGTCCCCAGGTGAAAGTAGGCAGGTGGAGATATCAGGTCGCGGCCCTGTGCCGGCCCATTTGCGAATACCGCTGCGCGAGACGAGCTCGCAGAGCCCCGTGGACAACTGTGGTCGCCGAGCCTGGAGAGCCATCCGTGGCTCACATATAATGGGCTTTATCGCGGCTGCACCTAAAAGACAGCGCCTTGCTCTCCGAATGGTGGCGCCTCCACACACCCGCATCATTCTCAAAGCCATTGAGCCAAAACCTCAAGCGCCATGGGCCTTCCTACTCATGGACGCCATGCGCTACAAATAAAACGGCTAAACCGGGGCAGGTATACCCCCTTACCGAACCGCGCTAAATATCCCACGCCGTCGACAGCTTCCCACCGTGAACCAACCTGCCGCGGCTTTGGTCCTACCGCTCCCAACTTGAGGGCATTTCGCACCGGACTCGAAATTTTCCTCGGAAATTGAATCGCGGTGCTATGGTGATGGTTTTGGCCTCGCTTTGGGCGTGTTTTGTTGCCGCGCTCGCTACCCAAAAAAGGGAGCCCGGGAAGGCCGGCAAAGCAGGCCAATTCCCAGATTCGCCTCGAAACAAGGCAAAAAGCGGTGCCATACCGTCGCGATTCAATTTCCGAGGAAAACTCAGGGCCCCCCGGCCCCTCCCCCTTGCCTTCCCCCCCCCTCTTCGCCATTTTCCTCGGAAATTGAATCACGACGGCACGGGGGCGATTTTTGCCCCCTTCAGTGGGGGCCCTCTCGAGGCCCCCTCCGGCCCCCCCGCGACCCCCCCCTTCGCCATTTTCCTCGGAAATTGAATCACGAGCGGAAAGCGCAGATCTCTATTTGAAGCATACAAGAAACACCAAGAAAAGCAGAGCGGGGCTGAGCCCTCGGGCGCGACCTTTGTTGGGGCACCCCGCCAAAACCCGGCCGAGGCACTTGAGGGCGCCGCGGTAGTCCTCCGCCATTCTTTTCAAATGTTTCTGCAACTCCTCGAGCCGGCCAGGCCACGCGCCCGACCCCATTGGCCCCTTCCAGGGCTGCCGCCTTGGGTTGGAAGCCCCACTAGGCGATTGCCGGCGAGCTGCTGTTCGGTAGAGTAGGCCCAGAGACCTCAAAGACCTGCCACCTTAGCGCGGTGCTCTCACTGCGATGCACATGTAGAGATCGCGGCCGTTATTCAGATGAAGCGCGGCTTTGTAGGTGTGTGCTGAGCCTCCGGCGATGGCTAGTTGGCGATCGAGGTGAGTGGCACCCGAAAAGCCGCCTGCCTGCTTTGGTGATTTCACTGCGCGGCAATGCGTCCGAACTCTGACACAGTCGCTTCCCGCTTCCATTTTCGAATACAGCAAACAAATGCTGGCGCGCCACGCCAGCCAAACACAGCTACGAAGAGCTGCTGCTTTCGGAAGAGAATTCGAAGGGGGGGCAATTTTTTCAAAATTTCCTCATTCCTAGAAAGTTCCACTTAGTAACAGGTCCTCCACCTCCATTGAGGAAGCCTTTACCTTGCTGCTGCTGCTGCTCCTGCTGCATACGCATACCGAGTTCCAACTGCGGACTCATCAAATCCGCATTAGCCGGCGATTGATTCACCCCGCCCTGCTTGCCGGGTCCCCCCACATGACCGCTGCCCAGGCTCGGTCCACTATGTTCGCACGGCACGCCGAAACTTTCCCGCGGACCAGCCGCACGGGGCAGGCCTTGGGGCGGGCGGAACGGCTGCGATTGCCGCATGGGCAAAGACTGCTGGTGTGCGACGAACGGGGGGCTGTGCGGGTCAAGGTTTTGGTTCGGCTTCTGTTGCAACAGGTGCACCTGCTCCGCGGCATCGGAGGAGGTGGTGGACATTCGGAAATTTTTGTGGAAATTGCCATTGTGGTTGAAGTTGTTGAAATTTTGGTTCATTTGCGAGGATCGGAATTGATCGAACTGGTTTTCGTTTTGGTTCAGGGTGTTCTTGATGTTTGTCATGTTGTTCTCCAGCTTCTGGCCTTGGCCCCGCCCCCGACCATTGTTCTCCTCCTCCTCAGCGCGTAGTTCCTGCTTAACCTTGTCCTTTTTCATCATCTGCTGCTGCATTTGGAAGATGAGCTGTTCCGGTGCGACACCGTCCTCGTAATGCTGATCGTCGTCAAATTGGAACCTCTGTTGCTGCTGCGCATTGAACCGATGCGCCTTCTGCTGCTGAAAATGCGGCTCCTGCGGTTGCCGCTGTCGGTCCAGTTGTTCCTGTTGCCGTTGCATCATTTGCTGCTGTTGCTGCTGCAGTTTCAAGTTCATGCTCAAATTTTCTTGTTCCTGAAAGATGGACTGCTGCTCTTGCTGCCCGCTTTGGTATCGTGCCCGAGCTTGCTGCGCGGTCGGCGTCGTGCCAGCGGGTAATGCACCACACAAGCCCTGATGATGATGATCTCCAATTTTTGCGTTCTCGTTCATTTGCTGTTGTTCGGGCTCGAAGTTATTGCTCTCACTTCGCTGCGGTCCGAAGCCGTTGATGTTATTCAGCGCTTGTTCAACATCACTCTCTGCGTCTGCCACATCGCCGGCAAACGGAACGTCGCCCCACTTGGTGGTTGTCATAAATCCTTCCATAGGAGTTCGTTTGGGTTTGTCCTTATTCATGATGTTCACAGCCACTGTACCGCGCTGCCGTCCCGCCCCATGGGCAGCGGGCGTTGCAGCCGCAGGAGGAGCCGCGCCGCAAACACTGGTGGGGTTAAAACCTGTAAAAAAAATATCACAGCGATTGATCAGATTTTTGTCGCAGTCGTAACACTACAATCGAGACGATTATAGTGCCTGGCAAGCATGATCAGCATCTGGAACAAAACGAAGCTGCAACCTCTATTTTTCTTTTTCTCGCATTAGACTTAGATGTCGTTGTAGAACGTGAACGAAGGGGCGAGTGCATATTTGTTTTCGGAGTCGTACTGATAATTAAAGAAATAAACGCCTGTACAACTTCTAGTACCTGGTGGTGCAGCTGATGGTAGACCAAACCCAGAGACAACGCCCGGCATGTTCTGTTGGTGCAGCGGGGGTATGTCATCAGAAGGCAAAAAGGGTGGCGAGGGTCCTCCGGAGGGATATTAAAAGGAAAAATCCCCCCTCCCCATATCGAAACGAAGTTTCTGATGCTGGATTTCCGTACAAAAATCAGATTTGTCTTGCTGGAGAGGACTGCAGGCATATGCCAAGCCTCAGTCGAGAGGTTTTGACGTAGGCGCCTAGCATGGCAAATGTGTATGCTCTAAGCCCAACAGCATCACGAACCGCCTGGAAAGTGCGGGGCGCTCTCTGGACTTGCCTTCTTGCAAGACAGACAGGATTTGAGGTCACAAATGCGCATCACAAATTTTCAGACGGATACGTTTTCAATATGGGGAGGGGGGATTTTTCCTCTCAATAAGGCAATGGGCCTGCTCATGGGCGCGAACTGGGACAACCCCGAGCTGTTCGTGCCTATCCTGTGCAAAAGTATCGCACTCGTAGTAATCGCAATCATGCATCACAAATCTCCCTCCTTACCTAAATCCGCATTACAAATTTTATTTTTCATGCTGAGGGAATTTGTCATGCAATTTAAATTTATACTAGCACGATGCTTTTGCATTTCATAGTGCCCGTCGCCTGGTGACTCTGCTGATTAGGATTGAAAGGCGGCATCATTTCTACTTATTTCTCGAGATCATATTTTCTTCGCGGTGGTGAAGCAAATAAAGAAATAAACTGTGTCAATTCTAAAACTACAAGCGATATCTTGATGTTATCAAAGCTATAAAATTCACATACACAAGGAATCGCGGACGAACAATCAAAAGGTTGCAGTGTGGCTGGATTTTGATTTGCGCCCTACAAGAATTTGTGGGCGGGGCTATCATTTTCGACTACTTCGAGTCAAATTTGCCGCGGTCCTCTCCCTCGTGCTGTAGTCCTTGTGCGATTTATTCTTGCTCTTCACTCAAAACACTTCCCTCCACCCACACGAAAACTGGTTTGTTTCTTATCAATATCTCTCCGAAAAAACGAAAACAAAATTGCTCGAAAAGCAGAAGGGGTGGAATCAAAAGCACCATGCGAAATGAAAAAAAGAAAAAGAAGAACATATCCATTCTTTCCATGGATGCAGCTCCGACTGTATTCAAAGAATTACGTCGATATCACGAGTTTGGTGCAATACCATGTCTGCTGTTTTTCATGTCTTTTGATTTTTTGCTCGGTATGTGTTCTTGTCGCTGAAAATTATTTCCTGGGTTTTTTTATGACAGCATGTAGAATAGCAGCACTTCATCTTGAGGCAACTACACCACAGCGAGCGATTCGAAACGGATTCGTGGAACGAATTCCGGCGCTCTTTGCTGTCGCTCTAGATTTTTTTGGTTTTCCTCGTTGTAAAGAGTCGGAGACTTCTGCTGCAGCAATACTGCCTACAATAATTTGTAGACCTACTAGACACGACAAAATCGAATGAGAGCTTGAAGAAACCTCATCGGAGATAACACCATGATACCTGTTGACGCTGGTACGGCCAGTGACAATCTGTTGACCGAAAACGAAAAAGAAAAACTAAAACAGGACGAAATGATGATATAAAAACGGGGTAAGTTCTTATGAGCAGTACTTATCAAGAATAGTAGTTCATCCGTGCTAGCTACCTCGAAGTACTAGTAGACAAAGTGCTGGTCGTTCGGGAAGAGAAGTGAAAAAGAAAAGAAATCAATCATGTAATAGTTGAAAATGAGTAGAGGCGGGTTCCGTCGCGTTCAAATTCTTTAGTTGAATGTCCTCGCTGGGAGAACAAAAAAAAATTGAAGTTCAAGTTTATCGTGATCTGATGACTTACAAAATCTGGAAAAACAAAAAGGAGGTTCACCACGACCAAAGCAAGTGGTTACATCCTCCTCTACGTTTTTCTTCGTACGAATACAGCGTTCATCGTTCGAAGGAAAAATTATCGAGCATTACAGATAGATACAAATGACGAAAATTATCGAGTTGTGTTTCTACGCACGTGGTCGTTCTTACAGCATTCATAGCTTTGATCTTGAAATTTTTATCCGATCAGGTCTTTTTCCTCGTGCAAGGAAATAAAACCGACATCAAGTTTTTAATGTCCTTGTTGTTCGCATTCAATGCGACGATGTCTTGATCAACATGTGCAGCGGCGAAGCACAGCTACGAGCTCCCCCTTTCGGAGGTTGTTCTCACAAGTGAAACATCGTAAGCACCGAAGCGTCCATGGCAGATAACTGGAACTGTGCTGGGTCAACAAAAGTAGGACTACCGTGGTTCATGTTCGTCGTGCCGCCGTTTGATACTTCAGCCGAAAACAAGTTCGCACTTCCGGTTATTCCTCCGGAGGATGATGATGATTTCTTCGTGCCCTTACTATCCTCTTCCCGCAGGGCCTGCCCCAGTTCCGCTTCCCGCCTCGCCTCCTTCGCCTTGGCGCAGTGGAGCAGGTGCATTTTCGCCCGCAGCAAAGCGTCGAGAAAGCGCGGGTAGCCCGGAACCCGATTGTTCCCCGTGTGCTCAAACGTGGAGCCGTCCATCATGCCGAGCAACCGTCTCCCCGCGCGGGGGTTTTCCAGGATCGCCGGCTCAAAGGGGTCTTCGATCAAAAAATGAAACCGCGTGCCGTCCTCCGGACGGCGGTTCCGAATGCCGGTCACGCCGATCACTTTGTTTTTGTAGTCCAGGGTCGTGTAGTACTCGAGAAACTCGTATGACAGTGCAAAACTTCATCCCCTCGTGCCCCTCATTTGTATGTTGGCATGAGCAGCAATGCAATACAAAAACCTGCACATGTAGTTGTGGAGCCTGAACATGACATGTTCTTGTTCTTCATGCGCAGATTCTAGTACTGCTTCCTTGGGAAGCCTCGTCCGGAGTGTGTAAATGCAAACCGCGCCACAAGGGCCCAACACAACTCGATTTGGATTTGGGATTTTGCATCACAAATGAGGCGGAGAGGTTGTAGTTGTGCACTCTCAACATAACTCGGTGAACAACTGTTCCACCGTGACGGATTTGTTCAGCGTCTCGAGATTCGTGATTTTCGCACTTGGCCGCTTTGGAAGCTGGTGGTGCAACATCTTCTCGTTTGGAGAACTTGGACCGCAGACGCCTGCTTCGTTTTGCCCGGTATTGTGGTCCCCGTTTGTGTGCTTTGTAGCCGCTCTACTACACATTTCTCGTCCTCCCGTTCCCGCTCCTACTGGAGAGGAAGCAGCGTGGTGTAGCTGTAGGTGGTTGAAGATGCCCGCCGTAGACGAACTACTATTGCTGTTTGCGCCGATTATATTAACATCGTCCCCGGTAATATTATCGTTGATCACCAAGGAGCGCGCCGCACTCAGGTTCCCCTGCAACCACGAGGGTAGAGTGTTAGTACTAGACATCGTGGAACTTTTCGTCGCTGTGGTGGAACAGGTCAGGGAATTCTGCATGGTCCCGCTCGCTTTCGAACCATTTCGCGAAGAGTTCGCCGACACAGACGGGTCGGATCCGTGGCAATAATCATCGATGTTGCCAGTTGTACAACTTCCAGCTATACTAGCGTCTACGATGGTTGTTGGTACCCCGCAAGAACTCGCGTTTGTCAATTTCGACGCCGAGTTGCTTTGGTAGTTGCTGTGCTTCATTTTACCAGCGAGGAAGCCGTCCTCGTCGTCCAACAAATCGGTCACGTGCACCTTCGGTGGCGCTGATCCAGTGCGGAGCGTCGCGAGTGTTTCGTAAGACATGCTGTTCTCGGATAATCGCAGTAGAGCCTTTTCCACAACAGTTTGCTGTTGCTGACTGGTTGTACAACTAGCAGTACTAACTGCATCTGTATTGGGCGCCGCCGGGGGACTGGGGAAATTAGTTCCACCTGTTCCTGCGTAGAACAAATCCTGGTCTGGAGCGATAACCGAGGCGATTTTCCTCGGTGTCGTAGATGACGAAGAACTACAGGTGCCAAATTGCAGCTCCGAAGGTGAGGAACAAGATGTTGACAACAAATAGTTACAATCCGCTTGTTCCTGCTTTTCCCGACAGTGCAGGAAGTGCAACACCAGTAATGCGTACGAGTAGCTGCTCAAGGTTCCCTCGTACGCGGAGCAGATCTGGGCCGCTTTGGCGTACTTTTTCACTAATACCGCCAAAATGCGGTACCGCTCGTCCGCAAGCAGAACCGAACGGACCAGAGCGGAGTTCTGCAGGACGAAAAACTCGTTTTCTACCAGAACGGAGATGTCAAAGCCGCTGATCCCGTGCGCGAGCATGCAGGGGAGCGTTTTCCGGATGCTCTCGTGGATCTGGCACTTCACAATCGGGACGCGGGCTTGCAGCACGAGTTCCAGATCCAGCATCTTGCCGTCGCTGTCCAACTTCTGCATGAACTTTTGCAGGTCCTGCAACGCTTCGCACTTTACCAGGCGGGCCAGGCCGGCTGATAGGATTTTGTTTTTAAAATAAAAAGAAGGATAAAAGTAGTAAAAGCATCCATAACAGACCGTGTACAAACGTATCATGTCGTTTTTATACAAAAATCTTCAATATGCCACAACAAAAATGAACAGTCGCATAAAAATCCGTAATGTGCACGTAATAGTACATTCAGAAAGCAGTGACGAGTCCCCGGAAGCCAATGCGTTTTTTCGTTCCACCTGCACCCGATGCAGGTACTTCTGGTACATTTCCTTGGACAGCACAAACCCGCAGTCCACGTCCGACCCCCGTGTTGCGGTCGCGTTTTCCACCGATCCGAAGATCCGCACGAGGCAGTTTTTGTCGTAGAAGAAGTCCAACACCGTGCGGAACAGCGACCGAACCTCGTCCTCGATTTGGACTACCGCGTCGGGGGACAAAACGCCGAACTGCTGGTACAGCAGCCGCAGCGACTCGTCTGTGGAAAGCTGGGACAGCAGCGGCCCGCAAATCTCCGTGCGCCAACACTCCAGACTCGGACTCCGGGCCAGGTCCCCCAGCCGCTGGCGAATGGTCTGCGGCGGGTGGTCCGTGTTGTAGCCCGTGAACTCGTGCAGGTTGCGAGTCACGTCGCGGAGCATCTGCGCAACTTCATAGCTTACCTGATTTTTTAATGTTCGTGGTTACAACCTAGAGGACGAGAACGAGAAACGTAAAGATGTAAGCGTAGGGTCGTGCTGACACTGCGCCAAAAAAAGTTGATCGCGTGGAACTAAGTAATCAAAAGGGAAACTACGAGAAAAAAAGCAAAAAACTGCGCGTCATAGATACGGATACCGCCCACATTCCTTCCTCTTCATTGGCGAGTTTCCAGACCGGAGAGCTAGCGTGCATGTCGATGAACGCCAGGAGCAAACTCCCAAGTGGTGTACTTTTCGCTTCAAATGTGTACCTCGACTCCCCGCTGTCCTCAACAAAGTCCTCCTCGACGTGCATCCCGCCGCCGATCAGCAACATATGGGAGTGTAAGGATTGAAATTGTCAGAGTTGAAATAAGTAGTTTGTCATGCATAAAATGCAGCCCACAAAGTGCCTGTCTTGCAGAGTAGGCAAGTGAGGCAGATTGCAAGCCTGTTATTAAGGGGGAGGAACTGAGCTACTAAAGTAGCATGACAAAAGGCGTCTTCCTTACCCAAACAGCATGACAGACTGGATTTCGGCTCTACCCGAATTTGTCATGCGCCACTTGGAAACTGGGTCACAATTTTCATCCATTTTATGCATTGCAAATTATTTCAACTTTGTCGATTTCAATCCCGACACTCCCATACAACAAAGTCAGCAAGTACACACGAAAGGCGGAGGGAGGATCAATTATCTTGATTTTCTGTCGTTTTTTCACAACTTGAGTTGTGCTGTTGCTGTGAGGTCGTGCCGCTGAGTGTGAGTTGTCAACTTGTTGTTCTCCAGCGGTTGGTCCTGGTCCTCCCCCAGGATGAATTGCGCCGGTCTGCAGCTGTGATTGTACTGAAGTAGTTTGCGCTAGTCTCGTTTCTGGCTTGACTTCCCGGTCGGGAACGGTTCCGATCCAGTCTCCTGCGACATTCTGGTGCAGTTTTTGCCGTTCGGGTGAGAGCTTCATAATGGGTGCGGGTCTTTGCGGCGGACCGCGATTCGGGCAAGAGGTGGAGCTGCTCTGGTCCACGTCCACCACGTTCACGTTGTAGTTGCCTGCATTAGGAGGTGGCGGTGGGGGGTGGGCGGGAGGAAGGCAACCGCTCGTGCCGGGTTTTTGGTGGTCGGTGGTGAAGTTATTTATTTGCAGCGTCTTCAGATGGCTAATATCATTACCGCGCTGGTCATCATGAAGATTCTTGTTTGATGAGGCACCAGCAGGGCCTTTCTCTTTTCGATCGTTCCTAGTGTCCGTAGTTTGCATCGGGGTTGTTCTAGTTGTGCCACCGTTGTCGGACGATCTGTGCGGCTGCAGCTGCTGTTCTCCTGGAAAAGGCAACATCGTCGTGCCTAGCCCAACTTCTTTCGCGACGAACTTTTCGAATAAGACCTCGTAGCTGCGGTTTTGGTCTTCCTTGGTCTTCAGCAAACTATCTTGATAAAAATTCAGTTCCCCCAGTTTCGGCAACGGTCCCCGCGGGGCCCACGCAATATGAATTGCAAAAGTGTCTGGGTCTGGAAGATTGCAGCTTGTCATGGTAAATCTGAAGCATGCAAAAATCTGTGTTGCATGAGTGCCAAAAGCTCCACTTTTGACCAAGTTGGAACGGAGTTTCTCATGCAGAATAGGCATGGCAGAGACCTCGCAGAGTCTGTCATGCTAGGTCCCGCATTCCAGACCTCGCGCTTCATGGAAAATCTGCATGACAAGTCTACACTCTTCCAGACCCAGACATTTTTGCATTTGATACGCAACGTCCTCGTACGATTGCGCAAAAATCGGCGCACGTTCGACCAAAACCAGGGACGTTCTTGGCTCTTCCTGCTTTGGGGCCGCGGCGGCCCTCTCGGGCGAACCTCTCGAATAATTTTCGCTGGAAGTAGAGCTGTTGTTCGCGGTCTTTTTGCTGCCTTGATCCTTTCCATTCAGCTTGTTCACTGGTGTCGTCCTATTTGCAGCTGCGTAAGACTCCGAGTCCGCTTTCTTTGCATGTTCCAGAACTTCTTGGTTGTGCTTCAGCCAATCCTGCTCGCCGAGCATCATGACTACACTGTAGACCGCGCATTCGACATACAATCCCGGGAGCCCGCGACGGCTCCGGCAGTCTTGGTCAGATTGCTGATTCTCCACATCCACTTCCGAAGTCGCTGGCCCACCAGTAGTTCTGGTTCCCCTCGTGTGTCGCGGCCCTCCATTTTGATTTATTTCCCCACAACTCGTCACGGGCGCTCGCGCCGCGAGAAATTCCTGAAATTGCCACTTGATCAGACGGACCACGTGGCGGTAGGGCTCCTTGTGCAGGAAAAAGCTGGTCAGCCCCTGCTCCAGCAACTCAAGGCCTTGCACGGTCGGGAGCGGAGATTCGTCGGGACGATGGTTGTATTCGTCCATGCAATTGTCGAATCCCCTGGCCGGTTTTCCAATCAGGGTGGGGAAATGCCCGCCGCCGTAGTAACTGGCCGCAGCAGCAGCCACTTGTTGGTAGGGGTCCAGCAGCGCCGCGGCGGGCTGGGCCTGCAAAGTGGCGAGCACCTGCATGCCAAGGCTGGTGTTATTGTCTCCACCAACCCGGTCCGCGCGGGCCACCTGTGCCTCGGCGGCGGCTTTTCCGGTTTTCTTCTGTTTGCGCTTGGCAGCAGGTTTCGCCTTCGCGGAGGCACCGATTGACGCGGCCTGGTGGTCCTCTGCAGCTCCCACACCCTCCGCGGTGCCGGGTGCCGCTGGGTCCGGCTCCGGTGGGAGGTTGGTAGGTACAAACCACACATCATAGACCAAATGCTTGCTTCGGCTGGGCTGCGCAATCCGCTGCTGCACGGTGGCCTCCGTGTGCATGTGTACTTTCGGAAAGCTCACTTGCAGGCAGGCGTCGGATTTCCACACCAAATTGCACACGCTGTCCAACGTGGTATGCTTCAGAGCCTGGGTTCAAAATTGTTGGCACTTAGGCGTTGAGGGGTACTAGGCTTTTGATGTTGCTGATTTAGATTCCGATTCGTGGCTGCCGACAACAAATAAACCGAAACTTCTTTTTCATAACCGCCGAACTAACAAAAAAAATATGTCGTACCTTATCAAGCATCTTCCGGATCCGTTCTAGCAACTGCAGGTGCGGCGTGCTCCCAGGTTGTACGTACCAGTTCTGATTTGGTAGGTGCGAGGGGTTGACTTCGTAGCGGATCCGGAAGTCCACATCGGACGTGGAGATGTCGGTGCCGCGCACGCAGCTGCCGACGCGGTCGACCCCCACGACGGAAATCAGTCGCGTGTTTAGCGAGGGAACGCGATTCGTGGCCTTCACTTCGGAGAGGATCTTCTTCTGCCGCTTCGTCATTTTCACGGCAAAGCAGCCCTCCCGGAGGTCCAAGATTTCCAAGAGAACGTGCGGAAACAACCGGTCGAACAGACACGAGGGACGTTGCGGTGCGATTTTCTTCACCAAGGCATTGAAAACCGAATCGGGGACGGGCAAAATCGGTCCTTCGGAATCAGGTGTCGCCGTGGTCGACGTTCTTGATGTTCCAGCGCTAGAGTTAGTTTGCAGCATTTTTTGCAGGAGAGACTGTTGCTGGTTCTTCGGGTTCGCTGCAGTCATTTGCGCACTCGTCGAAGTGGGGTCAAGGTCAACATGATTTTGATTTGATGTCTCTACTACTAGTTCCTTTTTGTAGTAAGACCGCACTTCTTCGTGCAGGAACGCCCGCAGCAGCCTACCGTCCTCGTCGTCGCGAATGAAAGTTTCTGCGAGGATGTGGGCGTCCTGCGGGGCCTTACTGCCAATGGCGATTTTGATCCGCTCCGCGAGCTCGGCACTGTGTTGCGCATTTTGGATGTTATTGAACGTCAGGCCAGCAGTATTCGTCATAGTACAACTCGACTTACCTCCTGCTCCGGCGGTGCCCGCAAGAGCCGCCTCTGGCGGCGCCGACGTCGCACAAGACGTTGTACTGCTAGAACCCCCAACATTGTTGAGGCTCTGCGTTTGATGTTCGAGCAAAATGTGTTCTTTTCCTGTGCTGTCGCCGAAGGAAGCTCGAAAGCGGTCGAGCTCCGGTATGGACGCTTTCGAATGCCGGGAGCTGGAGGAAGCCGGCACAAATTCCGGCGCTGCGGCGGACAACTTACTCCATTTGCGAACGGGCGTAACGTGGTCAGCATCCTCCTCGGTTGATGCTCCTGCTGTGATTTTTCGAGTCGCCACGGTACTAGTATCGTGATGAAGATCATGGCGCAGCTCCTGCTCTTCTGCCACTGGATCTACCGCTTCAACCGCAGCAGGATCTTCGTCAGATGCCGTAGTCAGCGACAAACCGGGCGGAGGGCCTTTGGTCTTCGTCTTACAAGAACTAGCAAAAACCATATTTGGGAACAAGCTATTTTTCATCGCGCCGGCGCCAAGGAGCTCCTGCTGCGGCGTGTCGCGCCCACCTTCTACTGCCAAAGAACCTGCCGTGGGGTCACGCGCAGAAGTGAACTCGGCCGTAGCTGTAGTCCTCGCAGCTGTAGCTGTGTGACCTTCCTCCGCAGGAGCTCCTGCTGCAAGATCACCTACAGAAGTGTTCATCGACGTGGTCTGCTGTTCGTTGCATTGCGTGCGTAAACTGGACCTCGCCGAGACGTATGCTGGTTGGGGTTGGCCACAACTACGTTGAAGTTGTAGATGGTCCCCCGCCGGAGGCACCACGCTGCTGTGTTCGGTTTCGGAAGAACTGGAGTGGAAACTGGACGGAGCATGCTCTTCGAGACAATTCTGGCGCGAAAGATCGAAGGAGAAGTAATCATAGATCGACCGCTGCTGATGTGCTGGAGCAGGTTGTTGTTGTACTACGGGCGTAGGAGGAGCAGCTGGCGCACCGTCTTTTATCACACCACCTCCCACAGAAGTCAGCGACGTCGCTGCGCAGCTACTCTCGCTGCTTCCAGCAGAAGATAATGTTGCCCAAGGATTAGGAACAGCAGCACCTCCGAGAGAAGAAGACGAAGTCCTGTTCTGCGGCTGCATCAGCCTGGCTGCGACGCCCCCGGCGCCCATGGTAACCGACGGAGTCGTGCTGGTCCCCGCCACCGGTGTATTGCTAGTGCACGTCGCAGACGATGTGCAAGACTTATTGGAGTCAAACTTCTGATTCTCCGCGGGCGAGCATGCTGTGGAGGAGGAATGGTCCGCGATGTGCAAGGATGTAGAGGAAGAAACGATGCTGCTCCGCGACAATCTAGTAGCTCCTGTAGCTTCGTCGTGGGTCGTGGGCGGGTAGGTTTCTGTTTCGTATGTATCCTGTACCTGTAGTCCACCAGTCGGCATAATTGCAGAATGATTTTTCGAAGAACTACCCGTCGCTTCTTGAGATGCGCATGTATCTACTCCTCCCACATGAACCTCGAGCTCCAGCCCGGGCGGCAGGCGCGTAGCTTTCTTCCCTCCAGATGGAACAACTACTGGATTTTTGATTGAGTCGTCGCTACCAGACGGATAATCCTGATTTAGACTACTGGAATATGAGGAAGGCAATGTTGTCGACGAGGTGCCCTTGTTTTTGGTCTTCGACGCCCCTCCACTCGAGGTTTTTGGTTTGCTTCTCTTCAAATTTTCTGGTGAACCTGCGCCATAGAACCGCCACATCTGTTTCAGGTATTCGCTCTCGTTGTTCTTTAGCTGGTGCGCGTTGATGCTGTTATGATCTGTTGGAGCGAAGTTGTTCTGGTCGTCAACATATTGGTCGGCAGTGTAAACACCGTGCACGTCTTGTTGATGAGCCGCAGGTCTGTTCGACGTCTGTGCCATGCCCATGCCATAGCCGGAAAACGAACCTCCATTGAACTGCGACGATGCGGTAGCGTTCGCCATGTCTATTGCCGCGGAAGCGGACTTGGTGTTCGCAGCTCCTTTCCTGTTCCCGGCCCCCGCTGCCGCGAGCTTTGCATTCCACTCCGCCCGGGCCTTGAGCCCCTCAAGCGCACAGTTTTTGAAGAGCTGCGGCTGAATAATGGCGCCCATCAAGCCCTCGCGCACGCCGTGCCGAATCAGCCACGCACTGCAGTCCGGATCCAACTTCCCCCGCTCCGTCATCAGCAAGGTGTCTCCCGCGGATTTGTGTGTTGATGGGCTCGGAACTTTTTTGAACAAGGAAGAAGACCCGCTGGGGTTTAGAAGTGCCCGTGAGGAAGCAGCTGGTTGTAGATGCGCGGCTCCCGTGGTGGACGTAGAGAGCGTCCCGGAGGTAGTACCACTAGCTCCGTTATTTCCTAGTACAACTCTGGTACCGAGTAGATTTGTTTGCGAGGCCGAAGCGCTTAGGTGGCGTGCTCCACCAAATAACGGCAGTTGTCCATCATATGCTGTCGTGCAGCTCCCACGCAGTACTGCTGGATGAAATCCCCCGCTTGAGGACAAAGAAGTGTGGCCAGCTTGCAGCGCCGCTTTAGCGGCACTGGTAACTCCAATTAGCTTCCGGGAGGAACTGGCACCACTTCCGACGTGCAACTGCAAATTTTTCTGCAACATAGCTGCCTGCAGCTGGTCCGGCTGCAGCTGCGCCACCGTTGCAACATCGTGGTTCGCCCAGTAGCGCTGGGCAGCCACGATCTCGCCGGAAGTCAGAGCTGCGGGGGCGCCACTCTGCGCCGAGGGAGGACGCGATTGCGAGGCGAGCGCTACCTGTGAAAAATATTTAAACATGCACATCATGCCAATTTTTTTCTACCCGGATAATTGCTGCAGTTACGGGTCGTGTTTGATGAGCACGACACACACAAATTACCTGTACCTGGTGTTGGTGTATCAAGGCCGCGTTGGCTCGATGGGCTGTTCCCGAGGTGGAAACGGCAGCCGCGCTGGTATTTCCGAGAAGTCCAGGCGATCCGATGCAATTTTTGGAACCACCTGCCGTCGCGGTCCCTTTACCAGCACCAGGACGCGTGTTGTAGTTCTTTTTTGAGGTTGTGTTGTTGTTTCTTGCTCCGTGGTCCGAGGCACAACTATTCCCGCCGCCTGATGCAGTATGAAGCAGATGCGCCGCTGCATTTTTTCCCCCAGATGGGGTTCGGCTGTTGATATTGTTCTGTTCCACGAGCCCGGGCGGAAGCCGAATGGAAGTCGAAGAAGTTCCCGACCCTACAACTGCTCTCGAAGAAGTGCCCGCGTTCTTGGCAGCACTTGTAGCGCTATTCCCTGTAGTTGTTGTACCTCCGGCTGTCCCCTTCCCAATCGCGCCATTACCGCCCGCAGTTCCGACGCCAGCCGCGCCTTTTTTGCCTGGAACGGAACTGACAACGGTGCTGGTGATTTGCTGGAGGGGCGGGGACGGGCCGCTAACCGAATTCGTTCCGGGCCGACGCGACGACGACCACGACGTCGACGTTGCAGTAGTAGTGGACCAGGGTAGTAGTTGGTCATTAGAATTAGATCCTGCAGGAATATCCTGGTGCTGGTGCGCCGATTGCTGCCTGTTGTGGACATTAGTAACAGAGTTGCCGGTGTTCATGCCTGGCACCGAGTGGTGGAAACCACTGTTAATTCAACGAATTTCAAAAAAAATTGTTTAGGTCACTGAAGCCTCGGACTGAGCTAGTTGGCCCCTCGCAAGGCCCGGCTTTGAACTAGTTGGCGCACAGACTGGGAGCCGCCTTATGGATCTGTGCAGTTGCGCCACAATTCCCCGGCAACCTCGTCCTTTTGGATTCTCGACTTTTGTTTGTCCTGCAGATTTCTTCTGAATTGCACGACAAAAAAAGGGTGCGAACCGGACAAAGGAGCAAAAGCGCGCGGCAAGCTGCTGCCCCTGTTCCAAAGTTACCACTGGAGTCTCGAGGCCCAAGAGGTGCCCTCTGGAGCGAGGGCAGCTGCTTTCCGTGCGCTTTCCGGTGTATTTTTTGTCGTTCTTGGCTTCGATTCAGCGCGTTAGCCACGCACCTCGTCTGCACTGCCAGCATCCGGCTCAGGCATGTTCGTATTGCGAAATCGGGCGAAAACTTGCCCAGAGATCGCATCTCCGCAAGCGTCCGGGGACTGGCCTGAGTCCTGTCCTTTTGGGTACATTTGGAGCCACCGCCCAGCGCCCTGTCTACCTGACCGGGCCCGCCGGCCATTTCTTCTGGAGAAGGGCCTTTGCAGTCCCAGAGGCCCCGAAGATCCCTTTCGAGCGGAATCAGTCGCCCGGGGTGAGCTTGCGCTTTCTTATGGTAGATCGAAGCTTCTTACGTTGTGCAATTTTCACGAAAGCAGCACGAGATGAAGAAGACCAATATCCAATAGGGAGCCAATTTTCGGGCAGCTTTCTCCAAAGCAGTACGACAAAAAAGAAAGCAGAAGCCAAAAACAGGACGAAGATCGCGACAGCAGGTGCTATTGCAGCTCCAAAGGGATGCTTGGAACCATTCAAACTAATGGGATTAGCTAGGTCGCAGCTAGGTGGTTGCCTATGCCTTGCACGTGGCAAGACAATTATCCAGCTATGAGATAGCCATAGCCAGTTTGTTTCAGCTTGTGGGGGGAGTCAGCATTGAAAGCGAAACGCGTTTCCACGACCTAAAAAATTTTTTTTGGAATTCGCTGAATTAGACATCTGAGCCTGTTATAGGTGTTCATGCCTGGCACCGAGTGGTGGAAACCACTGTTATTCGAAAAAACAAAAAATTCGGAGCGTCCCCAACTGCCGTAGCGCCTGCAGCTTTTTTCCCCGCGCCAGACACAGCTGGTCGGTAGATTGCAGTGGGCGAATGCTTGAGAAGGCTGCGACCAAAAGCCCCAGGCGTCGCATTTTGGTAAGGAGAAGACTGCGAGATGTAGTGCGCAGAAGATGCCATAGAAGATACCCCAAGACCAGCCCCAAAGCATCATACCGTGGTGCATAATGCTACCCCGCATGGTGCTATTGGCGCACTATTCTTACTTTTGCCCTACTCTACTGTTACCAAGTGGCAGAAGTGGAGCAGTGGAGGTGTGATCACTTGAGATGTGCAGCCTGTTTCAGACGAAAAAAAAGCCAAACCCACTTGATATCTGCTAGGGTGATTTGACGCGAAGAAGACGTGTTTCGGGCATCAATTTGATGCCAAAAATCGCGGCTTTTTGCTGGGGTGATTCAAGCAGATACTAAGCGGGAGCAGGAGTCAAATGAATCATAGGGCTAGTTGATAGCTACGAAACGCAAGGTGATTGCACCTCTTTTTTTGCTTCGAAAAAGATGAATTTTTGGCAAAAGTTGATCTTTTTTCAGAAAATCCGACACCCTCGGGACGCTACGCCCGACGGTATGGAGGTGTAGTCACTTCATTTTTATGGTGTCGCTTTTCCTATCTTTAGCAATGGGCTTGTGCTTGGTATTTTGGGTTGCGAATGCTTCCCCCGAGTTGTTTGCAAGCTATTCAGGCACGATGCCCCCAGCATCCACTCCTGGCCATTGCGTTCGCCCCCCGTAGCCACCAACCAAATAGCGCAAACCTTATCGAGAAAGGCGCGACCTTCCTGGGGAGCGTCGCTGTGTCTCAGGTTGTTATTTGGTTGTATATATTGGGCGCTTCCTTATGCGTGCGAGCCGGGCCATGCACTGCGGTACTTGGAAAGTTTTTTTTTTCCGTATGGTGATTCATTTGTAATGTGATTCATTTACCCCTGTGATACGGTGTTCATGCCTGGCACCGAGTGGTGGAAACCACTCGGTGTCATCATGCTCGTCGTGATCGTGCCCGTCCCACTGGTGCCAGCTGCCGCGTTTCTTTGACGTTGTGCACCAGATGGCGTGCTGTGATTTGTTGTGCTAGATGAAACCTGGGGATGGTTTAGGTGCACGCTGCCACCACCACCAGCACCACTCCTCAGCTTACTGTTTCCGCCGCCGCCCTGCGGCAGTGCACCTCCTGCATAGAAGATGCCAGCTAGTGGCTGTGGCGTTGCAACTGGACCAGAGCTGCTGCCAGTGGTTCTCGACGTCAAACCCCCTCCTGCTGGTGCCCAGGCGGTTTGCTGCTGAAGATTATTTTGGCCCGCCTTCACTCCCAAGTTAGAACCGCGAACGCCAACAGAGTGCGCCGCCGAAGTAGCAGCAGTGGAGCTGTTAGTTTGCGTTCCCGGCATTGGCACTGAGCTGAGCCCGCCTACACTGCGCGGGTTGTCGGCGCTCTTGGTGGGCACCACGGTCGCGCCCAAGACATCCCACAACGACGTCTGTGGTGGCACCGAATTATATCCGGGGAGACCGGGAGACCCGGTGATCGCGGGCTGGATAGTGCCGACCCGCTGGTGGTGCTGCTGGGGTGGATTGACATTGATGCCCGGGGGCGCAGTACCACCCGTGTTTGTTCTGTAGACGTTGTTCTCAGCAGCTAAGGCTACTATGTTCGGCGGTCCGCCGAGTCGTGGTCCTCTGGCACTGTGGTGAGTGTGAGTGATTGATGCCCCATGATTGATGTTGTCCACCACGCCGCTGCTACCACCACGCCCACCTCCCCCGCCGGAGAAGGAGTCAACACTCTTTTCGCTCTGCAACCGGCAGCCATCATCGTCACCAGACCCGTCGTCTGAAGAGTTGCTCGGCGACTGGAGCAGCGTGTTCCACGCGTCAAGTGCCATGCTGGGATAAAATCTGAATTATTTATTTATCGTGGATCGAGAATGAACATAAAGATTGCCACTCTGAGCACTGCCCGTCAGGAGCCAAGAAAAAGTGGGCGTGTCTTTCTCCGGGTAAGAATGAGTAGAATTCTGTCAAGACGAAGGCATCTCCAGTTGTCTGTCGGTTCTGGTTCATCTTCATTCAAAGCTGGCGGCCCGGTGAGACATCTTGCGCTTGCTCAACGGGATGGAATTTATTTTCATGTGAACAAGTATCTTGTGTTAGTTAATACGAAAGCGAAAAGCGAAAGAGTAGAAATGATCTGACATATGTTCAACTTCAATGTTAAATAACAATCCGAAGAATGGCCTCAATCTCAACCAGAAACAAAAATACACAACTACATCTATCTACAACGGGCCTCCTGCGGATTTTTTTCATTTCCATTTCGTTTAAACTTGCTCTTCTTGTTTTTGTGCCTTGGTGACGATGTTCTTTTTACAGAGCACGTGGCACCAGCTACAGCCGACCCAACGTCACATACTTCAACGTATTGCCAACGTGTTCCGTTGCCGTTTATCACGACCCAAATTCATACACATACCGTTCATCACATCGAAGCTGTGGGTGCAAGAAGCCTTGAACAACTGATGACGTTGAAAATTCCTAGTACACGGACCAAGTTCCCGGTCTCACCGTCCACGAGTTGCAGCTAGGCATGCGTACCACAGAAAGGGAGTCATGAGGACGATGTTGCGGAACAGTGCACGCCGTGAAAGCTCAGACTCGAAGTAGTCATTACCGTGAGTAGTGCACGTCGATCAGTATGATAATGATTTTCTTTTCTCTGAAAGTCTTCTTCATCGGTTCTCCATGTTGTCGATTGGATTGAAAGTGAATGAAAATGATGTATACACGAACATAATAAATGCAGTATGTGGAGGTTGTCGCTCCTCTGAAAGTTTTCGAATTACGTACTTATTTCAATGCATGATATTCTCGTAGTACTCCAAACCGAGCTCTTTGTAGTCGATGAAGAGCTCTTCTCCCTTCGCGATGGCTCTTGTAGTCCTGTACGTGCAAAACGTCCCCGCCTCGGTCGCCTCAAAATGGCACACGTTTGGGGTATCGCTGTGGTTCAGGTACCACCCAACATTCAAACTGTTCAGCCCTGTGGCGTTCACACCATATTCAAGATCACCTGAAAAATTCGGGTTGTAGTGAGTTGTGTGAACACAGGTCGTGCAGGACGAGTGCCAAGGCTTGCTCTACTCCTGTCGCATTGTAACTTCTCAAATCACGACTTCTACTAATTGCAAAACGCATTAAAATACCGCCACGTCCGCTGTCTCCTTCATCATCGCTGTCCGTTAAGGGTGCGAAAAAACTTTTGACCATTTCCAAAACCTCCAGTGGGATTTTCCTCCGTCGCAGCTCTGCGTCTGACACCACGACTGACATGGTGTCCGACAAACCCAGAAACTGGTTACAGACCTGAAAGGGGTCGGTTCCCTCCGGAATATCCCGGACCGCGATCACCCCGCAGCCTTCTACGGACGACATCCCGACCTTCACAAAGACGCCGCGTTCCAAATGATCGAGTAACGCCGGGCGGAGCACCTTATCGGCAAAGACCGTGCTGCTGTTCTCAATTTTTTCCACGGCAGCTTTGGTCCGGCGCAATTGGGACTCGTCGAGCTTCATCACGGAGTCCATGATGGAAAGAATCAACAGCTCTTTGGTGGCCTGCTCCTCGTCGTGTTCATCCAGCTGCTCTTTTGCATCGCTGGTGGTGGTGTCAGCCGCGGCCCTAGGCTTGCTTGAGGCACTGGGCGAGCTTGTCGTGAGGACGACTGAAGCCGGGTGGGCGCGAGTTGCGTCAGCGGGCAAAGTGGACGAAGGCATTTCTTCAGAATGGAAGTTCACGCTCTTCGTCTTGTTGGGAACATAAATCAAAGCCAAAACGTGAAAGAGGTCCTTCTTCTTCAACAGGTTTGTGTATTTTCTGTGACGTCGAGCCAATGATTCGTACATGCGCTCAAGCTCTCAACGTGAACACATTCACTAGTGCTACTCGAGAAAACTACAAAAACGACGGAGAACTTGCACTGCCTTTCGCGCACGTCAGCATTGTGCCCATGGCTGCGGATGGGATTCTTGCGATTGAGTCGTGTGTGTTTTTGTGATATGTTCTTACGTCTACGTGGTCCAACTCAGATTGTTTTTTCAACAGTAGATCGCGGAGGTTCCAGCAGTACATCTACACTACACACGTATCGGTTTTCGTTTTCCTCACACCAAGATCAACACGACATTAATATTTTTATCACACAAGAAATTTCGTTTTCAATATGATCGAACGGAAACAACAAACAAAGAACCACGAGTAGACGACGTCACACTCTATGTTTTGGTAAGCGAGTTGATTGTTCCAAAGCCATTCGCTGCCGCCCTGCTGGTGCCGAATCCGCTCGGGCCCACGTCTGCGTTGTTGGACCGCAAACTTACCGTCTCGCCGCGTCGGATGGCTGGCACGGAGTAGAGCGGCGCGAAGTCGTCCATGATTTTTGTCAGAATCGAGAAACTCCCGCTCTGTTCCGCTTGCGCAGCCCCCGCATGGCCGGCTTTAAACACTTGCAGTTGGAACGCCTCGCCCTCCAAGCGGAGAAAAGCGCGGTGGTTCGGCTCCAGGACGGTGGTAGTGATGGGAATCACGTTGTAGAAGGAATTACTAAGTGGAATCTTGCAGGAAGCAGGAAAACTGAAAAAAAATGCGTCCGGTGCTGGATTGGACGGCGGCTACGGCGGTTCGGAGTGGTGAGGACGCGGCGGCCTTTGTAATCCTCAGTCCTCATCAAAGAACACCGCTACAGGCACGTGGCAGACCTTCATCAAAATACATCGCCACAGCTACAAATAAGGAAGATGAGGACCATGGCCCGTGAGATGAGGGCAGCTTACCTCCGACAGGGGGCGGCTGTGCCAAGCTGACGGCGCGCGCCAGACGGGCACGCTATGCGGGCAGGGGGAGAAAGGCGGCCACGCGAGCCGGGGTCTACCCAAATAATTTGGCGGCCCAGCAGCTGACATGCCAGACAGTTCATATGTTGCCATTAGGAGAGGTCGCCCCGAACTATTTCCGCACTTTTTGCGCGAGCCGGGGAGAGTGCGAAAAAAATGGCCATCTAGATTTTTTCCCCCCGGCGGAGGTGAAACCGCACCTAAATATCCGACTTGTGGCGCCAATATCTGGCGGGCCGAAAAATGCCAAAAAGGGCCCCAAGGAGAAGGCCCCCCGCACCTGTTTGCAAACTTTGGCTGGCCGAAAAGGCAAAAGCGCGAGCTTTTGCATTAAAAATCGGGGCCCGGGGCCGGGGGGCCCGGGGGGTCCCGGAGGGGTAGCCCCCTCATTTTCCTGTGAACTCTGTGACACGGTGGCAGTGCCTCGATTTTGCCCCCCATTTTGGGTCCCCGAATTGCCCCCATTTTCGGCCCCCCCGGAGGCCCCCCCTTTGTGTTTTCCTGTGAACTCTGCGACCGCTGGGCATCCATTGGTTTTTTGCTCAATCACGGGCTAAACGGCCAAAAAGGGCACCGGAGTCGAACCCCCTGGCGATATCTTTGCCCGGGCACTCCCGGAGAAGGTGGTCGAGGTGCTTCAGGGCCGCCGGCCTTTTCCGGCCCTGCTCGCGGAGCCGCACCTGGGCCGCTTTCTTCCAGCCGACTCAATCAGGGCCGTGCCAAGGGACGCGCTGAAGAGGCCGGGGAGGTAGTGGCAGCCGCCTACTATGTCTGTTCTTTGGGTTTTGTGACTCGCGCAAGGTATTTTTTGAACAGTAACAGAGAAAAGCACTGGGCTCTGTGATGATTTGCATCGTAGTGTGCGCGTGTGTGGAGCGGAAAGCCGGATCCCTGTGCGAGGCAAGCTGCTTGCACCTTATGGCTCATCATCTTCATGTCCCTCATTTGTACCTGTGAAATGCACTATAGTGAAGCTTTCGCTTTGTGCCTATACTGATGCTTTTTGATGAAAACAAACTGCAAGAAAGGCCGTCGTGTCGCCCCCGCTCCCAGCCGCCGTCGCCCTCGTCCCGTCCAGCACAGGGGGCAATTTTTTTCAATTTTCCTTTTTCCTGCAAAATTCCACTTAGTAGGAATCCCCGTGTTGAAACACCGAAGCGCGTAACGCCATGGAGCTCGCGTTGTGCAGCACAACCGGTCGGGTCTTTTTCTCCTGTAATTTTTTCGCCTTTTTTTCGCACTGCTTCTCAAAGGCTTGCAGAATATCGGCGCGGCGATTGTCCCGATGGACGACCGTTCCGCTGTTGATTTCAACTGCTGAGGTCGCGGCCAGGCTTGAATTATTTCTGCGAAGATCTTCTTTCCGCCCGAGAAGTTCCTGCGCGACGTGAACCTCCGGTGCAGGCGAATTTTCTGAAATTGCTTCGGGCGGTAGCGGAATTAGCGGTGGCAGGTCCAGCTGCGCCTCCCCGCTGCGCACATTCACGAACAAGTCCTCCGCGGATACCGACGTCATTCCAATGGGAGGTCCAACTCCAGAGGTTGCACTCGACGATACAGCGTAAAACGCTGAAGACAATTGACTGACCTGATTTGATCCAAAAATCTGCGTATTCCAAACAACTCGGTAAGTTTTCAACGAGTTCAATGATATCGTGGAATCCGGCGCGAGCAGGCACGGCGCCAGCGTAATCGCGTCGCCAGCGGGGATCGGGAGTTTTGCTTTCGCCACCTCGAAGTACCGCCGCAACTCCGCGACCAACATCTTCGCCTCCATCAGCCGCGTGCCCCAGGCCAAATTCCGCTGGCGGGCCTGTTCCGGGTCTTCGGGGTCCCGCAACGCGTTGGCGAGGTCGAACAGCACCGTCAGAAAACTGTCCAGCACGTCGGGAAGGGCGAACAAGGGAACGTGGTCTGCTGCTGCGGCTCCCGAATAAATCATCGCACTTTGGAGATACGAGTTCCCTTCTGTGGTATCCAAGAAAGCTGTTGATCCGCAGCTTCCGCAGTCCCTAATTTTCGCCAACTCGGTCAGAAAGTTCAACTGCAAAGAATGGGACCAGAAGTCCTTCCAAGCTTCCGGTTTCACCAGCAACCAGATGTCCATGGCGCCCTCTGCCAGCTCTGCAAACGTGGTCACCGCTAATAGCCTTTGCAGCAAGCCCTGCACCTCCTGTTGGTCTGTGACATACACAGATGCCGCGAGCAAGATACGCAGGAGGAAGGCCCGGAAAAACAACCCCAGAGACTGCACCGAGTCGCGGTACGGTTGGGGCTTCACCACCTCGACCGCTTTACGCGCAAGATTGGTCCCGGAGGAGATCGTTTTTTGCGTGACCTCATTCAACGCGTTTAAACTGTCTGCATAGTGGTAATCTAAACTTTCCACTCTCTCCGCGACACTGCCGGCCGTTTGCCGCAGCGCGCCGAGGAGCGAGGAGCTGCTCTGGCGGAGCCACTCGGCTTTTTCTTGCAGCACGGTGGAGGCGGCGGAGGCAGCAGCGCTGGTGGAGGATAGTGCTGCTGGCGGACCAGCAGTTGTACCTTGCATCATGACCATTTTACGTACGTTACGATATTTTTCTTTTTGCGCAACTTCTTTATCTTTTCAATATTACGTCTTAGTGAATCAATCTGTTCGTTCGGCTCGTTTTCTCTAGGTTCCACGTACTTTCTTTTCCATTTGCTCTTTCGCATATAATAAGCACAACCAAAGCCACCTTCCACGAAAAGGAAAACGGAACTCGAACAACACCACTTCATTGGGCGGGTACAAAGCCACAGATCTTCGTAGCCAGAAAACTGCACCCGAAATGGTGAGCTGTGCCCTCAGAGCCCGTGCGTCGGGGTGGAGGACGACAATTCTTTCATGATCATGCATCAGTTTCAGTGTCCATTTCCATTGGTTGCGAACCCAATAAAACTACAACTGGCGTTTTGATGCGATGTACTGACGTACGAGCAAACTACTGCATCAATTACGCTGGCCCTCGTACACGGAGCGAAAACGGACGACCACCTATAAAAAACGTATGACTTCTTTTGTTACAAACGAGTAGCCCTAGCCGCGCGCAGTGGATATTATCATATCAACAAAAAATACTGCTGTGCCAAATCGACAAATCGACGATGGTGTCGTCGAATTTCTGAATCTGGCAACCTCGTGAAAACTCTTGGAAATGAATTTGATGCTGATGATGTAAGTATTGTGAAAATCATATGCAACTAGATCTAGAACTAGTACAGGCTCGATTTCAGTATATTAAAAAAGCATTTCCTTTCGGAACAACAGTTGTGATCAAAATATGATGTACTTGTACATTTCATCTGTTAGGCTGGACGAGCAGGACTCAACTACGAGGTGAGTGGCCTCCACGCTCATGTGTCCCGCCATCTCACTTATGGATTGCGAAAGTGTCTGGGTCTGGAAACTTGTGATGCTGGGTGGCGTATCATGAAGAGGCCACAAGTGCTGGCTCAGCATGCCAAGCTTTTGAGCTTCTAGGTGCTGCCTATTCTGCCTGACAAACTGTGTTTCTGCATGACAGCAAAGTGGGGCTCTGTCTTGGGTAACCTAACGCGCATGACAGATTTAGAAGTCATGCCAGACAAGCATGACAAACATGCACTCTTCCAGACCCAGATGACATTTTTGCATTTGATATCACTTCACCTTTTTACGGAAAGTCGTCATCCCCGAACACCATTTCCTCCTCGTATCAACTGTAAAAATGTCTGGGTCTGGAAGATTCTGACACTTGTCGCGCACGTTTTGCATGAGCCATGATGTCTGTGATGCATACCCTAGCAATACAGATTTTTTGAGGGCTTCTTGATGCCTATTCCGCATGACAAATGACTTCTCAGCGTAGCAAAAATTGCATTCCCTTTGCTACTCATGCAAGACAGATTTTTTTGGAATCCAAATGTAGCGTCACAAGTTGCATTCACATTCTTCCAGACCCAGACATTTTTGCACTTGGTACTTCGGAATCGTCGTCCACTTCCGGGATCAAACCCTTTTCCCGCAGGTACTTATTCGCGTTCTGAATGACGTAATCCCGCATTTTGATGGGGAAAATACCCTTCTCTCCGTCCTCCTTCACGCTGACCATAGCATAATGGGCCGTGGAGTCTTCGCGGAGCTCGACGGAAGGGACGTCGCAGAAAAACAGGATCTTCTTCAACCTGATAGATGTAGAGGGAGTTGTAGGTCGCGGTGTGATAATAATTCCAGTTGTCAGGAGCAGTCATGAGCCCGCGCTCCTGGATCAGGATGATCAGGAAAAGTGATCATACTCAAATGAATCTGTAAAAACCCAAACGTAACCTAAATACCAGTCCTTTGCGTCGTTATTTGCGAGCTCGGCAGCTGGCACGTAGCAGACGATGCACAGTGCACCGCCCTCGGCCATGGACATTACTGTCTTGCCAATGGCTCCGCTGCCGCCCTTGCGCTCTTCCTCGGACGGGTCGCACTTTGCGTTCATAGCCTTGACCGACTCGACCTGATAGATTATGATGAAACAGATAGACTCATCCTTCAGACCACACGAAAGGTGGTCGTCATCACACTAGCATGGCGCCTGACATTTTGATTTTAAGCTCATCGATAATTTCGATCATAGTCTTGGTCTTGGAAAAAAGCAACTCACCAGCATATCCAAGTCGCCTGCTGGCTCCTCGACTTTCGTGCAAAAGTATTTCAGTCCACCCATGTCTGCAGCTCCTTCAATTTCGACGCCGCGCTTTCCTGTTGATACAGTTACAGAACAAATTTGTCGAAATTTTGATTTTCGAAACTTTTCTATTAATTATCGAAGCTGTAGTTGGAGAGACGACGCGAGAAGAGGAACAACAACAAGAACCGGGGCGCACAGTAGAATGAAGCAGCATCACACTACTTCTAGCTGCGACGGCCGCTTTTTGTCTTTTCGCATCTACATCCTGTCCATCAAGAAAAAAAAAATCCTCCCTATATATGCGCATAATGATATATAAATACCTCCTTCCTTCAACACTTTTTTCATTTTCTTCTCCAACTTTTCCTCACTCAACCTTTCCGGCATGGGCGGCACCACCACCTTGGCTCCCTTTGGTTTCGGAGGTGGCGGCACGTATTCCGGATTCCTTTTTAACGTCACCAATATCTGCGGCTTGTGGGCTTTCTCCAACCCGGTGTAGTGGGTCTCCACCTTCACTTGTGTGCCCACCTTCCGCTTCTCGCACATGTCGACCACAGCCGCCGCCATGGGGATCGCGGCGCCGAGCGCAGAGATTTTCACTTCCTCGAAAATTTCCTTCTTCTTTTCCTCCTCACCCTCTTTTGCGGGTTTACTCGGCCCGTGGAGAAAGTTGGTAACCGTGGTGGCCCAGAATCCCGTGTTCTTGCCCTTGCCGATACGCAGAATCTGCTCGTTGCTCTCGCCCGCGGCGGCCACGGGGGAAGTTGCGACTACCATCTTGGATGTTTTCTTTGTGTTCTGTTAGACACACAAATTTATAGTAAATGCGACAAAAACTACTACAAGTAGGAGTCTCTGTTTCCTTTCTTTTCGACAACAACTAAGGTGACAAGTTCCTTCTTAGCGTTCACTATCAAATTTCTAGGAGAGTCCTGCAAGTTGTTTTATTCAAAGCCGACGACAATTCCAATTGATACAAGAAATGGGTCGTGTGAAACGGAAAGCAAATGAGAATGATTACCGCACAAAAAGGAGCAGGTGGTAAGAAAGTAGATTGTCATTGTACTTTTTACCAGTACTGGCGGCGCCAGCAAGAACGAAAAGTAGGTGGAAAGCCGTTGCCGTGCAATAACATCATGAATGAGCTCAAGCCACAGGAGGAACGATAGCAACATCAAGGTTCAGTCAGAGGTGATCTTGCTTAGTTAGAAGTTTACCTCGACGCAACGGTAAGTAAGGCCAAGGCCAACTACATGATCGGAAGATAAAAATTAAGAATGGAAAAGTGCCTTTTGCTTCCTTCTATTCGAGATCATCTTCCTGCTGGGAGGACACTTCTGGAAGAATCACGCTGCTGAAAGTAGCAAGTGCAAGGGGATCTTTCGTATGAAGTTCTGCGCTGCGTTTTACGCCGGCAGTGCTTGCGCAGCTTCAGAGAAGCGAGTCAGAAATCTGCTACGTGGCCGAGTGAAGATTTTTTTTCCACAGCCGCACAGATGAAAAGCTGCCGCGGCCAGTGCCCGTGTCTGCAACTACAACACCAGGTTGCTTTTATTCCTAGTTTTTTCTTCTGCAAGGTGGAGGTAGAAAGGATCTTTTTGTTTTTGTACACTCACATGAGGGGTTCGAAGGTTTCGCGACCCCTCCTGCTACAACATTTCGCTCTTTCCGGCTTCAAAAGTTCTTTCTGTTGGGCATTCACAGTTGTATCTGGTGCAGCTGGTAGGCCGGGTTCACACGCAAAAGTAGGGCAGGACGACGAGTCCGCCGTAATAAATTAACAACCAGGGCTAGTAAAAGGTTATCTTTCTGTACAAATCAAACTTCAGAAAGCACGAGCTTGGAGTTGCAGAGTGAAAGCACAATGAGTTTGAGCGGAACCAGGACCAGCTCTAGCAAGTTGCAAGGACAAAAAATAAAGGTGTTCATTTTTTCGCCACTTCTACATCAACACGCCTTACCACCATAGAGGGGTAGGACCTCGCCTGCTTAGGAAAACGAAATGACATACTCTGGGTCCGGGGCGGTTTCGCAGTCTAGGTTTGCGTTACTAGGTGGATTTGTGCAGATTACAATCATCAAATATTGCTACTTGCGCTTGCGTTCATTAATTCTGTCCTCATACTACACATCATGATTCGGTTGCATTCCGGTGTCTCGACGCACAGCACGACCGTGGCTTTACTACAACTTCGCCACTTTCTCATTAAATTCCTCCAGTGTGCCCTTTATCACAGCGAGCGCGTCCATGATTTCCTGCTTCGTGATGCACAACGGCGGCGCAAATCGGATGATGTTTTCGTGCGTTGGCTTGGCAAGCAGCCCATTCTGGGCCAGGCGGACGCACACCTGCCACGCGGTTACCTTGGCAGCAAATGCAGGATCGACCTCGACAGCGTTGAGCAGCCCTTTCCCCCGGACATCCTTTATCCAAGCGTACCTGATAAATTTTCATTTGCTCTTGATTTGTTGGAAACAGAAACAGGCTCTACTACGTCCACGTCGACTAGAACCACATTATTTTGGCCGCTTGAAATAAAGCTCAAGAAGAAATAAGAATAACCCCGCCACTAAATATTAAACCACTTACAACCATCATCAATACACAATGAATACTCAAATGCTTACTGCACCAAAAAAAACCGGTAGTTGTACTTTATCGCTTTCAGTTCCTTCCGAAAGATCTGTCCGAGTTCCTCGGCGTTTTCCGCCATTTTTTCGTCCCGTAAGACCTCCAGAGCCGCTTGCGCGACCGCCGACCCGAGCGGGTTGCCGCCGTAGGTGGACCCGTGCTGGCCCGGCCGTATGTTGAGCATGACATCGTCGTCGCACAAGACGGCGGAAACTGGGTACATCCCCCCGGAGAGAGCCTTCTATGGAAGCGTCAGGTTTGAAATCGTCAAAGTTGAAATAATTTGTAATGCATAAAATGCATGACCGGAGGCACGTGTGTTGCAGAGCAGGCAAGTGAGGCCGATTGTAAGCCTGTTTGGGGTTACAGCTCGAGCTGCTAAAGTAGCATGAGAAAATCACTCCTCTTTGCCTAAACAGCATGACAAACTGGATTTAGGGACCACCGAAATTTGTCATGCGCCACTTGGAAACTGGGTTCCGACTGGCATCCATTTTATGCATGACAAATTATTTCAACTTTGTCGATTTCAACTCTGACACATCCATACCTTCCCCAGCACGAGTATGTCGGGCCGGACGCCGAAGTGCTGCGAACACAGCATCTTTCCCGTCCGGCACAGCCCCGTTTGGATCTCGTCACAGCACAGCAATGCATTGTACTTCTTGCACAGGGCGGAAACCTGGGTTTGGCTTCTTCGAGCGTTGTGGACGTAACATACGTAGCGTTGCAGTCTCTCTTCGTTCTTTTCGAAACCGAAACCGGATAAAGTTCCACATCAAAAAATGCCTCAGGTCATCATACATTATACTGATACCAAAACTAGCACTACTTACCTTGAGAAAAAAGTCTTCATCCGGAACAATAATCCCTGCCTCGCCCTGTATTGGCTCGTAGCACACGCCGACGAGATTTGGCTCCGTTTCAAACGCCTTCTCAAGCGCGGCTATGTCGTTGTAGGGAAGGAGGATAAACCCCGGTGCATAGGGACCAAACCTGAAAAGCCAATGGCAACAGATTCATGCTCATAGCCGCTTTTGTGGGCATAGCAAGAATGTCGAACTCACCTTGATGATCTGACAAGCTCGAGGTGGAGCACACACAAAAACAAATAAAACAGAAAAGTAGAAGTAAGATCTCTTTCATCTGCACAAAAGTTCTGTACCCTTTGTAGCAATCCGGGTCGGTGCTAGTGGAAATGGCACACACTGATCGTCCCCAAAAATTGTTGTGCGCAAAGACGATTTTGGCCTCGCCCTCTGGTGTGCCTCGTTTTGTGTAGGCCCACTTTCGCATCAACTTGATGGCAGTTTCCGTGCCCTCGACGCCGGTATTCATGGGTAACACACGGTCGTACCCGAAAAAGTCCGTGATAAACTTCGTGTAGCCGGCGTACACCTGTATAAGTGAACAAGAACGTGGATCAAGATCATAATTTTTGCCTGCTTCGTACAAGCTCACAGCACACATGCACGCTTCTGCCTGGAATCACCAGACACACGCATATTTTTACGTGAAAGGGAAAGAGTATAGAAGCTTATACGTTGTTGTGAAAGGCTCTTGATGTGAGGGTCAGTTTCGAGCACTGCTGCTGCATGGTCTTCACAATCTTCGGGTGGCAGTGCCCTTGGTTGACCGCGGAATAGGCCGCGAGAAAGTCGAAGTATTTCTTGCTATCCAGGAAAAAACACCCATCCCCATCCAATTTGTGATGCAAAACATGCATAAAGTCCCGTATTTGTCATGCACAAAATGGATGGGGATGGGTGTTTTTTCCTGGATACTTGCCGTCGGTATCGTACAAAAAGCAGCGCTCCCCCCGCTCCAGCACCACCGGAAGGGGGTGGTAGTTGTGCGCGCCATACTTGTCTTCGGTATCGATGAAGACCTGCTGGCTCGGGAACAGCGCGGTCTCCGCATGATGTTGCTCTGGCATATGCTCCTCTGCGCTTGTGGAAACGGTCGTCATGTTGTAGGCAGTTGGCCCAAGCATGGACGAAAGTAGAGCAGGTGGTTGGACGCAGGTGAAGACGGAGCAGCGATGGGACGACGCGATGCAGAGTTTCTTGTAGCGTCTCAAGAAAGTTGAACCAATGGTCTTGAGAGGCAAACTCTACTGGATTTAAATGTCTTTGTCTAGAGCACAACGCGCCCTGCCAATTATTATACAGCGAATTTTTCTTTCGTATAACTCGAAGGTTTAGATTAAGGTTATCTTACAACAGAAGACAAATTAATAGCGGTGTGATCAACACGGTGGATAGATTTCACGTACTTTTACTTGAAACAATTGGACAGCAGAGAGAAATCGTGACCACATGCAGTTCAATGAGGTGATAGATCCTGCATCAACTTCATACAACACTTCTTGCTAAAAATCTCTGTGGCTAAATGCATCTTCTTCTCTCAGACATGCTTCATGAGTGCGAACCGAATCCTTCAATTTCTCTGACAATTCTTGGTGCTGCTCCTTGTAGACATAAAAGTCGTCACTCGTCCCCTATTCGCTCTGCGTAATATGGGGTGCACTACTTTGTTGAGAAAAAGAAAAATTTTCTCGCTTGCCATCTCTTTATTAAGATGAAGAAACTGAACACTAACCACAAAGCGCAGCGAGCAGTAGCGAAGCACCCGCTTTCGAGAATTTGATTGGGATTCCTTTAAGACATTGACGTTGATGCATGTACGGCAAGGAAATTGCTCTACGTTGGGCTTGTAGCGTGCGAAAAAATAAAGCCGCGGCCAGGCATTTATCGTCCTGCAGGAGGGAGCGACAGGAGGAGCAGGGGACTTGTTTCTTTATACAACTCAATTTTGTTCATTGTTTCGATTGAATGATCATACAACTCCTCCTCTAGTATTTCCCCGACTCTGCCTCCGCCATACTTATTCGTCGGCTTCCTCTCCTTTCGCTGTAAGCAACTTAACGAGTTAGTATCAACAGTCAGAATCTGGCTGTGAAAGCGTATCAGACATCAATTCAATTTCGAAGCTCTATACCTGCTTTGTGTCAAGGAGGTACAAACGAAAAGCCTTGATAATAATTGTACAAAAGTTGACGTTCAGACTGACTTCTCGTTGGACTACTTCTCCCTCTACCTCCATTTTTTGACACGTCAGACACGTGAATATACGAAAAACAAAAAGATGATTGATTTCGATCTTCAACAGAAGACGCTAAAACCTTATCGTTTTACATTTCTTTGCAATGAGATGATCGATGATCGAGAGACAGTTCTTTGACAGTTGAGATTCGTTCATTTTCACTACAAGTTATTCCTGCTTTACCCGCTTCTATCCACGGACACTATGCACCTTATGGTCTCCATTTCACCCCGGCGTAGTGTTTTCGCAGCACCGCGTTTTCCTCGTACTTTTTGTCGAGATTTCCGAACAATTGCTCGTTTTTCCGCTCGCGGCTTTTGACGACGCGGCGCTCCTCGCCGATACGGTCCATGACATCTTTAAAATGTTCCTCCATCACGTCCTGGGACAGCGCGTTCTGCCGGTCCTCATCGTCCTCCTTGTAGGGGTTCATCGTCTCCTGCGAAAGCGGCTTTGGCAACGACTCCTCCACGGGGTAGCCCTCCGAGTCCAAATTCCCGATACGTGGCAGGCCACGGACCCTCCGGGCGTAGATGGGGTCGCCGCCCTGTTGGTTGGTTTTGTTTTGTTTATTTTGAACACGGTTTTTATGCTACATGATCTCACGGATTTTATTCCTCAAGTCGGTGAAAAAAAGACAGGTTTCTAACTCGAGTTGCCACAGCGACAGCAGTACCTCATCGCTGCTGATGTCGGGCTGCTTTTTCGGTTTTCGGCCAGCGGCGCGGCCCGGCGATGCCGAGGGTGATTTACCTTTGCCGCCGCCAAGCAACCCACCGGCTTCTCTTATCGCAGGATACTGCTGCTGCAGCTCCGTCAGGGTGTTCCTGTGTTGATCATGCGGAGGTTGGTGAAGAAATAGAAAACATGACTCAGATATAGCAACAGAAGTAGACAGAACTGCATCACTATTGTTGTGTACCATACATTCTTCAATGCTAATATTTTACTTTCTTTTTGTACAAACATGGTTGGTACCTGATATCCTTTGGCAGCGCCCCGGGGGGTGCCCGCTCCAGCACCATCTGCTCCACAATTCCCAAGCCCTGCGCTTCCGCTATGGGATTCTCATCGGCAAACACCCCGGAATGGCGCACCGTGGAAAACCGGGAATTTTGCTGCGCCGTTCGGTCGCGGTACGGGGAACCTGACCTTGATTTCGAACCTTTCCTGGCGCCGGGAGAACTTCGACCGTAGGTGCGCGACAGGTTTTGCAACTTGTCGGCGCGGATCATCGCCTCTCGCACCCGGTCCTCTTCTTGAATTGCGGACAGTTCTCGCAGGTCGTGGTTGACATCCCAGTCGTCACGACTATGGTGCTCTCAACTGTTACATTCTCAACTGTTACATGAATTTGTCATGCAAAAACAGCAATAGGGAAAGGGGAAAGCTTGCAAGTCTTGCATCAGAAATTTAGCACGGATTTAGATGCTGTTTAGCCCTTCGATCATTTGTCATGCGAAGCAGCTGGATCGTCTTGCGGCTCGTGGTCATTTTGCATGACAAATCATGTAACAGTTGAGAATGTAACGTTTGAGAGCCCCATAACGACGGACGACACCGTGCGTGGCCGGCGGCGGCGACGAACTGTGCTGGTGGAAGTCGCGCATGGCCAGCACGTCGCGCCGCTCGAAGGACCCGTCCATGTGGATGGGCTGGCCGTTGACCCCGCCGCCACCCAGCTCCTGGACGCGGAGCCGGTTGGGCACGCGGTTTTCTTCCACGTACAGCGAATCGGGCGGGTCCTGCTCGTACGACTCGTAGTACACAGCGGAGGAGTACTGATGAAAAAATTGATGAATTATGTGTAGTACAGATCATCACAACCCAAAAAACGACCATATCAAAATTTCCATGTGAGCGGCATTCTAATCTTCGAAAAGAAAAAATGCATATGCATCTAGTGCTAGATGAAAACACGATAGGTACTCTGTCCCTGTCAGCCTGCCTGCTTTTCGGTTTGTTCGTTGGCGAACTAGGAGTGCCGAAGGATTTCGCACCTCCACCGGCCTTGTTGTCGAGGTCTGGGATGTAAACGTCTTCGTCGTCGTTCACCAGATAGCTGCGTTTCCGCTGTTCCTTCACCTTCGTAAAGCCCGTCGTCGACCGTAGTCCCATCTTTTTTGGTGCCTGCAGGGTCGCAGCCGCACTGGAGTTGTTGTTCTGCTGCTGTTGCAGCCCCTGGCCGCGGAAGGGTGCGGTGCTCGAGGAGCTTCCCCCGGATTGCATTTGATGTTGATAACTGTGCCGCCCTGGCGGATCCGTAGTGCCGGTCCGGCCGTCGGGCGTAATCAGCAATCCTTTCTTGTGGTCGAAACCCGAGGAGATGTTGAAACTCTGTTGATTCGACGCACCTATGCATCGCAAAAGCATCGCACTAGTAGAGATAGCATGCTAGATATTGCCAAGAAGAAACATAGAATTTGCAATGCTGATTTACCTATGATAGGAAATTTGCCATGCATCACTGCATCTTCTGCAATGACTACGAGTGCATCAATACTTGTTTTGCATTGCATAACACCAGCGCGCGTGGACGGCTTGCTCCGTGATGGTGAGGAGCGATTCGGCTGCAGCCCGGTGCCCTTGAGGTTCTTCGGATTGAGTTGTCGGTTGCTGCCGCGGTACACCATACCGTGGGGGTCGAAGGGCGCTTTCGACGTTGAGCTGGCAGGCGGGACGACGCCGGGTGGTATCCTCGTGCTGGTGCGGTTTTTCTCCGCCGGCATCGCCAAGCTGCCGTCGCCGCGGATGCGCAACACTTCGCCCGTGTCGTGTTGCACCTGGTACATGGCGGGCGTGCGACTCCGCTCGTCGATCTTGTCGCGAAGGTCTTTCAACTCCTTGTTTCGTTCCTTCCTCTCCTTTAAAAACTCCTCTTCCTCGTGCACGTAATCCACCAACCACGACTCCAACTCTTTCCTTTGCCGCTCCAACACCGTCGCCGTCCGCTCCTGCTTCTGCTCCTCACCCTCCTGCGCGACCTCGTCCTGCAGTGCGTCGATGTCGCCTTGGCTGGCCAGGGACAAGGCCGCCAAGACGTCCTTTTCGTCCACCGTTGCGGTCAGCCGCAGCGCGCGGTAGCACGTCGCCACGTGCGAAGCCACCTCGGTCTGGTAGTTCAACTTGAAAATCTCGCGCTGGCGCCGGACGGATTCGATCTCCTCGAACATGCGGCGGCATTCCAGCCGGGACTTGTTCACCTCTTCGCTCGCCTTGATCCACCGATCCACAAAACCCTTGGTGCCCTCGTCCTGCTTGATGCCAATTGCCTCTTCGAGCATGTGGTTCTTCTTCTTGATGTCGGCCATCTTGCTCATCTGCTTGTTGGCGTCCTTCAGGATCTGTAATTGGTTGAGAAAAAGCGCAATTTTCATGCAACGCTGGACAATGAATGCGAGTTGCAAGGTGCAAATCGGATTTGAGGTGAACATTTGTTCACCTCCGACAGAAGTTACAGAAATCCCCCTCTTCGCACAACAACTTCAAACATTTTTAGGACAAACCAAAACTTGAAAAACATGATCACCAAAAAAAATTTCAAATACAAGTTTCAATTCGTGTATCTGCGTTCGGTAGTTTTCCGCGTTGGCCATTTCCGCCCGGAGGTATTCGAACATTTTGTCGTACTCCTCTAACCGCGCCACAATGGCCTCGTACTCGTCCTGTTTGATCAGTTTCTGCATCTCTTCGGGCGTCGCGAGGATGTGCAACTTGGTCTGAAACTTGATCCTCTCCTGCTGCTCGCGCTGAAACAATTTCGCGAACCGCTGCGACAAGCCCTTGTAGTCCGTGGTGTCGGCCTTTTCGCGCTCGATTTCCTTGCGGTACGCATCGAACTCCGCCCGGATGGCCCGGGCCTCGGCGGTATGGATGTGTCAGAGTTGAAATCGACAAAGTTGAAATAATTTGTCATGCATAAAATGGATGCCAGATGGAACCCAGTTTCCAAGTGGCGCATGACAAATTTCGGCGGTCCCTAAATCCAGTTTGTCATGCTATTTAGGCAAAGAAGAGCGATTTTCTCATGCTACTTTAGCAGCTCGAGCTGTAACCCCAAACAGGCTTACAATCGGCCTCACTTGCCTGCTCTGCAACGCACGTGCCTCGGGTCATGCATTTTATGCATTACAGACTATTTCAACTTTGACGATTTCAAACCTGACGCTTCCATAGGCGGCGAGCTCCTCGTAGTCGGCGTTCATTTCCTCGATTTGCACGTTCAACTTGGCTATGGATTGCAAATATGTCTGGGTCTGGAAAGTTGTAATGCTGAAAGTGAATGATAGACGCACTGCAATACGCAGGTGCGCATGACAAACTTTGTGGCTGCCATCCATGTCTTACGTATTCCGCTTCCGCATGGCAAGCTGCCTTTTCGCATGACAGGTAAGAGGGCTTTTTCGTCGTGCCTATGCAACACAGATTCTCGAGTCATGCCAGACAAGCATGACAAACTTGCATTTTTCCAGACCCGGACACTTTTGCATTTGATATTGGCAATCTCCGCCTTCAGCTGCTCCTGCAGCTTCAGGAGCTCCATGTTGTCCGCCTGGGCCGCTTCCAGGACCGCCACCATCTGAAATCATGGTATGTAATTATTTCTTGATATGATCTCGTCTTTTTCTTGAAGTGAAAGAATGTGGAACTCAAACTATCACACTCACAATTCTTGATATCTGCCGTATGTTGGACGACCGTCGGAAGCACCAGATAGAAGGAAGCCCAGTTGTAAACAAAACAAACTTACAAAAATTACGTAATTCTAATTTTCAGGAACCGGCAAGGACAAACACAACATCAAGCGAAGAAAAAAGTAGAAGTACGTCCTTGAGCTGTTTGATTTCCTTTTTCTGTTCGTCGATTTTCTCCTGTTTCTGCCGCAGTTTGTTCCCGAGGTACTCCACGTGCTTGTCGGCCAGCTGGTTGTTGCAGTAGTCCTTCAGTGCCTGGAACATTTTTTCCTTCAAAACCCGGTTCTGAATCTGCTTCATGGTCTCCAAGGACGCTTTCGTTTTGATTCGCTTGTTCTTCCGCAACTTATCAATCGTCACCGCCTGGTTCTTGATCTGGAACAACAGTTCCGCCACCTTGTCCTGCTGGTACTGGTTCCGCCAAATGCCCCAAAACTCTTGCACACACTCCTGGTTGGCCTTGTTCTCCGCACAGTACTCAAGCGTATGGAAAAGAGGAAACGAAGTAGGAGTTGTGCTATAGAACATGTTGATCGATAGATTCAGAGAGATGAACCATGAAGACCTCCTTCTTAGAGGACAACTTATCATCGTCACTCAACAGGCAAAAAGCAGATGCAGATTGTGCAGCTGCTTGCTAGTCCGAGTCTGCGACAGCCACGACAGCTTTATTTTCCTTTTCGTCAGAATCTGAACTGCATCTGCACCTGAGGAGGAGGTCGTTACGAATTGAAACTATTGCATGCCCTTCGTAAAATAAAGTCACCATCGGGGTCAAGCAGCAACTCGCCTCCGTTTCGCCATTTCATATGCAAGGTAGAAGGCGCGCTCCATGGTGGCTCTTATGCGCTCCTGCTCGGCTTCGGCACGAAGTTTCTGTTTGAGCCATTATTTGTTCATGGACATTTATTTGTTCAAGCTTTTCTTGCGGTTCTACCAAAAACATGATCATGCAGAGGACCAGAAAACAGTACCAATTCATCTGTTCCAATTCAAAATCCAAAACATATGTTTCGAAACAATTTCTGAAAAACAAACCTGCGCTGTGAGTTCCTGCTTCAAGTAGGCATTTTCGTCCTGGAGGCCGTTTCTCTCCTTCTCCAGCTCCCGGATGTCGTCGTTCAAGCCGACGATTTCGAACTTTAACTTCTTGATCTCCAGTCGCATGTTTTCCCCGCCGGCGAGCACTCGTTTATGAAAGCCTCAGAATGGAAATCCTCAAAGTGGAAAAGGAAATGATTTGTGATGCATGAAATGCGACGCAAAAAAGACTGTATTGCAGAGGACGCAATGGAGGCCGACCATTGTCCTGCTAGGGGTGAAGAATTGGAGTGCGGCTTAGCACGACAGAAGGGAACCCCCTTGCCATAACCTGCATGACAAACATGCTGTACGTGACCGGGAAATTTGTCATGCGCCGACTACAAATGTCGCTTCAACTGGAGTCGTTTTTTTACATTACAAAGCATTTCCACTTTGAGGATTTCCAACCTGAGGCTGTCATATCGTTTCGGCTGTTCGTTCAAAAAGAGCGCCGCCTTGTCGAATTTGTCAATATCAAATGCAAATGTGTCTGGGTCTGGAAGATTGCCAGGTTTGTCATGCATATTTTGCATGACCAATGACGACTGTAATGCATGCCCTAGCATCCCAGATTTTCAAAAGGCTTCCTGATGCTTATTCCGCATGAGAAATGCCCTCCCCTTGTAGCACAAACTGGACTCCTTTTGCTAGTCATGCAATACAGATTTTTTTGGAATCCAAAGACAGCATCACAAGTTACCACCTTCCAGACCCAGACACTTATGCACTTGATAGTCAAATTTGATTTCCAACTTCGGCTGCGCAACCCCCACCGTCGTTTTCACCGCGTAGGAGCTGTTGCTGGAGTTGTGCATGGAGGACATGTTGTCGCGGAAACCCTTTTGCACGGGCCGGAGCAAGTCGGCCACCGCGTTGAACTCCGCTTCTTTCTTCACGTAGTATTGCTCCCGCCCGTCGACCTCTTTGAAGTCGGCCTCTTCGCTCTCCGTGGGCGAATTCTGGGCCGTGGTCTCCACATCCCGGGCGGTCGTGCCCGGGCTGTTGCCCGCCGTCGTGTTGCCCCCCGGGGTTGCCGACATGATCACTGTGGATGTGGCAAGGGCGGTGTTTCAGTTTCTACAACTCCTTCTGTTTGGTCTTCTTTGCTACAACGCCAGCAAGGGAAGACGCTGATGCAGGTGTTGGAGGATGATCACCTTGAGATGACGCCGCACCGGTCTTGTTTTCTGCTGAAGTAGCTGAAGTTGAGTTGTTTGCCGCAAAGACACACGCCGTCAATGGCAGCCTCGCGTCGCCCCAGGCAACCACGACGCCTCAAGTAAAGGCACGACGACGGTCTTCCTTCATTTTGAAATTGCGGGTCATCGTAGCATCGATTTGCTCGCCGCTTTCTGACCCTGTGTTGAGGCCCCCAGTAAAACTTTCAGACCAGGCCAGGTCATTCGCGGTGCCGCTTTAGGGGCGGCGAATCGCGGCTAACGCGATAGTCTCAATCGTCTATTATGTTGGCTGAGCTGGAAGTAGAATTGTGGATCACGTTTTCCAAAAACATCAGAAACTCAAACAGCGACCCACGATCCACATCCAGCAGATGAAGTGATGAAGCATGTCTAGTATCTAGTCCTCAACTAAACCCTGCGTCGTGTGCTTTCGCTTCGAATTGAACTATATTGCGATTTTCCCCCAGGAGCACCTCTCAGTCGCTCGTGAACGATGTAAGAAACAGGTTCGGTTCGACCACCAAAAAGGCTTTTTACACGATTCGGAAATTGTTCGAGCAGAGCAGCGAGAACCTCTGTCATCAAGCCCTCCACCAAAGAAGCACCTGCAGGATGTATGATCGAGTAACGAAAGCGAAACGTTGTTCTGTAGCTTGACGAGTAGAGACGACACCTGCACCACGGGAACTTCAACTACCACGAAAAGTAAACATCAAGTCAAGTAAGGAAGAGGATCTGAATACATCGCGTCTTTTCAGAGGTCGACGAAGAATGAGCCGCCACGTCTTTGACATCGATTCATCCGGCAGCATTTTTTCTTGCGATCGATTACTATCATGCGGCCGTCGTTGCGAGATTTCATTTGAAAAAGTTATATGCTTCCCCTTTTTGTCTCAACGTATCCGACGTTCTTCACGTAGTTGTTGTATCAGCTTTGATTTTGTCTGCAAAAAGTCCTCAACATGATTTCATCGTTGTTTATCTTCGCTGATCACATTTGATTTTCAGATGCCCTCGCTTTCCGCAGGTGTCGCAGCTCTTATCCTTTGCGGGACACTCGTGCGCCACATGGTTCCAGTCCCCGCAACGGTAGCACTCCTTGCGGTCCCGGCACTGCGCACCGTCATGGCCGAATTTCCCGCAGTTCCTGCACGCCTGCGAAGAAGACCCGCGTACTGGATAACACTCATCGTCGTCGCCTGTTTTTGAAAAGATCTTTTTCTTGGAATTGGACTTCCCTGCTGCGCCACGAGTATCATCAGAAGTTGAGTTGCTCGGAGATTTTTTAAGTATTCGCATTTTCTTAGGGCGAGTGTGAGGCGACGGCGAGCGGTCACTGTGACGGACGCCGCGTCACCGACGCCTCTGGAATTTTCTACGAGTCTTTTTATAAAAAGCAATCAAACCACTCATGGGATTTAGGTTTGACACCGCGATTGTATCGTCTTTCCCTTGACCGACTCCTATCTGCCCTTCCCCGGTTCTTGTTGTAGCTGTTTGCCTGCGGCTGTCGGCACTTGATTTTCAGATGCCCCCGCTTCCCGCACAAGTCACAAATTTTGTCCCGTTTGTCGCAGTCGGCGCGCAGGTGGCCCGGCTGCCCGCAGCAGTCGCACGTTTTTTCGGATGGGCAGTCCTTGGCGATGTGCCCCCGGCCACCGCAATTGTTACAGGTTTGGACAACCATGGTAATGTGGACGACTATTTGCGCGAGACTCGTTTCTTCTTCGAGTATACTTACTTTGGTGTGCTGATGCTGACAAATTTGCTCGTCGTCGATGTCGAGGATTTGAATCTTGTTCCACGATCTCGATCACCTAGAAAAAGACTGCGACGTTTGTTATCCCGAGCGCTAGCGAATGAACTCATGCATTAGCAGTGTTGGGCCGATAGGCTAAACCTGAAGGACAAGGAGGGCACTGCCAAGGTGAGAAAAACTTGAAGATGATGTCGAAATCTACTTTGTTGACTTTGTTAAACGATGAGAATCCCGATCCCGAGGAGGCAACGACACGGACGATTCTTTGTATTCCATTTTAGCAAGAAAGCCAGACCTGCTCCTTCGCGTTTAAAGTTATTTCTCCGCTACTTCTACCCTCGCTTCCGAACGTTGGAACAACTGCGAAATGGTATATCCCGTCAAAAATTTCAGGAAATAAGCCAATGGATCGGTATTTTTAGCCTTTACGCCCTATCGCTGCGCTAACGTAGACGTAGTTCAACTTCTGAGTGGTCGGAATCAGTGACGCTGACGGGTATCCATGTCGCTATACATCTGTTGAACAGGATCGCATCCCCAAAACCAAAAGTAAGAAGAACTCTTGGGAAAGCACAAGACGCAAGGCGTCGCCGAAGTGAGGCTCCAAAAGGCGACGTCCCTGTCTTGCAGCAGAGATCCTCACTCCGTGCACTAAGATTGCGTCTTACGTGGCTTGCTACTGATAGAGAGGGTTTAACGCTCAGGTTGCTTCTTCGAGGGCAAACCCATCGGCAGGTAGAGTTGTGTTTATTTGATGGCTCGCTGCTTGCTGCGATCTTCATCTTGCGCTTCCATGAGGTCGAGCTGCAGCAACTGCACAATCTCATACTAGTCGCTAAGTGTTCATTTTTTTTTCATGCGTGGCCGCCCTTTCCCGAGTGCCAAAAACAACTCTCTTTGCGAAAAGTTCAACGTAGACAAAATCAAAATTTCACTTCTGTGGTCGAGGAGAGGAAGGTCGACGAGTGCTGGCGTCAAAAAAAGCATTATGAGAATGGCGTGTCGACATCTGCGAAGGAGAACAAAGTATTCAAGTTGTAGTATGCTGGTAGTTGTGGTTCATGATTGTGACAACCGTTGTATTTGTAAGCGCTCGGTGCATTTTGGTGTCGGAAGATCTGGCGCGTAGTGATAGTACCATAGAAGGTCTTCGCTGGTGCCGGAAGTCCAACAAGAAAAAATATTCGGTAAAAGTACAGTATTCTCAAAGTAGGTCAACACATCTTCGGTCACGATGGTGCGCTGTTGAAGGTATGATTTCTTTGGATGATATATAGTCGTCTGATATTCAACTGGCAATAAGGCCGGCCGGCGCGCTTCATCGTCCTCGCTGTCGCTCGGCAATTTTCACGAATGAAAGTCGTGGAGAGCTCCTTGCACTTCCGACTCCGGCTGTCAGCAGGTCGTGTTCGTGAGCCTTTCCACCACTTAACTGGCACTGAAACTAGCTTTGGCGGATGCGAGTGCCGAGTTCACTCGACGCGGGCTGTTTTTTTTTTCTTGTAGTTTATTGCATGAGACTGTTTTAATTTCCGCACAGCACTGATGCAAGAAGCAGTAAACTCAAAGCAGGTGGAGCTGCCCATTCAGCTTTTTAATCGTCTTACGTGTTTCGTGTCGATGGGCCGCGCTCGACTGTCCTGGGGGTTCTAGCCGACGGCACCCGTCGCACTCCCCCGCTCTGCTGACCAACCGAGGGACACCGCCAGAGATTACTCAGCACCTGCGCAGAGGAGGTGGACGTGGGGGTGCGCAAAGCTTGCGAGATGGAGGTGGGCGAGGCTCTAATGTTCGTGCTGACCGCCACTTCTTCCGCTGCTACGGCACGGGCTGATGATGATGTTACGCTCCTCTTAGTCTCGGATGCAGCGGTGGGTCGTGCACCCCTCGCTGAAGGAGGTTGCAGAGTATCCCCAGAAGTAGACACGGCCGCCGCAGCGCTGTTCCGCGTTAATCGCGACGAGGCTTTGGCCGCGCGCATTTCCGCCAAGCTGTTAAGGATGTACGAGGAGCTTGCTGCTTTATGACGGCTGGTGCTGCTTGTGGTCACACTACCAGTGCCGCCCCGATGGCCCGTAATTGTAGTGTTCGTTTTCTTCATGTTTCCTGCGGAAAGGACCGAATTCTTTTCATTCGCATTTGCTGCGGAGGACGCGCGAGCTGAGGAAGCGGGCGAGCGGCCAGAACTTTCATTCTGAGTCAAGTCGCGGCTGGCGTTCAGCTGCACGGAACTGTTGTAATGCGAAAAAACGTCTGATTGAGACCGCAGCTAAAATGACTCGAATTTGCTCGTGCTAGTGCTTCGAAAGAACAAGATGCTCCTCATTGTTCACCGCACTATTCACGCAGGGCACGAGTACTTGCACAAACTACGAATGAGCAAAGTGCTTGTACAAAATGACTTTGAGAGAGAGACACAGAGAGATAGTTTCGCTGTTGGTCTACCTTACGCCGAGTAGATACTTACCTGTGCGAGTGCCGCTGGGGTAAGTCCAGGAGGGTTCCATAGCTGGACGGCTGCCTCGCGGGAGCCGATTCGAGAACCACGTCCAAAAGCTGGTGCTCTTCGCTTACTCTACTTCTTCCGCTCGAACGCAGCGGGGAAGACGCGAGAATTGGTTTTCGCAGCACAGAGGCGGTGACAGGGGACCTAGTAGTTGGGGATCGCCGAGCAGACGAGGCCGCGGGCTGGAGTTTGGTGTGCTGATGTTCCGAAATCGGCATCAACTGTTTGCTTTCCTTCAGCTCCAGTGCTGTGCGTGCCCTCAAATGCTTCGCGAAGGAAGAAATTCGCTTGCCTGTGACAAAGGGTAAAGCGAGACTCGAAAATTATCGGCACAGAAGCGCAAGACAACATGATGACCTTCACAAGTCGACGACCTCCGGGTTGTATACACGAACACTCCCTTAGGTTTATGCTACAACACGTACACCTATCTCAAAAAAATGGAGTACCGGGAGGCACCCAATTTCTGGCTTTTGGCTTTTCGGACTTCGCATCCGCATCGTCGCTCTCACCCGTGGTCGTAATTCCATTCTCGACAGAATCCTGCTGTCCAACCTCGAGTATGCCAGCGCTAGAACCTGATAGTGATAAAGCAAACATGCGTGCAAAAACTTGAACTTTATCCAATTCCAAACTTGAAGGAGAAGTAGCTTCGTCCTATTGATTCAGTGGTCTGTGGTCATGACGAATTTGTGCCATCAAGAGAGCCACACAGAAGGAGGTGTTGCAAATTCGTCCAGCTCCAGTTCAGCAGCAGGAGCTGTTCGCATTGCATTGATGACGCCCAACTTTTTACCTTGCTTCTCGACTCGACGGAGAGCACCGGCCTTTGCGTGTTCTTCGTGCAGCGCACCCACATAGGTTGCGCGCGAAGAAGTCCGACTACTCGCTTTTCCGGGCGAGCGGTCTTCCAGAACTAAGGTGCTCGGATTATTGGCACCCAACACGTTCGTATCGCCCACTCCAAGTTCAGCACCATCCCTCGCTGCCATGTACTGTTGCAGCTCTGTGAGCATGACGTGGTTGGCCGAGCGGTCTCGGAGGCGACAATGCGGGTTGGCGTCCGCGGGAAAAATACGCTCGCGGCGCACCATCCCCTCCTCTAGTGGATCCTCCGTATTCTCGTGCGGAGGCTCCGCGGACCGCTGATGTTCTTGCCAGGTAAGGGACTCATCCTGCAACGGACAGTGCCCCAAGTGGGGCACGGACCGCGGCCGCGCCGGCTTGTAGCCCGGGAGCTGCGACGTCTCGCCGTCGCGCGCTGCCGCGTCGAAGTGCTGCGTTCGCAGAAGATGCTGCGCGGGGGGAGAGCGCGTGGCTGTTGGAACGGCGAGGTGTTGCTGACGTCGGGAGGTGGACCCTTTCGTCGAAGGATTTGCAGCTCCAATTCCGACAAAGCGGCGCGCCCGGCTTCTTGTGGTCGTCCCAGTACACAACGACTGTCTTCCCGTAAGATCATGCTCGTGGACGAATATTTCGTCGTCAAAGGAGCGCGCCGAGGACGTTCGGTCCCGCGGCCGATGAACCAGAAGATCTTCATTTGCAGGTCGTCTTCTTGACGAGGGGCTCGACGTCGTACAGTTGTTTTTCAGTAGAAACTGCAGACTCATCTTGTCCCTGGAGGTGGAGAGCACGTGCTCGACTCGGGAACGGGAGGAGGACGATGAACAAACCGGTGACGTTCTGCTCGAAGATCTTGCCGCCCATCCGACTTCCTCATCCGGACCTTTTTGTTCAGGTCGGTCTCGCTTGCCGAGGCCGTCCTGCTCCGAGATGTTGTTCTGTCGTGGCGTCACACAGATGTTGTTGCTCGTTGTCTTTTCCTGTCGTAGGGAGGACGAGGAAACCACATTAGGGTCAACGGTTCCAGCTTGATATTCTGCAGCCGCCAGCACACTAGCTCGGTTATTGCGTGGACTCACATGTCTGGGACTTGCAACGCCGGCTGGTGGAAGCTCGCTTGGATCTATATCCTTGCTCCACACATTCTTCATCACTCCAGAAGTTGTATTGCACCTCGGCTCCTGTTGAGCTCCTGAACGAGAGGTCGAGCCGCGCCCGGGCGTGCCCGTAGCTGCTCGGTCACGTGGCTCGTTTCGCGGAGTAGAGCAGACCGAAATCGCCCCAGCAACGACTTCCACCTCTTCCGCGTTTTCACTTTGGCCATTCTTGTTCCCAGCACTCCTCCTCGGAGTAGAAACGCCGGATCTATTCGGCGAGCCTTCTTCCAGTAGGGAACAACGCGGTCTAGTACTGGTCGCGCAACAAGAGGGACTGCGGTCGTCCTGACAGCTGCGACCACGCGCTGTCCACCGCTCGCTTGCTGCGTAATATCCTGGGCAGGCGAAGGCTACGGGGTTGTGCCACAGACTCCCGCCGAACTGGTACAACGATGAAAAATGCTTTCGCTTTCAAAAATCAAATTTTTCTTTGCCCCCCTTAAGCGTCGGCCCAGATAGGACCCCGCTGGTGGCCTCGTTGAAGTGGAAGGCATTGGGCAGGTGAGCAGCGAAGCTTTTTTTTGTTGCCTGAATCACTTCAGTGTGTTGATGTCGTCAGTTTCTTCTTCTCGTTATGTACTTAGCCTGTCGCGGTGATAGGTGGCGCAAATATGCGACCGCGATTGCGCCTGCTTTTCCGCATAGTCCTTTGCTGCCGGGGTGGGCGCCCCGGCGCTGCGCATCGCCGTGAGCGGCATGCTGAGCACCGCCCTGGGGGGCGCGGCAAGTAGTCGGCCAAATCCGGAGGCGAGGTCGGTGCTCCCACTGGAACGTCAGTGAAGTTGCCCCGCAAACTCCTATCCGCAGCAGGTCTTCTCTACAGTCCAAGACCTCCTGCGCGGTGCGCAAATTGCCGCGCAGGGCTTCCATGAAATTTGTCACGAAAGGGCGCTGGGTTGTCATGCTATTGGGCGACAAGTTTGCGACGCCATAGATGCCTCCTGCGGGTTCGTGTTTTTTCTTGGATATCCGCCAGCCCATGCAGACACACTAGCAGGAGCCCGCCGGTTTTTGGAGGCCATTCGGTCACCATTTACGCACCGAGGCGCCGCTTTCTGACGATGTTCGCTGTCTTTGTTGTGAGGAGGAATTTTCCCTGTGTTGCGATGACCTGAGTCGACATTGTCGGACTTTGACTATCACCAGGAGGACCAAAAGCGTTGCCATTTGTGTTGCCCTTCGGAAGGGCTTTGGCAAGACTTAACGCGCTATAAAAAAATCAAGTGAAAGCGTTTTTTAGTTCCTGTAAAAAACGCTTTCGCGATTTTTGGCCTCCAAAAAAACGCTTTCAAGGGGGGGGGTATAATGAAGGGCAAAGAGAACACCTGGAGCCAGAATCATCTGGGCTCCCGGGGTTCCGAAATGGTCATCGCTACGGACCCAACGTGTCCGCGCCTGGGCCCAATGAAAACAAGCCCGCTACGTGCCCAACCACCTTGGCCCAACACTTTAGCCGTTTGGGGGGCCGTCGCGCGGTCGCGTCTATCTTCGTACCTGGTGGGCTCGCGCGCCAGCATCGCCACGGCCACGCGTTTGGCCGCGCAATGTTTTCCAAGGCTCTTACAGGGACCCCGGCCCCTTCTCCCTTTTTTTGGAACGAAACTTGCAAGCGCCCAACGTGGGGCGGACACAGTGCGGCAGCTCGAGGCAACTCGAAGACCGCCCGTTGTTTCCATCAGTATTGGCAACCATTAACCTTTGCTGTTCCAAGGCGGAACTATCTCCCATAGCGGCTCGTCCCCATTGACTTCCCTCGCAGGGTGTGGCGGATAGGATGGCGCCCAGGGTGGGCGCCGAAGCTGGGAGGCTTGTGTCGCTGGTTAGCGTCTACCTGCTTCAGACATCCTTCACGGAACATCTCAAGCACTACGCAACTTGCGCCAGCCATCACCGCGACAAGCTAGCTGTGTGCTTTCGTCTTCCCATTCGTCATCAAGAAACTTCATTTGCAAAAAAAGCAACTCCAAGGCTGGAGGAACCGGAGCAGCTTGTGGGGTCGCTGACCGGGATGACGCAGATGCGGTCAGTTGGGCAGGATGCTAGAGACGGGCTGCAAAAAAATTTAAATTTTGAAAGCGAAAGCGTTTTTCATCGCTGTAACTGGTCCCGCGCCTTGTTTGCAATCGCCTCCGCACCCACCACGCCGCGCACGCGCAACGGGCCGCTGAGTGGGCCGGCAGCTGCACCTAAAGCTGCTGCCTCCGGAGGCCGGCGACTTAGCAACAGCTCCGGCATGATGAGGCAGTTTCTGAGAGGTCGCTCTGGTTGCTCTTCTAGCACACCATAACGTGGTGATGCTGATGTCCTCGGCCGACCTGAGGCTTCATCGTCAATGCGGCGCTATATGTATTCAATGATCAAAACCTCCTCGTCCGGAAATCATTTTCACTAACGTCGAACAAAAGACTCCGCAAAACTCCGACCTTCCACAAAACACAACTAAGCTTGAACAACACGATCGCGCACGAACACGAGTTCCAGCCGAATTGCTTCTGATGAACTACATACTACGCACTTTCCAAACTGAGAAAATTCCGGTGGTGTCGCGAACAGACGAAACGCATTATTTGCTAGGCGAACTACAGCCGAACAACAACAAACCGTGTCCTTGTGGTCTACTTCTTCGACCGGCATTGTATCCTTGTAACTGGTGGCACGCAGCTCGCTGCAGGTGAGATGACACCTATTGGCTCCAGCTCGAAACAGAAACTGTGAGTCTTCCTACTTGGTTCACTTTCACGACTTTTCCAAAAGGAACAAAATCAATAGCCAAGAACCAACCTCCCTCGATGGTTGATTTGACATAAAAAACCGGAAACATTTGATCTTGTGGGGAGCTGCGAGGTGCCACATATCGAAGCGCGTCATTCTCGATCTCGCCATATCGGTGCTAGTAGACTAGGCGAAGATACAAGCGCATGTTGCTAGCGGTCCCCGCATTTGCGTTGAAACATTTTGTTGAAATTACATACAGGTAGACTCCTCTTGCCACATTTAAACTCAGACTCTCTTTCCACCGCAGCGTCAGCCGCCTTGCCGCAAGTAAACTGCTTTCGCTGCCTCGAGCCGTGCGTGCTCCCGTTTCGCGACGGCTTCCAGCCGCTGGGATTCCTCCGCAAGCCTCTGCTGGGCGTGTAGCAACTCCGCCCGCACTTCCAGCTGCCGCGCAAGAACCTTGCTCAACGCCGAACAAAGGGCGCCGAGCTCAAGGTCGCCCTTGTTAGGAGGTGGAAGCTGGTGTAGTTCCGTCCCAGGCGCAAATGTGTGACTAGACGCCGCGGAGGGGTTTTTGTCAAACCACGCTGATGAACAACCCGATGCTGAGATGAAACGACGATGGGTCTGACACGCCTCCTGAGGCTGCGCCTCAGTATACGATGTTGACGTAGACATGATCACGTTGATCGATGATTTTGATTGGTAACTAGTGGCTGTGCTTTTGGAAAAAAATGGAATAACTACTATTTCACCACCACACAGCCACCGAAGCTCTGAGTTTCTCGTGGCGGGCATTTACTGCACATATGTACTTAGTCTTCATGGTCGTGCGTTCAAATTTTCATGCTTTTCGACCCTCTTATGCGGTTTGCGACTTCTTCCGCCCTTTTGATCAGGTACAGACCTGCACCGGCTGTTGCGCATATGGAATCTTCTTGTACTAGGTTCACACTCCTCGCGCGCTTCTTACCTTAACGCTTTAATACTGAGTTCGTATTTTCTTTTTCAATTTTCTGTTTCTGTTTCTCTCTACTCAACTCTGCGATCGTTGGCCAATAGTTCAAAGTGGTTATATTCGGAATAGAAAATATTCGGGAGAACGGCACAGCTGCGCTGCATCTTGCTGCGCTGCATCTTGCTGCGCTGGAGCTGGTCCTGAGTGAGACAGACTAACCTCCCGTTTGCTCGAAGTAGAGATGAGACGAAATTCCTTAGGGTTACTTTCTGGGCCTTGTTTTTCCATCGGGGGGGGCTTTTTATCAAAACACTTTTTCGGGAGCGGGTTTCACTTTGACTGAAATGTTGAAAACGTCACGCTAATTGTATGTAAATTGTGAAATGAAATTACTTAATGTTAATTTTTAATGGGATAGGCGCGCCCGTTGGGTCGCGTTTTTCGTATGTGAACGGAAATTGACCACGATGTAACACATGTCGAACTACGTAATGAATGATCCTAAAAAAATAAAAAGAGAAAATTTCTAAAGCATAAATGAATGAAAAAAAAAAATTGGAAAAAAAAAGTCGCGCTAATGATGTAAACAAGTATCAAAAATAAAACAACTGCGTTGCCTGTAACCTGGTAAACTTTAAGTTCAAATATTCTTTGTCTCTTTGTAACAAATAATCTCGATTTTGTGCAGAATGTATATGCATTGGATTTTGAAAAAAAGTACAGAGCTTGATGTTGTGCGTAAAATCAAAATGGACACGTGTAAAGTGTAAAAATCAAAATGTCTAATAGGCAAATCAAAATGCTTGTTCCGAATTAGGGGTACTGAATGCTATCATGATTCTGGGGATTTCCATTTCGTACTGGCATATATTTCTTGAATATCTAAAGGCAAGAACAATTTCAAGAGCTGCGCACACAGTGCTGTAAGTAAAGCATGGCCTATGACACAATGAGAGAAACAGTGACCACTCCTGTTCTTCCAGTATGCTTCTGATAAGAAAAGTACTACGGCGCTAACGGCCTTTTTCTTAAGAAAGGTCTGTCCTCTTCATCTGTCTCACCTTGATCGGAGCTGCTAGTTCTTTGGCCTGCACTCCTATCGGTATCTTCATCTATGGACGAGGACCCGTCCTCGGACAACTGCTCCGACGATACTTCATCTCCCGAGTCTATTGGTAGGAGCTGCTCCAGAGCAACATCCTCCTCACTATCTTCCCTCCCCACCACGACGGCCCCGGTCGTGTCTACTATTGCGACCGCGTCGCCCTCGGCCTTCCTCTTTTTCTTCAAACCGCCCAAGCCCGCCGCCTTTTTCTTGGCGGGTGCTGCACCAGTGTCCGAGGGGGAGCCGTCCTTCGCGGCCGGTTTTTTCCTCTTCACGCCCGGTTTTTTGCTTTTTCTCCCACCCTCTTGTTTGTGCGAGGAGGCCGTGTCGTGCTCATCTCCGGTAGGGTTCGACGTTTCCGCGTCATCCGTCGGGCCGTCGTCTGATGCGTTCGTTGTATTTGCCCCAAATGCAGCGGCCTTCTTCTTTTTCTTCTTGGTACCAGCACCGGCCGCCCCTGGCGTAGTAGTGTCCCCACCCCCGACTACCTTCTTCTTCTTCTTCCTCCCTACCGCCCCCGACACCGGTGCCGACGAAGGTGCACTACCATCTTGTTCCCCGCCGTCGCTCTCCGGTGAGGTGTAGTCCAGGTGCTCGTGGGGAAGCTTCGGAGCCCCGCCGTGGTTGTGGGACCCGGACCGCACGTAGGCTTTGGGGATGTTGTATCCCACAGCAAAATGCTGGCAGGGCATATTTGTAATGCAAAAATAAATACACAGCAAAATCTGTCATGGGCGGCCTCATAGCATGCTACTTAGGATATGCAATACAAATTGTTATTGTTTTGTCAGTTTATTTTTGCATTACAAATATGACCTGCCAGTTTTTTTCTGTGTGATATGTTGAACATGGTTGTGTTATCCGTGGCCCGGCTGTCGATCGGGTCCCCTACGTGGTCGTGTTTGGAAAAAAACTCGTCGTGCGGCTCCCCGGAGGAGTCCTTGGTGACCGGTTCCGCGGACGAGGACCCATATGGCAGCTGCCCCGACTCGGCGATACTAAACAACGCCTGCTCCGTGTACCGGTTTGCACTGTTCGGCTCCGCCTGCAGCATGGCGATTTGCGCCTGCTCCTCCCGCTCCCGTGTGGCGGCCGACTTGCGCACCTGGATGATGTGCTCGCCCGGGTGCACGTAGTTGTTGGCTACGCCATCTTTGTCCTTGTCCGCTCCTCCCTGCTCCGGATCCATATTTTCCGGAAGTAGTAGGCCGTCGTCCTCCAGCAGGCTGTAGTCGTGCGGCACCAACTTCCACACCACCAGCGCGATCAAGCTGCCCAGACCTAGAAGTACCAGCGGCCCCACGATCAGCACCACGATCACCACCATGGGCACGCCACCTTCCTCCTCGGTGGTTTCTTCTTCCGTTTCTTCTGGCGCTTTGGTAGTAGTGCTGGTGGTGCCTCCACCAGCAGGAGTCGTCGTGATGAAGTCCGCACACTGGATCTGTTCGTTGATCAGCACCATTTTGTCCTCGTCCTCTCCCGTCGTGGTCCGCATCAGCTGCCGTGTTGCGGCCGCACCATCTTCCGTGTTGAAGAAAAACGTGTCGGGCAGCAGAAAGTTGGTCTCGTTAGCCAAATGTTCGCACGTTTTCCCGGCGTTCAGACCCTCCTGCTCCACGACGAACTGCAAAGCGAAATTGCCGGCGATGTGCGGGACGCTGGCGGGGTCGTTGCACGCAGTTTCCACCTCGGCAAGCGTCTTATACGGTTCCCAATGCCCCTCGCAGTCGACCAGGATGTGGTTAGCGCACCGGACAATCTTTTGGTCGGTTTCCTTCGTGCGCGCCTGGAGTTCCGCGCACGTCTCCAGAGGGCCGGTGTAGTCTGGTGGTCGCCGGGCCTCGCGCGTGATCTGGAAAATTTGCGCGACCTCGCTGTCCAACCCGAGGCTGGGGTCCTTTTCGCACTGGTCAATCGCCGCCTGCTCGTCGAACGTCCCGCCGGCGGGCCAGACCCACTGTCCAAGGCAATCAAGCGGGATGAAGTCGTTGCACCCCACGGATAACGGGGTCGCCGTCGTCTCTTGCTCGGCAACTTCGCAGGTCTTCCCGAATCGGGTCGGTTCCGTGGTCACCGTCCAGTTCTGCCGCACCACGACGTCTTGCATCCCCTTGCTCGCCGCGCACGCGGCCTGGGCCGCCTGTGCCGAGTCGTGGTCCGGGGCCCATTGGAAGCTGCCCTCGCAGTCGACGTGAAAAGGGTGGCAGTCCTCGGTCGCGGGCACGCCAGCTTGCTGGTCTGAGTTCGCAACATCCTCGCAGCTGGCGCCGTTGTTGAGGGGTGGGGCGACCTCACGCCACAGCTGCTTGAGCACTTCGTCTTCCTTTACTGCGCTCGCCCTACAGTAAGCTTCGCGTTTTTCTTTCGTTTCCTGACCATCCGGCCAATACCACTCGACCTCGCAGTCTACGGGGGTGAAGTGCTTACACTTGACGACAGGGGTGTTTCGTTCCGTCTCCGATTTTTCCGCCAGCTGTGCTTCTTGGACCACAGAGCAGCTCTTCCCGTTTGCGGCGGGGTTGTTTGTGATAGTAAAGTCACGCTCGTAAATGTCGTCGAAGTTTGCTGGCGCGTCGTCTCTGCAGCCTTCCTCCGCCGCCTCGACGGTCAGGTATGGTCCCCACTTCCAAACGCCCTGGCAGGGAATGTAGTACGTGCAGAGGACGTCTCCATTTGAATCCGTGATCAGCTGCTGTTCTTTTGCTGCACACGTTAACCCACTGCCCAGTGCTGACACCGTCACCACGAAGGTGCGTGTTTGAGTAGGTAGCATGGAAAAATTGGACGGGTCGCTACCGGCTGCGACCCACAGCGCCGCCTGGTCGTGACAAAACTGCTCCGCGTCCTGCCTATCCGTGAAACTGCCGCCCCACTGCAAGTAGCCGTCGCAATCGCGTTGCCCACTGCAGGGCACCTCTCCGCGGCCGGGCAAAGCGGCCTCGACCGCGTCGCAAGGGGTGCCTTTGGTTCCCGCCGGTCGGGTTTGCCTGAAGGTCTGCCGGTAAACGGTTGTGTCTTTCTCACCGTCGCTCAGTGCGAGACAGGCCTCTCTCGCGGCTTCCTCGTTGGCGTAGTCGATCCACGCCCACTCGCCCTGGCAGGGGAGGTACTCCGTACAAGTCACGTCGCCTTCCGACGCAGAGTTGCTCTGGGCGACCAGGTCGCTTTCGAGCGTGGCGCACGAGGTGCCGAAGCTACCCACCTCGTCGGTCTGCTTCACGAACTGTCTGATAAGCACCTCCCCGACCCCGGCGCTGCTACCCCCGGAAGATCCTCCTGCTGCCGCGTGGCGCGCGTCGGCGAGACGGCAATACGCCTCTGCATCGGCGAAGGTATCCAATGAGGAACTCTGGTACACCCACTTCAGGGACCCAACGCAGTGCCGCCACTGTCACATTGAAAAACACCCTCTAACTCGGTCCTCGTCCCTGAATAGTCAGTGCAACAAAAGCAAAACAAGAAATGCTCTTGGTCTTGCTCTGCTGGTTCCCTGAGGCTGACGGATACTTATGTGTGCTAGAATCATGAAGTGGATGTTCTTGCAGATCTGTTCTTTATTTTTTCTTGACCAGGACCTGCACGAGAACATGGAACCATGAACCGTCTCCTCAGTTCGAAACTCAATGTCAAACTGTGACGTTGCAACACATGCTTTCGCCTAGTGTTGTAGCTGGTCGTAGACATACATAATCAACGGTTCATAGAAAGAAAAGACGCACGCCTGCTTGTCTATTCCGGGAAAGAGAAAGAGGGTAATGCTTGTTCAATGTCATAAGTGGTCGGCACAGTTTACCTCGCTGCGTGTGTTCTCCTCTACGCACGCGATACTGCTGTCGGCATTAGCTCCACGTGTGCGCGTAATGGTAGAATTTTGTTGGATCACGTAGCCGCTCGTCGACAGACTCGGGTTCGCCAAACACGTGTCGATCGCGTCATTCTCGTTTGCGTGGTCGGGGCTCCAAATCCACTTGATTTTGCAGGGCAAGAAATTTCTGCAAGTAACGGGGCCACCTGGCGGTGGCTGCGCCGCTAGTAACTCTTCTTTTAGATCCCAGCATTTCGTCCCAGCTCCCAGATGGTTCCCTAAAGAACCGTCTTGGGTACCCCACTGTCGGGCGAGAACCAAATTTCCCGCCGCAACGCTGTCATTTGCATCCAGCGCCAAACATCCGTCAATGGCAGCTTGACGGGTGAGGAACCCGACTTCATTAGAATTCTCTCTCCAAATGAACATCTTGGCGCACTTATCCTCCAGAAAAGTAGCACACTAATAGCCCCAGGATAGAAATATGTCTCTCACGGTTCTTACAAGAAGTACAACAGTGATTTTGATATAGCGTCAGAAGAACTACGCTAGCGCTAATGCGTCGAATACTACAAGACAGAGGTGATGGTGTGGTGACTTTCTGGCATGCTCATCCAAATATTCTTGTTAAATACAGCTATGTATAAGCGGCACATGCGCTCTTTTCCCTGTTAACAATCGAGTTAAGGAGGCACTGAAAAAGATTGTCACGCAACACAAATTGTATATTGTTTGACTCTTTATCTGTTTTTTCTGGTGCTATGGGTGTACTTCTGTGCGGGATAGCAGTGCTTGTGGTTGCTGCAGTCGACCGCGAAGTTCTGGTTCGTCTCGATTTGGGTTTTGAGTTCCGCCTTCACATCTGCGCAACTGCTTCCCATCGGTCCGTTAGCCCTGGTTTCCACCCAGACTCGGCTGACCGTTTGGCTCGCGTAATCCGCGTCATTCAGACACTTGTCGATGGCGCCGGTCTTCGTACCGCCCACTTCATCGGGCCAGTCCCAGGATCCCACGCACGGCTGATAGTCGGCACAGCTCACATCCTCGTGGCTCGACGTATCTGCGGCTCTTTCCAGCTCAAGCTGCAGGTCCGCGCAGCTGCCACCTTCGCCGGCTGCGTCCGCCAGAACGTGAAAGGTTCTCTTTAAATTCGGAAGATCCGCTGGATCCGGGAGATTACCCAAGTTAGAGTCATCGAACAAGCCTTGACAGTGCAGCACTGCGGCGGCATGATTGTCAAACTCGGTTGCGCCCTCAAGATTAGAAACCCAGCGAAGCTCCCCCGCACAGTTTCTGTGCGACTCACAATCCACCTTCCGCATGTCTTCGTTCCATGTATCGGTTCGCAACTTCTTTATCAGGATGAAAATTGTTCTCAGATCGGTGACATCGTCGTGACTTTGGGAATCAAAATAAAAGGCACGCATAGTAACACTGCGTCAATCAAAGTGTACCACGAATCCGAATGAAAACATCGGCACTACAACACGCATGATATCACAACTGCACAAAGGTCGGTCCACAACGACATAGTAGAAATGCGCGCATGGCAAAAAACGACTTTAACAAGCAACCAAAACATGTAATTTGTTCGCAGCTTCTTCTACACGTTGTTCCATCCTCGCACGAATTGATTTCGCAGACAAGAACAATTTTCATCCTCGTACGCTCGCAGGTCGGATCGGCCAGAGTCCCGTTTTCCCGCGAAACGGTGAAAACTTGCTTGATCTCTTTTGAAGGATCGTGAGTACCAGTCAAACACGCCTCCTGGATGACCTCGTCTTGTGTTTTGTCTCCGTAGGGGCTGGGCCAGTCCCAGGTCCCCACACAGGGGACGTAATCGGCGCACCGGACTTCTTTGGGGGGGTCGAATTGGGCAGCATCCGCCACTGTGGCACAATCGCTCCCCCCGTTTGTAGGGTTCGCGGACACGGCGAAAGTTTGCTGGTAGATCTCGTTGTTCAGGCCGTCTGCGTAGTCATTTGCTTTGCATTGGTCCACCGCCGCCAGTGCGGAAGTCGGGTGGTCATCCCCCCACCCCCAACTACCCACGCAGGGAGTCGGCTTGTAGGCCAGGCAGTAAACGGTTTGTTTCTGGGTCCCAATCTGATCGAGTGCAACCTGTTCGCACGTCATTCCGCCATTCTCTGCCGCTTCGGTCTGGACCCATATCTGCTCCACGCTTGTTGATGCGTCGGTGGTGTCTAGGCGGCAGTATTCTTCCACTGCCGCGAAGTTTCCGTACGCTGCCGGCCACTGCCACTCAATCACGCAGGGCTCTTTTTGATTGTCGACGCAGGCGAGATCCGGTTCCTGATTCAGCTCCGATTCCAAGGCACTGCAGCTCTTACCGCCGTTCCTGTTCCCGGTTCCGCTCAACGCCCCGATGGTCCACTCCCGTTCCACAAAAACGTGCGGGATCATCGCGCTTTCCGCCAGCTCGCTGTTGGCACACATCTGCACGACCCGGGATATGGATGTGTCAGGTTTGAAATCATCAAAGTTGAAATAGTTTGTGATGCATAAAATGCAACCCACAAAATGCCTGTTTTGCAGAGTAGGCAAGGGAGGCCGATTGTAAGCCTGTTCAGGGGTAGACATAGAGCTGCTAAAGCAGCATGACAAAAGGCGTCTTTCTTACCCAAACAGCACTACAAACTGGATTTCGGCTCTACCCAAATTTGTCATGCGCCGCTTGGAAAGTGGGCTCCAACTGGCATCCGTTTTATGCATCACAAATTATTTCAACTTTGTCGATTTCGATCCTGACACATCCATACGGGACCGGTCTTGGACAAAGTGGGTGTCGTTGATCTTCCACTGGTACTCCCCCGCGCAGTCCACTGGCGTGAAATCCTCGCACTTAACGTCGGCCGGCCGGTCGGCGTTGCTCTGCACGGTCGCGCAATTATCTCCGCCATTTCGGACCTCGGTGGAAATTGAGTACCAGGCTTCCGCGGCAAATACGTCATCATACAATTCCTCGTTGCCAACGCTGCAGTAGTTCTCCACACTTGCCTTTTCCAGGAGAGCTCCAACACTCAGAGGGTCGTACCTCCACTCTCCCTTGCAATGCACCGGCTTGTGATCGTTGCAGTCCACGATTATTTTCGACCCTACCATAGCCGCCTCCACCGTGTCACAGCTGTCGCCTCCGTTTGCGTTCTCCAGCAGCTTCTCGAACGTTTGCTCATATATGGTGTTGATCGGTACATCGTCCTCTTTGCACTTATCCTGCGCGTCCTCCTCCGAGGTGGGCCCGTCGATTTCCCAGACCCACTGGCCCGTGCAGTCGCGTTCAGTGTGCTCTGAACACAGTACCGTCTTCACGATGTCTCCGTCCCCGTTCGGAACTACGCCCGCTGCTATCGCGCAGCTCGTGCCGGTGGTGTGCTGCGGCTGGGTTACGTGGAACGTCAACTCGTACTCGTCGTCAAAGTTGTCTACGCTTTCCTTGCATTTGGCCTCGGCCTCAGCCGGCGTCATTGCGGTGAGCACCGGGGGACTCTGCGTGGTATCCGTGTGCTCCCACTGCCCCACACAGTCCCACACGATGTGGTGCCAGCAGGAGAAGCTCTCCCGCTCGTCGACAGTGTCCGTTTCTAACGTAGCGCAGTCGCGCCCGGTGTTCGCCACCAAGCTGTCATCCACGCACTCGAAAACTTGCAAAATCTCGGAGTCCAAGTCGGTGTTGTAAGTGGAATCGTCTCTGCACGCGGTTTCTCGATTCCCCTCCGATGCCAGGCCAGCCGGCCACACCCACTGGTACGCCGAGTCCCGGGGAGTGTGGTTCTCGCAGCGTACTTCGCTTTGCGTGTCTTTGATGGGCGCAGAGTCCAATTCCTCATCCCGAATTGTCGTGCAGTCCTTGCCATGAATCCCGGCCGAACCAGCTACCTCAACGAACACGCGGGTGTGCACGTCATAAAAAGGTCCGTCGTCCACGCAGGCCTGGATCGCGGCAGCCTGGCTTTCATAATCTCCCCACTTCCAGATCCCTTTGCAGTGCGCATACTCTGCACAAGACACCTGCCCGGTCTCCGCCACCGCGCTCTCCAGGCCGTTCTTCACCGTGTCGCAGTTTTCAGCGTAATCTCCGACGGGAGAAAACGTTTCGTGGAACCGGATCGCGAAGACGTTGGTGGGCGTGGGGCTATTGTAGGCCTGCGCCTCACAGTAATCGATCGCGTCGGTGCGCGACTTGTAGCAGACACCCGGCTCTATTGCATCAGACATTTGCACGCCCGCACCGCATATCCCTCCTGCACTCTGACCCCACCACAACTCCCCGTGGCAGTGCCGGTGGTCCTGGCAGGCCACTGTGTCTTGAAGTTGCGCCTCGTTGCTTATGGGTGGGTCGCCGTTGTTCAAGTTCATCGTGATTAACTCCGCACAAGTAGTGCCGTCATTCCGGGGCTGCTCGGTGATCACGAAGGTCAGCTGCTTGCTAACGCCCTGCGCGACGTCCGGGTCGGTGGCCAAGCACTCGCTGATTCCCCTGGTCCGCGCATCGGCGAGGGCCAAGTTGCTCACCGTTTCGCTATTTAGCGTCACTTGCCAGTGTCCCTCGCAGTCAATGTCCTTGTGGTTTTCGCACTCAACAACTTCCTGCGCCGGGGGGTTCGCACTGTGATCGGCCTCCAACTCTTGTTCGACAACGTCGCAGGTCCTCCCCGCCCCCGTTTGCGCGACAGTTTCTCTCAGCCTGCGGGTGTAGCTTGTAGCTACTGCATCAGTCCAAGAGCCGAGGCTTTTGCATTCGGCGACGGCTAACGCATGGCTTGACCACCACTGGGCGTTTGTGTCCGAGGTCAACTGCCATTCCAGACTCCCCTCACAGTCCTGTCCCACTGCCACGCCAGGAATTGACCCCGAAGCGGCGATTGTTGTACTAACACTGTTCACCAAGCCAGCCTGCGCATTGGCGTTCCCTACGGTCAAAGAACTGCCGGGCGTTCCTGGTGTGGCTCCCAGCGCAGTTGTGACGGAACTTACCCCCGCAGCCGTCGAGGCGCTAACGATGACGGCGGCCGTCAGTGTTGCTACGCCCACGGAAGAGGCTACTTTCTCCTTCTGCTGCATTTTCTTGATTTGGGTTCGACTTCTTCCGGTTCGACGCTGTACCTTCTCGTCGAGCCGCAGCGTTGCATGCTCGCGCGCGACGTGTTCTTTCCGCGCCTGCCTCGCTGTTCGTCTCACCTGAAGAAAGGAAGAAGAACTGCTGCTAGCACTCGCAGATGCGCCTGTCAGCGAAACCGATTCGACTGTCACGTCTTGTGCCGAAATAGAAGCGGAATTGCTGAGATACGCTCGGAAGCCGTCTATTACAGCCGTTTTGAAGTCGACATTTTCCACGAGGTCCTGCGCGCTTGCGGGGCCGGAGCCCGCGCCCTGAACGATCCTCACCTGGAGTGGAAACGTGTACTCCGCATACGGCAGCCGCTCGCAACCAGTCATACTCAGAGGAAACGGGGGACCCGAAGCTGCTGCGGAGGTGTCACACGAAAACGAGGGCGAACCGCTGTACCCGACCGCACAATTCTCGGCAACAGCGGCAAAGTCTTCATTGACAAGCGCATCTCGCCATGCAGTCGTGTCTACTGTGGGGGATAATTTAAAATCGGCCTGAGAGCGGAAAGGCGACTCTGCTGGAACTGGTAGGCAAGTTCGCTTCTGTGTGTAGCACTCGTCCTCACAGGCCTCCCGCACGGTGCTTCGTGAGTCATCGTCTTCAGCGAGGGCGACAGTAAGATCACTCGAAACGTGTTGGTACGCGGTGCAATAATCCTCCGACGACCGTGAAGGCTGTAGTTCGTACCAGATTCCTGTCATCGGATCCCATGCAGCGGGCGCGTCCCCGCATTTGGGAGCGCAGCCAGTCTGCCCTCCGGCGGGCCAGTCCTCTTTCTGCTTGTATCCACTGTCACAGCTTTCGCAGTGCTGGTAATCCGTGCCGTTGCAGAAGGACTCGTTAATATCATCTTTGTTTCCATTGCTGCAAACACAAATGTAATAGGTGATGTGGTCGGCACAGGCGACAGCATGCTGTAGCACGCTACCGACCTCGTCGATGACCACACTCGAGCCGTCAGCTCCTTCGTTGTGCGGAAGACTGAGGTCCGCACAGATCCGCCCGTCGTTTAGCGGCACTTGCGTCACGTTGAAGCGCGCCACTTTTACAGTGTTTTCCACCGTTCTGGGAGGGTCAGCAGCCTTGCACTGCTGGATCGCTTCGGTGCGCGCGAGGGTGAGGCTTGCGTATGATATTCCACTCGGATCTTCGGCATCCTCATCTTCGAAGAGTTCCCAATGCCCGGCGCAATCGACGGGTTTGTGATCGCTGCAGCTCACGGGATCGGCGCTCCCTTCGGATAAAGCTGCATCACGCAGTTGGTCCTCCTTGTCTGTACAAGTGGTTCCTCCATTCATGCCGCCGGTGAGGCTCGTCTGCACGAAAACAAGTTGAAAGGTGGTTTCCAGGGTCGCGGCCTGCGCAGTTTCGCAGAACTGAATGGCTTTGGGTCTGGCACTCTTCTGTTCCGTGCTGCCGTCTTGAAGGACCGCTTCCCACCGTAATACACCTTCGCAATGCACCGGCGTGAGATTCTCGCAGCTTACCGGGCTAGCCTCATTTTCCAGGCGCGTTTTCATATCGTCGCAGCTCTCCCCGTCATTCTTCGCGTCCACTTCTCTGGTGAATGTCATCGTAAAGGCATCACTCAACTGCGCACCAGCATCTTCTCGACAATATTGCTCGGCGTCTGCGGCGTTAGTATACGAAACGCTGGGGTCGCCTCCTTCGAGCGTCCATGTCGACACGCCGACACAGTCCACGGGTGTGAGATCGCTGCACTCGACAGGAGCATCAGCATCCGCATCTTCCAGACGCGTTTTCTTAGCGTCGCAGCTCTCCCCACCATTCTTCGCCTGATCTGTTCCGGTGAATGTCATCGTAAAGGCATCACTCAACTGCGCACCAGCATCTTCTCGACAATATTGCTCGGCGTCTGCGGCGTTAGTATACGAAACGCTGGGGTCGCCTCCTTCGAGCGTCCATGTCGACACGCCGACACAGTCCACGGGTGTGAGATCGCTGCACTCGACAGGAGCATCAGCATCCGCATCTTCCAGACGCGTTTTCTTAGCGTCGCAGCTCTCCCCACCATTCTTCGCCTGATCTGTTCCGGTGAATGTCATCGTAAAGGCATCACTCAACTGCGCACCAGCATCTTCTCGACAATATTGCTCGGCGTCTGCGGCGTTAGTATACGAAACGCTGGGGTCGCCTCCTTCGAGCGTCCATGTCGACACGCCGACACAGTCCACGGGTGTGAGATCGCTGCACTCGACAGGAGCATCAGCATCCGCATCTTCCAGACGCGTTTTCTTAGCGTCGCAGCTCTCCCCACCATTCTTCGCCTGATCTGTTCCGGTGAATGTCATCGTAAAGGCATCACTCAACTGCGCACCAGCATCTTCTCGACAATATTGCTCGGCGTCTGCGGCGTTAGTATACGAAACGCTGGGGTCGCCTCCTTCGAGCGTCCATGTCGACACGCCGACACAGTCCACGGGTGTGAGATCGCTGCACTCGACAGGAGCATCAGCATCCGCATCTTCCAGACGCGTTTTCTTAGCGTCGCAGCTCTCCCCACCATTCTTCGCCTGATCTGTTCCGGTGAAAGTCATCGTAAAGGTATCACTCACCTGCGCACCATCATCTTCTCGACAATATTGCTTGGCGGCTTCGGCGTTAGTATACGAAACGCTGGGGCCGCTCCCTACGAGCGTCCATGTCGACACGCCGACACAATCGACGTCCAAATGGTCCGTGCACGCGACTGTACTCTGCTCATTGAATACTTCTTCTCCTAGTTCAGTCTTCATCTCCGCCTCAACCTCCCCCTCTACAACAGTGCAGCTCTTCCCAGCCCCCGTCGCCTCAGCAGTGACTGTGAACGTGCGGGTGAACGTCGTCGCCTCGGCCGCCTCCCACGAGCCGAGACCTTCGCAGAGCTCCACGGCCTTAGCGTGCGTGCCAACCCACACGGAAGAGCCCAAATCCCGCCACGCGAGCGAACCCTCGCAGTCTGAGCCGACGTTTTGCACACCCGAAATAGCGGCACCTTCTTCCGCCGAGTTCGCAATCACTATCACAGCTTCGCTGACGCTGCTTTCCAAAGCAGCCGCCACGTTGGTCGGCACCGCTGCGCCGTCGTCGCTGTCTGCCGCGTCGGTGCCCGCCGCCGACAGAGCGCTGCTCACATTGGCAACGGCGGCGTCCTCGGCCGCCTCGACCTCGACCTTGGCCTCGAGTTGCACCTGCTGAGACTCCTGAGCATTCGGCGCACTCTTCTTTCCTCGTAGCTCTTCTTTCCCATGTCGTGCCAAAACCTTATGTTCTTGGGCCCGCCCCCCGGCGTGTTGACCAGTACTCGCGCGACGCCTGATGTGCATCTTGATGCGCTCCAGGCGCAGCTGTGCGCGCTCCGATTGTTTGCGTTTCTCTTTCTGCTGCTGCAAAAACCGCAACTGCAGGAAGGAGGAAGAACTGGACGACGACGAACTGCTGTCACCAGCTCCGTGGTCCTTCACCTCCAGTGTCACTTCAAACGCATATCCGCTCAAGTCCTGCGACCCCGGTAGCTTCTCCCTGAGGTAAGTTTTAAACCCGTCTAGCACGGCCTCCTTCAGTGCTTCGCTGTTGGTCAGGTCCTCCACCGCGGTGTCGCGGTCGGCGGTGAGCTGCAACGGGAACCAGTACGCGGCTCGAGCCAGAGCCGCGCATCCGGCGATCTCTAGTGGTTCCCCGGCTTTCTCGCAACGAAACTGCGGCGTGCCACTCACTTTGCACGAGAGCGACTCAACCCAGCCGGGATAGGAAGTTTGTGGAATCTTGGAGGCTGAAGGCAGTAAGCTCTCGTCTGTGAGAATGGCTTCGTTCCACCCACTACGGTCATGGGCCGCGAGTTGGAGCAGGGTCGTGCGACCCGGGGCGATGCAGCTCTTCAATTTTTTGTAGCAGCTCAAATTCGGGACCGCGTCCGCTTCGGTGTGGGCACCAAAGAGGCACAGCCTCTGCACCTCCTCAGACTGTCCTGTTTGTCCGGCAGCAGCCTGCTGCAATGCGGCACCAATCGCGTCGGCGCGTGCATCTCCTTCTGTGATGAAGATGGGGCAGTAGTCATCGTCTTCGTATCCGCCCTGTCGGTAAAAGGTTCCGGAAGTCGCGTCCCACGTGGGCGGAAGTGGGCCACACGTCGGCACACAACCCCTCTCGCCTGTGCTCGGCCAGTCGTCTTTTACTTTGTAGCCCTCGGTCGTGCAGCTTTCGCAATTCTGATGGCCGGCGACCGTGCAGCTCCCTTCGCTAGACACCGGAGCCGGCGGCCCGGGGTTCCCGTGGTTGCAAACGCAATCAAACACTATGTGATCAGCACAGTTGACCTCTACTGGAAGTAGCGTGCCGCTGGCGTCCATACTCCCCCCGGAAACTACTGCGCAGCTGTCTCCAGCGTTCCGCGGCTGTACTGTTTGCACAAAGTCCAAGCGTATCACGTCCGTCACGGTTAGCACGCTCCCTTCCTTCGAACATTCGTTCCCCGCCGCACTCTGCGCGTCGGCGAGATTGGCTTCCGTTTGGGATAGTTCCGTTTCTTGATTATTACCAGAGTGGTCCTCCACACGCGTGAGCCGCCAGTACCCCTCGCAATCGATTTCCACGTACTTGCTACACTGAACTACCGGCTCAAGCTTCAAAAGTGTCAGTGCTACCCTTTCCAGCTGTGCGTGCTTTGCATCGCAGTCAAGCCCTTGGCCGCTTTGTGGGGAAGTCATTTTGAAAGTCCGCGTTACATTCGTGGCCACTGCCTCGGACCACGAGGTGAGCTGGATGCAGTAGTCTGTGGCGTTTTCGTAATAAGGGAGTACTGTCGGCTCGGAAGAACCAAGAACTTCGTACTGAAGAAAGCCATCGCAGTCACGTCCGACTTGTACACCCGCCAAGGCCAACGCGCCACTTGGTTGGCTGCTAGTACTAGCCAAGAGCGCGTCACTAACCCGGTTTTCCAACGCGTCCGCGTCGGTATCAAAGTAATCGTCTGCGTCAGAAGCCGGTAGGGAAATATTGTTCACAACGACATCTGCAGTAGTGGGCCGGACAACCACGGTTACTTTGATAACTTTTGTTGTTTCGGTATGAAGCTTCTTGTTCTTCTTTTCCTTCCGCGTGAGTTCGACGTGCGTCCTCGTCGCCTGCTTTTGTTCAATGTTTTCCTCTATTACAAGTCGCTCAACTACGGCGGTGGTCGTTCCCAGCTGCACGAAGGACGAAGCGCTCGCACTGTGTACTTCCAGAGTCACTTCTTCGATGCTCAGTTTGGTTCGGTCGAAACCTTTTTCGTTCCCAAGGTACTCCAGAAGCCCTTCCTTGACGGCGTCTTTGAACTCCCCGTTGCTATCGAGGTCCGCGTATCCTGTGCAAAAGTATCGCACTCGTACTAATTGCAGTTATGCATGACAAATGTCCTTTCCAGTGTAAAACACCATAACAAATTCAATTTTTCATGCTGAGAAGATTTGTAATGCAATTTATACTAGTACGATGCTTTTGCAATTCATACCGCAACCGTATCACTTGCCCCCTTGATCGTCAGGTAAAACTCGTACGTCACGCTGGGAATAAGTGTGCAACCGGTCACACTTAGCGGCTCTCCGCCGTCGGTGCAGTAAAACTTCGGCTCGCCCTGGTAGCGACTCGGGCACGACGGATTCAGTTCGGGGATGCTGACCGCGTGGTCAACTTCCCTAAAGGTGCCTGCGTGAACAATTTTCCCGCCGGGGGCCAACGAGGCACGGGTTAAAATGGAGGAGCTCCATGATCCTGAGGAAATTTGAACCGCAGCGCTGTCCGGCTCGATGCAGCTTTGCTTCTTCTCGAAACACCCACCCAGGCCGCGCTCCGGATCATATTCTTTTCTGCAAAACCTATTGCGCAACCCTGTCTCGGAGAGGACAACGAGTAGTTGTTCCTGCGTCAAGAAATTCTCAACAAAATACGGACAATGGCTGGTAGAGGTTAGCGAACCCCAAAACGTGTAATAAGTCCCATCAGTGGCACTCCACTCAGCCGGCGGAAGTCCGCCGCAAAACGGCACACATCCAGTCTGGTTCACGGTGGGCCAGTTTTCCCTAATCTTGAACCCTTGATTGCACTTCTCGCAATTCTGTTCCTCGTTCCCAGTGCCTTCGCATTTGGCTTTCCCCGAGTCGCTCGTGTCTACCTCTCCCTTCGTGCACCCGCATTGGTGGTCCTTGCAGATTACGTCGTGTGTGATTTGTTCAGTGTCGACGTTCTTGACCACGACGTTCGTGGGATTGTTCTGTGAATTGACGAAATCCTCACAAGATTCTCCGCCATTCAGGGATTCCTGGTCGACCACAAATTGCAGCGTCCTGTTTACATTCTCCGCAGCGTCATTTCCCAGGTCCACACACTCCCGGATGGCTGCGTGCCGTGCGAGCCCTAGGTCAGCGTACTCCTCTGTGTAATCGGAAGGCGGGTCGGAGATGATTTTCCAGCGCCCGGCACAGTTGATGGCCGTGTGGTCACTACAGGCGACTGTGCGTTGGCTGTCGAAGACGGCGTCGCCCAGATCGCCCTTCAGCATTTGAACCAGTTCATCCTCGACTGTGTCGCAGTTTTTGCCTCCAGTACCCGGCTCGAGGGTCGTTTGGAATTGACGGGTGAAACTGGTGGCTTGTGCGGCAGTAAGAGAGGGGACCACATCGGGAGATTTGCAGTAACTTACGGCGTCTGCGTGCGTGTCCCTCCAGATCTCCGTGTCGCCCGAGGCCGTCGAATCCATTTTCCATTTCAGCGTGCCTTCGCAATCCGGGCCTGTTGCGGTCTCGTCTTCATCATTCTCATGTGTGGTTCGTCCAGTATCGATTTGCACGGTCGAAATGCCGCTCCGTCGCAAAAGAACCTCATTGGATCCGGTCGCAGCTCCCGTGGTTCTTGTACTCGTCACGCTGGTGCTGACGCTCCTCTGCTTATTCCTCGTGTAGTTGTCCCTGTAGACGCGGCGGACGGTAACCGCGTCCACGAGTAGTAGAGGTGGTTGCTGTACTAGTGGCAACGATTCGGATTCTTGCCTTAGCAAGGGGTGCTGCACCAGAAGGTGATGCACTGCTCTTCCCAATAGCCAAACCAGAAACAGTAGCAAATACCCGGCGCTTGCCCCGGTAATTCTACTTGTAATTCTTAGACCCGCCACCCGGTTCTTGTAGAAGTGGGGTCGCTTTCGTCTTGGAGTTCTTGCTGTCTCGTCGAAAGCGCCTGTGGTCGCCACTCCGATGCACGGAACGTGAGACATGATGAAAATAGAACGTTTGTTCGCAGCTGTCAATTCTCCAATTCTAGAAAGCGATAAACAAGCCGCGCAACTACATCGTCTTCAGGGTCGCCCGGCGCCGCGGCGGGCGACCACACGCTAATATCATTCCACGATGAAGCTGACAGGAGGTGGTCAACATAAAAGAAGTAGAAGCGAATCGTACGAAGAAATAAAGAATAAGCTTCCTTACTTTCTGAATGAATTTTGTGCGGAAAGCACGAGGGAATAAATGCTACGAATTACTAGCCAGAAATTGGTGACATTTCTAAAAAATAGGGTGTACAACACGACAGACACACATCATCATGTTCATGTTGTTGTTGCACTTGTGCATACTTTACATTTTGTTTTCGAAACTTCATGGATATCTATTTCGGGGAAAAATTTCTGAGCGGGGGGGGAGTGAAAAGAACCGCTGTTGTGAAATGACGGAAGAAACAATGATGGAGAAACTTCTACGGGCGAAGCCACACCAGTAAAACAACCAGGAAGCGCAAGTCATAGGGGCGTTCCTCAATAGGTACGACGACGTGTATACGTTTGTTCAGTAAAACCTGAAAGAACGTGGGGACGATGAGAACGAAGACGAAACTTTCCACATCCATGAACGAGACCAGCCACCGAGCTAGTACCAATTCACAATTGAGTCAAAAGGAGTACCGAGCAGGGCCTGTGCCTGACGATAAATTACACTTTTTTCAAACTACACAAACGAGGACGAACGAGTAGGACGAGGAAAAACAGTAATGACGTACGATGGAATCGATCCGAGCCAAGAAGTAAATAGATTTATACTCTTTCACAGCAGCAGCCGCACGACCAGAAAGAGAAAGACCGACACCGAAATTTCAAGAACGAGCTCTCGCTTGGGGCGAAAACTGAAGAAAACGAAAAATAGAAATACTCGAAGTGATCGCGTGAAAATATTACTTTTTCATTCTGGAAAGAAAAGTTGCCGGGCGATAGCTCTTCCAAATGCATACATTATGTGCCAAGAAACGCCGTTTTTTGGTACCAATATGAATATATCAATCTAGTATCGTATACGATCATGGATAAGGATGTGTAGAAAGAAAAGGTTTGACTGTGACCCACGTGGTCTGGGCTTAGACATCGATCAATCTACCCCACACACCTTACGTGTTCACGTGCACGCGCTCGAGCTCGTGCATCTGAAAATGAAAAACCAAAACAAATAAAGAGCTGCACTTCTTCTATCACGAAACCGTGTGGCCAATCCTGGTTTGCAAGACCTGCGTGTCGATCTGCATGCCTTGCTGCAAGAGTTCGCTTCTGAGCGCGTTCTGCAGGCGGTTCTGCAGGACGGAGGCGAGGGTACTCCCTTGCCGCTCCAGCCGGTCCCGCACCAAGTCGTCCACGATGGCCGCGCTGGCACTGTGGTACTTGACCCCACACGAAGGGAGCATGTTCTCTGCCTCGCACTTCAGGTACAAAAGCTCCATGATTTCCAGCAGCCGTGCCTCCGTGGTTTTATTTTCCAACGGCGAGGAGCCGGCGGCTGGTGCGTCAGGAGCCTCTATGTTGTTCATCTCCGCGCCTAACGATCCCTTCTTATTTCCGCCGACCCCGCGGCCGCCGGTGCACCGCGCCAGGATGTGTTGCCTGTAGTCGTCTTGTATGAACTGCAAAAGTATCGCACTCGTCCTATAAATGCATTTACAAATTTCCTCAGCGTGAGAAATAAAATTTGTAATGCGGATTTACCTTAAGCTTAACAAAGGGATTTGCAGCAATGCATGATTGCAATACGAGTACGATACTTTTGCACAGAATATCTTGGGAGAAGTCCTGTTCCTTGGTCAACCGCTCCAGAGACGCCATCTGCTGCAGCAACAGGGTATGCAGCTCGGCGTGGTGGTCTACTCCAACCAGGTGCTTATTAGCCATCGTGCTCCTGTTCAAACTGTCGAACGAACGGAAGCCCGGAGGACTGTTCGTACTGAACAGGCTCAGGAGAGAGGACCGGCCCTGCTCCTGCCGTTCCTGCAGCCGCCTCTTCATGGCCGGCGTCAGCAGTCCCTGCTGCACTGACATGGCCGGCAGCTCGCCCGCCATTTCGCCCTCGGCACGCACATTATTCTTTCGTTGGTAGTTCTGGTTTTTGTTTCTCTGGTTCGACCACGTCCTATTCTGATTCTGCACGGTATTCTCGTAAATGTGCAGTGCCTCGTCAAGGTGCACGTGCAGTGCTGCAGGGGCGTCAGCAAGATGACGCGCTTCTGCTCCGAACAAAATTTCGTCTGTATCACTTTCCTCGAGCAGGAGCTCGTGGTCGCTGCCGGCATGATCGGCGCTGCTCGTAGTTCTTAGCCCTTCTTGGAGTCCTTCCCCTTCGGGAAGCACGCCGTGCGGGCGGGGAACTGCCAACTTTGTCGTGCCTTTGCTACCAGCAGGACTGAAGGGTGCTTGATCGCTGGCAACGCCCGTTCTTTGAGGATCCAGCTGCACAGAAGTTGTGCTAGTTGTACTGTCTCGTCGGTCCTTGTAGCTGTTACCACTGGACGGCAGCAGGTACTCGGTCCCCGGTGATGTAGAGGTCGGGGCAAAACCACGTTCCGGGAAAATCATACTGCCCGATGCTAGAACCCCATCATCTGCTGGTCGTGTCCCTCCAGTAGCTGTGCCTGTACTTACTCTGTAGTTTCCAGCAGAACTAGAAGTACTAGTTGGGTCGTAAGTTATTTTGCTGGACATCTTCGCAGCAGCTGGCGACCCGCCTTGCTTGTTTGTTGTAGTTATTTCTGGTCTTGTCTCCAAGATGTGCCCTAGGGTATAGAGCACCAGCCGCTGGAGCTCCATGCCGAGAAACTGCAGGCGGCTCTGCCACCCGATGAAGCTGCGCACCCGCTTGGTCTCCTGGAAAGCGGTCAGAACGTCGTCGCGGCCCAGGTCCAGCTCGCGCATGTAGATGCTCTCGGCGACCGCCATCGCCGTCACGGAATGCAGGTTGGCGTCGTCCGGGACCCCCGCCGCCCGGGCGGTTTCCTGGATCGCGGAGATAATCACGTAGGGAATGTGTTCTTCGTTCACGTGCCCCACCACCCGCATCTGCCGTTGCACAACCGGATCGTAAAACACGCTCACCGGGATATCAAGAAGAAACATCCCCCCTCCCCATATCAAAACGGAAATCTGTGATGCAGATTTGCAGTCACAAATCAGCTTTGTCATGCTAGACGGGAATAAAGGATGCGGACTGTAGTGCTGGGTGGCGTGGGGAAGCCTTGCATCTTCAGCATGACAGGAAGCAACTGGAAGTGGGAAACAGCATGACAAATTGCCTGCAAACGAGGCCACAACTGCGGCTCTTGGCCTTCTAGCATTACAAGTCGATTTGTGTACTCAAATACAGCATCACAAATTTCGTTTTCGATATGGGGAGGGGGGATTTTTCCTCTCAATACGGGATGGTCAGACCCTGCGTCGCACGCAACTGCGTCTCCTCGCGCCCGGGTCCGGTATCTTGTTCCTTGGTTAGTACGTGTTTCACCACGTGGTCTCCTGTTGGTTTGCTCTCTTTGGGGCCCGCATGTGTGATGTCCTCGGGAGGCGGTGCATCAGCACTGGCGTTCGCCTGCTGGTCTTGAGTAGAACTTGTAGGAGAACTAGGATCATTGTCGGCCTTTTTCATTGTCGCCTGCTTCTGTCCCCCAAGATGAACATCTTCTTCGACGCCATCCTTTTCGTTTTCATTGTTACCCGGTGCAGCGCCATCAAGTGGTTTGTTGTTGTTCTTGTTGAGTAGATTTATTCCACCCTTCCCCATGCCATCTTCCTCATCTTTTTCTTTTCTGCGCTCCCGTGCGAGGATGAGACTATTCAGATGGGAATCCACTGCCCCGACGTTTACGATCAGCCAATTCGCGAGCTCCACGGCCGACTCCAGCTTTTTCTGCAGGCGCATGGCCTTCTGCGTGCGGAACTGGATGTCCGTGACCAGACCGATGACCAGGCTCATGATCATGATCGAGCCCAGCAAAATGTGCAAAATCGCCAGCACTCCGAGCACCGGCGCCTCGCCGGTGAGCTCCCGAAACCGGTCAAAGACGCTGTCCACCAGGGTCAGCTGCACGAAGGTGTAGACCGCGGCCCCGTAGTCGCTGAAAAACGCGGTGGTTCCGAATTCCAGCGAATCCGCCTCGAACTTGCCGAACGAGGCGCGGTAGACCATGACGACCGTGGCGTTCACGGTGATCAGGAGGAAGAGCAGGAAAAAGAGGAACACGGACTCCAGGATGGACTCAATCAACACGGCCGAGGTCATGCAGATGCTCTCGCTCGCCTTCAGCTTGGTCAACCGCGCCAGCCGCACCATCTTCATGAACCCGAGGTCGATGCCCATGTTGGACGCGCCAGCCAGCTCGACGATTTGCAGTGCCAGGAGCAACGAGTCAAGGGAGTTGTTGAACCAGTCGCCGCGGAGAAAAAACAGACTGCGGTATTCGTACGCGTGAAACCGCAGGCATATCTCCGCCAAGTAAATGATGAAAAACCCAAGCTCCACAAACCACCAGGAGGAAAACATGAAGTCGTCCGCTACCTCCTGCGAGGTCTGGTTCTCCGGCTTGTTGTTCATTTCGTCGGCGGCTTCGAAACCAATCAGCACCACGTTGACGGCCACCACAGCGACCAGGAACCCCGTCATCCACTGCGACTCGTACACTTGGTAACTCCAGCGGTCCGGGTCGTACCCGTGCGCCCGGACCACGTCATCAGAACACAGGTTCAGCAACAGGTTGTAGGCTTCGCGCTTACCCCCGTGGACCGAAGCAAACCTGTTCTCCGCAGTCTCAAACACGCTGGGGCGCCGAAGGAAATCGAGCTCCAACTGCTGCTGGTCCACCAGATTCTTAGAAGACTGCTTAATGGTCGTGTTACCTTTGCCGCTCCGGCGGCGGTCTACTTGTCCGTCCTCTTGCGGGGGGTGCAACGTTGAGGACGGTGTGGCTGTGGTCAGTTTCGACGATGAGGCCGCTCTCCGCACCGACTCACGACCAGACGTAATCGCTGCTTCCAGATCGCTGAGTCAACCGTAGTCCCTCGACGAACTTTGTCATGCGACCGCGGCCCCTACCAACTTCGGCAGAATGAAGGAGGAGGTCTGCTCATCTAGCCTCTTCTTGCTGTACTGGTCCTCGGCTGCGTCCTGCGTACTCGGAACCTGATTCTTCTGCTGAGGATGTAGCTGATGATTACGCTGCTGCGCTGGGGACAGCGGAAGACATAATTGACCTTGCGCCTGGGCCTGCTGGTTGTAACTTTGCTGGCCTTGTGCAGCTGCAGCTTTCGAAAGCAGATTCCGACTCGTATCTCGTGGCGAGACAACCGGAGCGTCTTCGAACTGCGAAGCTGTATCCTGTGCAAAAGTATCGTAATCGTACTCGTAGTTGTAATTGCTATCATGCATCACAAATATCCCTTTTTAGGCAAATCAGCATTACAAATTCCATTTTTCTTCTTGAAAAAAATTGTGATGCAATTTGGATTAGTGAGATACAACTTTTGCAATGCATAAGCTGCAACTGGAGACGATGATCCGCCAGCCCCTCCGGGCGAGCCACCGCCGGTCTGTGGACGTGTCCGCCGAGAGGCCAACGGCGAATGCGGAAGCTTCATCGGTTTCAGGAGAACTTGCTGATGATGGTGTTGAAGATCGGTGTTTGTAGTTCTTTTATCGGCGCTTTCACGAAGATGATCTTGCTGTTGCGCTTGGTCGCCATGATGCAGTCGGTGGTCTACCGCATTGACATTGATCGCCTTACTCGCTTTGCCGGCGGCCGGAAGCTGCTGCTGCTGCGAAGACTGCTCGTTTGCAAGAATCCCGTCTTTACTCCCGCCTCGCGGCCCCCCGATGGTCATTTTCTCAAGGAACTTTTCTTTCACGGAGGGCTTGTGTCGTTTCGATTTCGGCGATACTTTGCTATTTTCTGCTTGGAGAACTTGATCTTTGTCTTTCGGCGACCGGGCTTGCTTCGGCGACCAAGGATGCTGGTGGTTCTTCATCGACGTAGTTGCTTTACTGCCAATACTAGGCACCATAGAAACATCGTCTTCTTGCTGCAAAACTTGCTGCATTTCGTGCTTGATCTGATCCTTCACGCGTCTTGACTCGACGGGGCTTCGCTTGACTCGACGGGGCTTCGACGATGAGGCCGCACTCCGCACCGACTCACGACCGGACGTGAGTCGTCGAGGGGGCAAACCTGCTGCTGACCTTTCGTCATGTTGCCCCGTGTTGAGGCTGTAGTTGCCCGAACTGCGCAGGCGGTTGTTGTCTGCTTGTGGTGGATCCGATTTCCTCACTTCAACAGGTAGAATTTGCGGGGGAGGCTGGCGGCTCTTCCGTTCGTTTTGCCGCGTTATCAAGCTCCGGAACGGCGTCGCACTTTCGGAGGAACTGCGCGGTGAGGTCGCAACAGCCGCACTGAGGCGCCGCCGCGGCGGTTTCCCCCGAATCATGATGTTGAGATGTTGGAAGAAATTGGAGGCATCTTGAAGACCAAAGAGGAAATTTTTGATCCTTCTAACTTTTGACTCTTGTATTCTTGATCATATTCTTTTTCTTTTTATCTCGTCGGCCAAAAAGAAATATTGCGGCGAACGCAACCAATACTAATGTAAGCTGTAAGTAACTATCTTGAGAACTGGGTTTTTTGTTTCTCGCCGCCTGAAATTAAGTTTGCGTATATTTCGAGTTGAGGGAAGATGGACGACGACGAGGAGCCAAAGAAGCTGTAATAGACTATACCTTCGCCTTGAAGATCAGTCTAGGCCTATTTCCATTTGTTTTTGTACCAGAACGAAGATGGGGTTGAAAACGAAGAACGACGAACACGATGTGGCACCGGAACGAAGGCGGACATCAAACGACAACAAATACGAATACGCACGAGGAAGGAAGTGAAGATCTGGTGGTGGTTGTGGAGAAGGTACTAGATTTCTTTATTGCCACCCACAACGAGCTGCACGACAAGAAAGTGAAACAGAAAGACACGCACGACGAACACGATGACTGCATCACAGAACTTAGATCACGAGAGGTACGTAAAAGGGACTGCAGTGTCCTTGTTGCGAAGAACAGCAACAACTTTGGAGGAAACAACACATGTTTGCGCACAAAACTCGCGGTGGTGGTGTTCCCACATTTGCCTCTACGTTCTTCTTGTTTCTTTATAAGCATCCATAACCATAAGGCGAACAACATAGCAAAAGTGAAGCTCTCGTTTAGTATTAGTTCGGAAACGGTAACGGATCAAATCTTGTTCATCGCGTGAAACATGGCGATGGGGATGATGAGGCGCTTTAGATAGCGTCGTCGGTCTCTTTTGAAATTAGAATAATTACACTTACATTTACAACGAAGAAATAGTCGGCTCCTTAGTTCTGCTTCTGGCGCCAGAAGATTCCTAGTAGCAGGTATACATTTATTCTTGTTGGTAGCGTAGCCGTCTACTCAATACCAGCAAAACGCAGATTACCATCCGGCAAAATAAAAGCTCAAAATATCAATCAAAATGACACTACGACGGGGCACCCCTCACTGGTGCTGCTTGGATTTTACATTTAGCTTCACTAAAACCAAAAGCTCTGCGAAAAACCTATTGCTATTCCTCGATTGTTTCTTGTTATCAATTCGTCTGCTCTACTAGTATTCACATTTAGTTCGGCTACAAGTACGATTACAAGAACTCTACTTCCTCACCTCCATTAATTTCAAAAATGCCACTATCCCTAGTTGTAGTAAAATTAGACAACTACGACTATTTTTACGACGAAACCCGTACTAGTTACCGACGCGCCATTGTCTGGATGAGATACCGTGCCCTTCGCCAGGTTTTCGCTTCCGAAGCTGGGCCGGACTCCTGTGCTGCGTACAGTTCGCAGTTGGCCTCTAGTAGTTGCACCCACTGCGGCAAATCGGTCAGCTGCATCTTTTCTTCGTCAAAACCCAGAAAGGGGCAGTCTTCGTGCAGACGCAGGAACAAAAACGCGCAGCACCCTCCGAACCCCCTCTGTGCAACCTGCCGCCACACCGCGAGCGAGAGAATAGACGATGGACGCGTCGGCGACAAGGCTCTGCCCATCACTGCGGCCGCTCTTTCCATTTCTGTTTCCGCGGCCCTTCGACTTATTTCATCATCATCATCTGTAGTACTGCAACTGGTCCCCGCAAAGCCGTCATCATTTTTTCCATCGGAACCACGAGGAGAAATGGAGTCACGAAGATCTTCTTCTCGCTCCTTCGCAGCTGGAAGGCTGGTGGAGGTCTTGCTCGACCTATTTGATCCTGAACTCTTCATGCTGCTTCGAAACGCTTCATCCCAGACGAGGTCTTCGAGGGAGGGACAGGCCAGGAAAAAATGGTACACGATGTCAACGCCGAGACTTTCTAGGCTCGTCCCTTGCGGCCGCTCATGTAGTTCATCTGGATCCTCCACCTGCTCGGATAATACCCTCGCACATTGTCCTGGTCGTGTCGTGCCGTGTTCAGATTCAGTACGTTCGCGCACTCGATCAGAATCAACTTTATCTGCTGCGAATACTACCCGCACGCCCTGCAAATCCAGCCTGGTTTCCCGTCTTTTTTCCACGGTCTTATCGTAGACGACGTTCGCAAAAAGTTCCTCCTCGTCTTCCCGATTGTAATTGCGGATGTTCAACCTGTCTCCAACAGAATCCGCAGGTAGGGCTGCAACAGGGACGAGATTGTGAAAACCGAATAAACTACCGCTGCTCATGGGCTCGTCCTCTCCTGGGTCTGCGTCTGGTTCTTGGCATGTATTGTCAACCACTTGGTCATGACCTTCAATCAGGTTGTCGGTACTGTCTGCTACGCTGTCGCTGTCGTGCTCGTGATCGTTCACATCATCATCTGTGCTCACACCCTCTGTTCCGTCTCGTGATTGTGCGCCGGCGCCTTTTGCAGCACAGTACACCCGCCACCTCAGCAGACAGGCAGGTACCTGCTGCCAAGCGGCCACCTTGTCAAGGAGTGCCCGGACCAGCGGCGCTTCGTAAACATGTTTATGCTTTTCCCCTTCTCGTCCATTTTTCTCGTGGTCAAGTTTTTGCAACGGAAACTCGAACTCGCGCTCCTCACCACAGAGGCCGTAGAGAACGCGGATGGAGCACGAGGACGGATTGCGGGAGGTGGGTGCAGATGCCCTCATTCTGCTCTGCTCGAAAGGTACGATGACATGATCATGTTGGCAACGCGCTGAATACGAAAAGTTTTATTTTGCAAGCGTGCTCAACGACCAAACCGGAAAGCTTCAGAAGACGTCGAAACACACATGATGCCCATCTTGTTCTTGAGTTACAAGTGGTGTGATGGAAATGCTGATGGTGGTCCTGTCGATAAACTATTACGGTTAAAATTTCTTATTCCACGAAGCGGTTATTTTTCCCTGCTGACAATTCAGACACGGTTTTCTCACGAGAATATGCCTTCGCGTTGCCGCGCTCGTTCCGACGACAGATTGGCACTCAGATCCGATCACGCGATTGCCTCCCTCGCTTCTCGTTCATCATCATGATTTCTCATCGAGTTTCGCTTTCTGTAGAGTAAGGGAGAATCTCAATCTCTCGCCCAAGGGGGGACGTGACGACTACGAGGCGAGATAAATGAGATAAGTGGTGGCCATCTGTGATGTCACCCGGTCTGCTTATGAATGTAGCCAGAGCTGCCAGAGTGTCTTCACATAAAAAATGAAAAGCACTCAAGCTGTTTTGTCTGCTTGAAGCAGAGATCTGGATCTGCTTGTGCTGCTCGCTCATGTTTTACATATGGTTTTTGTCATGATATGTGTCAGTCTCTATGCATTTTGCAGTGGCAGTAGTACAGACGAAGGGCTAGAAAAAATGTTCACGTAGTTGGCGCCTTCGTACCACTTCCACTGACAAACGCCGCCTCCAGTTTTTCCGCCCACTGTTTGTTCCCGTACTGCAGTAAAACATCCCGCTCACCGTGGCGCGAGACGTCTTTTAACTCCCAGAAAAGCGCCTCGGAGATGGTGCTCGTCAACGGAGCCGTGGCCCAGGGGATACCCGAGGAGCCGAGAAGACATGCGCCCTGATAGATCGCCACCTCTTGCACCAAATTCTCCTGGAGAAAGGATCCCTGCAACGCGCTGCCCCCCTCGACGGTAACCTGTAAAACCTTCTTCTCCTTGCCGAGAAACTGTAAAACTTCCTGGAGGTTGATGCTGTTAATATTCTCGCGACGAGAACTTTGATCCTTCTGCAAGTTGTGTAGTCCACCCGCCCGTTCTTGTTGCAAACACACGATCTCGGCGCTCTGCTGGATGTGTTCCGGGAATGTGGATTTTGGCTGGTGTGTGAATAGCAGCCACGGGTTTTCTCCGGCCGTTACGCGTATCGAGGGACAAAAAATCATCCAGGTGGTCAGGTCAAACTGAAACTTCATTTTATTTTAAAAGCAGTAAACCTGTTTGTTAGAAGCGAACACGCAGTAAATCATCTGTCGCGATGCACAAACAGAGATCGAGTGCTCGACCACCGAAGATAAAAATTTTTCCAAAGCATATACGGATCCGGTAGTGTTGCTAGCCGCCCACGACTGTCAAGCACGACCCTCAGTGGGTCGTAAAATTGTAGTATGGGTGTTTGATTTTTAACTGGGCCTGGACCAGCCTTGTCGTCTTGGTGTTCGGCGCGCTGCTGCTCTCCGCCCGCACTACTTGTAGTTGAAGCACTTTTCAACATCTTTACATGGTTCACGCTATTTGAAGGTACCCGCACGTTGAGGCGCGGTTTGTCTTTGAGATAGGTCCCACTGCCGACCAACATGGCCTGCGAGCGTGCGCGAAACCTTAGGTGGGAGTCTTCGCGGGCCGGAGCGTCCGTGATCCACTGCGAAGTGGAATCTGCGCAGGCGATTTTCCCGTCCATCGAGCACGCTATTTTCAGTACTACGTAGGGCGTCCCGAATACACGCTGATGTAAATAGGGGCGCAAGGAGTCCAGCGCCGGGCGAAAGGGGCGAGTAGATGACGATTTGTCAAGATGCTGGTCGTGATCTACATGATCTATGCAGCTCTTACAAGCATCCTCATCCACCTCGTCGATGATACCACCTTCCACGGTGCAAACCTCTACTCCGTTTTTTTGAAGAAACGCGATGCCTTTACGCGCCCCGAAAGTCGCGTCCGTGTCTACCACGCCGATGCAAACCCGCGGAATTTTCTTGGCGACGATCAGTTCGTCGCAGGGCGGCGTGCGCTTCCCAGGGCCTCGGTGGCACGGCTCCAGGGTGGAGTACAGTGTGCAATTCTCGAACATATTGTCTTTGTGATTGTCCTCCTTTCGTTCACTATCACTTCCCAGCCGCGGCAGCAAGGCCGCGAAATTCCCCTCCGCGTCGGCGATTGCGTTCGGCTCGGCGTGCGGGGTGCCGGGACCTTTGTGGTGGCCGACCCCGAGGAGCGTCTGCGTCGGGTCGTGCACGATCACGACCCCCACCCAGGGATTCTATGGATTGCAAAAGGATCGTACTGGTACTCGTAGTAAGTGCAGCTGTTATGCATGACAAATCTCCTTATTAACGTAAAACAGCATTACAAATGTCATTTGTAATGATAAGCAAATTTGTAAGAGCGGGGTAACAAATGACCCACTAACTCGCACCCGCGAGTTAGCCGTCCGCCCGGCCGGCCGGGCGGTTAACTCGCAGTTAGAAGTGTAGACAAATCGAAAGGTCAGCATGCTGCAGTGAGGATTGGCGAGCCTTCGGGTTAGATTTGCGCCACCTTTCGATTTGTCTACACTTCTAACCGCGAGTTAACCGCCCGGCCGGCCGGGCGGACGGCTAACTCGCGGGTGCGAGTTAACGGGACATTTGTTACCCCGCTCTAATGCAATTACTACTAGTAAGATACGTTTGCAATGCATAGATTCGGGGCAGTTACAAGTCTGCCCTTCTCGCCCTCCTCCACCGCCATCTTCATCCACCTCGCATCCTGCCGCTGTTTGTCTTGGTTCATCTTCTGCGCAGAGGAACTACTGGCAGACATCCCCGCCAAAAGAGAAGGAACGGAGGTCGGTGTTGATGTACCAGGACCAGTCACCATGCTGGTGATTCCGCTTGGGGGTGCGGCTGACGAACTGCTGGATGAAAATGTTGGTTGCACCGCTTTCTTCATAACTCGACCAGAATCTTGAACAACACTGTGGCTTTGATCGTCCCTTGCTGGTGATACGTTCCGTGGGCTCGGTGATCGTCTGGCTTTTGATCCTTGTGCTCTACTCGTCTCCACGGGGCTATGATCCTTGTCAGGAGTGGTGACACGGCGTTTCTTGTTACCCTGCGTCGAGCTCGAGGTGATCATGGCATATTATAATCCATCGAAAAAAAACTTGACGAGGATCTTCACATCTTTTGCTACAAAGAACCGTACCACGATCGTGTTTCTTGCACCAAAAGAAAAAAAGCTGAAAAAAGGCTTTAGATCATGACTCCAAGAAATAAAGTCCGTCAAGCAAGTCAAGTCAAGTAGTGTTTCAAGAAGCACTCGAAAGAGTGTTCATGAATGCTCGCTCGAAAGCGGCGGTAGAAAATTAGTGCAACTAGACAAAAGCGATATAGAAAAAGTGAAAAAAGGACAGGCGCTTTGGTTGTTGAGCTGGCTTATTTATACTTTTTGGTCGATGCTACTACAGGAACTGCAGGGTAAACGTTTAACCTTGTCCGATCTTTAGACTCTGTCTTTTTCAGTAGTGCTTAAAACTTCGCTGAGCGTCTCGCAGATCTAAGCCTCCCCTCAAAAATGTAGTCCAGTGCTTTTCTTACTTCTCCTGACGTTGGTGCTTGTACGCGAAAAAATCGATCTTGTGCTGGAGAGAGACATTTCGAGCGATCAACGCCTTCTCACCATCTACACATCCCGAAAAATATCGACCTTGAGCAATTTGCGAACTTATTTCGAGCTTAACCTTGTGAGAGATTGTCGAAAAGTTAGGCGTTTGCGCAGCCAGGAAAATTACGCTGTAGCCCCCAACCAGCGGACTCACGTTGACCTACAAAGACCATCGCTTTCGGCAACAGAATTTGCAAGCCCCCAGCGCGGTTTAGGTAAGGGCGTTAGGCCACCCAGCACATTTTATTCTTAACTCGAGCTCTAACACTGCGCGGACGTCAGGGTTTAGATAAATATAACAGAAGACGCAGCTGCAAAGAAAAAATGAAGCACTAGACTGAAGTGTATCGTATGAAAAATGAGAGCATCTTCATCTCATCAAGTCACAAACACAACGACGACATGACATCCGACAGTTTTGTGCTATGATCCAGATGATGATCTTCCCAAGAAAGCGGGTTTAGGTTGTCGTTGTGCAGATCTCCTAGATAACTCACTCGCACGTCGAGCAAGTTGTACTCTACTTGTACATCAAGCGGTGGATCGCTCCAAGGAACAAATGATACACAGATCAGGGACAAGAGCCACAATGTGAGTGGACTTCACTCGTCTTCAGTCGGTCTCCACGCGACATGATGATGCTTCGCGCGGATTTTCTCTTCCTTTTATTTTTTCGCCTGCTTCTCCGAACAACACAAAGATGTTGCACGCTCTTCCAGAAAAACTAGTTCTTGGCATCTACATCCCCGTTTTGCGTGATCCGTATGCTTTGTTTCGGCAACATGTTGGACAAACCCCCACCTCCCGTGGCCTCCGCCAGTTTTTCCCGAACGAGGTCCCACTCGATAAAGGGAACCCGCTCCCCCTTTTGTCCTCCGCGCAGCTTTCCTTGTGGTCCTTTGTTCTCCTCCTGCCCCGACGGAGTAGAAGCCAGCACTTGCTCGCCGGCGGCAGCTCCAGTGGCCGTGAGCAGGGTCGGCGGGGAGGTGGCGCGGCAGACAAAGCCGTACCGGACGGTTTGCTGGCGGCGGGCGCCCGGCGGACACATGCAGTCCGCGTTGCCGGAGACTTCCGCGTTTTTCTGGAAAACGTCCGCGATCACCTGGCCGTCCGCGTACTTGGTCCGCGTGACCGAGCCGACCTGCACGGTCTCCTTGGCCTTCGCCAACAGCGCGACCTGGGCATCCAGCCAGTTCTTCAGCTCCCGGTCGTCCACTTCGGGAAAGAGCTTTTTCCACGACTGCGGCAAGCCGTAGGACAGCGTGACGCGGTCGAACCGCGGGTCGGCGAAGTACGGGAAGCACATATTACAATGAAAAATGCCCCCACCTCCCCTGAAGAACTCGGCAGCATTTCTATTGCAAACCTTTCCAATAGAAACACTCCCCGTCTTGCATATATCAGCATCACAAATTTGCCATGCTGAATGGCTCAAATTTGTGTTGCGCAAGAGCCCAGCAGCAGCCGGGCCTGTAATGTAAAAGATAAAGATGCCTCACTAGCCTAGATTCTTCTGCATCAGAATGAGACTCGCAGTCCTTTCGTGCAAGACAAGAAGTCTTCATTTGGAAACTTTGCATCAGAAAGAACTTTTGCAAATTTTGGGCTGGAGGCATTTTTCATTTTGATATGACACGCGGTTTATCTTCTCGTCCGCGCGCTGCTCCAGCTCCGGCAGGGAAAGTTGCGCGTCCTCCTCGAGGCCGAGAACCTTGTAGGGGCTGGCGTCGGGAAAAACCGCCGCGTCCTCCGGAATCTGCACCGGGCGCTGCGGGTCGGGGACGGATGCGGCGCAACCGCAGAAAAACGCGTTGTTACCCCGCGATTTGTACAGGTACATCTGCGTCGGGTCCAGTTGGTACTCCGCCGGATACATCTGCCACTGCTCGGCGGGACAAATACAACACACCATGTCGGCGCAAAAATCCGGACTCAGCCAGTTGTTGCTGCACTCTCGCTGGTCGGGGGTGTGCCGGACCTTTGCTGGAGGTTGGGATTGCCCTTGTTGGACGGTGGTAGAAGATGTACCTGTAGTTTCTTGCGGCGCTGCTGCAGATGCAGAGGGGGCCACAGAATTGTCTTGTGTATCTGAACCACGATCATTTCCGGCCTCAATTTGTAGCTCCGCGTTGGGAGAATACGCGTACTCCTGCGGCTGGCTTTCTTCTTGTTGTGCTGCCTGCGCGAGGGACAGAGCTGCCGGGCAAAGGACGAAAGTGAGAAACCGTGGTAATATACGACCGGGCGTCTGAGTGCTGGCATGGCCCAGACACGCGGACGGGAGCGAAATTCCGAAGGGAGACGGAGATGCTGACATCTGCTTTTTGTCTGTATCCATATCCTCGATCACTCGAGTCAACTTCCGTGACCCATCTACTTACATGTCGTCGTGGTCTCTATCAAGTGGAATTTGAAAAAAAACACTCGCCCTTCGCACTCTGCAAGTACCCGCTCTATCTCTAGCTCTGTCACACTCGAGATGAAAACGCGCTGCCCGGCTTGATTGCACTTGTAGGGAAACGGAAGCCGAAATCCAAGTCTCATTGTAGAAAAATTCAAACTACTTACGAAGCTAGTAAGCAAAACGCATCATGACGCGAAAGCGGCACCGAACAGAACATTCGTTTGCACCATCAGTGAAGATACCGTGATAGATAAACACAACAAAATTCACTGTTAGTAAGGATCGAGATCAAGCACTGCGGAAATCTGACGACAAATTAGAATTACAACAAAGGGGGCCCACGCGATCGCGAGTCGAGTGTTGAAGTTGCTACAATTCTCACTAATCTTCAATGGCAAGTGAAATCCGCATCAAGAGGTTGTAGACAGAGCATCATACATTTTCAATTTCCTGTGCAACAAATCGCTATGTTGATACGTTGCAAAATCCCAGCAGGGCAAAGTAAACACTGAACGTCTGTAGTTAAGCACACTGTGGGGCTTTTCTGATAACATGCAACTGGGTTAAGGGTTGATGTGGTCGACCACTCTAGCTGTTTGGTCCTGTCTTTCCATACTAGATACATAGACACATGCCACAAACGGGCTTATTTTCTATCTTTATTTTTCATTTTCTTTTGATGTTCCTGCAAGTAGCATCAGATTGAAATATATTTGGTTAACAGACCAGAATCTCAACGTTCTTGTCTCAACGTTCATGAGGCCGATGGGCAATCGTCTCAACGATTGCCCGGCGGCCCCAAACAACGCTCGTCGGTAGCGGCGGAGAGGTACGCCCGCCGCCATTGACGCGAGGCGGGGTCGATGAGACACAAGGAGGGCAAGGACGCGGCAACACACACGGGCAGGGGTGCGCCGGGTGTGGAACACAACACAAGGAAAGGAGAGAGTCGTCGGCCAGGGCAGCCGCCGCCGGCCGGCCGGCCGGCCGGCGGCGGCTGCCCTGGCCGACGACCAGAACCCCAAACCCTAGACCCTAATCCCTAAACGGTGCCGAAGTTGAGGCGTCGGTGTCAACGTTGGGGCGTTTTGTCTCAACGTTGAGACAAATTGGCGTGGTTGAGATTTTGGTTTGTCAACCAATATATTTATACCTATCGTTTTCTCATCAAAATAACAACTCGTTTTTCAAAGCTAAAGCAGCGGAAAGGGAGCACGTGTGATTTTCATGTTAGCTGTGCCTGTGGTAGCCAAGCTCCATTATTTTCTTGGGATGCGCCACGCCAACTTCACGAGGTGTCACGGGGGGTGCCGGTTCCCCCGAGGGGAATGAACCGCATGTTTCTGGGGCTGATGTTTTTTTTGGGGACGAATTATACTTGCAAGTAGTACTCCACTTCATCGTCTGCTGCTTAGCTTTCTTCAATCATTCACATTCTTGATTGATATAGATATTGGTATTGCTTGTTTGTCATATTAGAGTCGTGAAATATCAATGAATAAGAATAACGCTATTGAAGAGTGTGAGTGTGACGCTCATCTTCAGAATGGGTACTAATCACGCGAAATTCATGTACTTGGATCGCTCCGGCAGGGGGGGAATTGAGCCGGGCGAGCCGGTGCCGGGCGTATCGGAATCGGTGTCGGTGTGGCCGCTAAGTGAAGAAGGGTTGCTCGACGGGCCGCGCTTGTCATCCTCTGGAGGTAGGTCACCAGGTAGAAAGCCGAACGGGTTGTTGCGCTCCTCAAATCTTTCCTGTTCCGGGTTTCTGTTGGCATCGCGGACCTGGATCTCCTCGACGTCGTGCTTTGGAAGTCCACCGTGAAGATAGCAGCATGACGACAACATGTTGAACGGCCACATCCCTATCGCCCTGGTTTCGAGGAATGCGGCATCCGCTGTCGTAGCCCCATTGCTGTCGTGATGAGTGCAGAACTCGCCCATCTCCGAAACCCCAACGTTGCCGCTCTTGTCGACATCGGCTGCGCGGACACATTCTGTGGACCATTCCGACTCGCCCAAAACGCCGCTTTTGTCGTGGTCCAGGTGCTCAAAAGCGGCCAGCATCCCGCTGTCACGCAGTTGGGATACCTGATGTAATACGTTCATAGGTGAGATTTCTTTTCCATCTCAAAGCGATGAACTAGTGTCGTCTGTTCATTTGCGCACTAAACGAAAAAAACCGCTAGCGTCAGCATTTCTTCGAACCATACCGCATCCCAGTCCTTTCCCGCATCAATCCACGCTTCCATCACCAAGTTGATTTGGTACTCCGTAAAATTCTGTCCCGTCAGGTACTCCTGGATCTGCGCCTCATCCCCCTGCAGTTTCTCCAAAGCAGCTGGGCTGAAACTCGGGAACGCCGCTACCGCAGTCGCGTTGAGAACGATAGAGCCGGAACTTGTTGTACTACTGTCCGAAGTTGCGAACGACGCCGGCTTCGCAGCGTTATGACAGCAGCCGATGCGACGAATCAGCTTGGTCGGTCTCATGATCTACGTCCGTTTGGTCAGAAAATTCGTCGTAGTACGCTGGACCACCTTGTTCCGCTGCTTTGGAGCTGCTCGTTCCGTCCGCCATGCCACCAGAACTACCCACAGCGACATGCACTTTGCGGAGGTCCTTGGCCATGACGACATGCGTAGGTAGACCGCTGTACCCGAACAGCAAACAGGTCGCGCCGTAGAAGAAGGGCGCCACACACTTGATGAAGAAAAACGAGACCGCGAGCACGGCGCCCGTCGACAGCTGAGGCCCGCCGTGGTGGTCACCGCCTTGCTTATTTCTTCGCTTTATTCTCATTTTCGCTTTCTCGTGAAAATTAAAATTGTATCATAAAACAAGACCACCACTATTCTTGTAGAAGCCCTACTTTCGTTTTTATCATCTCCATTAATTTTAATATGGTTCATCTTTGACATTCATAAATCATATGTGACCACGATACTTTTCGTCGCTAGCGCTTCCCCACGACCTGCGAGTGAGAGTGCACGAGGTTTAGGATAAGTATGCCATTAACGATCACGACCCAGCAAAGAGAACGACGACGACCCACATTCACCATCATGGAAGCGGTTGAAACAACTCGCACGGTACAGACCCCTTGCTTCAGCTTATTCTTAATTTCCCTCATTCTTATTTCTGCATCTGCTTTTTTTTCTTTTTCAGAAGCCACTCAACGAAAGTGCTACTACAAGCCTGCGAAGATGCCTCTCTGAACTTGAGAGCGCTTCCAGCACCAAGAACATTATCACGACCCAGCTTTGCTCTCGCCTTGTAAAAAGCGAAAGAGCACATTGCTGCGTATCGACGCAATTGCGATTGCTGTTACGTCTTGTCTCCACCTCGTTACTTCGACGAAGCTTGACATGCGACAAAAACATGGGCGAAAGTGCGATTTTTAGCCGTGTGAGTCTAGGTCATCTAGGTCGTGCGAGCGACTTATAGCAGTGAGTCTTATTTTCCTGTAGCTGTACTGCGACATGCTGCTCATGCTCCTCTACGTACATAAACAGCAACCATCTCCCCGCGGCTGTTGCCCGCGTCCACGAACAAGGCATCAACTCGCTGCATCACGACCACAGTGCCTGTTCCTAGCAGTGCGTTTGCTGGTTCGAGTTTGGGCAACGTGTAGATCATGTAGCAGTCCCTTCTAGAAGTTCATCTGGCGCTCGCGCTCCTGTGCATGGTTACATCTTCTGCAGCCGGAGCCATAGCCATCCCCACGGAAAAAAGCAGGTGTTGCTCGAGCATGTTCACCACCGGGGCCACACTGACTGTTAGCGTCGGAGTTCAATATTGCATGACAGTCGGCGGTGGTTTTCATCTTCGGACCTCAATCATGCCCAAGAAGATCCTCTCGTGCATTCTTCCGTGTCTCATGTCGTAGTCGCCGCGTTCCGCCGCTTCACAAATCAAGGTAGTAAGTCGCTTCGAGCACCGAGTTGACCACATTTCCGACACACACATCTTCGTCACTTTCCGTGTCAAAAAACGCCCTTCAAGTCGTCGTCGCTGTCTTCTTCGTCGGGTTGCCGCAACGTCGGAGCGGTGGTATCCTGACCGGGCGACAAGCCCCCCACTCGCAGCGGTCGCTTCTCGGGTGAGTCCGTGGCGGCAGTGGCGGCGGTGGCCAGCACCTGCGTGGTCGCAAAGGTGCTTTTCCCCACGATCCGCGGCGCCTCCTTGTTGGCGGCCGCGAGTATCCCAGAGAAAAAAGCTGGCAGTGGCAGGGCATATCTGTAATGCAAAAATAAATACACAGAAACTTGTCATGGGGGGACCCATAGCATGCTGTTTCGTATATGCAATACAGAGCTTTTTGTGTTTGTGTATTTATTTTTGCATTACAACAAATGTGACTTGCCTGCTTTTTTCTGTGTGATAGCGAGGAACTGTGGGTCCGCCTTCCAGTGGTGATAGTCGTTGAACACATCCGCCTGAAAGGACCAGGTGTGGATCTTGCCCTCGTTGCCGCCCGACAGCAGCGCCGGCCCCCAGGGGTGGAGCGAGTCCAGCCACAATATGCGGGACACGCCGCCCTCGTGCGCCTGCACGACTAAAATGGGCGAGGGGGAGTCGTAGTTCCACATGGCGATTCCGCCATTGGAGAAGCCCGCGACCAGAATCGAGCGGTCGGCGGCGACCTGGAGGTCGACGATGTGGCTGTCTTCGTACGCGGAAAAGTCCACGATCTTCCGGTCAAACATGCGCTGCTCCTGGTTGCGCGCCATGTAGGGGAAGATGGTCACCACGTTGCTGTGCGCAAACGCCATGGTGTTCCCGCCCTTCCCGATTCCCGCGACGTAGCGCCCGTCGAGCGGGATGGGCAGCAGATTCGTTTGGCTGTGCGACACCACGACGTTCAAGCCTAGGTCGACCAACGGGAATTTGTAGTGGAAGAGAAACTCCGGGGGGTTGTTCGCGACGGAAAACACAAAAACGTCGTAGCCGCTGGACCCGAGAAAGGCTCGGTCCTGCTCGCTATCCAGGAAGCAGGTGGTGAGGTAGGTGTCTTCCGGTAGCCGCTTTCCGAGCTTGCCCCCACCGACGATGCCGTGGGAGCTGGTGTCGAGCAGGCGTAACGTGCTGTCGTAGCCGATGGAGAGCAGGCGGCCGCCGCCCAGGCTCATATCCACCACGGAAGCGAGGTGGTGCATCTGAACGGCGTCGTTCGCAAAAATCTTCTTCATGCTACGCTCCATGTCGATACCTTGGGTTTGTTTTTGTCGGAGTCGGTGTGCAATAATCCTGATGAAATATTAACGGGGAGTACACGACATCGCCATGTTTGGAATGCACCATTTCGTGCAGAAACACAACACTTGGAAGATGAGCAATAACAGATGTGATTGAGAATCGTAAGAGAAAGTTAGTAGGTCTAGGTTGTTGAACTTGAAGTCATCATGTGAAATCAGCAGCACAACATTTCTTACCTAAGATCTTGACTTGACCGTTGTCGAAGCCTGCGAAAACTTTGTCAGTCGCGTCGTCGTAGAGGGTGCAAACTGGCTTCTGGTGGCAGGACACGTCGTCTTTCCTCTCCCAGCCCTTTTCCTCGCCGTGCTGCCACAGGTGAAAGACCCCCAACTCATCCGGCTCCACGATGCTCCAGACGCGCCCGAGACGGGACAGGGAGGAATTGTCTTGGTGCACGGCGAGGACGATGGTGCGGTTGGGCACGGGTACGATGCCGCTCGCGGAGTACCGCATGTCCTCGAAACTGCGCATAATCTGTGGCTGCAGGTCCACATCGCCGAGAGTGGGAATGTGGGCTTCGATCTGATGATGTGTGATGAATCATTATCATATGCCACAGGTGAAAGTATGTAGCGAATCCATTAACTAGGTTTCCTCGAGGCGATGCAAACAAGAAGCAGCAGCACAATAGCCGCGGCGCTGGTCAGTGATTTAGTATCTTGGTGTCTATCAGGGGCTGCAAAATCGAAAAGCAGAAGAGAAACAAAACCGTTTTGTCTTGCACAATTATACTTCCAAAAAATCCTTCAGGGGCGTGCTGTTCCGCAGGTCCGGCCTCCTGAGAATTTCGTGCAGCAGCACTTGCAGAAGTCGCTGCCGCTCGGTCGCGGACTCGACATCCAGGGGTCGCGCGAGGGTTTTGGGAGGGAGTTTCGGGAGGCAGCCATACCGCTGCGAATCGAGCTGGTCGAGCAAGCGGTCAAAGTCCGAAAACCGCTTTATGACCTCCCAGCTCAGGGTCGGGCCGGCTATCCAAGAAAAAAACGGTGTTATTGTAGGTGTCTCCCTTGCAGTGACAGCATGACAAGCTTCCTCCGCATGTTCACAGGGAAAGTTTGTCATGCGCAGCTAGTACGAGAAAACACACGATGAAAAGTAGGAGGACTTCATGAGTGTTTGGCATGACAAGTGGAACTCTTTTGCATGTTCTGCATCACAGAGGTTATTTGTACCTGCATCTGTTTGTAGTTGTATTTGCATGTTTGCATCTGTTACACAGTTTTTCTCTTGCATACCGGAGGTTATTTGTACATGGTACTGGAACGTGGAGTATCAACTGTAAAAGTGTCTGGGTCTGGAAGAATTCATGTCTGTCATGCTTGTCTGGCATGACTCTTGAATCTGTCATGCACGTTACCCAAGAGCTCCGTTTTTCTGTCATGCAGAGGCGCAGTTTGTCATGCAGAATAAGCAACACCTAGGAGCTCAGAAACTTGTCATGCTGAGCCAGCATCCGTAGCCTCATCATGAGACGCCACCCAGCATCACAAGTTTCCAGACCCAGACATTTTTACATTTGATATGGACCCGCTGGACGTCGGGGAAAACTTCGTCACCTGCAGATTAAAATCTAGCGGCCGGTTCATCTTGGCGGTCGTGGAGCTGCTCTACGCGTTCCGGGGGTTTGGGGCAGGAGGACGTGTACAATTTGGTATGATCGATGTGATGGAAGAGGAGCCGCAGATCAAGGAAAAGCGGTCGATCGTTCAGGGAAGGAACAAGGTGGTCATAAATACACCTCGCCCACCGGCCGCAAATCTCTCACTTCTTGGAAGGAGCGGCCTTCATGTAGTTGGCAACTACATCGCGAAGATGTGTGAGCGAAGTAGACTGTCGCCGCTTTATTTTCGTCATTATTTTTCGCTTATGAAGAAGGAGCGTAAGGACTTGCGGTAACGGTAACGCTTATGTAAAAGCTTTTTAAAACTCTACATGTGGTAAACCATATTTTCTTCTTTGTCATTGTCATCACTGAAATAGGAGGTGATTTGTCGAATTCGCCTCGTGGTCGTACTTGTATGAAGGTGCCGTACATAGTTTTCTTCATTGTCGATGAAAACCGACTTCCGTCTTGCTTCGTTTTCCTTCTCGTTTTAGATCAATTTGAGCTCTCAACATTTCGGCACAAGCATTGGCCGTACGCGTACCTACCCTAGAGCAAGAGCAATTTTGGCATATATAATCTTGGCGCTCGTGCTGGCGGTAAAAACTTCTCCGCAGGAATGCTGAGGCACTAACTGCAAGAACCTCTTTGTACGCGTGGCGAAGAACCCTCTTTTTGTTAGTTTGGCCATTTAGTGCTTTGCTTTCGAGCTATTCATTTATCGGAATGCTTGACTTCTATCCGCGAAATTGCGTCTGCGCCTTTTGCGCCAGGGCGGAATAGCTCAAGTCCTCCAAGAAGTGTCGTGATTGTTCGTAAATGTACTCATGTGTGGAGCGTAATGTGTCGCAGGCAGTCGTAGTCGTTTTCTTTATATCGGATCAACATTTTCATCGGTGTTCATCAGTAGTTCAACCCGAGCAGGTTCGCTACTGGCAGCAGCTCCAGCACCAGATCGTCTTCGATAAAAAATTCGGGTATGGGTTCCTTGGAGTCCGTGTGTCTATATCGGTAATACAGGTACTCCAGCACCTTTTGCATGATCTTCCCCGTTACCAGACACCATTCGCTCTTCATGTAGATGGTCTTTTTTTGTTTTGGAAATTTATTGGGACTTGTTTTTGCAATAACAGTATTAAAGAGTTGTATCGGATTTGCAATGCATGCATCACATGGCAAGGAAAACGAAAAAGAAAACCCAGCTGGATATTATGCGAATCAAATCAGACGGGACAATGGAAAAAAGTACTTTTGTCGTTCCTTCTTCGACCGCCTCTTTCGCAATCTGTCGCTTGAGCACGTCGCACTGGTCTAATATCTTCTCGTCAGCAATAAACTCCTGCCCGTCCGGAGTCACTATCCTTATGAAGCCCGGTACGGAGGTCATTTTGCAACAACGTTAGAGGTATGTATGATCGCGAATTCTTCTACTGCGAAACCTGACAAAGCAAGCAATCTAACTATATCTGCATCTTGCACAGGTACTTTTGACTCGGGGTAGTCCTCGGAGAACAAGTTTCAAAAAAATTGCTTCTCACATCAACTTCCGATCGCGACTCAAAAACGAAAAACTGCAGCTGAAGAGTGAGAAGTAACTTCTCGTTTAATCCTTTCTGTCTCTGTTGAAATGGTCTCTGCTAATCTTCTACTCAATGGCAATCAGCAGCAGAACAAGAACTGAGGGGAACAGCTCCCAGATCCGACATTTCCTCTGGGTACTACCTTTCGATCGCCTATGCTGTTCGAGAGAAACGGTGAATCTTCCGAATAAATGAATGACATTGCGCTTGCAACATGGTGAATGTCGTGTACCTCTAATTATACCTCATTCGTTTCACGACACCTGTAACTTTTCTGTGGTCCATGTTGATTTCGTTCAGGAATATACAAGCAGGCTGATTGCAAAAAAGTAGCCCGTCTTCTATCTAAAACTGGGCGAGTTTGCGCACTTTTGCATTCGGGTCGCGATCATAGACGAGTCGTTTTGCCTCGTCGACGAGGCACTTGAAAGAAACCGGCTCCGACTCCACAAGCGTCGCCAACATTTTCCGATTCAGGTGCACATTCGCGCGCCGCATGCCGAGAATCATCCTCGAATAGGGCAGTCCGTACTCCCGGCAGGCCGGATTTATTCTGCTGATCCAATAGGTTCCTGGAGGTTGATTACGACAACGACTCGGAGTTGCGTACAGGAAAATGAAGATTTTTCTTTTTGCGGGGGTTGGGTTGCTACATCAACATTTATCATGTAGAGACCCTATCGACACAAATCGTATCTCTATCTATACATTGGCCTACCGCAAAAATTTTGGTATGAAAAAAAAAACTAGCGTCTATACGGAACTGCCTTTCCCTTGCATGCCGTCCCCAATAGGAAAATTGCAGGTGTTTAAACGCTCGCGGCGCGGCAATCCCATAGCAGTGGTTTTGTCTGCCTTGCGTTCCCTTCACCAGCGAGAAGACTACTTCGCGTGGAAGCACGCCAGAACGAACGGGGGAGGCGGTCAACATTCCGACTATGATGAAAAAAGTGTGGAGTCTAGAACCAGGAGAAAACAGGAACCATTGCAATGCCAATGGCAAAGATCAAAGATTCTATATCCTCCTTTTTAGCAAAAGTAATGCTCCTGTAAGTCGTGCAAACATATCCTATCTAATGCTCAGCTCTGGCTCATCCGCAGGTCGGTGGACTTTCTAAATGGTACAAACATGATCGCCGCAACCCACAAACACCTACTTTGATTCTGACGTCACCGAATTCCACAGGAAAAAAAACTTGAACTTGTCGAGGGGAAACAAGAATCACACTATAATGTTGCGTTGCCTTTATTTTCAAGGAGACTTTGGGCGCTGCTGACATTGAGCGTACATCAGGATCTAGTGCAAGAAGAACTTGGGATCATCAAAGAAAAGCGGATGCAAGTGGTCACCGATTTTTTTACTTCCGTCGCCAACGACCAGCGTCACTTTCTTCTACGATGGAAGCGCATAGCACAACGCACTCGGTCATAGTTTGTGCTTGGGCCTTTTCCAGAATATGCAGCGACGAGTACTAGTAGAACAATGACGTGCATGTTGCTGATCAACGAAACCGCTGAGCAAAAGTACCGCAGGCGGACAATGTGATCGAAAGTCGTGGCTCCATTTTCCGAAACTCAAGGTAGAGTACTCAAGTCATCCGACAGCAAAAAAGAAACAAATATTTGACATCCGCATCTGCCGAAGGGTATTCGGACAACTTCTGAGGGTATGTACTGATACTGAAGTAGATGGGTGTAGTAGATGACCAAAAACTAAGAAACAAAGCGCCTGCAGGCGCCTGGGTGATAGGCAAAATCAAAATCAAAATTCTGAAAAAGCATTGATGTTCATCTTCTTGATCTTGGGTAGTCCTCTCGTAATACTTTCCATTTCTTCGGTGACGCATACACCAAACAGCAGCAGACGACTAGCGATGAAATCTTTAGCTTTACGTTCACGATGATTGAACGAATGCGTCCGCCTGTGTTTTCCCTACAAAAAATCATACTCATCCCCGCTTTTTGCGTCAAAAAGCCCCTCCCGGGTGTTGTCCGTTTTCCAGGTGATGGGGTCTTCGCCGTGCAACCTCGAGGGGTCCATGGCGATCAGGATCCGCTTGTGCTGTCGGTAGTGGTCCGCACTACCCGGGGCAAACGGCGGGTCCACGCGCCCGGCGCCCACGCGGTTGGACTCGGTCTGAAAGTTCGAGCGAATGAACCGCGTCGCCTGCAGGTCGTTTCGGTTGTGCAGCATCTCGTTGTGCCAGATGTGTTGAAACTGCGGCACGTTTCGCGCGGTCCGCGACAGCCGGGTCTGTCGCTTGTTGTGCCCGTGGTTGGGGCCCCGCTGGTGGGTGTGAACGGTGTTGAAAGGAAACACGTGCGGGGCCTGCCGCTGGGAAGCGTCGAAGTGGCTGAGGTGGGAAGGGATAATAAATAGGAAATTGATGGCTGTTTGGCTGGACAAATGATCAGTACGAATGTGCCAGCAAGCGAACATCTACTAACATCTTGATTGGATTTGTCATATTGATGTTCCGCAAGAATACTCAAATTAATCCCAATCTCGTTCCAGAAGACGAAGAACCTAGTTGAGTTCAAAAATCAGTTGCACCTTCCAAAGGAAACATTGATTTCAGTACCTTCCGTCCCCGCGGTGGCCAATCGTGGTCGCTGGTGGAATTACAGGCTCGTGAGCACCTGCTCCTGCTGCCATTGCCTCCGCCGCCGACGCGCGCTGCTGCATTGCCATTGGTTCTGCCGTTGCTGCAGCTTGCTGCAGTAGTCTCTGTTCCTGCACGTGCAAATGTGCAAATGTGCCTAGGGCTATCCTGTGCAAATGTGCCTAGGGGGTAGGATAAACACAGAAAAAATTAGCGAGAAGGTGGAAAAAAGCCGGTGTTGAGGTTGGTGGCGAAGCTGGTGCCGAAGTTGGTGCCGAAGCTGGTGCCGAAGCTGGTGCCGAAGACGCACCGGACAAGAGAAAACATCCTTCCACAAATGAGAAGCGGATGCCGAAGACGCACAAGCAGTTTCGACGAAGGTGCCTGGAAGCGCCGCGCTGCGATGAAAAAGGCCCAAGGCCATGGGTGAGGAGCGAGTACGCACGCTGCTGCGTACTCGCAAAAGGCCATGGCACGACTGTGAATTTGTTCGCAACTAAGTGTAAACCTTTGCAGACAAATCATCGCGATTGGGGTTTCGGGCGGGCCTTTCGGGCTACGCCGAGAAATTTGCTCCAGATCCCACTTGCAGCAACGGGCCCAGAACTTTTTGGCCCGTTGCCGCTGAGAAAAGCGCTGCAGCAGCAGGCGGCGGCCTGCCCCCGACAACGGCCCCCCCGTGGACTTCTTCATGGCGAGATGACTAGCGGCGCAGCATCTTCAACGCGCAGCACAAAATTGAAGAGCCACATAGCACGCGCACAAAACAAAGAAAGCGCAGACGAAGCCGTGGCGCAATAAGTGGATACATATGGACTGTGCAAATGGGGCAAAAGCTCTGCAATTTTGTTGAAGCAAGTATGCCAAAAATGCAAAAAAAGCTGTATTTTTATCGACCCAAAAGCTTTGGGCCTACCCTACCCCCTAGGCACATTTGCATTTGATAGCTGCAGCTTGCTGCAGTAGTCTCCCTTCCTGCACACTCCTGCGGTGTTCCGCGACAGTGGCCCAGTCCCTTTCTGCGTTTGCTCCTCTCGATGAACCTTTATCCTTTTTGCTCTTGGCTGCCTTTTGCTGTGCAATCACCTCACTCGCGGGCTTCTTGAGGTTGTCGACGTAGCTGTCTATACCGGATGAAGGTCTTGGCTTATTCGAGGTTCTATTTTGGCCTTGCCGCAGCTTTGGTTGTGCATCTCTCTGCGCGTCTTTTTTACCCCTCTTCGCAGAATCTTCTACCCCAGAACCACCTCTAGAAGCAGATGACAGCCTGACGCTATCCATCACAATCTCTTCTTCGGGCACCTGATTGATAATCGACGCCGCTCGAAAAGCCGGCGCCTGCCGCTTCACCTCGGTTTTGCTCCTCCTCTGCGGGGATGAATTCGTGCCGTTTTTGTTTTTCGACTTGCTCCGCCCGTTCGATTTATTTGAGGCTCTGGTGGCTGCGCCACCTGGTTTACTTTTATTGCCACCAGCTCCCTGAATCTGCATCTCTTCCTCTGGCACCTGACTGATGATCGAGGAGGCACGATAGGGCGAGGCTGCTATGATGTCGTCTTCGGTGTACTGAGACGTAGAGACTTTAGCAGACCTCTTGGCTCCCTTCTGCTTATTCTTCGAAACTGGACTCGCCCTTGCGGGAGGTCCTTCTCCTTTCATGCCCATCTCCTCCTTCCCTTCTGCACCAGCTAAACCCACCTGAGCAGACGACGCATCTTCAAGGTAATTCGGGAGCGCAGTTACTTGATACGATTCCACTGGTCCTCCCCGTTCTTGAGTTGCATCATTTCCCTTCTCCTCTTCCACCATGTGAAACGTGACCTCATCCTTTTGCTCGTACGGGAAGTGTTTTTTCCCGCGAATCGCGTCAAAGTTTTTGTCCCCTGCCCGGTGGAGCTTTCGGTAATAGTCGACGTTGTCGTGTTCCGAGTCCTTCTCTTTCTTCAAGTGCCACCCCTTGTGCGCGTCGGCCACGCGGCAACGCAACCCCGATTTCGAATAGGTGTTCCAGGCGAAGTCCGCGTCCGGTGACCGCAGACAGTCGATCATCACGTCGCTGTTCACCCGCTTCGCCTGGCCGGCCAAGCGGTTGGGGTGGAACGTGATCAGCTCGTCGAACCCGAAGACCTCCGGTATCGGGTCGTTGTCGTCCTCCTTGTTTGGCGGAACCAGCACCTTCAGCACGTTGCTGCTGTCGTACGTCGTGTGTGCCCGCTCCTTCATCAGGCGTTTCCCCTTTCCGTGCACGAGCATCCCGGGCGGCGCGGACCGGGACCGTTCCAGCTTCGACTCTTGTTTCTCAAAAGCCGCTTCATCAACCTCCGTGAACCCTTTAGGGTGGAACTGGAGAATTTCCGCCCCGCCCTGCGACGTCCGGCCGATCGGGCTGGCCCACCGGGTATCAGATGCAAAAATGTCTGGGTCTGGAAGATTGTCATGCTAGTCTGGCATGACTCTGCAATCTGTATTGCGCGGCCACCAAGAGGTCGTCTTGCCGGTCATGCAAAAGCGCAGTTTCTCATGCGAAATACGCATCACAGAAGCACGCAAAAACTTGTCATGCTTGGCGGCGCATTACAGAGCACTTATTGTTCGCGGACTTGCATCACAAGTTTCCAGACCCAGGCATATTTGCAATGCATACCGGGCCTTCCGGGCGACCTGGTCGATGTCGAACCGGTCCTTGCGGCCCCCGCTCCGGTCGCAGGGCGTCGCGAACTGCGCCGGGGGGAGCATGAGCCGCTTCGGACGGCTGTTCTGCAGTGCCTGGATTTCCAGGTCCGTGGGGGTTGACATCAAGCGTTTCACGTTCTCCGAATTGCTGTACATCACGTGGCCCTCGGTGCTGCGCCCGCGCATCCGCTGCTCGTGCTGCGCGTGGAAGCCCGCGGGCTTGATCCCCGCGTGCGCTACGTGGTGTTTGTGCGAGGAGAACGCACCGTGCGCCTCGGTGTGCTTGTGGTCGCCCCGCGTGGTTCGCCGCTCGACTTCCATAATGGCGTTCAGGTGGTCCGGGTGCGATTTGTTAGCGATCACGTTCTTCTTCTGAAGACTTGTGGTGTCATTTTGCTCACCTTGATAGTACAACGGGGATCCTCGTGGTCCACCTCGTCCACCTCCCTTGTTAGTATTTCTATTGCTCCCAGCAACTCCCGGGCTGTTTTTCCGGCGCTCCATTTTCAAGGAGCTGTCCTTTTTGTGGACGCTGACCCCGAAGAGCGCGTCGTGGCCCACCTCCAATGGCTCGCTCTCCTCCCCCTCGTGTAAGTACGCCGCACGGGACAGCCCGGCGGGCCCCATTTTTCGGTACTGCTGTAACACGTCGATATCTTTCCTGCGGATCCACCTTGGCGCGGAGGTCGCGCGGCCCGTGTCGCACCGGGTCGTGTAGAACCGCTCCCTGACCGAGGGACGGAAATCGTAGTCTTTTCGGTGCGAAAAGTCGTACATCTTACTGCTCCCCGACTCGCGGAACTGTTCTTGGTTCCCCAAGCTATTTGGGTGGGTCAGCTGCTGCTCGTCGTGAATCCGAACGCCGCCCACCTTCGGTGTGTACTTTAAAACCGTGGTTCCGCCGGTCGTCGTGTAAAAGTCGCCGATATCGTCCGAAGTCCGCTTGAACTGCTCTTTCGGCTTCAGGTGGTAATCCTTCAGCCCGACTTTGTTGCTGTGGTGGTCAAAATCCCGGACCGCACGGATAAAGTCGCGCTCCCGCAACTTGTCCAGCGCCTCATTGCTCAGCCCGGCCAAATGGTTCGGGTCGAACTTGTGCGCTTCGAAAGAGGGGATGCGGTAATTCATGTTTTTATTGGCTTGAGCCAGCTTGGTTGTTTGTATCGGGCGACGAATACTTACCAAAAATTTGTCGAAGTGTTCTTTTGAAATCGTTTTCAATGGAATGATTTATATTTTATCCGAGGGATACTCGCTTAGTATGTAGCTCGAATCTGAGTAGAGGAATCACATCAGGACAGCCGTGAGATAGGACGAGTAATAAAGAACAACGAATGTTGGTCACCGGTGTTTGGAGATCAGTAAGAAGAATCACTTGGATCTGACTACTACATTACTTTGCAGAACGGCATCACACACGAGAACGAACGCGATTTGAGGGCATAGATGGACGGAAGTACGGCCAGAGCATGAAGACCTTGGTGTACGAAATAACAGTTCATCTGTAACGATCTGTACGTTTCATCGGCCCCAGGTGTCCCGTGGTGCCATTGTGACAAAGTCAAAGTCAACGAGGAAAACGAAAACGAGAAAGACGCAACATAAGTGAACGAGTATCACGACCAAACTGAAACGAAACTGGAACTGCAAATCAGTACAACATGATTGAAAAACTCATGCAAAATCGATGTCTATCAGTACCCTATCATGCTTCTGAAGAAAACACATGCTCACGCGTGGCGGTGACCGCAAAACCGTTAGCGGGTAGCAGCCACTGACTCATGTTTTTTGGTCGCTGTCGTAGTACCAGACCGGACTTAATACTCATTGTAGTAGGGACAAGATAAAAACGAAGTTCAAGGCTTTCGTTCGGAAAAGTTTCATCGGCCGCTGCCAGGTAGTATGATCATCGTCGTTTTTGTTCATAATCTCCGTCGGTAAACATCATAATCCAAACAACCAAAGAGACTCGTCGTTCGAACCTAAAAGCAAAGTAGAAAGTAGCAGTTAGATCAAGTTCTATTTGTTTCAGTAGAGTACTTTTTGCATCGACGATTCGTTATTGAGGTAGCTGTTCCGAAAAGAGTGCGTGCAGTTCGTGGCAGCAGCCAGGACATCAAGCCAGTAGCGGTGAGAGAAAGGATGGCGTGTGCTAAACGACCTCGAGAAGCAGACAAATCACACTACCCAGCAGGAGCACCGCTGTGGTTGTTATCGTTAGGTGTAAACAAGCTAATCGAATAGGAATAGCCTGTAAGTTCTCAGAAGACCGGTGGAAGAGGAGTAATTTTGTGTCACTCGTCGAGTTCTTATAGACTAGAAGGAAGAGAAAAATGAAAAGGAAACGCCATCTGAAGTAAGTAAACCCGGAAAAAAAATTATGTAGCTTCCTGCGAGTTCTGGCACACAGAGACCAGTCGCAGGCACAGTTCGGAGAAGCAGGAGAAATGCCTACTTTTTAATTATCGCCCTCAGCGTTCTTACCGCAGATCATGTTCGGGCACTGTAGAGCAACTCCGCTTCCCCTAGAGGGAGAGGTTGTTCGAGGATGTATGAATACGATACCTGCTCCTAACCCAGTTTTTTTCATCCAACGCCTGAATAGCAATACTCGACAGAATGAGTCTGCTGCCTGCTGCTTTGTTGCCGAATAGGAATACAACTTCTCTTTAGAGTGATTCATCTGTGAATGTTTGTCGAATCCGATTTCGACACTGCCATGGCAGCTCAGATTCAAAAATAGTCGCATGAGTTCCTTGTCACAGAAGAAAAGCTCAGCAAACTAAAACGAAGGTGAGACTCAAGCAGAATCATCTGCTGAGATATTTATTGACGTTGACGCACCATACCCAGCAGGTGTAACATCACATCCACATGACCAGCATAATTTTCGCTAAGTGTTTTCAGATCAAACACTTTGACTTTCGCTTCCACCCTTGTGCTTACTCTGTCGTGCCGCCAGTTCGAAGCGGTTGTCCGCGCCACCGCAACTTAATCGTCCTGCTGCCTCCACTGACACTAGGTTCTACTAGGTCAAGGACGACACTGAGGCATCCGACTTGTACTTACTTGTTCATCGACAAGCAAAGGGCCATGAATCCGACCAGCGAGAGTAGCTGCGCGAAGGAGTAGACGGAGTAGCCCTTGCCGCGGATCTCGTTCGGTATGCAACACAAATTTACCGCACGCGTACACACAAACACGTGACCAATTTTGCCAACTTAGAGTGCACCAGTTGTCATGCTGAATAGGATGGACGAGCAAATTTTATCATGCAGACACCGCATTTGTGTGAACGTACGCGGAACGTTGAATGTACTGCGGATATTGAACAGCAGAATGTTCCAGGCGGAATAGATCAGCATCCAGGAGTGGAAAAAAGTGCAGGCAATGGTAAAACCGACGTAGCTCATCGCGATCAGAGTGAAGAAAACGGAGATCAGCCAAACTAGCCCCGCAATGACGGCACAGAACACCTCGAAAAAGTCGGGGTGCTTCTTCCACGCAATGCGCAACGCCTCCCAGTGCGTCAGGTAGTACAGCACCGAGATTCCACACCCCGTGCAGCTCGCGCCAAACGCAAAGGAGGGAAGAAAACTGGTTTTTTTTTGTTTGAGATGAGAACATCATTGAAACACAAACACTGCAGTCGCTCTGCTTCCGTAACTGCACGTCGGGAAAACCGGCCTGCTAGAATAGGAATTTTAGTATCTTCAGAGCCAGAGCGTCATGTGCAATGTAAAGACCCAGTAGAAGTGGATCAAGCATTATTACTTCGGAGGTCTACGGGCAGAAGCAGATCAAGCATTATTACTAATTTAGAGTTATCAGTTATGTTAATCACAAACACCGTGAAACCAACGTACGTGAAAAGGTGTGTCAGCGTTGCAATCTTCCCGACCGTGAGGGGCTGCCCCTGCTCAGCCGCAGACTCAAAAGATCCGTCCTGCAAACTGCTCATGCTCCACGTGCTTTCCTGCACGAGCTGCACCGTAGGGGCGAACGCCGTGCTCTGAAACGGGACGAACATGAAAGCACCCGCGAGACCGCCGAGCTATGCTCTGCAAAATTATCGTATTAGTAGGAATTGCAGGCGTGCATGGCAAGACTATATTTTCTTTTTCAACCTCTACCTAATCTCACATGGCACGACATTAGGCTCTGGCTTTTTTATTGAGGTCATGCAATCCATGCTAGCAAGATACTTTTGCAATGCATACGAGCACCGCAAGGACAATGCCGGTGACCTTCTTCTCCAGCCGATTGTTCACTTCCCAAATTGCGATATCAAAAGGAAATTCAAATTCCCCGTACACTTGGACAGGACTTGCAGTAGCATTTTTCTTGCATGCGGACAAGCCTTTGCTCGAAGTAAGTATTGCACTTGACAACATGACAAGTAGAATCGGCTTGTTTCTATGGTTATGGATGAAAGGTGTACTTGATGCATTCTTATGCATTTGTAGAAGTACGCTGTGTACAGAAATAAGCACTGTGTGTTGCATACGCGTCCAGCTCAAAGACCTGCAGCAGCGGCGACCTTTCCTCGGAGCAAGCGACGTACCGCCCCAGCTCGCGGGCCATGCACACGCCGAAAAGACCGAGCAGAATGAGCGTGAGGCCGATCAGAGCCATATTCGCGGACCAAACCTCGTTTTCAAACACGTTGAAGCCTGTAAATGTTTTGTATGTTGGCAACAGTGGCGCAGAGTGTTGTTGAGTCTCATGGTGTAGATGATCGAAGTCGTAGTTATCATGCGATTCATCTCGGAAGTTGTCTCGCTTCCGCAGCTTCCTTCGGGTTTAGTAGACTAGAACCGGGGGCAGGAGGAGAATGAAACTACGGCTGGCGTCGCAGGGAGGACAAACTTCTATTTTTTCAGCACCATACAAATACAATGACAAACCAACAAGTAACAGATGTCGTTCAACATCGCCAGCCCATCATAATTCTTCCTATACCGAGAAAAAACGATCCCAAAACCGCGGTCAAGGACACCAGACTGGTACTTAACGGCACCCCAATGTGCTCCACCGTGATGAAGGCACAGCTGATACACAGCGCGGCCATCGCACCGCTCAGCATCCCGCTCGGATGGAGAAACGCGTCGGGAAAAATGTCGCCTTTTGCGTACACCGCGGTGTGCGCCAACATCTCTCGACGTCCTCGTTCTCTCTCCTGCACAAAACTCACCAGCTGCGTCTCCTGCTCGCCCAGGGCGAGCCGGTGGAAAAGATGCGAGCTCGGGGCGCCGGGGACCGCACCAGCGCCACCACCGTTCATCAGGTAAGAGGCCATTCCTTCCGCCGTCCCTGTGTCACCATACACAAACGGTTGAGTGCTGTTCATGAACGTGCCGGTAGTAGGAGAGCCTGCGCTATTGTGCGAGGAAGACGAGGATGAGGTTGAAGACTCCGCGTTTTTGAAGATGTTACCGTACAAACTGCTACTGCGTTCGCCGAGAACCGCTGTTCTGTTCCCCACCAAGTGCTGCCACGAAGACGGCGGAAGAGTGGTCGCCGCTCCACCACCTCCAGGTGCTGTTGTCGTGCCGGGGTTCATGCTGGGAGAAAGTCCACTTCCATGACCCCCTCCTCCTCCGCCACTCGCTACGTTTTCCAAGTACAGAAAGCTGACAGTGCTCGCGAGCAGAGAGCCGAGGTAGAAGTAGATCTGGATCAGGTAGGGCTCGTAGTACAGAAAGGGGTGGGTGTTCAGGCCCATCTGCCGGTATTCCTCGGCCTTTAGCCCCTTGATGTACAGGTAGCTCGTGCCGTGAAAAATCATCGCAAAAAACGCCAGGATGCGCCCGAACCGCTCGGCCGACGAAAGTCGGGTGTTCGCTTTAATGCTCCGCGCCACGGCCTTGTTCACTTCCTGCGAGGGGTTTCCTGTTTGGGTCGAACTTTGCTTCAGAACCGATGCCGGTTCTCCCTGGTTTACCTTTTTGTTTATCTTTTGGTCGTTTTCTTTCTGCGAAGGTGTTGTACTACTAGCAGGAGAAGACGTTGTTGACACTACAGATGGTCCACCACGACTCACCCCGAGATTCGCGGCGGAAATGGTTTCGTCTATTTGTTGATTTTTCATCTCGCCGTCTTCACTGAACAGCGTTGTCCGGAGCAGATTCAGAGGTCGTGGCTCCGGGAGTCGCTCCAGTAAGGCGCCCAACCACGTGGAGCTAAGAGAGGAGGACCCAGGAGCACTGTGTTTACTTGTTCTAGCGGTCGGAGTAGGCAGAGGCTGGGGTTGCACTCGTGGTGGAGCGCTGTCGTCTTCATCTGCGTCCTGTTTCTGTACGAAAACGTTTCGTAACGCTGCGGTTGTAGCACTATCAGCATCATTTACCGGCACACCTATTCGTTCTCGCTCAGGACCTGTCACCTCCTCGCTAGCATCAACTTCTTCTTCTTGCCCGGTCGTGAGGCTGTTTTTAACGGCAAAGGGTTGATGATGTGCGATCCCTGCAACTACCCCTTCTGGTTGTGCTTCTGCTGGTGCGGAAGCATCATGCTGGTCTTGGTTTCCTATCTGCGAGGCAGTTACTTCCTGCCGTTTTCTCGTCTGGGCTGTTGGAGACTTTGCAATTGCAGCTGCATCAATCGCAGCTTCATTGTCCGAAGTCGTTGTAGCTGCTCCCCCGTCGCTTTTCAAGCTCTCCGGTAGCGGTTGCACGCTGTCGCGCCAGGGAAATATCACAAATGGCTGCTTGGCGGTACTATCCAAACTTGTCGTGCTGTGCACGGCAAGGCTGCTGACGAAACGGAGAGCAGGACCGGCTTCGATCGAAAAGAGAATGACCGACGCGACAAGTCGTGCGCGCAAGATCCGCATGATTTTGCTGCTCGCCTGCACTCTCATTTTGTACGAGGCTTTAGGTTTATTCAACAACACGACAACGATATACACCAAGAAGGGATATATTTCGACAGGCCTAGCGAAAGCAGAAACACAAACACCCCGGCTGCTCTAAAAATGTAGAGGGTCTTCCGCAGTCGACCAGATGCAAGTGCCAAATATAGACTCCATCATACTACCTAAACCCGCACCAAGTCGACTTTGTCTTTGATGACGAGGCTCGACACTCTTCCTTACCCTTGCTTTGCTTTCACACAGCAACAGAATTTTTGGTGTCGCTCTCTCTCACACCCAATGAATCAGATAACGAACAGCAGACAGTTCGATTTTTTTCACACTTTCACATTTGGATCTCTCGACGCGCACCACTCTCGGATGAGCTGTAAGCTCTGTTGTAAGTATGAAACACGAAGCACCACGTCCACACTCCGACTGCGAACAACTTCGGTCTGCTACTAAGGGGCAGCGAAAGCCGGCGAAAGCAAGAGATTGGGGAGGTTCTTCGACACTCACACTAATTATATGGATCTGTGTTTATAATTTATTCGCTGTGTAAATTACAATTTTCGCTATGCTATACTGGAGTCGTAGTCGCTTATTTCTTGATTATCCTCAGGACACGACCAAGGATTGATGATCGTGGTCATTTTCATGCCAAGGCAATTTCTTTGAGTATGTCTTCATGCTACAACTGAGAATGAAATTCGTATACACGACAGTTGTAAATGTGTTTTAGATACGAAGTTGCTTTCCCTGTCACTGCTTCATGGCTTTTTCTCTTCGTGTTTTTATTCTGTTTTGCTCGATTACTGAGTGCTGGTGCGCGAACCACAGAAGCATGTTATCAAACCTGCCTATCATGCTACTTTCGAAAGATGATTTTTCATCTGCAGTTCTGATGCCGGAAGACCTTTTTTTACAGCCTTGCACTAATGTGTTCTTTTCAACATCACCGCCTGCAGCAGAAGAAGTCAGAACAAACTTTTTTTGATAAGTTTCACCCGCTTCTATTTTGTTCTCTGTGCTGACCAGCAGGCCCTCGACGTCCAGTTCCACCTCGTCTGTCGTCCCCTGCTCACAGCAAGCAAGCCGCTGTTCATCTTCTAGCCACATTTGCCGCACACAGAAATAGGCCGCTTCCACCGTGCTCAGATGTTTTTCCGTGAGACCCTGATCCTGCACGCGTCCGTGGTGCCGCCAGAACCGCGTTGTGTGACTCTTTAGCCCGTACTTTCTTAAACCCTGGGGCAAGGACTGCAATATTTTTTCTGTCTGGAACCACGTACTATCGATCAAAATCGCGATTTTAGGTTTTTGACTAGTAAGGGATGAACTACTGAACTCTCCACCACCTTCCGTGGCAGCAGCTTCAGAGCTGTTATTTCGGTCGTTTTGCGCTGAAACAATCTCCGACTTAGGTTCTTTCCCATCTGGTCCACGCACAGCACCACGACCTCCCGGACAAAAGCTACCATTTCTTGAAAACGTTCTTGCGCTAATACCGTCGTCCCACGCGGCTGAATCTCCCACGTCATCCTCCGGAAACAGCAGGACGCAATCGTCTAGGTCTACAAGTTCGAAGAATTCTCTTGTCGAGGAAAACATGGAGGGCGATTCGTTCTTGGTCTTATTGCCCTCCTGTAGTTCTTCTTCGGTCAGAAACAAACTCGTGGTGATCCACGGGAGCTTGTCCGTTTGGATCTTCCTCATCTTCTTGCCGTCAGCACGGACAATATTCGGCCTGACATCCTTCGAACAGGAACCGTCCACAACGTCGCGAAGGTCCATATTGTAATCCCAACACGAGAAGCGCTTTCTTGTTTCGGCCTGGGGCACCGGTGTTTCATCCACCTCCCTCATTTGTTCATCGCTGCTCTGAATCCACCCGTTTTGGTAGTACTCTCGACACAAGAACTTCAACCCGGCGACGCTGGACTTCTGCAGCTTTTCCCCTGGGTGCGTGATGATGTGCAACTTGATGGGGAATTGCGCGCTTTCCAGCGCAACTTCGGTAGCCATCTTCCGGTACAGCCGGCTGTCCAGGGTCAGACATTTCGGGCAAAACACGCTGGCCCGGCTGCTGCACCCGGCGCAATGAAACCGATCCAGCGTGCGAAGGGTTTTTAGAAGAGCAGCGTCAAGTGCGAGGCTCTCAAATTGGATACCGCCGTCGTCACTACACCTGCTGTGGAGGTCGTGTCTATCATGCTGATCTTCATGTGGCCCGACATTGTTCTCATTCACCTCACCGCCCGCTCCATTCTTGGCGCCGGGTGAAAGATTTGATTCGACGGTAGAAAGCCCCGCTTTGTTTTTTTCTTTTTCAACTACATCCAGTGTCGCCAAGCGGGCATTTTCCAAGGTACGCTGCCGCTTGGCCTCGTTGCGCTTCTTCCAGTTGCCCATTATTTTGTGTTTTGATAATGATAGATGAGAAGTGGAAATGGAAATGCCAATGACTTTTAGTACAAATCTTTACAGGATGAGAATTAACCTCTACCTCTCGCCGTGGCCAATGAATGCCTGAGAATTATGCGACAGTCAGAGGCAGAAACCGAATCGGTAAAATTCATCATGATCCTCGACGAGCGTTACTGATAGCTAAAGTTCTAATGCTACTACAAACCTCGTCGAAGTATGGTTGTAAATGCGGGCATAAAACCGCCGGGTCGCCTGTATCGTTTTCTACAGAGACAGAAGAATGACACCGAGGCTTAAGCATAAGAAGATAAGTGCGGAGGGAATCTTGGGTGCTGCTGAATGAACTCCTATCTTCGAGATCTTATTTGCTTTTGATCCTTGGTAATTGTAGCATAAGCATTTCTTGCAGCACAGAGCAACAAAGATTCCAGAGATGACCGTCTCGCTTTTGCTTTCTCGCCCTCATTTTTCGAGTGCGTTCGTAGCAGCGGCTGCAGCTCAGCTGCATAAAGTGATCTCACCGGTATCAAAACTAGGGATCCACGTCCATCAACAGATGGGATTCGGATCTTGCACCATGCATGTTGCACGGAACACTGATACAAAGCGCCACCAAAAACGAGAAGTAGCGTTCATCGTTCTACAAGAGCTTCTTCAAACCAGTTGTGTACAGTGATATGTATAAACGTATGCACGGAACAACATCCTCAAGGCGCCGTCTGTTCTTGGCAAATGAGTGAAGTATAGACTGCAGAAGGTACGACCTCCATCAAATTCAAATAAAGGCGGCACTTCTTATCTTTTGCTTTTCAACTACTTCACGATCACGCCGCAAACCTACCACGCAGGCAGGGGGAAAAATCTTCAACACAGGAAAACAAATCACGCACCCCCAGCACCCGCGTTAATATTATTCCCGCCAGTACCACTACCGCCCATGCCGGGTGTAATTCTGTAGTTTTTGTCTGTTTCCTCGTCGGGTTCGGGGCTGCAGTATTTGAAGTTTGTGTACTCTGCCAGGACTTCGCACACCCCGGTGTAGTTTTTCTCAAATGCGACATCGAAGGGTTTTTTGTTCCGGTTGTTAAACAAATTCGCCACGTTTTGCAACACCTCTTTCTCGTCTTCGTCCTCCTCATTTTCGTCGCCCGCCCCGGCTCCTGTTGTACTAGGTGTGAGGTCCTTTATCTTGGGCAGGCGCGCGCAAATTTTCGCGCAGATCTGTTTCCGCCCCATGAATGCGGCCCAGTGCAGGGCCGTGCTGCCTTCCTCGTTCTGCAAGGTGAGGTCGATCCCGTCGATTTGCAGCAGAAGGTCCACAATGTCCGCGTGCCCGTTGCTGGCCGCCATCATCAACGCAGTTTGCTTTTTCTCGTTCTGCGCGTTCACCAGGTGCCTGTGGATGGTTTTGTCTGGGTTTTCCACAAGCGTTTGCTTCACGTCCTCGAGCTCGCCAAAGCGGCAGTCATTGATGAAGCACTCCTCGAAGGTTTCTTCCACGGAAATCTCTTCGTCGTTGTGCGGAAAGAACGCGGTCGCCGCCGTCGCAGTGTCGTTGTGTATGTCCCGGATATCAAATTCCTGCCCGTTGATGGTCACTTTTTGCCCATCCGACCCCGGCACGGGCGTCACCTCAACCATCTTACCGTCGATATATACGGTTTTGGGCTCATCGACGTCGCTTGCGGGTGTGTTAGAAGTAGCCGGCTGCATTTTTTCTTTTCGACGACGCGCAAAAGAAATCTAGTAAACAAGTACTTCCGGTATGTTCCTGTGAGGTCGTTAAGGACGACGAGCGCTGCTTTGCTTTCTCTTCGGTCGTGTTTCAGTTTGATTTGTTTCTATCGGTTGTGTTTGCGACGGTATGAAATTTTTGAAGAGGTATTAAACTATGTATTGTATATATAAACACAACTTGTCCTGCTGCGTACAACTCAATATGCATCTGCGTTTCCACCCATCTGCCGCTGCTGGAAGTTTGACAAATTGAAATCAGGATTGAAATCATGCTGAAGTTGTTTACACAAGAAAGATAGATCGGCAAAAAGCGCGTAAGCCGGCGGTTTTCGACCTTCAACAACAGTGGACTGAACTTTGCGGAGCAGAGGCGCTTCTGGTTTTGCTATGATCATTTACATTTCTTCTCGTTTTTTTGTATCGGGGCGGGGGGACTGCAATTCCAATTGGATCCACCGATTCACCGTATTTTTCCTAGCATCAGGATCTCCACATCCAGATCGTTTTTTTGGTCGTCCGTGCTGGTACGAGCCTGCGCACACTGATCGGTTTGCAGCAGGTTGTTGTTCCAGCTCAAACTCATTATTCATTTGCGATCTATGTTGCGGTGTTACAATGGAACTCTTGATCTGGGCAATCGACGAAAACGGCTATATCAACTCGAAAGAAAATACCGAGTGGTCACGTTTACGTTTAGCCTTCCTGACACCGCTCGGAGCGACGTTCATGGAAACTGCTTGTTGAACGGCTTACGGTATGTCTACTTTATGTTCATGCTGTGCGTTCATGATTTATTCTCTATGCATTTTATATTATCAACACCGCACTGCATTTCCATCTCTTCTTGGATGAAGCGAATTTTTATCATAGAAGATGAAGAAACCCCCGTCGTCCCACTAGCATTTCCTGACTTCTGTGCACTCCGTGCTCAGGTACTTTTCAGGTACGTTGCTGAGCACGAGGTCAGCCAGGACGCAGCGCTTTCTTTTTTTCACGACGCCCTGCGCGCTCTGCTCTTCGTAGCGCTGCGCCAGCTGTTCGGCGAGGTCGCTCCAGGCCATAGCGCCGCCGTTCTCGAGAAGCGTGAGGTCAATCTCCTTCTCCCAGCCAAGCCACCGACCGCGCTTTTTCGAAATGCTGGCACCACCCGCAGAACCGGTTGTCGCGCCGTCCTTCGAAGTTGTAGTACCATCTGCAGACTTCGGCTCCTTGGCGTTGGCTTTTTCAATCAGCGCCCACATCTCGGAAATCAGCTTATCGTCTTGTATTCTACAAGAATTCTTCACGAAATTGGCAAAGCCGGGTCGTTTTCGCGGCACGTTGTCGTAAGTAACCTGCAGTAGAGTAGAAGTTTTTGGCATAATGGATATAAATTCGGTTTTTCGACAGAGTACGCTCTTCCTCTTCTTGGGGCGTAAACACAATAGAGGTCAAAGTAAATTAGCAAACTTCTAGCTATTGTCGGCGCAATGTTTTTCAATTTCTATTACTATTTCACTGCTGAAACTATAAAGTCCGGCAACACATAGGGCTCGGCGCAGCGTGGTCGATGAATGAAACGTAAAAAGCAGGAGCAGGTGGCTGCCCCCGGCCCCCGCCCCGCTGCGCCAAACTACTAGTGTAGCTCGTCTGTCTGCCGCGTAGTTCCAGAAAACTACAATACGAAAATCATGAACACTACGACCAACTTTTCGCATCAAACAGAAAGTAGGCAAGATGAATAGAAAGCTCGTGTAGAAGTACAATTTTCTCCATCCACTTTTCGACCCTGCCACCCCTGCTGAATTCCAGTGCTTTCTGCAAGTTCGCCGTCCACCCCTCCTGTTTCTGCTGTCCCTTGGGTAGTTTGTCCGCCTTTTCGCAGTAGAGCGCGCCGTGAAACTTTTTCTCTTCCGAGATGCAGCTGGTGTGCTTCTCCCAGCTGTCGCCCGTGAAACAGACGAAGCAGTCCACGCAAGTCATACTCGCGCCCCAGCATCGCGTCTGCAGGTGCTTCTTGACCGCCGGCTTCTTCAGCGTCTCCTGGCACCCCTGGCAAATGAAGTACACCATTGTGGTTGGTGTCGTGGCGGTGGATAATAATTCTTCTTCACGTTGTGCTTTGGAACAAGTCGTTTCTGAACCACTAAAAGACACCTGCTCTTCCTGTTGATCTACTTCTTGTTCGCTGATGTTTTTCCTACAAAGGCCTCGACGTCTGCATGCCTGCGCCGAGTCTGGACGCCCGCCAAACGACCCACGGTCGGACGAAGAGGAGTATGATGATCCCGATGTTTTATAATCTCCTGGCCTGCAACTTATCTCCTGCTCTTCCGCAACACCAGCAAAGTCGGGGTATTTAACATTCAAAGCTGCTTGACGCTCTCCTGCGCTCCGGAGTTCTCGCGGGAAGCAGGGGGAAGTAGAAGCTGCTTGGGCACCAGGTAATAGAAAATTGCTGACCAGCACCTCGCGCTGGTTTGATCGGGTGCGCACAAGTTTCGTGTAGAAGTGGCTCTTGCCACTTTTTTCCGCTTTTTGCTCCTCGCTTGATGAAAGTACTATAGCAGGACTGTCGGAGACTGTCAATGAGTCTTTAATAGTCGTGTTCTTTTTCTTTACATCTAACTCTAAATCTATGCAGGAATAACTACGCACCTCTTCTTCTACTTCTTTTCGTGCTTCTATCAATGTCGACGCTTTGTTCGCTTTATTCGTCATCAAGTGAGATAGAATAGCATACGTCAACAAACTAAGAAAATAGCCCGTGTCGCGGTCGTGGTCCCTGTATCAAAAGCCGACAGATGTGAAACCAAATCATTCAAAAAGATCCGCCAAATATTCACCGAGAAATTACAAAATGGCACACGACAAGAACAAGATCATCTTGCGACTTTGCGATCGATTTTCCATGAAATAAAGAAGGAGAACGTATGATGTACTTTATGCTGACCACGGTGGTTTGCTTCGCCTGGAGGTACCACCTCAAGGCGAAGCAATTCCAATTTCTGCTTTCATCTGAACGATTTAATATTTCTTTCACGAAGGAGATCGATGAAGTAGAAAATCACTCTTTCACAATGACAATCCAAGTGGATCTCCTCTCCTAGGGTAGATTTCTATTTTTCGTGATCGCGGCCGATCGCTTATTTTCTGTCCAATCAAGAAGCTTTGCAGCACGATCGTCCAGCTGGGTCCTCGACCTCATGACCTCCATGACGGCAAGACATCCATTTGTCCTCCACACTGGTGATCTATGTTTCATTCTTTGACCGATGTTTCATTCTTTGCCAAGACCGTGCTCTGTGGATCGATCTCTTCCGTTTACGTTTCTCCCGTGTGCTGGTGGATCAACATTTGAACTTTTTCCGTGTCGCGGCGCCAAACATACTATCGCAATGCTTCTGCTTGTGCTTGCTGTGCAGTGGTCGTATTGGTATTGGTTGTATATGTATACAGCAATACATTATTGCTTTGCATACAATGACAATCTTGAATGCTCTTCCTCATTGTGGCACTTTCGGGAGGATCCGGGCGAGGACTTTCCTCGCGGCAAAAATTCCGCGCCGGGCGGCGTCTTCGGGTGCTTGATGCATCCGGATCATATGTCTATAATCTTTTCTACGAAGTCCATGCGTACTCAATAGTATACGAATGAGAAAAAGTACATGCTTCTCCTTCTCCTTCATTTGACTATTACGAACAGACAGCGGCAAAAATATTTTTTGTCTGCGTCTGCCTTTTTGATAAATTCATCCGTAGAGGAAGCACCAACAGAAGGGGTTCAAAAAAAACAGAATTGTTAGAGGAGAGGCGCCTGCTCCGCACCCGCAGAGCATCTTACTATAAATATGAATACGCCAGCACGTACGCAGTTGGGTTTTTGCGAAGTCGGAAATGATGCTACAGTATGCACCGAAATTCCGAAACTTTGAACTATCAGCGTTGGCCGCCTAATTCGCCATGTACCAAAACTCGCAGACTCGCGTTCATCACATCCGCCAGCCTACCAGCATCAGAAAACGCAGCAGTATGGAATACGTCGGCCTCGGCGCCCATTACAAAAAGAATAAAATTGCCAAAAGCAAAAAATGCACACAGCCCGCAAGAAAAGATCTTTTTTTTTTTCCAAACGGCTGAATTATTTCGGAGCGGTAAACTCTTGCTTCTAGACTATGTTGAAGAAACAAAACGCGAAGATTTTCAGAGGGAAACTACTCGCTCTGAGTGTTCTGCTTGTTCCTCCAGCAAATGAAAAGTGCAAATAAATGCCGGTTACAGGAGTGGTTGAAGTACACCGGAGAGTTGTACAAGTGTTGAGGTAGCTAGCTCCCCCCCTTCTCCGGTGTACTCAAGTGTTGAGGTACGTTCCAGGCTACCTGCTGCAACGTATACAATTAGCACGCGTGGTCCGTGGTCCGTCATCTCCTGTGACTTTTTTCACATGATCCGGCCGGAAAACCAACTCCATGCCCGCCAAATATAATCGTGATTCATGATTCATCTTCTACATTATAATTAGGATGATAAATAACAGCACAAAACACAACTACAGTGTGTGTGGTTACTACGTATAACGGGTGCTTAATCAAACAATAAATGTGTGCTCGTGCCGATCTGCCTCCAGCGAGTCACTCTCGCATCGACGAAAACTGAGATGGGTAGCATTTCCTGCTGGCATCGAAGTATTGTAACTCGCGTTCATCAGACCCAACCCCTCCTCCCCAGTGTGAGAAAATTCAGCGAAGTCCGTCGCAAAGCGCACTGCGTTAGAGTAGTATCGACAGGTTTGGCTCCTGCACCCCCGCTGGATGTCCTCGAGAAGGAGGTCCCACCTCGGCAAAGGCATCTCCGACCGAACAAGCTGATGATAATTGTCGAGCCAGCGTGCGGCGCCGCGAGACCGACCGCAATTTTTTCGGGCAAGACCGACGAGGAATTGCTTCTGCAAGTCCGTAACCTCTTCGAGGGGTGTCCTGAGCAAAAACGTCCCCACCCCATAGTCAAGTTGGGAAATTTTTTTTTTTTTTTGGGAAATGGAAATCTGCTAGAAAACTCAAAATCTTCATTACATTAATAGCCTTTGGTTGTTGCGCATGACAAATTTGGGCTCGCAATGTAGTTCTGTTTAGGAGGTAGGCAGAGCAGCAGCATCGCAGATCTAGTGCATCATGCTGATTCGAGCATCACAAATCGCAAAACACCACGAGAAAATGCTTCTCATGGGTCCCTCCTCGCATGAGAAGCGTTTTATCATAGCTATAGCACGCAGATTTGCATATACAACTCTGGGGTGGCGACGTTTTTGCTCAAGATAAGGGGCGTATTCTCGTCACCAATCGGAGTTTTCTCTTCCCCAGCTGGTTGGACGCGGAACACAGGTGGTGCATCGGTACGCAAAACAATTTCAGTGCTCAGCACCAGTTCCAGCATCGGCATACCGTTTCGGGGCGGGGGGTGCGGGGGGAAGATTCTGGTCCAAGCCCCTGCTTCCGCAGTGAAACCTTCAGGACCAACCTTCAGCACCAACCCCTCCTTCCGGAGTGCAGCCTGGGGATCGCGCGAGCCGGAGATTACGAGGAAGACCCCTCGACTGAGACCATCGTCGTCGAGGTAATTGGACGAATGGCGGGACCGCACAAAGGCGCCCCAATATAGTTGTACTGGGCTGTTTGGTCTGAGTGCAGCAGCGACATATGGATATGCGTATTGCCCAATGCTCTTTCGCACGTGATCAAGGTGCAAAATGCTGTGCAAGTTTGCGTTTGCGTTTGTGATGTTGTCAGCCGTAGAACAACCCGGACCATCCAGGGGAAGATTTCTCCACGGACGCCGGGGAAGGTTTGCCCTCCCCTGCTCGGATCGACTTCGACGCGCAGGACGCAAAGCCAGAGGGTCCACTTGAGCCGCCCCTCGCTCTTCGATGTCGTCCGATGTGTTCGCCCCCGTTCTTTCCGGCCGAAACAAACAACTCAAGAGGGCGCCTCCGCATTCGTCACGGGGGAGGCGGCCGGGTGGAGTAGAGTGCGGCTCGTGTCCAGAAGTGCGCAACGAAACAAGGCGGTCGCGTGTAGTAGAGCCGCGCGGCTGGTGTCCAGAACTGCGCAACGAAGGCGTGGCCTCGACTTCAGGGATCATTCCGAGTCCCGCACCGTGTAGTTGCCAGAAAAAAGACAGCAACGCACCACCGACCACGGGGGTCATACGGTAAATAGAGCCCCACCGTGCCATTTTTTGCTTGATTAAACGAATAAACTTTGCGTTAGCTGGCGCGCAAAAAGCGATAAACTTGATGGCTCGACAGTCGACGTGTGGGTGGAGTCGAGAAATTTCAAGTTGTATTCACGGCTTGAGGAGTTCTTGTTTAGGACTATGCGGTACAATGCGGCAGTGAAGTTGGAGAGAAGTTTACTCTTAATAATTAGGCTTGCCTTTGAGACGGTCTCAAATGGACTTGACCGGTACGAAGGTACTAGCGGTCTGCGGTGGTGGATTCGGGATAAGAAATTTTTATAGAGTTGTAAAAGTGGAAGTGCTGCGGCTGTCACCATCACTGCTTGTGGAAGAAAAATTATTTTCCCACTGCGCAGTCTCGTCATACATTATCGTCACGAGTTGTTGCGGTCCCTTTGTTTTTACCGAGGAGGGCGTGAGAAAGTGAAAGCACAGCAACTACAACTTTAACTTAGCAGACAATGTATAAATTTGTTTGAGGTAGTTCAGACTGGCGCGATTTCTTGATCTTGCTTAGTACTTTTGGGAGATCGGTATTGAGATTCACCAGGATCAAGAACATTTGTTCCTCGGAACATGTACATGCTCCACCTCTGCAGGCAAAAGGGATGAAGAGGATCGATCATCCGAGAAAACATTCATATCTCTTTCCAACTGCACCACCAGCACCGATCATTGACTGTGTTGTTCCTGTTCGTACTACTCTCTGGATCTTTATATGAACGGACCGAACTTCCTTCGTTGGCGGTCGATTACTTTCATAGTGCCCTACTTTTTGAAGGACAAGGAAACGGAACAAGAATCAGTGATATTGCCGAGAATGTCATCACTAACCTAAGTTAAGAAGTAGTTGTGGTGCATACTTGATTTTACTCTTTTTCGGTTTATTTTGTTCTCTTCTCGTACGGCGGAACCTGATCATCAATGGAACCTGCTCAACGACATTTCCATTTGGATCATGCTCACGATCTGACATTCGAGGTTGCCCCCGAAGCACTACGAGACGAAATAAACCAGGAACGACGAAAACACACTTTGGTTGCCAGATCTGACAACGCGAACAAATTCAAAGAGGGTAATTTCTTCAAACAAGTTGCCGGAGGCAGGTGCATGGTGTTGATGAAACATGCACGACAATTTCAAGGTAACTTTAGAGTATAATGTCGCGAAGTAGAAGAAATCAGAGGGGGGGGTAGTGTCGCTACCTTGAGGCTGAGGCACGCAAAGTTTCTCGGAAAAAAGCAAGCTTTTCTCGGAAAAAAGCAAGCGTTTTTTTTTTTCCGCTTCAATTGATGCCGCAAAAAAATATCAACCCTTTCATCCCTTCGGAGCGGAGCGAACAAGTAGAAGTAGTCCTACTCACGTATAAAAATTGATCCGATAAAAATTGTTGTATTTAGTTACCACACCTGCTTTTTGTTTTCTTATTCTTGTGTAATTCTTGGAAAGAAAACCTCGCCCAGGCTCATCATAACGCGAGCACTTGATCTTGTACTTATGTTCTGCCTGTAGGGTTCAACCACTTTGCTTCAGGACAAAACTTCATTGACAAGACGGACCAAGAAGTGCTGCTGTCGCTGCAACGCGGCCAGGGGAGATGAATATGAATTCTCTATCTCACCGCTGCACGGCCGACACCCGCTCTCCCAGGGACAGCGCGATGCCCTGCGCACGGCTCCGTATCCTGACGGAGCCGGAGAGTCGGGTCGGCACGCCCTTGTCGTCGCGGATCTGCTCGATGCTGATGTTCGCAAGGATGTCTTCCCCGAAAATGCTCCGAGAGTAGAGATTGAGACCCACAAAGTTAGACTGGGAAGGTATCGTGAGAAAAAATAACGGGGCCCACACCTCCCCAGAGTGATCGACTTTGCAACACAAACCTAGAAGTTTTGGGACTCACGCATCACAAGTTCATCTTGCAGTCCTGACGGTGTAGTGTGTACAGGTCAGCAAGGACAAACGCATCAAAAATCCATCAATGCCTCTCATGGAGGACGACGTGCGCATTCATACAGATTTTCCTGTCATTGCAAATCCGCATGACAACTCAAACTCTGGGCCGGAGGTGGACCACGTTTGTACAAATGATAGAAAGCAGTTTTTTGATGCCCAAAGCCTCCTCGAACTGCGTGAAAATTTCCCCCATGTTGAGGTGCTTCTTGCTCTGCTTGTTCGACTCCTTCTGCAGCTGCAACGACTGCTCCTTGGACAACTTACTATCGTTCCTGCCTTATGAATTGCAAAAGTGATATCGTCTTCGTCGCACTCGCAGTCATGCATTACAAATATTTTTTATTCTGAAATAACCTAAATCAGCACGACAAACTCCACTTTTGTTCTTGCCGATGAAATTTGTGATGCAATGTGTGCTAGTACGACACGACTTTGCAATGCATATGCCCATCAGCAACACCGGGTTGTCCTCCGTGTCCGCTATCGTAGTTTTCGACCCGCCTCCGGCGTTGGCCGCGTTCAAAATGGCCTGCAGCGACCGCTTCTCCGCGACCGGAGCGGGCTTCGTCCCGTTCGCCAGGGAGGATATTCTGCGTAAAAGCGTCCCCATCCCAGCTCACTGTCATGCCAATCAAATCTGCATGCACAGAAAGAAAAAGTTTCTCATGCGGAAGCATTAGCATTTTCTATTCGTGTTTTGGTAGTATTACACTACGAGGGCAAAGAGCTTGTCATGCGAAACAACCAGAGCTGGTTGATTTGTCTAGCAGATTTCCCACATTGGCTCTGATGTGGGGACGTTTATACTCAGGATAAAGGAAGTGGTGCCGTTTGCCACGGCGCCGGCGGTCGTTGTCGCCGCTGGTCCAGTAGACGTAGTTGTGGGCGACGCGGCGGCCCGGCCGACAATGCTCATGCATCCTGTGGGAAAACGTCCCCACCTCCCCAGAGTCGTCATGCAAGAAATCGGAATCGCCATGGTGTAATATAAGATGTCTCTCATACGGAGCCCCAACATGTTGTTGAGACGCATTTTCTACAGCTGTTTGATGACATTTGCGATGCTACAATCAGCATGAGATGAAAGATCTGTGATGCAGCTGCACTAGCTAAAAGCTGCGATTTTTAGATTTCGAGCCCAAAGAACCTGTCATGCTGCGCAACACCAGCCAGAAGCAAAACTAGCTGATTTCCCAGCCTGACTATGAGGTGGGGACGTTTATTTTCCTCAGGATATCATGTTGGTGTTCTTCATGATGTGGATCAGGTACGCGCCGGCCTCTTTGAACTGCGTGTTGATGTTGATCTTATTCTCCCACTCAAATTCAGACCACATCGTGCGAAACTTCAGCTCGGAAGCCTATGCTGTGCAAAAGCATCTATCTTCACCACCGCCTGCGCACATATATCGTTTTGATGCGCATTTTATGTGTGCTGATGCTGTCGCTTAGGAGTATGCAAAAATTCAATCTTCATCCACACGAAGGGCTCTGTATACATCTGAATTTTCATGTGAATGTGGCCGTGGATAAATCTTGCTGCACACATAAAAATTACTAATTGTCTTAGTCGAAATGATGGTGAAGATGATCGTACTTGCACGTCGTAGGATGGAGCCCTTTTCGATGTAGTCCAGAATGTCGACGTGGAGTTCGTTGAGAACAATGGATTCTTTGTCAACCGCCGATTTCTTTTCGAAACTCACGTACCCAAAAATTACGCCGGTCTCCGTGGAAGACACCTGAGGAACAATCCGAGAACTTTAAATTAAACTTTTTCTTTTTGTTTGTTATTCATACGTTTCAATGGCGTACTAGAAAAATTCAATGGCAACTGCACAGAAGTGGAAGATGCGTCGTTACTATACTCCGACCAAAATTATTGACACTGCTCTTTAATACCTTGATGCTTGCGTGGACGATCTGCTGCTGGCCTGGGCTAAGCATGACGGGGCTGGGCCGGTCGACGATTTTCAGGTCGCCCTGGGTCGAGAGCTCGACGGTGCAGTTTTGCAAGATGTCGTTGGTGCGGTTCACGAGTAGAATCTCCAAGAGCAGGTCGAAACTGTGAACCTGCAGGAAAGCCTCGACGTACACCGGATCCGCGAGGCCTGTCATCTGCTGCACGTTGGCCAACTATGAGGGTGCACAACTCCCCTTCCCCCTGACCCTCATAAGGGTTGCATGAGCAGCAAAAGAAACACCTGCACATATGAAGCCTGCGCATCATAAAACCATGCGCGTAGTACTGATTTCTTAGGCTTCCAGAATCTGTCATGCAAACGGTGCCACAAGGCAGCACTTGGATATGGGATTTTGCATCACAAACGAGGGGGAGGGGCAGGACTTGTGCACTGTCATACCAACCGCTCCCCGAAGAGCGACCCGTCCTTTTCGAGTTGGTCCAGGGCTCCCCGGGCCATGTTGAAATCTCCCTCGTCATCGAAGTCTTATCGTGAGAAAAAACGGGGCCCACACCCTAGAGTTTTTCTTTTTGTCATGCAGAGTTATATCTAGAAAGACGTCTGTGATGCCGATGCGCATCCCAACGATGAGGGGCTTTCTTCTTCCTACATTTTTGGCATTTCATTCTAAAGCTGTAGACGGGATAAGCAGATGACTTTGTTACGTGGCTGCCCTTCCTTTTTGCGATGAACCTGCACCACTTACAATACAGATAAAAAGTTGTCATGCGTGAGACCACCCCCAAGGCTTCTGGGACAACTGTGTTGCAAGGTTTCCATCTTGACTCTGGGAAGTTCGGTGGGGACGTTTTTACACAGGATAAGTCCAGCGTGTTCGCTACCCGGTCCCTGCCGTCCCTGCGAAGCTGCCGGAAGCAAATCGCCTCGCCGGGAGGAATCTGTTATTTGTCGTGGTTTTTATTCCATCTTCCATGTCCAGGGTTGTATTCTTATAGGAACCGTCTTGCAGCGGTCTCATTACCCTCGACGCCCAGTAGGCTTGAATTCAATTTTATGCACCAAAGAAACTTAACTCGTAGTCGTGGTAGAAGACATGCACATGCATAGGCCAGGCGGGATGAGAATAAAGCTCTGCGTGTTGTGCTTGTCGTGTCAATTAGAAAATACCAGTTGCGCTGACTCCTGTGCTTCATCCACTAGCTTTTCCCTACTCCACTCGGAGTTCTGCGCTTCCAGTTCGATCACGCGCATCAGGTCCTCTTTGCCCGTATGCACTGCAAAAATGTCTGGGTCTGGAAGGTTGGACCTTGTAATGCTAGCTCTACATTCCTGGGAAATCTGTATTGCATAACCAACAAAAGTCGCAGCCTCTCTTGTCATGCAAAAACGCAGTTTGTCATGCGGATTGCCTATGAGAAAGCATTTTGGAAAGTTGTCATGCTGGGCAAAATTCGGAAGTGTTTTCATCATGCACATTTTAGCATCACAAGTTTCCAGACCCAGACACATTTGCATTTGATATCCCGTGCTGCCTTTCCAGTTCTGCCGGACACGGTCCAGTGCAGGCGTCGAGCCTTCGGGCGTGGTCAAGATATCAAATGTAAAAATGTCTGGGTCTGGAAGGATGCCAGCTTTGTCATGCAGGATTTCTATGACCCATGAGGTCTGGAATGCGGGACCTAGCATGACAAACTCTGTGAGGTCTTCGCCATGCCTATACTGCATGAGAAATTCCCTCCCAACTTGGCCGAAAGTGGGCAGCTTTTGGCGCTCATGCAACACAGATTTATGCATGATTCAGATTTAGCATGACAAGTTGCAATCTTCCAGACCCAGACATATTTGCAATCCATACAAGAGCCGGATGCACAAATGCAAGCGCAACACGCTGTCGTTGTTCTCCGCGGCGCTGTGCGTGGCCTTCAGGAGGCGAATCAAATTCGCGACCACGAACAACACTTCGTTTTTCGTTTCCGCACCGCACTTGCCCCCGAGTCGCACGACCATCCGGGTGAGGGCGACGCCCAGACAGCTCGCGAGTAGGTAGTCGCCCAGCTGAAGCAGGGTCTTCAGCATCGTTTTTTTCTCCTCCACGACGGGCTCCGAGCTCGGTTCCTGTACCGCCTCGGTCCCGTAGGTCCCGTCCGCAAGCACCACGGTGCGCGTTTGCACCTGCTTCGATTCCTTCTTTTCCTCGACCTCCTTTTTCGTCACGTCCTCTTTCTTCTCCTCCTTCTCCTTCTGCGCAATGATTGGCAGCGGCCGAAGCACCTCGAGCGTGGACTCCAGAGCGGTTTCGAGGCCCTCCTTCTCGCTGTACTCAGAAAACAGCCACAGGGTGCTGATATATGGAGCAGATACAGATCAATTATAGAAGAAGATTCTCCCATAACAACGTCATCAACGAGGAACTACCTAGAAGCGGCTCTACTTCCGAATCACTTTAATCTTCCTCAGAGAATGAATGACAAAAATAAAATGTTGATAAATAAATTTTCAGCATTAGAAGTTCTTGTACCCTCTCAAGACCCGGCTGTGCTGCATGTCGGGCAACGTCTGGTATAACCTTGCCAGGATGCTGCTACGAATTTCTGGGAAGGTGGCCACCAGCTCCCGAAGATACATTATGGTCTCGTTGGCCGTGGCGTTGTAGTCTGCTTCCGACAGGAAGTCGATTAAGAGATAGACCTGATGTTATATCATGATAAACGCCGCGTTGCATTCAGAGATCATTGACAGTTCCGATTAGCATGGACGTATGAACGCAGCGAAGCACGACAGCAAGCTGTGACTGTACACTGTCCTGTGGTGCATCACTTTTCTTCATTCATGAAAAACAACAACAAAATTGCAGTTACTCTTACTGCACCATCCCCTAATAGTACCAACGTCTGTGCTTCCTCTGCGCTGTGCATCGTGCAGACGTGCAGCGCTTTCAAAAGCATTTTTCTGTATTCGTGCCGATACTCCTTGTCACTCTGGTCGGTCCCGCACGTCTTGATCAATTCCTTCTTGAAAAGGGCCACCACTTCTTTCACATTCTTGGAAGAAACCTGTAATCGTGCAGTTTGAGTTTCCCTTCTATCATTTTAATTTTTCGTTGCATTTGCAAAAGCAAAAACATTCTGATGCATAAATCCCAGGTCAAATAAAGCAAGTCGCAGTCTACCGCTGTTTTATTCAGAAAGAGAAACTAAGTCTCGGAGAATGAAGAAGTAACCAGGGTTGTAGTAGTACTTGTTTTTCGCAATAAATATTACCAGAGGCAAGCAGAGGTCCATGACTTTTTTCCTCACATCCAGGGACGGAGAAGACAAGGCGCGGAACGTGTCCATAACGAAATTTTGCACCACCTCCCCGTGAAATTTTCGCACTTCCTTGAGCTTCCCCAACACCACCAGTTTCACGTTATTGTCGCTTTGCTCGGTGAGAAGATTTACGTAGTTCTGCACTGCGGTAGTCACCGCTTGCGCGTTCCCCGTTAGAGAAACCTGATAAGTAGCTGGGAAAACAAGTAGGATCTTCAAACGGCCAGTTGTTACGAGAGCATCTATTCTAGTACTGTGTGGGGGGCAGCTGCCTGTTGGAGATCCTAATATCTCGGCATGCTAATTGTGTGAGGTTGGTCGACGTGTTGAGCTAAGAACTAGATCCTCAACATGCATGCTTTCGAGCATCCGTTCAAGTCGGATGATGAAAATCCATGTCTTGTATTGAGGCAGCAGGAAGCTATCAGAAGTTGTTGTACCAGACTCGAAGCGACGTCGTATGCAACTGCCGTGCTGCTTAATGAGCTGCTGAGCGCGGGGTCGGCAAGGTTGTACAGAATTCGTAGCAGTTTTGTCTTGTTCTGCTGCATGTTGGCGGTGTTGCCGGACTGCGCGGACCCCCGACACGCTTTCCGAATCAACTCCAGCACTGCGAGCTGAAACAGATCGCCAGACGTGGGCACGGAATCTTGGGTTGACACGAGGAACTGCACCGCGCGATCCATGTCGCAGTTGACGAGCATGAGGAAAGCATTGCGCTTGGTGGACAGATCGCCCTGTAATGATGGAGAGAAGCCCATGCTTGGAGCTTCATGCACATGCTTGCAAAGAAAATTGATTGCGAATCTCAGTATTGCTATGGGAGCAAAAATCACATGTAGTTCTTCACGTTTACCTCACCCTCAGCACAAAAATTTACAATATAATCGCTTGTACCTCGACCATCAGGAGTTGCTCGACGTCTTCCAGCGCCGTGGGAATAACCTCGATGCCAAAAGTTTTTATGATGGCAAAAACGCACATGACTGCGTTGCGCCGTACGTAGGCGTGCTTGTGCGTCAAATTCTTCAGGATCGCTTCGATCAGTGGCTCCAAGATTTTGTAGTACCTGTGGGAAGTATATGAAGGATCATCTTCGTAGAGTTTATCTTCTTGCCTCGTTCTTATTCTTTCATAATACGGCTTTCTACGCCTCCTTATTGGTAGTACCCCGACGTCTTTCTCCGATCCACATGCACGGTGGGCTTTTTCCCCCTTCGTGGGCATCAGGCTCCTATGCACAACATCCACTTAATACTTCCTCGTCGTTTTAATATGTTGACAGAAATCAGCAGCGTTCTCCACCTCCGCGGCGAGGACCACTTCTCTATCAAAGTTCTTTACCTCATTTTGCACATGAGCCTCAAGGTGCTCCCGCGCACGTACTCGTTACTGTGGAGGAGGTCGTTTCGGATGGCATTGCAGACGAGGATCATCTCCTCCTTCCACTCTCCGTTTTCCTTATACTTGTCCACGATTTCCCAGTACAGCATCAGAAGCTTCTTTATCCGGTGGTTGTTCGAGGTAACCGTGTATTGGATAACCTGATGACAGTAGAGGAGGTGTACAGAACGTTTTGCATTCTATTTCTTTGTGATTTTGAAAAAAAAAGTATCGTAGTCGTACTTATAGAAATCCCTCAGCATTAGTAATAGTTACATGCGGATTCCCCGAAAGAAAGAGATTAGAGACCACCTGGTGAAGTATATGTAAAAATCATGCACCATGACTGCTGACTGACTGACTGACTGACTGCTTTATCCTGACATCCTGACATGGCACGCCCGGCATGCGAGTTACGCACTTCTGATGGTGCTAAAACAAGCAACGCCGCCAGTTCTGCACTTCTGGTGGTGCACGTCTGGTGGAGCTGCACAGCGCAGCAGAGACTTATGTTCTTAGTTTCTGTGGAAAAGAATTTCTGTGTTATCGTGGTCACTCTTCCACAAGAGTTGACCACGATAAGTGGCAAAGAATTTCTGTGGAAAAGAGTTGTTATCGTGGCAAAGAATTTCTGTGTGTTTCCTCATGTAGTGCACCATGACTGCATAATATCATAACGATGGTATAAAAAGTTCAAGTACCTGCATGAGCAGTTGGGAAAAGCTTTCGCCATTGACCATGTGCAGAATGATCTGCTCCAGCGCCTCGATTTTGTCGTCATCCCGTTTCGAGGCCAGCTTTTGCCCGAGCTCCTGCTGGCTGGGGCTCTGCTTGGCCTCCAAGCAGATGTAGACGGTGCAATTGTCATCCGACTCCCGACCCATCTTGATCTACTGCCGGCACGACGGAGCAGCTATTGAACTACCGCCGTTGGTTTGCGCCAACTTGCAAAGCAAGAAGAACTCCAGGCACCTGCCTGTCCGGCAAAGCAGTGCAGGAAAATTGGTCCTGAAGTTAGTCAACGTCGAGGCCCCGTCATGTTGTTGCTTTGGAAAGCTGGCAAGCGCTCGTCCTGGTGGGGAAAAGCTGAAATAAAACGAATTTCTTTCTTGACCTCGATTTCCACCAGATGTTGGTGGTAGATACAAGACACGACCCGTCGTGTAGTAAGTTAATTGTAAAAATGTTTACAGTTCGAGCCGGTACCAGCTGCGGCTGGGGTGCCAACACCGGCTCTGGAAGTGGTCTTGAACTTAGGTAGAACGTTGGTGGCGTCTAAGTAAAGAAGAAAAATGTACCCAAAATATGCGACCAAGAGAACGTGCTCTAACATGGTACCTTGTTATACTCTGAGGCTTGTCCAACGTTATCAATGTTGCTATTTTACTCTACTGTTTAAACTAACTGTGGATGTATAAACTCGTTAAAGAACCGTGCGACATTTGGCCTGAGAAGCAAAAGGCGAAATGGTGTCGTGCAGCTTACAAAATTTAGATGCAAGTAAAAATCGTGACAGTGGGTCGTTATCGTTTAAGACCAAAAAATATAATTCGATCATCTGCTCAGTCCCGTGGCTCTTGCTGCCACGTCATGGACCAGGGGGACGGATCTGATCGTTGATTGCACGGCTGTGCAACATATGTTACTTGGAGTGATCCATAGTTCACATTACTAGACCCCTCAAAGGGGAGAACACTGTGGCTCCTGTGCGCGGGTTGCTACAGAGCGTTATCTTGTTAGCTGGATTTTTCATGGTGTATCCTTTTGTGCTTGTCCTTGTTCTACGTCTATTTGCATAATTCGACACATCTTCAATGCCGTGTTGTGTAGTACAGCAAGTAGAGCATTTGTAGTGACCACAACGCATTTTGTACATGTAAGTGCTACAAATGAAGCGCATCGAGACAACGCCATACCTGGTGCACCCTGTGCCCTGCGCAGGAAGCAGCGTCTTCTGAAACTACAAAGGTAAACTCATAATCTTCAATCAAACCCAAATTGTACAAAAAATTATTTGAAAAATTCCTTTTTTCGTTTGCAAACAAAATTTCGAATAAATACAAGTTCCCGCATCGGGTACTTGTCTTTTTTGCTTTAAAATTTCAGTTGACAATACCACCAGACACATTCTGCAGCACTAGTACTAACCCTGGGTTTATTCGCCGGGCAGAACAAGAACTACCAGGACGAGAAAGTGATTAGATTTTAATAAATGTTGCACTATCAAAGCGTCTTCGACAATACCCCGGTAAGCACGAGCAAGAAAATCCCTAACAGCCCCAACTCCAAGCTCGGCCGCTGCAGTATCTGCTGTTTTAAATTTCCTAACTCGGCGAAGAACTGCATTTTCAACAAGCACAAGACGACCGAAAACGCCATGCCGAAAAGGCTCCAGTTGGTCTGGAAAAGCCAGCGGATCGGGTCGTCGTGCGAGAAGAAGACGGCGAGGAGCGTATGAGAATGCACAACTCCCCCTCCCCCTCATTTGTATAGCGTGAACGGCAATACAAGCACCAGTCCAGCAAAAGTACCGGTTTTGCATGACAAATTTGCGCTGGAGTGTAGTTCTGTTTGGGCTGCCAGAACTTGTCATGCATAATAGTGACAGGAGGGAAAGCGTGGATTTGGTATTTTGCATGAGAAATGAGAACGAGGGGGAGTTGTGCACTGTCATAGAGCGCGCCACAGGCCCAAAACCCGAACCACAGACTGTTGAGAAGCTGCAAAAGGGGAAGCAGGTACTGCTGCTGGTTTTGGTTGTCGCGGAACCACCGGCTCAAGTTTTTCAGAACAGCAACTACAGAAGTAGCTGCACTCAACCTCTCGTCGGGGTTCTTTTCGTCCCCTGGGGAAGTTGAAGTAGCGGAGTAGTACTTCTGAAGCTGTAGACCATTCTCATCGTCAACATCCTTCGTCACGCCAGCGGGTGGTACGAAAATTGTATTCAAATCCGTTTTGGAGGTCTGATCCGTCTCCTGGTCAACTGGCGTCGCAGTGCTGTTGGCGTCCGTGAAATTCACCGAGGTGATCGAAACTGATTCTGATTCGCCGAGGACGAGATCGGACTCTTTGCATGGCATCCGCATTTGCTTCTCCTGCTCACCAGCCTGCAGCTCCTTGTCGGCGAGGTAGAGGGCGCCAAAGTCTTTGGCATTTTCGGTCTTCAAGCAGCTTGATGCTTCTTGTTCTACTTCAAGCAGTGTTTTGAAACTACCTTCATGGTTTTGGTTCTCACCCATGTTCACCGGCTGTGTAGTAGGTGAAGTAGACCACTTTGCGTCCTCCTTCATCATAATATCGTGTTGACGTTGTCGTTGTTGACGATCATGTTCATGTTCTTTCATTTGTCTTTTATTTTTGCAGGAACTCCGTTCATCTTGCAGCTGCTGTTGTAGTCCTTTAATATTTTCGACATCAGTCGTCGTCGTGCACGAGGACGAGCATGATCTTCCCGCCGGAAGATTTATTTTCCGATTCGCCAGTTCGACTTGTTCTTCGCGACGGGGGTCAACCATATTGACAGTGGCGCTAGTTGTATCTCCGGTATTTCTTTCCGGTTTGGCTCTGGTGGTTCCCGCAGCTGTCGATGAATCTTCGGCGCACTGGAGTGGTTCATCTTCTTGTTCCACGACTTGTTTCATCGAATTTGTGTCCCTCGCAGTGGCCGCAGTACGCTTTAGAGAAGCCAGCTTCTCCCGCAAGTTCCCCCCAATCGCCGCACAGTTCCCCTCACAGCCGCCGGCTACGATCAAAAATTCACTGCTTCTTCTTTGCCGACACGTCGGCAAGCAGCAGCACATCGAACTGAGGAAGAGGAGAGGCAAGCTGAGCACAAAGGTGATGCTCAGCAGCAACATGACCACCCACCACGTGAAGGAAAACATGAAGCTGCTGGAATCAAACCGGGACTTCTGTCGCTGCTGCCAATCCATACTGTGCACCTGAAACGGCCGCCAGGTGGTCGGGTAGTCACTGTTTATCATTGCAGACAACGTCGCGTTTGTACTACTAGTCGTTCCCGTTCCGGAAGGTACTAGAACAGCCTGCTGTTGGTACTGCACCCCGGTGCTGGACACCGGGACAAACGCGTCCGTGCCGTCGATGTGCCAGAACCTGCGCGGCTCGGTGCGGTACGCAGTCCGAGGAGACGAATATGCTCTGCAAAAGTATCGTACTCGTAGTAATTGCTGTTCGGCATGACAAATCTCTTTCCTAAGGTAAAACAGCATTTACAAATTTTATTTGTAGTGCTGAGCTAATTTGTAATGCAATTTATACTAGTACGATGCTTTTGCATTTCATAACGAAGCGGCGCAGCCCATGGAGGCGAAGGAGGTTGTGTCGGCGGGGGGGTTATCGAGTGCAAAAATGTCTGGGTCTGGAAAAATTGGAATCTGTAATGCGTGTCTTCCACTACCACTCCTGTAAAATCTGTATTGCGTGCGGCCCCACAAAAGCGCGAATTCTTTGTCATGCAAAAGCGCAGTTTCTCATGCGCATTACACATGAGAAGGCGTCCTGAAAATGTGTCATGCTTGACTGCACTCAGGAGTGTGCTCAGTCGTCACCACTTGGCATCACAAGTTTCCAGACCCAGACATATTTGCAATGCATATGAGTAGTCGGGAAGGACAGTTGCACCTCCGGCGGGGAAGAGAAATTCATCCAACGGGGGCAGGATCTTCACGTAGATGTTCAAAGGGATGAAAATTGGCGACAGGTTCCCAATCTCATAGATCACCGCAATCCGCCCGTCCAGCAGACGCCAGAGAGCGGAATACGATGCACCGCCCTCGTGGATGATCTGTGGTAGGAGTTTGTAGTTTTCGAATTTATTTCATCTCTTGTAGGATCATCATCTTCGAACACTTTATCATCCACATCTAGTATCGATATCGAACCGTTATCAAGAAGCGTGCAATAACATTCATCAAGCGTACTTTAAGTATCTATACCATTCTCTCCACCCAATTTCTCCCGCCGTCTTCACTGGTCCACAGCTTCAGATCCTTCCGAACGGCGTCCCAGTCGCTTTCCGGCGGCAACTATGAAAGGCAAAAGCCACTACATCGCACTAGTGTAAATTGCATTCACTAGCATGATAAATAAAATCTGTATGCTGTTTTAGCTAAGGAAGGCGATTTGTCAACATGCATGTCTGCAATTAGTACGCTAGTACGATACATTTTTATTTGCAATGCATAGCCCCAAGCCCGAATACAGCTGGACGTGTTTATTTAAACTCACCACCGACCCCTGGCACCCCTGAAACGGGTTCGGCAGCGCCGTGCGCTCGACGACGCTCCAGCTTTTTCCCCCGTCGTAGCTCCAGGACTGCACGCGGTCACCGATCCAGGTCCGCATGTTCAGCAGTAAGGATCCGTCGCACATTATCAAATGCAAAAAGGTCTGGGTCTGGAAGATTTTGAGACCTGTCATGCACGGTTTGCATGAGCCATGATGTCTGTGATGCATGCACTAGCATCACAGGTTTTTTGAGGGATTCTTGATGCCTATTCCGCATGACAAATGCCCTCTCCGCGTAGCAGAAATTAGCCTCCTTTTGCTGCTCATGCAACACAAATTTTTTAGACATCCAAATGCAGCATCACAAGTTGCATTCTTCCAGACCCAGACATTTTTGCATTTGATACACATCTCGGTGACCTGGTCCTCGTTGCCCGCGATACCGGGGATCAGCTCCTGGTATGAGAGTGCACAACTCCCCCTCCCCCTCATTCGTTGGGCATGAACAGCAATACAAGCGTCAGCTAGACTGCAGGTTTTGCATGACAAATTTGCACAGGATTGAAGTGCTATTTGGGCCGCCAGATGAATTTGTCATGCAAACAGTGCCAAGAAGAGGTAAGGCGTGGATTGTGGATTTTGCATGACAAATGAGGGGGAGGGGGAGTTGTGCACTTTTATACCTGGTTGCCGTTTGAAACAATTACCCGCTCCCAGTTCGCCCCGCCGTCGTCGGAAATCAACAAAAACGCCGAGCTGGCAAAAATGGCGGTGAGGTCAAACACAGGCGAGTCGGAAAAGTAGCCCGGAATGATCAGCCGGCCCCGGTACAGCTTGCTGTAGCTCATCTGCAGCCCCGCGGGGGGCCCGAACCCCACCCAGGTCCACCAAAACCCCTCGTAATTCAACCTATACGGGTCCGCCCAGCTCTCGCCTTGGCTGTCGCTGAAGGTGAGCCACATGCGGTATGAAAGCCTCAGGTTGGAAATCCTCAAAATGGAAATAATATGTCGTGCAAAAAAACGATTCCAGTTCAGACGCCATTTGTAGTCGGCGCATGACAAATTTCCCGGGCCCTTAAAGCATGTCTGTCATGCAGGTTAAGACAAAGGGGTGCCCTTCTCTCGTGCTAAGCAGCACTCCAATTCTTCACCCCTAGCAGGACAATAGTCGGTCCCCCTTGTGTCCTTTGCAATACAGTCTTTTTTGCCTTGCATTTCATGCATCACAAATTAGTTCCACTTTGAGGATTTCCATTCTGAGGCTTTCATATGCGGGAGTTGCCCCGGGTGAAGGGGAGGAGGATCCGGCCCGAGAACTCGTCCTGCACCGGAGCGACGTATGCATTGCAAATATGTCTGGGTCTGGAAGAATGAATGCAACTTGTGATGCTGGATCTGGATTCTACAATAAATCTGTATTGCATGACCAGGAAGAGAAGTCCAGTTTGTGTTACGCGGAGAGGGCATTTCTCATGCGGGATACGCATCAGGAACCTCTAAAAATCTGTAATGCTAGACTATGCATTACAGGCATCATGATCATGGGTGGTCATGCAAAATATGCATGACAAACCTGGCAATCATCTTCCAGACCCAGACATATTTGCATTTGATACGAGGTTCCCGACCACGAAGTGCCAGTCGTACCGGCCGCGGAGCTATCGCAAGAAAAAAGTGTTACAATGACACATTGCGCTGCAAGACCGGCAACACAGACGACCTTTCTTGCGCAGGAAATGCTTGGGAGCCTCGTTTCCTTCCTGTTTTCCCTTATGATCTTCACATTACAAGTTTTCTCTGCCGTACGAAGAAAATTTGTGATGCAGAAACTCCAACAAATGTGTAACTGTAACACTTTTTTCTCGTGATAGCAGCAGCGTGGTCATTGGGGACCAGGTATGGCCCCCGTCGTACGACTTGCGCAGGACCACGTCCGTGATGTCCCAGTCCATGCAGTTTCCGATCGAAGATTTGTCGTCCGTCGGCCCGTATCAAATGCAAAAGTGTCCGAGTCTGGAACATTCTAAACTTGTAATGCTGTCTCTGGATTCTGAAAAAATTTGTATTGCATGACCAGCAAGAGGACTCCAGTTTGTGCTACGCGGAGGGCTCGTTTCTCATGCGGTAGAGGTATCACAGAGCGCTCTAAAACTCTGTGATGCTACAGCATGCATCACAGACATCGTATCGTTACGCTGGTCATGGAAAATATGCATGACAAATCTAGAAATCTTCCAGACCCAGACATTTTTGCAATCCATAGCCCGCGGGCCTCCGCGAAGGCCAGTATGGTCCCGTTCAGCGTTTGGAAGAGGTAGGGGATTTTGTAGCAGCTGTACTGCGGAAACTGGTCCGTCGAAAAGACCTCGACGCGGTCGCTAATGGTCCAGTTCGTGTAGTCCCAAGAACGATGTTCCTTCGTTGTGTAGGCAGCGACATGAATGTTCTGCAGAAGAAGTAAGGGGACGAGCGGCAGAAGTTGTACTAGAACTCGTTGTACTAGCCGCGATGGTTGTATAATGTTGGACCACCGTGAGGGCATCAAGGCGAAAAAAAATCGCTTCGGCGTCGAGGCCGGCACATTGGCAAAGCTGCCCTTGCGACGTCTCTTCGCTGGCGGTAGTTGGTCGAAAAACATCTTCTTCCCGGTTGTAACTGCTGACGCCGCCGACGGAAGCGCCCTCTTGGCTTCCTGTGTACTACATTTAAGGTTATGTTACAGCTCCTTCTGGTTTTGTTGGACGAGGGCTACTCGGCAAAAAACTAGTATACAATATGCTAATTATGAGTGTAACTACACTGAATTCAGATGAATTCAGCTACAACTTGTTACGAACTTGCTGCACTACTTAGCGGACTCTTTACTGGAGCCTTCTGCGGCCACAGGCAGCAAAACGAATTCTTGCAAAAATTGAAAACTTCAACTGATTTTAATTTACAGTGTGTGTTACTGCAAACAAACGTCTACTCTAAAAATTTCAAAAAAAAGTTCGCACTTCGAGTTGTGTACAAAAATTTCTTTCAAAGCCACTTTGAGCTCAAGCAAGCCCCTCACTACACTTGATCGATACAGCTACGAGTGTAGCTGGACCCAAAAAAAAAAAGCGCAGGGTGAGGGAAACTGACACTGGTGTGTTATTGGACAATAGCAATAGCGATTAAAATGGAAATCCAAAAAAGACCACGAACGTATATCGTTCGGTGCGATCACGAAAAAAAAGAAGCGCTCCGGTCGCCGATTTTGTTTCTGTTTTTCTTGCGCTATAACGACAATACCAAAAACGAAATGCACCGATGAAACTACGGAAGTCAAGCAAGAAGTTGTATCTTCAAGAATGAATACTACACAACGCAGCACGTAGGGCAGGGGCCACTAAAAACCGAAGAAGGAAATCTGGTAACTGAGGGCAAGCACTTCTCGCTAGTACGCAAAACCGAATTTTAGTTTTTTGTCCGAAGGCAAAAGCGAAACCGATACCATTCCTGATTGAAGCCGAAGCGAAGCGAATACGAATAGCAGTTCGAAAACAAAAATGCAGGGAGCTGTGAACCACGTAGTGCCGTTTGCGAAACACGTAGTGCCACTTCATACAGTGTGCAAGATTGACTTTGACAGGACTTTAATCGCGTAGCTACCCTGTAGTTCTTGTTCTCATAGCGCAATATGATTGATGATGACGTATGGTTGTATGTAATGCGCAATATGGTGTAGTTTGTTTCACGTCTTGATCATCTAAGGCACAACTTCAAAGCAGTATCCAGCACAGTGCAGTGTGTGACGCGCAAGCGCAACATCCGCGTGTGCGTCTCCATGAGCATTACTAGTGAACCTTCTGCATAAACCAGAATTGTTCGGCGGATATTGACCGCCAGGGTGCCGACGGACAGTCTAGTTGGTTCCACATTCCGAATAGTTGTCGGTCAATCCACCGCCAAAAGTCCATGTAGAACCTGGTGTGAAGTTATTTCCTTGCCATGATACTTTGTTCGTTTTTTTCCACTTAAAGCACAAGCAAAGTACTGAAGGGGAGGATGTCGGGAGGGATGAAGATTATCGTCCAACATCAGTAGAATCATTACAACACAAACACTCTTCAACAACATTCATCGATACCTGGTTTGCCTTTCCCAAATGACGCTGTTTGCGTAGTACGTCTGGAACTCGGAGACCTTCGACTTGAGCGCAAATTACGAAAGTGAAAAATGCCCCCACCCCAGATAAACTTCGCAGCATTTGTATTGCAAACCTTTCCAATGGAATAACACTCCCCGTTTTGCATATCCATACACAAATTTTCCATGCTGAATAGCTCAAATTTGTGTTGCAAAGCGGCCCAACAGCAGCCTGATCTGTCGTGCGCAAAAGTTACCTTGCGCAACTACATTCTGCATCAGAAAGGCTCGTAGTCCTTTCATGCAAGACAAAAAGCTTTTATTTGGGAACTTTGCATGAGAAACTTTTGCAAATTCTGGGTTGGGGGCATTTTTCATTGTAATACAAATCCCTCCTCGTCCTTACTGCGGGTATAGGCCCCCGGGGGCCCCTGAAACGCACGCGCCAGCACACTGTCCACCGAGTCGTGCGACGGGACGCGGCTTGCGGCGTGCGCCACTGCCGACCCGGCAGTCGACGCAAAACCCGCCGGGGAAAGGGAACGAGGATAGTTTTCATCTTCTCGGCTTTCTTGTGTTTCATCTGGTGTAGTGGTGCTTTGTGCCTTTATTTTCGACGCTTGAGGTAGTTCTTTTTGAACAGAAAAGTCGTGTAATCCTAGTAGTTCCGCCACTCTGCCTCTTGTATTCTCCTTTTTTATTTCTCGTCCCTCGGGACTACTTCTACTTGCAGCCGTCGACCTTCCGGCTTCAGCTTTGAAAGAACTTGGCGGAGATGAATGCAACGCCCCAATAATCTCGGCGTTAGGAGCACCGACTTCCAGCTGCCTGACGTTCTTGTTCAGATAGTTTCGTTTTTGCGTTCCAAAGATCCGCTTGATCATCCGCCTTTTTTCGAACGCGAGCCGCCACGACAGTTTCGCCTTCCGCAGCCCGACGGAATTGTACTCCAGCAGCATGTCCGCTTCTGCGTCGTACGCGTAATCGATCGTATCCTCAACACCCGTCGGCACCGGCGCGAACACGTTGCTCGGCCGCCGATTGGCGGAACAGGACTCCGCGGTGGCGAGGTGGTAGTTCTCTTTCGGACAGAGCGCACGGAAGGCGTGGGGGCCGTATCTGAAGTAGTTGTGATTGTATTTTGTTCCAGGTTGCAGTGGTGCAGGGCGGATTTTAGCGTTTTTCATCTAAGTGCACTTCTTGAAAAAGACGCTTCAAAAACAAAAAATACTCCATCGCCAGCACGTAGCTCATCAGCAAATCTGCCCCCGCGAATTCCCGGTCCACGAGCTGCCTCAAACTCTCGTATTCTGGCTTGAAAAAATCGGAAAACAAATCTTTGTGAATCAGCGCCCCTTTGGTGACAAAAATGGTATTGTGCAGGAACTTCTGGGAGTGTCGGTAACTCAGCGACCAATCGTAACTAGCGGTGCGGCATCGAATGCAAAAGCATCGTAAACTCGTACTCATTGCTGTCATGCATGACAGTAACAGCGGTACAAACTGCATTGCCATTATATTTGTTATTTGTCATGCTACTCGCACTAGTACGATACTTTTGCAATGCATATGCGGGACAAGTACCTTGGATGAAACCCCACCGCTTTGACGAACTGCGAGATCGTGGGGTGCGGATCCCGATGCACCGCCTGGATTTTCACCTGGTCCATATTAGCTGTGTTCTTCGCCGCTGCAAGAGCGTCCAAATTCTGTTTTACGACCGCCTTCGTTGCCTGCGCGACTGCATTTACCGCCGCAGTCTGCGCAGCGATCGCCTTTGCAACGTCGGGCACTGGCGCCGCAGCGACGGGTTTTATTTCGGATGGAGCTGCAGCTACAGAGGCTGCTGCTGGAGGCGGTACACCAGTTGGCGCTGCTGTTGGCGGACTCGCCGTGGCAGCTGTGCTAGGTGCCGCCGCTTCTAGCATCCTTGTTCGTGCCGCGCGGACGTTTCCTATATCTTCCACTTCGTTTTCATTGTACTGCGACCAGACGTTGTAGGCAAACTGAAGTGCGTGGCAGGAGTAAAACATGTCGACATCGGTGACAAAAACCGCGTCTGTAGGAAACAGATGCGGTCGAAACTTCTCTGTCAATCGGTACGGGGCCTTCTTTGATGCTCCTTTCTCAGGATTTTTTTTTTGGTTGATGTCCGAAGAAGCGGCTTTCTGGCCTCGCTTTTTGTTTTTTTTCGCCCGGCTGGAGCTGGTCATCCGCTTCTCCGCATAGAAATCTTCTACTACTACTTTAGGGGTTTTTGCCTTTACTTCTTTGTCGGCCATATCAGCTGCCGTGGTCCCATCTTGTTCTTCGTAGTAGTTCATCCTCCTGTCGATCTTGCTATTATTCTGCTCCTCCTCGGATAAGAGTCGGCTTGGCGGAAAGATGCGGTATTCCGGCTCGGTTTCCAGCTCCTCGACAAACTCACCCTCGCCTTTTGTCGAAGTTGTTCCGGAGGTACCTCCAGATGAACTGGTAAATTCGTCGCTGTCCTCACTGCCTCTGATGAAGTCCTGCACGCTGGACGGAACAGGGTTCTTCAAATCGAACCAGTTTACGTAGATCGAGTGCACGATCGAGCACCGACGCAGCACCCGCAACTGCTTCCGCAAGCAGGAGGGCCGCTGGAACTGATTGATCAGCACCGTGATCTTCGCGCTATCGTTTTTCTTCGCCTTTAACAGCGAAACCCGGTTGCCGGTCAGGTATTTCAGCTTTTCGGAAACCAGGTTGGCCTTGTCAGTAAAGAACTTTTTCATGCTGGACCAAAAGGTCTGCTGGGACGAGGCTGATGAAGCTCCTGTGCCATCTTCACCTGCGGTTTGTACAACATTCGGCTTCCGGTACAGTGTGTCCACATTGTCGTGGACCACGTTGTGGTGAAAGTACGCAAAATTCTTGTAGGTCACCGGAAACTGCAGAATGAAATCCAGCAGCACCGCGGCAACGACGAAGAGGTAGGCTAAACACCGCAGTTTCGGCGGAGCAGCCCCCAACGGACCGCAGCAAGGGAGGCAGCACATAATCTTAATCAGGAGTGCTTTACCCTAATACGCAATTTGAATTTGTTCCTTGTGGAGGTAAGTGCAGAGGCACTCCGTCGCCGGAATTTGTAGGAATGCGAATGAGAATGCTCTTTGACTTTCTTAGATAATAATTTGTGAAGAGCTGGAATAGGAGTTAGTAGCCTGCGCCAGGCAACATCCCTCAGGAGAAATAAGTCTATTGCACGCTCGCCTCTCAAAATTCTGAAACTGAATACATAGCAAGAAAAGTAGAGTTACTACACTTGCTGACACAGGCCCACGACACATTGATAGAGAAGCAACAGAAAAACGAAAAAGAACACAACCTCCCCTAGGTGCAGCAGTCGTGTAGTCCCGATGGTCTACTTTTTTCGGCGATTTACTTAGGATCGTCATGCGTGGTTGGAAAGAAGGACCTAGCGAGTGATGCAATCCCAAGTTGTATCTTTTTTTGTGCTGTATCTTGGCCTCGTGGTTTCATATTTTGAATTTCCCTGCAGCTCCACGCGATTGCGAATTGATAATCTTTTCTTACTCACATAAAAATTCAAGAAATTCTGCATAGAACATTACACTGCATTACATTTTTCCATATTCATTTGTTGAGTACAGACTCATTTTTCCGCTAAGCGGAAAGGTGGATCGTCCGACAAGATTACTGACTACTATTTTGATTTTCACCCATCACTACGAAAACGACTATATCAAACTGGTTCCTGATGAAATTATACTTTCAAATCTCAAAGACAGAGGAAGACCTGCGCGACAAACAAGATTTTTGTGGATCATGATAGCATCTCATGGCACGAAGAAGAAGCTTTATTTTCACCTCAAGCTTTGCACCACGTTGCAGTTGCAACCACTCAAAAAACAGCTTGCGTAACAAGGATAAGGTAGCGCCGGGCTACAATTAATTTATTTTCAAATAGGCTGTAGTAACTACGAAAAAGATGAGGACTTTTGTGATAATGTAAAAAAAGAGCAACAACATAGTGTCCGTCTCCGTTTTACTACGGAGTTCTTGCACTTGTCTAAACTTTAGCTTTACGTACTTTCTAAAAAACTAAAACTGTATTGAAGTGTCTGAATACTGCGACGATTTTATTTCAAAAATCATAATCAATGATTTGCTATATTGAGAAGAAAAAGTTTAGGGAAATAGATCCCACAGCCGTAAACAGAAGAGCAGTCAAGGGTTAGTAGCTTCAACAATTTCTATACGACAGCCCCCAGTCTGCGGCCAGACCAAGGGGTCGTGGTCTTACATGCGTCTATTAGCGATAGATAGTACTTTTCTCTGTTTTTTGTTCTAGTGCAAAGTACTTTTTTTCTAATTCCACCCGTTTTCTTTCGTTTCGTTCCCCCTTCCCGGTACCGTATCACTGTCTGTTCTATTGAAAAGGCCTACTTTGAGGCACTGGGGACAAATACCGGCGCGTCGGCAGAGAAGGTGAACTGGTCGGGACTCGTGTTCGCCGTACCGGTTCCGTTGCCGCCCGCTGGGGTTCCGCCGCTCATCAATTTCTTCTGAGCCCCCGGGCGCGTGCCCATCCGGCGCGTGTTCGTCGGGGAGGTGAGTTTCTGCGGGTTGGGATCGGCAGCAATCGTCGTTGTGGTCCCTCCGGCGCTCGCTGTCTGCGTCAGCAGCGCAGGCCGCTTGGACTTATTCGCTGTCGGAGACGCGCCTGCGGGAAAACTTTTTGAACGTGAAGTACAAAACAATAGGTCAGTGTGTTTTAAGTGACAGCACAGTGAACCAGAAGTATCATTCACCAGCGACTTTTTTTTCTACTTGCTGTTGGTCTGTCATGAAAAACACGTCGCACCAGATGAACGCAGTGCGCAGCGTATGATGAAGAAACCAAAAAATTCACGTACCAGATGTTGACGACAAAATTTTTTCCATCAGCTTGGCATCCGTAGAGCTTGTGACGAACTGGAAATCGGAGCTGGTGCGCGTTTTGCACTGCGAAGGCAGGGTCCAGGGCAGAGCACCAGCTGTTGCGCCGGCGGGCGAGGGAACAACATCTTCTGGCTTGTTCGCAGCTGCACCTAGTTAGAGATCACGATCAGAGGTTGACTTTACATAAATGCAGCTCAATGCTAGTCTCATTGAACAGGCAGCGCACGATAGAAATGAGTTCACAAAAACAATGCAGCCTCTGCCTCCGGATCTTCCCGCGTGCCCGCTCATACCTCAAAAATGCTCATACCTGCTGGCGGGTCCCCAGAAGACGTCGTAGGATCAGCATCTTCCTCGCTACCATCTTCCGCAGCATCAGGCTCCTCCTCCTCTTCCGCTGGCGGCGGAGGCACGATTTCTCCATCAGGAAGGACCGATCCAGCCGTTGGCATGGTGTACGGGTTGTATTGTGAGAATGATCCTGGTATGCATGGCAAAAGTATCGTACTTATAGTACTTTGATTGCAAGACAAAGTTGCTCAGCATGATGACCAGTGGAATTTGTAATGCTGGTCTACCTTTAGAAAAAGCCAAAAGATTTGTCATGCAAATTTGCAAGTACTAGTACGATACTTTTGCAATCCATATCTGGTGCTGGTCCGTACCCGCTGTTGTTGAAAAAGAGCCACGGTTGAAACATCGCGGGGTTGTTATGCATGTGTCAGGATCGAAATCGTCAAAGTTGAAATAGTTTGTGATGCATAATATGCAACGCAAAAAATGCCTCTATTGCAGATGACGCAAGAACGGATGCATTTAAGCCTATGAGGGGTAGCAGTTGAGCTGCTTAGGTAGCATGACAAAAGGCGTCTTCTTACCCAAACAGCATTACAAACCGGATTTCAGTTCTACCCAAATTTGTCATGCGCCACTTGCAAACTAGGCGCCAACTGGTATTCGTTTAATGCATCACAAATTATCTCAACTCTGACGATTCCGATCCTGACACTCCCATAATTGTTGTACGTGCTGTAGCCCAATGGTGTCGGATAGTACGGCTGGTAGTTATACTGTTGCTGCTGTTGCCCAACTAGTAGTCCTGCCGCTCCAAGAGGGCCTCCGTTGTCGTGACCTGGTTGAACAACTACAGCACTATCTTGCTCCGAACTCTTGTCGCAGTCGTCCGTGCCGTCTTCAACTCCAGCACTGGCCGAAGAACTGGAAGAGCTAGAGGCTTTTTTACCACCAGCAGAACTTCCCCCGGCTCCTGAAGGATATCCACACGTATATTTCCCGCACGCGTGACGTACAAAAAAAAATGAATGCGCGGCCTCCTGCATAACAAAACAGGCCTTCAGTGCTGGTCAGCATGACGAGTGTTACGAGTTTGAATTGGCAAAATTTTTGATGCGTTTATTTGTACTTGTGCGGGAAACTTGTTTTGCATAAAGGATCCACGTAATCCACCACCGTACCGCTGGCCTGCAGTGCCGCGAGCCATTATGCAACGCAAAAACTGCGCGAGTGTGGGTTTGTGATGCAGAAAGTGCAAAAGAACCGTTACACTTGTCATGCTGGAAGTGCGTCATAGCCATGCTTCGTAGTAGGTGTTTTCACGAACTAGCTGCGCATGACAGGTTTCTTCTGTAATGCAAAACGAATTTGTAATGCTGATGCTGCTCTTCCCACACGGCTACACTATACACACTTTTTTTCTTGGATAGCCGCAAAGCTTCGTGCACCACGGGTGCGGCGGTGGGGTCTTGAAGCGCCTCCGTGTTGGGCAGCTGGGCTACCGCGCCAGCGTATCCATTACTCTCGTCGGGCGGGTAGTAGACGTACATCATGCCGTCGCCGCCGGAAAAAGCCATCGTCTGAGCGGGGAAACACCTGGAGTGAAGAAGAAGACGTGACAGTTTTATACAAATGTATAGACAAAGCTGATCTATTTCGCTTCATATCTTATTTCCTGTAAAGCGGCTTCAAACCGTCACACAGAACAGATGGGCACACACTTTTTAGCGTTTTGGTTTTCTCGTGTGCTGGGAATGATTAGGATCCATTAAGTAAGTACCACAGCGCCTGTTCATAGCTCAAGGCGTTCAAAAGCCGCTTCTTCGTCTTTTTGTAAGCCTGCTGGACTCCTTTCGGTATGAAATGCAAATATGTATGGGTCTGGAAACTTGTGATGCTATGCTGCCAATAGCGGATGCCCTGTAATGTTGCACAGCCAAGCATGGGAAATTTTTGCGCGACTTAGTGTCGCGCTTTTTGCATGACAAACTGCGTTTTTGCATGACAAGCCAAAGGGTCTCTTCTTGGACACGCATCACAAACTTTTCAGTCATGCCAGACAAGCATGACAAATCTGGCATCCATCCAGACCCAGACATATTTGCAATGCATATTCGGGCAAAGATGACAAAACTTGCAATCTGCGCCGTTCTTGCACCCAGTTTTGGTGTGGTAGAATTGGCAGGGCCTGTTGTAATTGTAAATGCAGTATTCATAAATCTCTTTGCCCTGCGATTTTCGCAGTCCCTGTCGAACAAGCCAAGGGGAGCAAGTGGTGCAAGCTTGAAATTCACTTGAACATGAAATCACCGTGGTCCGAAACAGAAATAAGAACAAAAAGCAATTGCTACGTGCACAATCCAGCGGCGTGCTGCGCGGCGGTGCTGAATTTCTCTCGGAAGGATTGCGGAGGCCGCAGGATCGTGGGGAGGTGCTGTAAAGAAATTTTTTGAAACAATGCTGAAATTTCAAGCGACGAATAAATTCTGATTTCATCACTTTGCAAGCATGTTGAAAGACAAAAACTGCTCAGCCAAATCGATCAAGAGAGAATTTGCCGGCACCAGCACCGTCTCACCTTTTTCACCGCGGCTTTTTGCACATCTGCCTCGTCCCCGGAGGATTCCTGGGCCCTAGCGTGTGATGAAGCGCTTCTCTGATGCTTCGGCTTCCGGTGCCGCTTCACTCGCCCTTCCTTCACATCCCGTTCGGCTATTGCCTCCCCGAGGTCAACTTGCTCTGCGTCGGTCAAGTTCTCCAAATCAGTTGTCCCGCGGCTGCGCCCTCTCTTCGCTGCGCTTCGCCCTTTTTTCGACGACGTCGCGCTAGCAGCTTCCTTATCCTTCCCTTTGGAATGATTCTTAGAGACCTTGCCCTCACCCTTGTTAGTGCGTTTCGTCTTCTTATCTCCCTTATCGGTTTTTACCGCAGGAGCTGCATCAGTGTCAGCAGTTTTGCCCGTCGCAGCTACCGGCTGCTTCTCTTTCTTCGGCTTATTTGCAGATTTCTTATTGGCAGCGGGTAGCTCTTGTGCATTCTCGGGACCAGCGGGTGCTCGGGCGGCGGTCACCGCCGCAGTTTCTTCTTCCCCCTCAGCCGCGGGTGCTGGCTTAGGTCTCTTCCTAGAAGCCCGGGTGTTTTTCTTCTTCTTTGGAGGCTGGTTTTCGGCCGCTGCTGCTGCACCGTCAATAGCTTCTGCTTTCTGCTCCGCACCGGCTCCGGCTTCTGGGATAGCAGCTTGTTCGCAATCCGTACAACTACCAGCGCCTTTCATCTTTGCTTCTTTCTTCTTTGCGAAAATTTCATGGCGGTAAAGCGGGAGCTTGTTATTGCTCCGCCTTGGTTTCTTCTCGACTGATGCTGCTTCCTCTTTGTTTGCTGGAGAGGCGGACGAATCCCGAGTATTATCCGCGTTTGCTTCGGAGTTCGGCTGCTGATGTTTGCTTGCCTTTTTCCTCCTCCCGCCAGACACAGCTCCTGCGCTTGACGGCTCCGCCAGGAGCGGAACCACGGCGTTGCTGCCACTCGCGTCCGAGGTGCCGATGAGCACCGATGTAGTTGTGCTGGCGGCACCTGCAGCTGCTCCCTTCGGGGTGATTTTTGGGGTCACAATGGACGATTTCGAGCCGCTGGTCGTGTTCATCGCCACTGAAGTTGTGCTGATGCGGACCGACTTCTTCGGACGGGTATCCAGGGGCGAGTCTGCATCGTCCTCCGTGATAGAGAACCTGGATGGAAATCCAAAACCAAATCATGTTGGACGAGCGCTACCAGCAAATAAACAAGTTTGCATTCTTTCATCCACTAGATACTGCTCTTTCTCTCCCTATGGGGCGGATCGAAAAGAAGTCATGACCATCTTCTAGTACATCTACTCCTTTGTTCCAAGGATCATAAATACCACGTTTTCCCCTTGCTTCCTCGAAAAAGATCCCGGTAGCTCGGCGTCTTTTGCTTCATCACCTTACTTTGCTCCACCGCTGGGCCTCGCGTTGCTCCCGCTCCGGAAGGGGGTGGCGAAGGCGATTGGATACTCAAGCTCCCACGGCCCGCCGGGGCTGGCGTGGATGCCGCAGAGGCCGCGCGACCTTTGCTGGTGCTCTTGCTGTTTCCGAGTACAGAAGCACTTTTGCTAGTTGCGCCCGACGTTCGTGCAGCAGCTTCCGCGTAGTTTTTACCGACGTTCGTACTAGATGTCGCGGTACTAGAGGAACTTCGCGGTGCACCAGCTGCCGCCACAGCAGGAGCAACAGCTGCAATTCCCAACGGAGCGGTCCCTTTGTTCATCACCGGTTCCACCAGGGGTGGCGTCTTTACGCGCGGTGGAACGCTCTTCCGCGGAGCAGACCCACTGCTTTTCCGCCCAGAAGTTGGGAGTTCCTTCATGTACATGCCGAGGTTGATGTCCGCAGCGGCACTCGAAGACGACGTTCTGTTGCTCCTCCTGCTGCCCTTGTTGTTTTTAGCTGCGACTCCGGCTGCGGCGTCTGTGACAGTGCTACTCGCCGTCGCAGTTGTACTAGGTAATTCAGCGTCAGTCAGGCTCAGGTTCACGACTTCGGAGTTTCTTGACTTGCTTTTCCGGCTTTCCTTCCCTCGACCGGTGCCCTTTTTTCCTTTATCGGTGTCGGTTGTTGCCGAGCCGTCTCTCGTCGGTTTTTTTTGTACTTCTCCGACAGAAGTCCCGCTCTTTCTCTTGTTTGCGGACTTCCGGCGATCCCCGGAAACAGTTTGCCAGCCGGCATCCTGTTGCTCCGACGGTAGTTCCTCGCCTTTTTTCGAAACTCTGCTTGCAGGAGCGAATGTACCAGAGGTTCTTTTTGCTGAAGCTGCGGCTTCTGCCGCATCTACCTGATCCGCTGCAGAAGAGTTCTTGTTGTTCGCAACGTGTTCCGCCGTGTCAGCATTCTTCGCAGCGGTGGCCTCAGCAGTGGCGGAGGCCGAACTGGAACTCGAGGAGCTACTACTTCCAAACCCGAACGCAGACCGGACCCACCTGGTGGAGCTCTTCAACAAGCGCTCGGCGTACGTCATCTGTACCTCTTCCTTTTCCTTTTCCGGACTGGCAGGGCGGATCAGCTTCTTCAGATTTTGTTCCAGAATTTCCTGCTCCGCTTGCCGATCCTCTTTTTCCTTCTCCTTCGCGGCTTTGCTAGCACTTGTCGCTGGATTCGGAATCTGCTTCTTTCCACTACTACTTCCCGGGGGACCAACGGCACCAGAAGCACGACCGGTCAACGTGTTCGTCGAGTCCCTCCCGCGCAGCTGCGAGGGTGTGGTTTTGGACGCTGCCGTAGTTACGCGGCCGCTAGCAGAAATTGTAGTTGTACCGGAACTTCGTCGCCCCTTCGACGTCGAATTGGGCCCGGAAGCTGCAGGTTTCGAATTCACGTCTTGTTTTATTGGCGTTTTTGCTGCTGGTGCGACCTCGCTGCTCTGCTTCACAACGCCGTCCGCAGACGTGGTCGATGGTTCTGCTTCTTGCACCTTCACACGCCAAACCAAATTCGACTTTTTGCTGTCCCTCTTCGCACCTGCTGCCGCGGGTGGCTCGCCGCTTTCCTTGGAGGCAGAAGAAGACGCCAGTTGTTCCGCGGCGATACATATGGAGTGCGAAAGTATCTTCGTAATCGTACTTGTATGTAGTAATTGCATTGCAAATTTTCTCAGCGCGAGAATGAGGAATGATATTTGTAATGCGGATTTACCTTATTAAGAAAAAGCTTTGGAATGCACGGCTCCAATTCCAAATAGAAATACTACAAGTACGAATACGAAACAACTTTTGAAATTCATACTAGAAGCCTTCTTCGAGGACCGTCGTCGGGAACGCTGCTGCTGGAAGCCGTCTTCGTCCACCTCCCCTGGCAAAACCCGATCCGGCTGGACGCCGGCCTCGCTCGCTTCGAGCGTGACGCCCTGCTTCACCGCTGGTGGGGCTGCTTCGACCATCGTTCTTGTCGAACTGGAGGGGTCCTCGCGCACGGAGTGGAGTAAGGAGGATGTGGATAACTAAGAAGAAGTTGCGGAAGTGTGCCCCTCTACGACCAGGGAAAAGGCTCAACTTCGCGCGTGCTCAAAGTGGTCCCCTCGAATGAAAGGAAAGACGCGGGTGTGGTGTTACGTGAAAGAATGACACTCGCCACACCTTCAACATCTTTAGACAGAATCCTGCCCCCGTTACATAATTTCACTACAACGTCATTCGCATCGCACGGAAAAAGCACATCAAGATCAGGGTCCTAGCATTGTCTTTGTTTGTAGGTCGTGATTTGACTAAGACAAAAAGCAGACGCTTTTTGCGGAAGATTGCAGAGTTCTGAGTTAACATTAACTCCGTTCTTACTCAAATTGAGGCAAAGGTGACAAATCGCTACGTGCACTCTCAGTCCGTCGTGGCGCTTGAAGATGATGATGAATGTATTGGTCGTATCCATGATTTATCTCTCTGGCGTGATTGTGGTGCGCGTTGTATCAATGCTTCCCACTGGCCTTCGCGGCCCCCGTGATGAAAGAAAAAACAAGAGTAGGACCGCTGCTGGACAGAGCTCGTTGTGGTTGTACGCACATAACAAGACAGTTTCTCGCATCGACTCTGCTCAGAGTCAGGGTCGTGAACAAACGTCTATGGCTCTTGCGATAGTTAGAGTTTGAGTTTCCCTTATTGTCTAGGACAAGTAGACCCTCAGGAACGGAGTATTACGTGATGAAAGAGAAATAAGCAGCGTGTGTAGTAGTTACATTTGGCGGCTGCCAAGCAGATGCACAACGTCATTTTGGGAAAACTGATTCGTGAAAAAGCATAGGCACTAGCAAGCCACCCAAGCAGGGAAAAACAGACAAAAGTAAGTGAAACAACAGGCGTTCATTTGATCTCATACACTACACACCTCTTGGCAAACTGAAGAGCAGCGTGTGCCCAAAAACCACTTCAGCACAGGCTGTCACCATGGTCTTCTACCCCTTCACCGCGACCACATTCACGCCTTGCACGGTGCGCTCCGCCCCGGGACAGAGGCCGGGTTATGCATTGCAAATGCGTCTCGGTCTGGAAATTTGTGATGCGGGTAGGACAATCATGAGGACGCCTCCATTGGCAGCTCAGCACGACAAGTTTCTGAGTAACTACGGCGCTGTGTATTCTGCATGACAAAGCGCGTTTCTGCATGACAGAAAAATGGGGCTTTTGGGTAATGTGCATGACAGACTTTGGAGTCATGCTAGCAGAGCATGACAAGCCTTGGACTCTTCCAGAACCAGACATATTTGCATTTGATACGGGTATGACGTCAGTGATTTCGGGTAGCAGTGTGAGCAGCAGCTCCCGAAAGATTCGCCCGGGAGCGAAGTTTCCGAGGACCGCTTGGAAACAGTCGATTTCGCTCAGGGATCGCTGCAGGGCGGCCCCGGATTTCTCCCACCGATAGTTCCACCACAATTGGCCTCGACTTCTTCTTGTGCTGCCGCTATTTTCATCGTCTTTTCTTTCTTCATCATTTCCAGCAGCTACTTCCGTCCGTTGTTCCGCCTGCAACTCCTTCTTCTCTTCTTCCTTCAGAAACAACGCCCCCAAGTGGAACTCGAACCAGCTGTGTGTGAACCCGCCGTTGTAGTGAAAGGGAAGATTGTGCAAGTAGCTGCCGTAGGGGTGGGAAAGAAAAAGAATACCGCCTTTAGGTTTCAGCAGGCGATGCAACTCCTTCATCGCGTCGGCGGGGTGGGGGAGGTGCTCCAGCACCTGGTCGAGGATGATGATGTCAATGGAGTTTGACGCGAGTGGGATGCGCAGGATGTCGGACACAATGTCCATTTTCGCGTACCCTTTCTCGGCGTGGATGCTGCTGCCGAACGCAAACTGATTCACGCCGAGCTTTTTGCTCATCTCGATCACCTTAGTGTCCCGGTCTTTCTGGTGCTGCTCGAAAAGGTCTTCTCCATTGAGGGTTTGGGTTTCCGGTTTTCCGTGCTCTAGCAGGTGATCCTCGGTAGAGTGCGACGGTGTCCTCTTCACACTGTTTGGCAAAACGTCATACTGCGCAAAGTCCTGCTTCAAGTACTTCACGTGCTTTCCAATCGAGCGCCAATGCGCTTCACAAGGAGCTGTCCCCGCCCCGACGTCGAGAACAGTTACGTCCTTTTCCGGCTCTTTGCTCAGCTTCTCCATAATACCAAAGTAGCTGCCACAGGGCTCGGGCTGTGCGGGCCGTTGTGGTGTGCTTGAAGATTCATTTTCCCCAGTTGTTGCACCACCACTGCTTTCCGTGTACAGAGCTGCGTCGTCGGTGAAAAACAGAAACGGCTTCGCCCAGGAGGGGTAGGAATCCGCAGGGCGGGTAGCTGCACTAGTGCCACGGGCTTTATTCTCGTCGTCCACAGCAGGCACAATTTGGGAATCAGTTTGGTCTTCTACCTCGTGCACCGCGACGACCTTCCCAACGTGGTAATTCAGGTCTGGCTTGTCTACTGTGAATTTCGGCGCTTTGTCTTGCAGCACCGGCACGCCACGGCTCAACCGGTCGTACATGCGCCAGTCTTCGAAGGGGATGTGCCGCCACCGGTTCGGCGCGTCCCACTTACTCCACAGCTGGTCCAGCAGGTAGTTCACGTGCGTTTCAATCTCCTCCGTCCAGCCGTACTTGTGAAACGCGTCCTGCGCCATCCGAACAAACGTCTCCCAGCGCGGTGGAGGGCGTTTTTTTCTCCTAGTTTTCCTTTTTCTGGTGGAAGTAGACCCTCTAGCACTCGACGTCTGATCCGCCAGCAGCTGTGTCCGGTGGCGAACGGCGGAGCGGTTTTTCGTTTCATCTTCTCCTTCTCCTGCACGCCTGCCTTCGTAGTCTTCGCTCTCATAAGGGTCGAAGTACTCCAACGCTAGGTGCAGGTACGCCACGGCCGAGCGCTTCGGGATCAGAAGGTCTTCTGCGTGAAATTTGGTCACGGACTTATAGGCAGATGTCGAGGAAGTCGGTTTGGAAGCTGTATCATCATCTGGAGCTCCTGCTGCTGCGACAAACGCGCGCTCGAGCTCTTGGGGGGAACTGATCAGCAGCGCGTTCAGAAGTCCAAAAATTGGATACCGTCCCTTGATGCCCGATACCCAATCCGGTATGTTCGTTATATAGCGGGGCGCTTCCTTTCAGGAGGTGGTGTGGATTCTTTCTAATGGCGCGCTAAGTAGTTTGCTTTCTTGTTTCAAATCATGATGATAATCACAATAGTAAAGCCACGACAACAGATGGAAAAAAATGACCACCCGTGTCCACATGCGAGCTAAAAAAGATGCTTTCGTCTGCTTTCGTACGCTGTGCCTGAAAGGAAGCGGCACTAGATAAAGCGCAGAATGGAAGTAGACCACGGCTTTTTTCCAGGAAAGTGTTGAATTCATTCCCTTAAATCATGGCAACTTCGGTTGGCGGTCGGCGATTCATGGTTTGCCAGATCACCGTGACCGCCTGATAGGCCTCTCTGGCCTCCGGACACATGTCTCGGAAGATGTCGTCCAGCGTCGGAAAGATTCGCAGCAGCTCGTTGTTCCCAGCAGTACTTCTAGATGATGCAACTCTGGTGGCGCCTGAAGCCGTATCTCGTACCTGATTTTCCTCCTCCTCTTCTGCCTTTCCTATTTCGCTTTCTACCAAGCAGGTCAAGTTGCTGCCGAACCCCAGATTGATCTTGGCGTGAATGGGCGGCACGGCCAGGGTGGTGTAGTCGTTGTTGCAGCACAACCGCGGCGTGAGGCTGTTGAATCCGTCGGGAATGAAGCAGTCGGGGAGCACCACCTGGTGCGTGGCTCCGGGCGCGGGACAACACCAGCTGCGTTCGTAGTCCGCATCGAAACAGGAGCGCGTCGCGAACAGCCGCGTGATCCGGTCGAAGCCAAACTGGCAAAGCTGCTGCCCGATCTGGCGATACCCCGGACAGTTCTGGACCCACTGCTTCCGCCTTGCCGGAGGAATCCGCTGTGGCGGTATCGCAGCGGGGCTCGATGGACCTTTGTGGTTCGAAGGGTTCTGCGGGTGCTTCGGCTCTGGCGACGTCTGTGCTGATACTTCCGGGGCGGTTCGGGATAAAAAGCAGACACAAATGAGCGACCAAGCGAGAAGGCTCGCGCATGCGGGCCGTTGGCTCAGATTCTTTTCACCACACAACGTCAACATGTGGGGCAATAACTCTTACCTTGCTCTGACGCGGAGCAGCGAGCGGCACCCCTACATCAGCGCGAGCAGAAAGAGATGAAGTAAAGAAATTCTGGTTGAAATAAGGTGGCTGCCCAGCGTTAACGCTCCTACCGCCGCTGCATACTATTATAAACCAAAAAACTACGGCGGAGGGCAGGAACGCGAACACCGGAGCGCGCGAATATCAGGACTCTCAGGCAATGGATGCGCCCGCGGGCTGACACCGACAAAAGACACGAACACGCTTACTGGCGAGCACACTTAGCCGCCAGACATGCACACAAATGTCTCTTCAACAACGAACGGATAATGATGAATGCGATTCGCTTCATTTATGGCCCGGAACCGGACGCAGAGGACCACGATCGCGAATCCCAAGCCAATACACATGAACAGAATTCATTCTTGGAAGGCGCTGCAAGATGGGCTGTCGTGTGGCTGCGCCACTTCCGAAACAACACAGCGGCGCTCCCAATGGATTGGCTACTGGTGTAGGGGCGCTTCACACATGCGCAACAGCCTTGTAGCCGCAGAAACCAAAACAGACACGCAGGCTCACACGCGCCCGCAGCGGCCACCGACCGCGCGATCCATCGGACGACTATGTGGCGCCAGCTTTGGCAAGAAAGCTGCCTGCCTTTCTGGCGAGATAACGCAGGGGCGTGCGAATAGGACACGCCGCGCCCCCTGCTAGGTAGCTGCGCCCCAAAGAAACAAAGGCCGGCCCAAATTGCCGGGCGGCAAAAGGGGCCGGTGGCGGGCCAAGCGACCACAAACGCCTCCGGGGCAGGCCGGGGGCGGGTGCAGCCCTTAGCGGCCCGACGCGGCCACACGTCTCGCAAACTTGGGGCCCCGGGGGCGAAGAGAGACGCGCGCGACAAAGTGACGAAGGAAACTCTACGCGGCGGCGGGGGTTGCCCACGAAACAGGGCCGCTGGAGGGGCGTCCGGCTCAGCGCCTCCCGCGCAGCTGCGCGCTCAAGCTTTTCAATTTCTTCCGCTATGAAAGCCCGGGCGGCCCGGAACAACGTCGCCGGCATCACGTTGCGCCGCCCAATCGCCCAGCCTTTTTTGTTTGCGGACTTCAGAACCGCAAACGCTCGAGACAGATGTCAACCAGATCGGCCCCCAGTGGGCTCGAAAATAAAAAAATCACGAATCCCGATCAAAATCCGAAAAAAAATTTTTTTACAGGTTTCCCGGTTCGTGGTTGGCCAAGCGGCGCGCGCGAATATGATCAATGACCTGCGGCCCATTCCCATTGGAAAAGGCCAGGGCGAAAAGACACAGGCTCCGGAGAAGCATGCGCAACAACTCTCAAGGACCTCAATGAAACGGATTATCCCTGACGGGCACGGGGGACTGGTCTTTCATTGATGAAATCGAGAGAGCAGTGAATTAATTTTGTGCCAAAAAATTATTTTTTTTGTGCCAAGCTTGTGCCAAGCTTGTGCCAAGCTTGTGCCAAACGTGTGCCACGCCGGCCAACTTTTTTAAACCACAGGGAAAACAGCAAGAAACTGGCAAAACCCAAAAAAAGTGAATTTTTTTCAATTTTTTCAGATTTTTTGTCCCAAGAAAAGTTATTTTTTGTCCCAAAAAAAATTCGCCCCTCGCGCCCAAGAAAGACAAGGCCGCCGGCCCCGTCCGGAACCCAACCCGGCCGGCCATTGGAAAGAACAAAACCGCCGCCCATGCGCTGCAACTCCACGGCCTCAGCGAGAAAACCAAGCCCCGACACCACATCCGGGCGGCCAACACCTGAGCGGGGAAAGGCAAGGCCGGGCCGGTCGCGAGAAATGCAAACACACCAGGAGAATTTTTTTTGCTTTATTTTTTCCGGGAGTTATGATTTTTTTGCTTTTGCTGCTACTGGGGGCCGATCTGATTGACAGACAGATGCGCGGCAGCGGCGGAAGCGCAATCGCTTCGCGCGCGTCGGTCCCCCACCGGGGGCGGCCGGGGGCCTCTTCCGGAACTCACTGCGTGCTGCCGAGGGAAAGCGGCTGGGCCCTTCCACGCGATAGCACGGCGCCAACAGCCAACGCCTCGCCCCTCCCTGCGGCACGGTACAGGTAACACCCCAGCGCCCAGACTAGTCCGCTCGGAGGGTCCCACTGCTCCCGCCCACAGTTCTTGCCTTGCTCCCGCCCTCGTCGCCAAGCGCTTCCACCGACTTCGCGCCGATGTCCTCCACGGAATGCCCCGCCTTCACGATGTCCATGGCCTTGTGGGCGAGGAGCCCGAGCGCCCGCGTCTGCTTGGGCCACGGAGAAAACTTGTGGGCAGCCGCGAAATGCCGGCCAATACCAATGCCCTGCCTTCAGACAGACTTCCCAACGAGGGCCACCCGCCGCGCGCCATCGCGCCGTCTCGCGGGCGCCTTCGCGCTGCCGGCTAGGCGCGCGCCGCGTGCGCCCGCGGCCTGGCGCCCGGCCGGCGGAGCGGCAGCGGCGCGCGCGATCGACCGCCCGCGTGCTCTGGCCTGATCGGAAGCACCTCCCGCAGGGGGTTTGCGCCTGGCGCGAATTTCACTGAGGTGCCGGAGCGCGCGCACCCCGATAAGCTTCCTGAACGTCTTGCGCAGGGTCGTTCTTAGCTCGCTGTCATTGGCGTTCCTTCGGAACGGCCCGAAGGCCATTACCGGCCAACTTCGGGGCGCGCGTGGCCCCGACAATTCTGCGCGCGTAGGCGTTCCAGTTTTCGGCCACGACATCGGCGCCGTCTGGGGCCGGCTGCTTGCCTTGGCGCAGAAGGCGCGGCGGGTAAGGTTTCCGCACCTATCCAAAAGGCGGACGGCAATCACTTCAGAGAAGCTGCCAACGTTGCCAAACAAACTGCACGTCAGGCGATAGGGCACGTAGTGTGAAGAACACATCGGCTACAAAAAACAGATAGGCTTCACCAACGTGCTTCACGATATAAAGAGATTGCAGCGCCAAGAGACAACAATGCTCTCCTTCGCGTCCTCGGTGCATTCAGTACGACAACGGTCCTGCTTTCCTCCAGATGGAAGCCCTCGTAGTCCGCATCAACATCAACTTTGAGCCACAAAAATCACCCTTTTTGTATTGGACAAGGAGAAACTGCAATCCGTCCGTGCAATCTCCGTCACTTTTTCAACTGCAGCTATCGTGGCCCCAGCGGGGCTAGGAGAATACAACAACTTGGCGAAGTTCTAGTTGTTACGACGTACGCACACAGATCGGATGGCTCAACAGAGTTACAAATCGGCTGCTCAACCTCGTACAGCTCTGCCTGCAGGCATGAGTTTTGTATTGGCTTCTTTCGCAGAAGCGCTAAGCAAGAAGAAAACGAAAAGCATAGTGCCAAAGAATGGACTTAAATATTTTATCGTAGTTCATCGATATCCTCGAAGATTGCTCAGTGAAGTTCCATTCGGCGAAGAAATCGTATATATATATTTTCCTATCGTGCACTTTTTCAAGTTCAAAGCCCCGTGCTGATCAGAACTAACTTAGAATTACGTCTTCGCGCTAGTATAGCATATTGCAGCTAATGCTAAGCGAAAGTGAAGAAACCGTGGCAAAATAAAACCATCAACATGAAAATAAAAGTGCATCTAGATCCTCTTTGCGGCAACGCACTGCTTCCAGCCCGAAGACGTGAGATGTGTTGCAGAAGCATGATGAAAGTTCGTCCTGCAGTGACTGCAGCCAGCTATCAGCTTCTGTGCTCCTTCACAACAACCTCAAATCTCCGACCGCCAGAAAGCACATACGCCATGAAGAGATTGATATTCTGGTCAACTATCGTTCAGGTGGTATTCTTTCCCGTTTCCCAGATAATGATATACGAATTTCGAACTGATAACTCAGGTTTGATATTGATTGCTTTGCCAGGAGCCTTTAATTAGTACGAGCTTGTTGTGACCCTCATCGAAACCCTAGTCTACGGATGAAACCTCTGCGAAGATATAGTAGTACCTAGAATTCAAATTAAGCTGCGGAGTCAAAATCTATTGTTTGGAAATATTTTTCAATAATACAAAATTTGAAATAGAAGAAATTAAGAGACGTCGACTCGTCAAACGCATGTACGTTGAGGTGGCTCGTCAATGAGTCTGCGATCAAAAATTGGCGTTCCTCGTCTGATCCTAGTACTTCTGTCAACAACATATTATTAACAACAATAAATCTAGCATAAACACGTCTGCATCTCCTGCAGCTACCGATGCAACATTGACCACGCACGGCCATAGTAAGTATTCAACAGGTGTAGTACAACAAAACGCTTTATTAATTTCTAAGGTAAAAGTACATATTCAGATTGTATCTGGAAACAGGTAGCAATGACATAGAAGATTAAAATCATTCAAAAAAATCAGCTTATTTCTAAAACAAATGTATCAACTACAACGAGATAAATTTCTTTCCGAGGGTGCTTATCGAAGTAACTCCGCCAAAACTGAAATTAGCAGTGACGGAATCAATTTACATTTAAAAACGCGCTATTGCTCCAAACATTATTCTTGATTTATTTTCCGGTAGAGCTTGCGCAGCTCCTCCGTTACATATCAGCAGAAGAAAACGAAACTTTTGAATTCGCGCTTTGCTCGACGTGTGAAGTTGCTGCAGAATAAATTATCACCCTTGAATTCCATTTCCAGCAAGACGAAGCGCTAGCGTCGTGGCAGTTCTATTTTATAAGTAAATTACGATACGACTACGCTGTGAGTCTTTCTTCTCTCGTACCGAGTTCTTAGATTAGTTTTCTCATTAACCCACCGCCACCGCGCCGAAGTTGTGAGGCCCATCTCCATCTAAACGAAAACGCAAACTCCCTCCTACAAAGCCGTAGCCGCGGTTTCCTCTGACGCAAGCGCGGCTTGCGAAGAATGAAAATCTTCCGGGGCTGGTTCATTGGTGGGGGATTCCAAAGAATTCGGGTCGTTCCACAGGTCGTTCTTCGCATCGTCCTGATCCGCATCAGAAGAAGCGCTAGCTCTATCACATTTATTTTCCGGCGTGGAGCAGTCGACAATGGAACAAGCGGCAGGCAGTACGGCGACAATGTTGGTAGCATCTTCATCTTCATCTGATTTTTTGCTAATTCCCTGAGAATCCTCTGCCCCCGCTGGACAACCGGCAGTCCCTCCGACTTCCTGGTGTTTCTCAACACAGGACAACTTATCCTGCTCTGCCGCTTGCAAGTCGCATTCCGCAGAAATGTCCTCTTCCCGGTCATCTAGATTGCCGCTCTTCAACTTTTTCACCTCCTCATCCAACGCCTCCTGTAGCTCCTGCTGGCGCTGCAACTGCTCCGGAGTGGGCTGCGACACGACTGCACCAGAAGGAAGTTCATCATCATTTGTGGTAGACGAGGTTTGCAGCTCGCCGGTCTTGCCGTCGCTGTTCACGGCAGATGTAGTGATGGTTGTGGTTTGTCCGCTCCCGATAGTGTTTGTGTCGGTTTTGTTCGTAGAGGTCGCTCCTGCGGAGGAGGTGTTATTCGTAGTGGTAGTCGCTGATGTCGCATTGTTCTGAGTTGTATCGTCGGACGATGACCATGTATTCCGGTGCGAGGAATCTTTGCGGGATGTCCAAGAACTACTGTACTGGTCCTTCGAGCTGCTCTTGTGCCAGGAGCCTGTGGTGCGTTGGACGAAGTTGCAGTTGGACTTTTTGTGCACAAAGAACCACATGATCTACCGCCGATACAGATTGAGATAGACTCATGAAATAGATTATTTATTCTACCTTTCCCATGGTACTGCGAGTTGTGTCCTCCTTTCCCGGAGTGTGCGTTGTTCCATGAGGAACTGTTTCCCTTCTTCCCCGCCTTATTCGTCGTGGTCCCGTGCATGTTATATGAATTGCAAAAGTATCGCATTCCTTCGTACTTGTATAAATGCATTACAAATTTTCTTAGCATGAGAAATAAAATTTGTAATGCGGACTTACCTTAAGAGAACAATTTGTAAATGCATGATTGCAATGCACGATGCTTTTGCACAGGATATGTTAAACCACTGCTGCAGCGTCTTGAAGGCGTCAAAGTACAGCTGCTGTTTTATGGAGTTCTCAAATGATACATTCTCAACTGTTGCATGAATTTGTAATGCAAGACTGGCAAAAGTGAAAGGAGGAAGATTGCGCCTTTTGCATTACAAGGCTGGCGCAGATTTAGGCGCGGCTTAGCCCTTCGCAAATTTGTCATGCGGAGCAGCTTGATCGTGAGGATGATGATGGTGTTTTTGCATGCCAAATTCATGTAACAGTTGAAAATGTAACATTTGAGAACCCCATATGTTTCGTCCCCTTTTTCCCGAAGCCCTTGCCGTCTTTGTCCTTCCCCCCAAAGCCCTTGTCCGCGTGCTTGCTGGCTTTATTTGCGGACGACCCGTAGCTGCTGTGATGGTGATCCTTCAAAGAAGAACCGGCATTGTTGTAATGATCCTTCGAGCTATTATACGGCTTTCCACCACCAGCTGTGTTGTTCGTCGAAGTATGCCCACTCAAGTAGTGGTGGTATGCCAGATACTGGGCCCACGCGGGAACGTTTTTGTCCCCCGCAGGAGTAGTTGCAGCAGTGGCGGTGGAGTTTGCACCCTTATTCCAATTCGACGAAGCAGCTCCAGCTGCAGTTGTAGTTCCATGACCTCCGCTACTTGTAGTGCTACTCACACCACCAGCGCCCTTCGGCGTGGCGCCGCCTTTCGCGGTAGTTTGCTGTTGAGATGTTGAGGTCGTCGTCGCCGTCGTGGAATTGCTTTCCTTGTTGTGCTGCCCCTTATTCCCACCAACAGCAGTAGACGATTTGTTTTCCGCTGCAGTAGTCGTACCTTTAACATTCGCGGACGCTGAAGACCATTTTCCGCCCGTCGCAGATGAAGTTCCTGTGGTTGCGGCGGTATTTTTTGCGGCACTGGTGCAACTATTCCAGGTCTCATCGCCCCACCGAGAAGCCGCATCCTGCCAGCCCGAGCGACTGTGCAATTGCTGGTGCCCCTGGCCGCCGCCCTTCTTGCCGGCCTGCGTAGTGAAAGTAGTAGTGCCTGTCGTGGCATGATTAGAGGCGGGGGACGAGCTCGTCATACTGTTCATATTACCGGTGGTGTAAGCGTTATACGTCGAGGTCGTCGTGTATGGGTTGTAATTGTTGTGTTTACTGCTATACACGTCCTGCTGGTCGACAAACATCTCGTGCTTGTTCATCCCCGCTGCGCCATACAAACTCGCCGCAGCCGCGGCCGCCGTCGCGGCATGATTGAACGGATTCGGCACGCCCGCCACGGCCCCGAATAAAGCAGCCGCGGTCTGTATTACAGTGACAAATGCCCCCGACCCCAAAGTCGCAAAAATTTGTGATGCGAAGTTTCCAGATGAAAACTTTTTGTCATGCATGAAAGTAGAAGTATGAATCTTTCTGGTGCAGAGTCTAGGCGTGTAGCGCATCACTTGCATGACAAGCGCCACTCTTGCTGGGGTCTTTTGCAATACAAATTTTTGCTATTCACGATTTGAAATCTGTGATGCTGATAGATGCAAGCGGGTGAGTGTTTCACTTGGAAAGGTTTGCAATACAAATGCTCCCAAATTCGGGGATGGGAGCATTTTTGACTTTGATAGTCTGCTGGGCGGCGGCAGCGGAGTCGAGCTGATGTTGGTTATGCAGTGCAAAAGTATCGTACTCGTACTGATTACGTTTGTGCATTACAGATTTTTTTCTCAAGGCAAATCCGCATTACAAATTCAATCTGTAATGCTAAGTCAATTTGTAATGCAATTTATACTAGCGCGATGCTTTTGCAATGCATATTGGTTTTGCTGATGCAATTGACCACCACCTGCTCCTCCGGTTGTTGCTCCGGCTCCGTTACTAAAGCCAGCGAACGCTGCGGCCGCCGCGGCTCCTCCGGGAAGATGCGTGCTGCCTTGATGCTGGTTAGAAGTTGTGTATGCGCCACCAGCCCCCGCTGCGCCCAGTCCCGCGGAAGCGGCTGCGGCCATGTAGGGATTCAGGCTTGCCAAATACTGCCAGTAGTTGTAAGGATCGTAATACGCCGGGTTCATCAGCGGATTATTGTACGCGGCATGTTGGTCCAGACCAATCGCGTTGTTCTGTGCCGCCGTGTGTGCCGCCAACGCCGAGGCCGCTGCGGCGAGTTGGTCGATGGTCGTCGCCGCGGTACAGCTACCGTTATGTCCTGCGGCCGCAGATTGCGCTGCAGCGGCGGCTGCCCCGAGAGCCGCGGCACTGGGAAAGTGGTGCATTGCTGCGGCGGCGGCGGATGATGCAGCTCCGCCTTTGTTTCCGGAAGAACCACGGGTGGCTGCATGATTTCCGTGAGTCGCGGCTGATCCTTTTCCAGCAGATCCGGAATAAGCCCCTCCAGCTCCGTGCGAGGACCCCTTTCCACCACGTCCCTTGTAGTTCCCTTTGCTCGTGGGCGAAGCTCCGCCGGCGCCTTTGGTGGCATGATGAGCTCCAGGGAAGGCTACGCCTTTTCCTCCTCCTCCGTGCGCGGTCGTCGCAGGAGCGGCGCCCCAGGGGTTCTGCGTGGCGCCCCACTGCTCCATCAAGGCGGCAAAATACCTATGTATGTTGCAATCATTTTTCGGTGATCACCAGTGTCAAGAAGGGGATCATTCGATTCGGAGCCTGCGAATTCGAATTAGCAAGAATGCGATCCATACCACAACGGACTGCTCCAGAGATTGTTCTTGACTACAAGTAGAAACCCACCGCAATGAAAGTAAATACGCTCCTTTCGCGGCCATTTGCTGTGCTTGCAAGGCGGGAGAGAAATTTTTGTTCCCGGCGCCCGGAACTTTGGAGGGCGTCATGCTCAGGTCCGTTGTCTTATTGTAATTGTCCACCGCGTATGCAGTGCAAAAGTATCGCACTCGTAAAAATGCATTACAAAGAAATTTCCCCAGCATGAGAAATAAAATTTGTAATACTGATCTACCTTTTCAAGAAAAAGATTTGTAATGCATGAATGATTGCAATACAAGTACGATACTTTTGCAGAGGATACCGCGCCGCTGGCGAAAGCGGCCCAGGCTTGGTTCGCCGGGAGATTCATCCACCATTCCGCGGCGCCTGGTAGTGTTTACGATATAACAAATTGCGGTTATTCGGGGGTTACGGTTAGTAGAAGTTTGAAAATCCAGCGAGCGGAATTTTCGAACTTCTTGGCTCTTCAGATTGCTTCGTAAGCATGCAAATTCAAAACTTGTTCACTTGGTCACAGTATTTTTCTAAAAATACCTCCAACGCCACCGGGCACCATAGAGGACGGAGCTTTATGGGAGTGTCAGGATCGAAATCGTCAGAGTTGAAATAATTTGTGATGCATGAAACGGATACCAGTTGGCGCCTAGCTTCCCAGTGGCGCATGCCAAATTTGGGTTGAACTGAAATCCAGTTTGTAATGCTGTTTGGGTAAGAAAGACGCCCTTTGTCATGCTACTTTAGCAGCTCAATTTCTACCCCTCTACAGGCTTACAATCTGCATCCCTTGCGTCCTCTGCAGTAGAGGCAACTTTTGTGTTGCATTTTATGCATCACAAACTATTTCAACTTTGACGATTTCGATCCTGACCCTCGCATAAGCTTCGCCAGGGATGTAATTCTTGTACAGTTCCAGATACGCCGCTTTATCCCGCATGTACTTACCGTAGGCATCTGAAATTTTTGTCTTTTTTTCCATTTCATCACTCTCATTGAGTAACAACAGCAGGTGGGTGCAACAGCCTAATTCGGGCGCGGAAAGAGAAGCTTCAACTTCAACTTGTTTGCGGCCAATACCAGCTGGAGCTGGAGATGTGATTGATATTCTAAACATGTCGTGCTGCACAGATGAAGAAGATCTTCCATCAACATCAGCCAAAAATACGTGCGTATTCCTCGGTGTCGCGCTTGCCCTCGCGATCCAACTCTTCCAGCGTCACTGCGCGGTATGCAAGTGGTGAAAAGATTGATTTCTTTATTTTTACGTCCAACACGACCGGTGACGTGTCGAAGACTACAATAGCGTTACCAATATTATGGAGATGTTGGAGGTAGCAAAACCAAAACATCAAGATGCAGTACAGCTTAGGGTCTGCTCAATTCTTCACAATGCGCGAGGAATTTCAAGGTGTTACAGTCGACGACCAGAAATTGGTGTTATTGCAAAAACCATCTGCATCTTCTTCACCATCCCATACTAGCGCTTCCAAAGACATGCTGGTCACTTCACTCGTGTTCCAATACTCCGCATTTGCCGCGGAACCAGTGCCGACGCCAAGACTGGGATTTTCATGGTGATTTTTTTTCATGCGCAAACAGAAACAAAGAACCGTGTTCGTATCGTCATGGTGTTACTCTTATACAGCGGTCATTACAAATACAAAATCATGGAATATAAATATATTAAATACGCAGCAGCCGCACTGTCTGCCGCTCCGGCCTGTAGATGTTCCTCTGGCGCCCACTCCTCTTGCATGCCGACGTCCCCCGGTGACGGCCAGCTCTCGGCAGCGGTGGGCCATGAAGGCGTCGACTTCGGGTCTTTCTGGTGGACCATCGCCTCTGCACCTTTTTGTTTTTTTCATTTTTTGGGGAGCACGAATTGATTCATTAACATCACGCGGCTCTGCAGCATCTTAAATAAGCAGGATACACTCGTAGTGGGTCGTAGTTGTACTAACTACAATGTCGAGTTTGTACGGCGGTACCCACTACTTTCCAATTCCATTTCATTTCGATAATATACCAGCTTGTGCGGCAATCACGGCGTGCCAATCCACATCGGGCCAACATTCCGCCCCAGGATAGCCCATCTCAACATTGGCAGTTGTGCGGGATTCTGGTGTGTTTAGAGGTCTTGGTTTTATTTTTCATATACGTTTCATTCATCGAATATAATTTTGACACACAATCACTATCACAGGAGCTCCTGCAGCAGCTGCTAGCAATACAACTCGCACAGCACAAATCATGACTCGTCAAGTAGAACAAACCTGCCCCTAGCAATTGTGCTTCCGCTTGCGCTTTCATTTCCGCGTAGGATTTAGCGGCCGAGAGTTCCTCGGGAGGATCGGGCTTTTTGGTCGCCATCTTGGATAGAATTCGACTTTATAAAAGTAGCTTGTTTCTTTGATCAACACACAGAGTTGCGACTGTTCATTTCTTCATACAACATGAACTTCTGCCGACACTTTACATCTTCTTCTACTTATTTGTGCAGTAGGAGCACACGGAAACGGATATGTTGCACGTGTTATTTCTATATTTGACACGGTTTTAGAGAGACGTGTCGCTGATCTTTCAAAGAGACTAAGAAGAGAGAAGACGATGTTGGAAAGGAGCGGACGAAGTAAGGGCATTACGTGACGAATGAAGCCGACGATGAGGCGTACTTGACGGGCTATTTCTCGAATAAATTTCTGATGAACACAGTTGCACACAAGCAAGAAAAGTAGCTGCAGTGCGTATGTTGATAGTGCGTATGTAGATAGTAGCTGGCAGGCCGCGATAGTGAATGATCGTAATATTTTCTGCGATGATGTGCGAAATTGGAACATGCGTCGTCCTCATCGTTTTTAGCGAATATTATGGAATGCTGTCATGTGGACAAACACACCTGCGGGCTACATTCTGTTTTGCACGACCTGCACCTGTCCCACAATTATTGAACAGCACTACAGGAGCCTGCGCCAATATGAGAATATTCGCTTGCATCGGGTCGTTTGGGTGGTGGTGCTCTTCTGGTGCTACAGACACGTCCTATTGGTCATTTGCAGGTGCTTGTTCCACCGGCATGTATGACCTTGAGCTTGACCCGTGTTCTGCTGCATCTTTATTTACTTCTTTTTTTTCTTCGGCGGGTCGACCTCCCCACAGACGTCCTTCAGCCGTTTCATCTCTGCGACCTATGCAAGAAAAAAACTGTGTAAAGTGTAAACTTGTGTTGCAGAGGATGCAAGACACTTACACTCGTCATGCTGGACATGCATCAGAAGTTCTTCTCGTAAGTGTTTTCACGTACTAGCTACGCATGAGAGGTTTTCTCTGTCATGCAGAGCAAATTTGTCATGCTGTTCCTCCAAGAAAGTTACACTTACACACTTTTTTTTCTGGATACTACCGCAGCTTCAATTAATCCTTTCTCCGCGCCGGCGGTCTTCAGTTCCCGAACCTTATCCTTCGCCGCCTGCAAAGCCGCCAGTTCCTCCGGCGTGCCCTTGGTGGGCCCGGATCCAGCTGCAGGTGCGGCAGATCCCGTGCTTGCGTTGCTGACGACCGACGTCTTCTCCGATTGCTTGGCCGGTGGTGGCTGGGAAACCACGGATTCCTTCTTCTTTGGCTGGCTAGCGGCTGCTGGTGGCGGCGTTGGCTTCGAAGCCGGCGCGGCCTGTTGCGCGCTCGTTCGGGTGCCGCTCGTTCGTGCCGGGGGGGCGAAGGTTAAATTGGACTTCGTGCACAACGCAACTTTGGCGCCGATCACGGACTGAAATTGGGGGAGTGCGAGGCAGGTTTGAAACCAGGCGGAAACTTTTGGGAAGCCGGATCGAAACTTGTCGTCCAGGACAAATTTGAACACATCAAGAAGGGAACACACCAGGGCGATATCGGCGAGGGTTACCTTTAAAATTGTTCGTTGCATGGAGGTGCGGAAGCAGTTCCATCTACTTCAACATACATGCCATCTTCATCTTCTAGATCTAGTCGAACAGAAATCATGCACTTGCAGTTGCACCAGTAGGAATTTGAACAATGCAAGTTGAAGGTATAGGGTTAGAGACTCCACATGATTTGAACTCAAGATACCTCCTTCCCGACGACGAATGGTCTCTTCTCGAGTTGCGACTCCAGAAGCTGCAGGGACCGAGACAGGTCCGCGACGGCTGAGTCAACCACCTTCTGCTCCGGTGCGGCGATCAGCTTCTGCTGCGACCACCTGTTTTTTGATAATTTACGCCTAGCCTGTCGCAGCATTGCGATGGTCGTCGCTCCTGCGCAGGAGCAGCTAAGAACGTTGATATTACTCTAACTAAGCATGTTCTTCGGCCGCTGCTCTGTCGGCTATGTATTAATTTGAAGCAGCATGACCATAGAAGAGATGATAATCGATTTTTTCTCTGCAAAAAAAAATAGTACACGAGAACTCCGGCGGGGACTTCGATTTCTCGGGTGCAAAACTCCATCCAGGAGTCTACTTGGCAAGCTTCCCCGAAGCGCGCGCCTGTTTCGTGTCAAGTATAACAGTTTTGAAAGATAAAAATCATCACGATGATCGAGGTTCAAGTTGATGTCTCGCCACCATACATGCATCATACCATGCAGCATAACGTTATAACTCTGTACCGAACAGGTTCGTGTCTGGCCGCATGCGGCCGATGTGGCGGGCGATGGCATTGCTATTGGCGATCACACCTCCTTCGGTTTCCAGATACGGTAACCTCTTCCACGGATTGTGCTCTGCAATGATTTGTAGTTGGTAGAGTAACTTTCTTTTCTCGTGCTACGATAACTTCGCTCCTAGTAATGCGCTACAACATGCGTTTACGCGTGAACTCACCACAAACGCAACCTTGCATATTCTGCGTGTAGTCATCACAAATGCAAAAGTTAATGCGTGAAAAAAATTTTGTGTGATGACAAGAGAAAAGCGACTTTATTACGGCGATAAGTACATCAACCATAACATGGTTGACCTGAAATCGTGCTCCTAATCAACTATAGTATTACCTAGTGAATCCCGACTCGGATTGTAAACTGCAGCATCAAGCTTGATTCCGCAAAATTTAGCTGCCACAAGACTCTTGTAGGCTTTGTATTCCGATTCTTTTAGGTACACCAGTCGCCCCGGCATTTTGTCTTTGACTTTGTTCTCGCTGATGATTCTATATCCGTACCAAAAGAATCAGTGAAAGAAACTAGGCCAATGTTCTACTTTTCGTTGTAAAAATTTCTGAAACTTGTTCTACTTCCATGTACATCCACACTCAACTGAACTTGTTCTAATTCCAACTATACAAGAATGGCACTGCATGCAACAGGAAAAAATAAAGACCGGGTAGGCACGGGAACCGCAAGGCCGTGCAGCAGGAGACCACAGACAACCCAAATCGTAAAAATCTCACCAAAAAGAGATCTTCATCGAAAAAAGAAGATCTTGCAATGTACGAGCAGTGAGGATAATGAAGTTCAAGTTCTTGTGATCTTTAGTGTAAGAACTACGCACTGGATTGTGTATGGACGAGGCGGAAGGAGCCCTGCCGGCTTAAGTTGGAACAGCTGTAGTGCAGTAGCAGTGGGCAGCGTACCAAAAGTCCTAGTACAACTACCTGCGGACCGTCGGCGTGTCGTGAAGACCACCGCAGCCTCCATACGGAATTGTTACTATGTATAGATCGACCTCTAACATGTTTTCGTGTCTCAAATCAATGGCTCCATGGTAAGGCTCTTGTTATACATTCTTGGAGATGTTGGATCGAAGTCCTCGTGCCTTGGTTTTTTTGAAACAGTGATTTGCTCTTGCCACGGCCGGCACTGCTTCAATATCTATCATTTCGAAAAACTACTTTATAGAGAAAGAGAATCAGAATCAGTAAATCAATTGTAGGATCTTACTCCAAAGTGAAAAGAAGAAAACGTATACAATAGCAATGAGTCAGTACGTGTGTGCGAGAACAGTTACCCTCACACCAGTCTCTACTTCGTCGAGTTGTCGCTCATTTGTAACTTTCGATCGCTGTGTTGTCTTCAAATAAAAACGCACTAAAGAACTGAGCTTGAAATAAACGATTGCTGGCTCTCACCAAGCACAAACTGCATGTAATTGTAAGTAAAACATAAACAACCTTGATAAGAAAAGTAGCTATTACCTTGTAAGCAATATATTGCTTCGGTATCGGTACAGACATGGGGATAGCAAATAATCGTGGTGGAGAAAACGTAAACGAACTGCTGAAAATGAAAAACGCAATGCTAACATGATAGTCTTAGCATTTGCAACTCGTGCAAAAACTCGTTGCAAGAGGAAGAGAGAGAGAGAGAGAGCGGCTGCATCTCCCAGTCTTCTTGTTGATGCACCACGACAAAGCCGTCTTCTGGTTTCCTTACACCACCGTGACGATCTCCACTTTGTGTCCTCCGCCCCCTAGCAGACTCAGCTGCCCCAACGACACCAGCGTCACGGACGTCTGTCCTTCGTAGTGAAACGACGCGCCGCACAAACTGTCGTCTCCCGGGATCTCGTACTGTTGATTCGGCACTACACTACTTCCCACTGCGGTGGAGGAAATCTCCCCGAACAGACGCTCGTTGAGCAGCTTATTCCGCTGCAATTGTCCGGCCGAGGAGGCGTTGGACTGGAGGTCGCTGCTCTCCTCGTCTTCCGTGGCTGTCGGGGCGGCGCCACTCCCGGAACGGGGGTAGGCTGGGAACGTAGTTCCGGCTCTTTCAGTTTTGATGTTGTTGTAAAACCGATTTTCGATGCGATCCTGGTCCTCCCGTTCGGAAGCGGAGTGGTTCAGCCTCCGTTCGATACTCGTATCTTCCTCATCTTCTTCGGAGTCAAATGCAAGATGATCTGCGCCAAGATCGCTTTCGTTATTTTCATTTGCAGCACTTCGAAGATTTTCTTGCTCAGAGTCATTTCCCAGCAGAGCACGACCAAACTCACCCCCCTGCTCCCGCTCTTCGCGACTCAGCTTTTGCGCTGCGCGGGACTGCCACGCCTGTTTCAAGAGTTCATAAACGGCGAACAGCTCCAACTCGTTCGTGCTGCTCATCGCAAACAGCGTGTCGCCGACGTGGCGTTGCCACAAATCGCTCATCCAGCTGGCGGTGGTATCACATGCAAATATGTCTGGGTCCTCTGGAAGGTCGCAAGACTTGTCATGCAGGTTTTCTACGACGCATGAGGTCTGTCATATATGCTCTAGCATGACAGATTCTGCGCGACCTCTATCATGCCTCGCCTGCATGGGAAATCGCGTCTCAACTTGATCAAAAGTGGGCAGCTTTTGGCAATCGCGCAACACAGATTTTTGCACTATCCAGAATTAGCATGACAATTTCCAGCGTTCCAGACCCAGGCATATTGGCAATGCATAGGTGGTGCCGGCGAGCAAATCCGCCCGGTGTCCTATCCTGAGTAAAAACGTCCCCACACCAGAGTTGTAATGCAGATTTGCAAAGACAGGAACACTTGTAATGCGCATCCCCATGAGAGCCATTTCCAATCGTGTTTTGGAATTTGTGATGCTGTGAACAGGATGAGCAGATGAATCTGTGATGCGGCTACACTTGCTAACCTGCACTACACTGCGGAGTGCAACTTGTCATGCGTGACTCACAAAGCTCCTAGGTTTGTGTTGCAAAATCCCCATCCACATCCTGACTCTGGTGTGGGGACGTTTTTACTCAGGATATGTCCTGCCACCCGCTCCATCAGCGCCGGCCGGTGGAGGGGAAACAACCGCTTCGGCAGCTTCTGGCCGGGTTTTTTCGGCGCGGTTTTAGTGCGCGCCGGAGGGGCAAAGGGAGAGCTCGCTGCTCCAGGCACCGTTGTAAGAGAGGCACCCGCATTTCTTTCAGCATCCTCCCCCCGCTGATGTTCCGACGTCAAACTGTGATAGTTTTTCGACTTCACCCAATTGTTGAAGACCTCGACCGGCAAGTAGTGCGTCAACGCCGCGATGACGCGAAAGGCCGGCGTGTGACACAGCGGGTCCAGCAAATTCGACCCGAGGTTGTTGGACGCGGCGCCGTGGGTCTGCAGTTTCGTGTTGAAGAGTCCGGATCGCAATTTGTTGTGGCTGCTTGTTGCGGAGGCATTGGAAGACGTTGCTCCAGACCGCCCAAGAAAACCACCTCCGCCGCGAGGAGCCGACATGGAGCTTTTGTGCTGGTAAAACGCGTTGTCATCTCCTACCACGTATCAAGTAGTGCAAAAGTGTCTGGGTCTGGAAAAGTGTAATCTTGTCATGAAGATTTTCCATGACCCATGGGGTCTGGAATGCGGGACTTAGCATGACAGACTCTGCGAGGTCTCTGCCATGCCTATCCTGCGTGAGAAACTCCCTTCCACCTTGGTCAAAAGTGGACAGCTTTTGGCACTCATGCAACACAGATTTTTGCATGCTTCAGATTTACCATGACAAGTTTCCACCTTCCAGACCCAGACATATTTGCAATTGATACCACGAGAAACGGCAAAACCAGCATGTTCCGCACGTTCGCCTGCAACACAAATACCTCCGCGACCGTCGGGGGCCGCTGGTTTTGTTCTCCAGGGAAAATCGCCTTCTCCAATACCGATTTGTGCAGGTAGTGCAGCACCCGGCGCTCCCACACGCTCCAGGGGCCGCGGAACTTGCGTTGTGTACGTTCCTCCGCGTCCAGGCCCTGGTGCGCCTCGGCGGCGGACAGGGAAATTTCGTCGTGCAGAATTTCCCAGGCGGTTTGGAAGTCGTGGTCCTGGAGCCCCGTTTCGGGTATGACAGTGCATAACTCCAGCCCCCCCTCATTTGTATTGCATGAACAGCAATACAAACACCAGCGACCCTGGAGCCTGTGCATGACAAATTTATGTGCCTACTGCAGTACTGTTTGGGCTTTCAAAATTTGTCATGCAAACAGTGCCACAGGGACAGGGAAGCGACTGGATTTGGGATTTTGCATGACAAATGAGGGAGAGGGGGAGTTGTGCACTGTCATATCGAGAAACGCGATCACGGTAGCCAGGAAACAGTGCTGGTTCAGCGGCGCAACGTGGGTGAGGGACCGGAGATTGATGTATTTCGCGTTGGAGAATTGGTACTCCGGATTCCCGGAATTCAGAGACGAGGAACTAGTGTTGGACTGGTTCTGGTTCTCCTCGTCAGGCTGATGCTCCTCGTCCTCATTTTCAGGCACGGATGTCAGCAAGCTGAAGGGAAAGTAAGAAGCAGTAGCTGCGGGAGGTTTTTTCGAGGCCACAGCAGATGTTTCGTTATTTGTTCTTCCCGACAAAATGTTGCCCCCCGAAAAAGATGATCCTGCGCCCTCAATCGCGTGATGCAGCACCGGTGCGGTGGTCCACACCCGTTCCACCGATGCGCATGCATTGCAAAAGTATCGTACTAGTATAAATTGCATTACAAATTTTGGCACGAAGAGAAGTGGAATTTGTAATGCTGTTTTACCTTAGGAAGAAAATTTGTCATGCATATTTGCAATTAGTACGAGTACGATACTTTTGCACAGGATAATGCGCCGTCGCGCTCGATCTCCAGGCTGGCGGCCGTCGCCCGGTCGTGCACGGAAGAGGCGCAGTCCAACACCAGCACGCGCCCGTCGTGGGACAACTCCACGGCGCGGCCGCTTTCGAAGTGGATCTCCACGACGGAATTCGCCTCGCCCGCCTTGTCCACAAACCGGGTCGGCTTTCCGTACAGGATCTGGTGCACTTGCTTGCACGCCCGCATCTCCGGCTTCGTGAGAACAGCCGTGATCGTCGTGGTCGGTAAGTTTGGGGACGAAGTGGTCGTCTTTCCCAGCTCGCGACGCTGCTGCTGCTTTTGACCTCCAGTGGCGTCGTTGTTTTTGTTCTTTTCCTCGTCGAGAAGATCCATCGCAGATTGCCCGCGCATAAACATGCCCGCCGCTCGGGCAACCTTGTCAAACAAGTCGATGCGGTAATTGACGTTCGGGAGCAGAATCCAGGTTATTTGGTCCGGATCCACGTTTTTCCGGAGGATCAGATCCGAAATGCAGTCCACCCCGGTTTGCCCGCCCCCAATCACGATGTAACTAGCGGCGTTGTCCGTCGGCGGAGCGACCAGGGCGTCTTCCAGGGATTTCGACGTCCACACTTGGTCGTGCAGCATCACAAGTTTCGATTTCTTGGTGTTCGCCGTTGATGTAGTTGTAGTACCACCGATCGTGGTCCCACCACGTCGCGTCTTTTTGTTCTTTTCGTTTGACATTTTTCCTGTGTCTTTCGAGGAATTTTCCTCCGCCGCAGAAGTCGTCGTGTTGTTACCCCCGTCGGTGGTGGAGCGTCGGTCCGCGTCGGATTTGTGTTTATTGTCAGCACTAGTAGCGTTTAGTATTTCCTCGTCCTCACTGCTGGACGAAGAAAGGACGTCGGGTAGCGTCGTCATGAAGCCCGGTAGGGACTCCAGTGCCGAGAGATACTGTCGCGGCGGCGGCTTGGGCGATCCGATTTTCTCCGCAACCGTTCCCGTTTGGCCCTGCAGTGCCGGTTGCAGAAAGTCACTCAGCGTCGTCAGCGGCTGCTTCTTCGGCGGAATTGAATTTGCCTGCACCGTGGGGGTTGGGTGATTTTTGTGGAACGCGCCTTGGTGCCGTTGTGTAGTAACTACAGCGCCGAACGAAGTAGACGATTCTGGGCGGTAATTTTGCGCAGTGGCATTGAACACAGATGATGTTGGCCTGAAACCTGCTGCTGCACCAGGTGGACTAGAGTTAGACATAGCAGCAGCACTACTCCTCCCGCCCGGGTTAACAAATTTCTGAAGGGGGTCGTACCCCCCAGTTGCATTCGAATCCTCCGCGCCACTCAACAGTGTCTCCGTCTGCCGCCCCCTTGGGGGGCGGTCGCGCTCTTGCGGCTGCGGGTTCGGCAGCGCGAACACTGGGCGAGAGGGAGCAGCTGCACTAGCGGTGGCCGTGGCAGTATTGACGCTTGCAGGAGAAGTAGAAACACCTGCGCTTCGGTTAGTATAATTTGTGCCCCGGAAGAGATCCGATGTGGTTTTCACCAAGGTATCCTTTCCCGACGTTCGGAAATCTTTGTTGCCCCCGGGCGTTGCGGCGCCGTATGCATTGCAAAAGTATCGTATTCGTATAATTGCAATACAAATTTCCTCAGAATGAGAAATAAAATTTGTAATGCGGATTTAGCTTGCGAACAAGATTTGTAATGCATGTTTGCAATTACTACGAGTACGATACTTTTGCACAGGATACGCCGTCGTGCAGCGCAAAAATGTTCTTTGGCGACATGGTCGACTATCCCACAGAAAAAGACCGACAGGTCATATTTGTAATGCAAAAATAAATACACAGGAAAATCTGTCATGGGCGAGGCCATAACATCCTGTTTAGGGCATGCAATACAGATTTTTTTGTCTATTTATTTTTGCATTACAAATATGACCTGTCGGTCTTTTTCTGGGGGATATCGACGAGGCGTTGCGCAACGCGCTTACCGTACGCGGAATGCTTGTAGTTTCTTGGTGTGGAGCTGCAAGCGCGGGTTGCGAATCTTTGCGCAACATCCGGTCTTCTGTACTGAAGATCATGGGCCTCATCTTAGCTCCAGCATCTTCAAACGTTGTATTCGACTCGCCGGCTGTCCCGGTCGTCGTGCCGGTGTTCACCAGAGTACCAGTGCGTTCTTGCTGATCCTGATGCTGCACCGCCTCCACCTCGCTACTCGTGGTTTCTACCTGTAACGAGTTGTGCGTGACAGCTTCGAAGTTATGATGATGTTGTACTAGTGCGGGACTCAGGTCGCTGGTTTCGGAGGCCTCGTAGTCGATCAGGTTTTGCAGATCCGCATCGTACGCATTCCCGTCGTAATTTTGCTCGTCGTAGAAATCCATATCATGGTTCATCTCGCTGTTGTGTTCAAGAAGTTCCCGCTCATTCCACCTCGTGTTTTCAAAAAGTTGTTGTTTCTGCGACGTGTAGGCTGTCTCGTCCTCGAAGTCCTCCTCGTGGTTCATCTCATTTCCGCGGGTCGCAGTCGCGGCTGCGTTCTGAGCGCGGGCAGTGAGACCTCCAGGAGAAGCTCCTCCACCGTCACTTCCGGAAGTCGTGGAGTTGTTGTCCTCTCCACCTCCTGCACTGGTCAAATCTGAACTGGAAGATGTCAAGACCAGGGAGTTTACTCCGGGAGCACCAGCTCTACTTCTTGCACCAGCCGGTACAACCAACGAAGTAGATCCTGCTCCAGATGAATTGGGCGACTTCTTCTTGTTCATCGCATGAGAGCCGCGACCTGCTCGTCCGCCAGCGCCGCCCTTCTGGTTCTGGTCGTACTGCACGACAATCCGGTGCGCCAAGTGCTGAAATCCGGTTTTCCTCTTCCGTTCCGCGTAGTCCTGGCGGTGCGGTTCACGCTCGGTCAACGGGTCGTTTCCGCGCAGCGCGTTGGTCGTCAACCACGCGAACTGCTTATCAAATGCAAAACTGCTGTCTGGGTCTGGAACATTACCAGGTTTGTCATGCGTATTTTGTATGATCCATGATGCCTGCAATGCATGCCTCAGCATCACAGATTTTTGGAGGGCTTCCTGATGCCTATTCCGCATGGGAAATGCCCTCTCCACGTAACACGCACTGGAGTCCTGTTGCTGGTCACGCAATACAGATTTTTTTGGAATCCAAAGACAGCATTACAATACAAGTTGCAATCTTCCAGATCAAGACATTTTTGCAACCCATACTGCTTGGGCGGTAACAACTTCACGTCGTAGTGGTCGGGGGACACGCGAACCCCCACGATGCCCCCGTGCAGCTGCCCGGTCCGGGCCGCCAACATGTCCCCTGTGGCGTCCACCACCTGAAACTTCACGCGCGCCATCAAAAAGGACCGCGTGGTGGACACTTCCGGCACCGGTTTCCCGGTGGTTTCGTCGAGGTGCAGAACCTTCGGCTGCGTTCGATACAAGCTTGTTTCACCGGCTGAAGATCCACCCAAGCCTTCGTCGAAAATAACCCGCTCGCCCTCGATTTTGATTTCCACCAAATGAAAAATCTCCGCCGGCGTTGATGTTCCCGCTGTGAAGGCGCCCTTGTAGCCGGCCTGGAAGAAAAACCGGACATTTCCCTTTCGCTCCAGCCGCTTGGCCACGGACCGGCAGTACCGCAGCACCTCGCGCTTGCTGGCGCGCTCCTCCGGTTTTGCTTGCACAGCAGATTCTGCTGCTGCACTCCCGCTCGTAGTCGACATTTTCGGTTGTCCGGTTCCCGCGTCGATTTTCGCGTCGAAATTCGTGACGGCGTTGAAGGGCAGACTGTTCACCCCATAGTCCTCGCGGGGACAGGTCAGGCGCACGAAATCGTACGCGTTCACCCACGCGCCACCCGGCTCGGGGTTCGGGTCGGCAATGACGATCTTCGCGCGGGGGTTCAGCGTCGCGAGCTCATCAGCGAAGGCAAGACCGGTCAGACCGGCGCCAACGACCAGGTAGTCGCATTCAATCCCAAACTCCACGTCGAGCTTTGTGCGCCGGAGCCGGGAGATGGGGGCCGGCTCCGCGGCCGTGGCGGAGTCCGCAAACCCGAAAAGCCAGCTCATGGTTGCAGTTCGTTCTTGTGTTCTTCTTGGCGAAGAAATAGGATTGGTTTAGATGTAGTTGGAAATGATGTTATTTGGGAATTCATATTTTTTTTGTCTTGATGTTGATGGGTGTAAGCTTAGTGAGTCACGGCGATGGGGTCGCCTATCGAAATTCGAGAATCAATGGAAAATAATAAGACTGGTGTTTAGTGCGTTTGAGTTGTAACTTGAATCACCTGAGAGGAAACGACAACAAAAAGCGTGAAACACACGAACTAAAACATTGAGTTCGGACGGTGAGAGACCGATCGACTTCTGATTCTGCTGGCTGCAACACCGACACTGGTCATGACGATAGAAAGAAGATGCTCGGAAAGTGCAAATATACACCGACATCATTTCATTTTTTTTTTAGCATACGAACCGAGAACAACTAGAACTGAGATTGACACGACTTGTGAACCGACATTGGAGGACTTTCAAGCAGAACCGAAAAGCTGCAATCAGAAACATATACATAAACCGAAGAGCTGCGGACACTGTATGCAATCGTAAAAAAGATGAGTTGTTTCACCTTTTCATACAAAAGAAATGCGTCTGCGATCATTCCTGACGACCATTAAACATCTGGATCTGTCCATTAATTGCGGCCTCAATAAATTCATCAAATTTTGATTCTCCTCAATGCTGATTATACAGGGCGGTTCGACATCGTCCCAATCCCAAATTCGCAGAGTGCGTTTGCGGATTACCAAATTATACAAGATGAGCAATTAGGAAGTCCATGCGCTCATAATTAACGTATGCAGCAAGAAGCACCACGCACTCAACACAGAAACTAGATTTCGGATTTAAGTACTTTCCTGAAAAACTCATGTATGAGTATGTGATGTTGATCTGTATGCCGTTCTAAAGAAAAGAAGATAAAAGTCGTTCTACTACGTGAAATATTTGTTCCATTGTTCATCAATTTTTTGTATAAAAGTTACCTGTACGTCACTACGTGTTTGTCTCTGTGTCCAGCAAGCGGTCCATTTGTAGTCATCCCGGTCCGTTGTACGACGTCGAAGAGGGGCTTGGCAACGAGCGGCGTTCGGTAGAAGGGAACACCAGACGATGGTGCTTGAATCTGAGCAGGTTGTTGCGCAGCTGCCCAGTTGTTGTGTGTCGTGGTCCGGACTGATGCGTTCTTCCCCGGAATGTTTATCGTCGGCGTTTTGTAGTGGTACTGAATCACTGTTGGTTTCTTCTCTTGCTGGATTTGCGTCCCTTCCAAGGAACTAGCAGCATGTTGTCCCAAAGATCCCCCAGCGTGCTCATTGCGTGCAGAAACAGTCCCTGAAGCAGAAGCGGAAGTCCTATGGTACTCCTCATAATTCATTCCCTGTGGGTCGTGCGGGTCCTGGTTGTTGTAGTGGCTTTCAACAGCATAGACAACTGCAGCAGCCTGTTCTTTCTCCGGTTGAAACTCGGTCTCACTTCTGCTCCCGTTGCCGACGTCTTGTATATTCTTCCGCTGTACTTTTTGCTTTTTTCGTGTCGTAATCGTACCGTAAAACTCGCGGGGCGAAGCAGGACTGTGGTCGCGCGATTCATCAGAGTGTTTGTTTTTCCCCGAGTAGTGCCTTGCTGATACCAAGACGATCGAAGCTGCTGGCTCTTTATCGGGCGCACAACTGCCATGGGCCGCTCGTGCGACCGGCTTGAAAGGAGATCGAGACGTCATGGAGGAAAGACTTTGGGTGGTCGAGGTTTTATTTCCTGTCGCTGGTTTGGTATGGGAAGATGAAGAACTTGTTGTCTTCCTAGCGGAAAGCTGCTGCTGAGAAGCTCGGGAGATGACCACCTGAAAAAAGGGATTTATGACATTCATAAAACAACATCGACATGATCAGTGACTCGTCCAGACCCAGACACACCAACATGCATGAGCCCAATAAGTACGCAGGCCGCCTTTGCAATAATACTGGTAGTTGGGTATCAAAAACCTGTGCAGGAGCCATCCTGCCACTGGCCCTTGGTGTAGTCAGTTCTGCGTTCGCTCCTTGTCCTTCGACATCGACGCGGCCCCCAGCAGTCACAACGGGTGTGAATCTATTTTCCTTCCTGCTGCTCTTCCGGCGTGGTTCTCCTTGCTCCGGCCCTTCCACAAAGACCGCACGACCGGCACCACCACCTTGCAGCTCGCGTCTGGCAGGACTGTCTCGCCCCGCTGCACCACCTCTCGACCGCGACCGACACCGCGGGGAAAAGCGGGAAGCTTGTGTACGAATCGGCTTCGGACTGGGACACGGAACCGCCGGCGGTCCAGTGCGCGGAGTTAGCAGATGCGCCTCTGCATGTTGGTTCTCCGCTGTTTTGGTACCATCACCAAGAATCGCTCGCCGTACAACGGCCCCGCCATGGTTTACCGGGGAGGGCGAACGAACACCAGGCGAAGCAGCTGCTACGTCGAGAACCTTGCTCCTGCTGCTAACGACCGGCGCGTGGTGTCTCAGCAGCGCGTGGTGCTGATAACTGTGCGGGCTCCCTTCTCGGCTGCGCAACAGTGGAGAGCCGTCACGCGTCGTCGCCGTGTGAACGAGGCCCAGGTTGCGCACATAAAGCTGGCTACCGACATCTCGCTCGGAAAATGGAACCACGTGCCGATTTGTGATTATATTTTTCACAGTGTTTGAAGAAGAAATTGCTGCTCGTGATGGAGGTACATCCACCTCCCCCGGAATAGTGCTGCTGTTCATCACAAACTGTGGTGGCTGGCTAGTTATTTTCTGCTCCTCATCTGCCGAATGATCGTTGAACGACCCCGCCGGCGTGTTTCCCGCTTGAATGAATTGCTTGGCCGGGCTGGAGGAAGATGTGGAAGTGGTCTGTGCAGTCTCAGCGGTCGTTGATGGCATCTTCACAGCGACCGTGTCCGTGCTATTTCCTGGAAAGGGGACAGAGAGTAGTGCACCAGGTGTCTCGACTGCCGGTGCCGACGCGTGTTGCTGCTGTTCTTCGGGAAGTAGATCTGATGCAGCATAATCGGACCTGAATTCAAAACGAAACGCTGGCTGCCGTTGTTCGTGGTGGTTGTCGTGGTGCAGTGTAAATCTACTTCCTCCTATGGAATAACAATAAGGTTGGTTCGGAAATGGCTCGAGCAGGGACGAAGCAGTGGCTATTTGTTCCTTTTTGCCGCCATAGGTCGTCGTGACCTTCGCTTGATGCGACGCCATCGCCGGCGGACCTCGGCTTGTCGTACTCGGTGTGCTTTTCATGGATTTCTGCAGCTTTCCTCGGGGAGAGTAGCGCTCACCAGTAACTACGCTTGTCGTGGTGGTGGCACAAGAACTTCGGGGGCCATGCACATGCTGCTGTTGACAACTTTGGCCTCCTCGTCGTCCCTGGTGCTCCTGGTTGATGTTGATTATCGGTGCATCAGCAGCTGGAGCTTGCGCCGCAGAGCGTAGTGTTCCTGTGGCTGTGGTTGTGGTCCTGCCCCCGCCCGTAGATGGTTGCGATTGGACCAGCTGCTTGCTGGTCGGCTTCGTTTTATTCGCTACACTCTTCGATGCTGCTTGTACTCCTGATGCATTTTTGCCCTTCGCAACTGCATTTGCTTCAGCTCCGGTCTTCGTGGACACAAGCATTGCACTCGTCGTAGTTTGCGGGAAAACCCCAAAAAGCGGTGACTTGTGGCTATCGGAATCGCCAGCAGCCGAAACGCATGGTGAAACGGCTGACAGAATCGGAAAAGCCCCAGGTACACCTCCTGTCGTACTACCGGGAAACAGCATTGGGTTGCGATAACCAACCACGCCGCCACCGGAACTACCCAACACATTTCCTGTGTTCGGCGTCTGTAGCAAGGTGGGAAACGTGGCTGCTAAATTAGCACTCGTGAGTTGCTGATGTTGAGATGGCGGTTGCGGCGGGAGCAAGTGGTTCAGTGTTCCCGCATGATTCGCCTGAGAGGATACATTCTTGGTGTCGCGGGTCTTGAGCACTTGCTTCTCATCGACCATAGAGCCAGGTTTCATCCAACGAAAGGAGCTACTGGTACCCGCGGCCGCGGTCGTCCCGCCTGGAGTTGCACTAGGAAGCTGCTCTAGACCCTTTTCCGAGATCGACGGAGGTTGGTGCTGGTCCACAGACGCTTTGTTTATCCCAGTTTTCTCCGCACAAGTCCCAACGGCACCTGCGGTCGGATCTTCAAAAATCTCGAAATTGTCCTCATCGCCCAGCAAGGGTTGTCCTGCAGCTTTTCTCCCACCACTAGACTCGGCTCCGCCTGTGGTCACAGGCTGAAACCGCGGAAATCCAGCTTTTTTTCCCGCCCCAAGAACTACAGATGTAGTTGATGCTACGCCTTCGCCTTGCCTATTCTTCTTCGCCGACGCAGAAGTAGAAGTCGATGTCGCGTCTTGTCGTGGAGGAGCTCCTGGTGTAGTCCTTGCAGGTGCTGGCCCGGAGGACTGGAGCACGGAACTGCAATGGGTCGTCGTAGTTGGACCCATCAAAACCAGGTCTGGCACGATGTTTACCGCTCCGTTGGCTGCTGTAGTCCTCTGCTGGGAAGAAGTTGTAGACAAAAAGTTATCACCTGCCAGAAAGCCAACGGTCGAGGAACTGGAACCCCGAGCAGCATTATTATATCTGGTGCTCGACAAGGTGGAACGATTTGGTGTTTCCGAAGTCGCATTTTTCTGCAGGTTTAAGGCGCCGAACCTGGTTCTACAAGTCGAGGAAGAGCGAGAGTTCCTTCCAACATGATCTGCTGTGCTATTCGAGGTAATCCGACGCAGCATGTCGTCCACTTTGCTTTCGAATATTTGAGGGGTACCTTCACGGCCTTGCAGTTGTTCATCCCCACTGGTCAACGAAGTTGTACCTGGTCGTGCACCTCCTCCTACTCCTGAAAGCGGTGCAGCATGGTGCACTTCGAGCGCTGCTGTATCAGAGGAGAAGGACTGTGCACCACGAGGTCCCGGTAATTGTTGTACTAGATCAGCAGCGCACGACTGTTGATCCGCGCCAACGGACACAGAAACGGATTGCCTCTTCACCGTCAGCTCTGACTGCAGGTCCTCGACTTTGGCTTCCAGCGCCTGCAACCGCTGGTACACAGCGTCCGCCGTTGAGCTTGAAACTGATCATGTAGTGAAAATTTACTGGAACGATTTATTATAATGCTGTCAGATCTGAACGAACCTGAAGTGACAGACTGCAGCAAAACAAGCCGAGTACAAGTAACTAAGTACTTACTTACGTCGCTCGCAGCACACTGAACCATCTTCATTGTCCACATGATCCAAATCACAACTCACTTTCAGTACCTTCGTAGCTAGGAAACGATGGCAGCGGCGCCCACTCGTTGCAGCTCTCGGTCGGCGCAAGAACTTCTGCCGCAGCCTGGTGATCCCCGTGGTCCCCAGCGCCCCCTGGATTCAGCATTACAGACTCTACTCCGGCTAGCTGCCGCTTTTCTTGGCCAGGCGTGGAGAGTTGGTCGAGCAGCAGCTCGGTTTTTTCGTATCCTGTGCAAAAGTATCGCACTCGTACAAATGCAAGTCTTGCATTACAAATCTTGTTTCCAAGGCAAATCTGCATTACAAATTTTATTTCACATGCTGAGGAAATTTGTAATGCATTTATACGAGTACGTTACTTTTGCAATGCATATTTCGAGCAAACCATCAACTTTCTCGTTTAGCGTATTCTGCTGCTGCACCGCGGTCGGGCTGGCCGCTGCTTTATTGTTGTGCGAAGCGGATGCAGTAGAAGATCCTCTTCCTTTTGCTTGTTGATTTTGTTGAGCTTGAAGATTTTTTGCCTTCGCCGCCCCTGCTCCTCGCACTTGCCGTTTGTGTGGCGTGGCGGTCGTCACAGGTTGTTTCATCGCGCCTGGAGACGCAGAACGACGCTCATGATCTTCATCTTCCTGCTCCGCCATTGCAGCCTTTTCTGCTTGCTTTCTCATCTTGCGCGCGCTTCCAGGCGGACGCTGAGAAGCTGCACGCACAGTAGCAGCGGGTGCAGTTCCCCCCCGCTTGCTTCCACCGGATCGCGGTGAAGCTCTCGAAGATCTGGATTTTGCCATGATGCTCTATTTTCGTTGCAGTTTTGACGTATATGAAGGTGCAAGACGATTTTTGAGCAGTCTACTTGGATGCTGGAAATAATAAGCTGCAATAAAGCTACCACGCCATACGATGAACTACAGCACGACAAAACTATCGATCGAAGCAATGACTGAGGAACCACAGAATACAAAGAAGACGAGCAGTCAAAGGAAAGGGACATGCGCAGACTACAAAAAAAAATCCCAACAGGTCGATCACTTTCTTGATCTTCAAACAAAAAAAATACGCACCGGCAATGCGCTACTTCCCAAAAAATCCATCGAAAAAAAAAAGCTAAGAGCAGTGGATCTGATTCCTCATGGAGACCGGTGGGATCGAACAACATGCCTCTGCTCAGCCTCACCAAGTGAAGGCGACTTCTCAGCACGCTCGTCGTGCACGTGCACAGCAACGAGAGATTACATGGGCCGTAGTTCTTTGTCTTTCGTGACTTTATTCCACTGTGAAAAAAATGACTGTGCACCTGTTCACTCACTGCTAATATCACAGCGGCTCTCGCTCAGGCTTACGTGGACAACACCAGCAGCGTTACTTCAATTCATGTAGCCCCTGTGTCGCTTCCTATTCGCCCGTATTCCGCCCCGCGTAGTAATGGAGGTGCCGAGAACCAACTTGAACTTTTTCGTAAACTTTTCTTCATCTCTTTCGGTTAAAACTTCATACAACTATTCTGTCCAGTAGATGTGTCCTCCGCGGCTTTTGCAGCCTTAGCTTGTTTACTTAAATTGTGTTCACTCAAAAATCCCGAAAGCGAAAACCCGATCCAGTTCTTTAAATTGCAAAATAAAACTCTTGAGAATGAATTTCTGTCCTCGCGAGGAAACGTTAAGCCCGCTCAGGAATAGAAGGTCATCGACTTTTTCATGAAAGCCACCTCCCGCTCCTCTTCTCACTATTTCGACTCCAGCTTCCGGTACCCCTGCCAATCCTCGGGCGGACAAAAATCCAGCTGTTGCATGTACGCCAGCAGGCACTCACTGGGCCCGTTATGGAGTTCTCAAACGTTACATTCTCAACCGTATACTCAAATAAATTTGTCATGCAAGACTACCTTAAGCCGCGAGATGATCAAGCTGCTTCGCATGACAAATCTCAGAGAGGCTAAACAGCATCTAAATCTGTGCCGAAGCTGTGATGCGAAAGCAGCAACCTTGCGCCATTGACTGTTGCCATTCTTGCATCACAAATTCATGTAACAGTTGAGAATGTAACAGTTGAGACCGCCATACCCGTCGGCTCGGTGCTGGAGCTGCATCCGCATGGCGTTGACCCGCATCATATCAACTGCAAAAGTGTCTGGGTCTGGAAACTTGTGATGCTGGGTGGCGTATCATGAGGAGGCCGCAAGTGCTGGCTCAGCATGGCAAGTTTCTGAGCTTCTAGGTGTTGCCTATTCTGCATGACGAACTGCGTTTCTGCATGACAGAAAAATGGGTCTCTTGGGTGATGTGCATGACAGATTTAAGAGTCATGCGAAACAAGCATGACAAACTTGCATTCTTCCAGACCCAGACATTTTTGCATTTGATACATCAGGGCCTCCTTCGCCGGCGTCCAAGCGCCATTGATGTACAAGTGGAACGCTTGTTTCCACAAAGTGTGGAATTCCGGCGTGATGCCCTCCTGCATCCGCAGCAAGTCTTGGTCCATATCGAACAAAATTCCCAGCTTTCCGACTAAGCTTTCCTTCGAAATCTCGCCCGTCGTGATCACTTCTCCGCATTGGTGCCCTTCCGGCGCCTGCAACTCGAGCACAGTACTCGCCGCGCTCCCGGACACGCCGCCGCCCCCAGTGTCGGATTGCGAGGCCGTGTGGTGCAAGTCCAGCGTGAAGATCCCGATGGCCTTGCTGGACCCCTTGACCATGATGACATCTAATTTCCGACAACGGTCTTTCGCCTTGGAAGAGAGCAAATCGTGGAATTGCTCGGAAAACAAAATATCCACCCCGTACTGATCCGTCGCGGTCTCCAGTCTCGCACACAGGTTCACGTGCGGCGACAGGTAGCTCGCGTCGATTTTGTGCTCGGACCCAATCGCGCCCTCGATCGCCCACCCGCAGTGCTATCAAATGCAAATATGTCTGGGTCTGGAAACTTGTGATGCAAGGAAGGGAATAGTGAGCTCACTCACTGTAATGCGCTGCCAAGCATGACAAGCTTTTCTCATGGTTCTGAGTTGCGTATCCGTATCCCGCATGAGAAACTGCGTTTTTGCATGACAGGGAGTAGGAGCTCTTTGCGGCCACGCAATACAGAGCTCAGAGTCATGCCAGACTAGCATGACAGATGTCGGAATCTTCCAGACCCAGACATTTTGGCATTTGATAAGTGCAGCCCGAACCCCATCCGGATTTCGTAGGAATTCAAAAACTTTATGGCGCTCTCAACCGTTACATTCTCTTCAACTGTTACATGGATTTGTAATGCAAGAATGGCAAAAGTGCAAGAGCAAGGGGGAAGATTGCGCCTTTTGCATTACATGTTTGGCACAGATTTAGGCGCTGCTTAGCCCTTCGCAAATTTGTGAGAATGTAAAATCATTAGCGCGAAAGTACCCCTAACGAACAAATCGAAAACAAATTGCACTCATTTTCAAAAAAAACGAATTCAAAAAAGATGGTCGGGATCCTCCATTGTTCCATACAAGCAGCAGCGTTCCAAGTGGCTCACATGGTTTTCTCAGATAGAATAGGTTTGGTCTCAATTTTGCATAGCATACGCCGAAACCGACAGTGGACATGTTTTTTCACAGCGACCGATATTGGAAACGTTAGAAGACTTCATCTAGATTTCCCACAGCATCGGAATTTGGTTACTTCGCAGTGTTTCCCTATCGCTACGAGAACTTGCAGGACTTAGAAAGCTGAAACGATTAGCGATGGCACCGAAGAGCTTGATGGCCCGGCTGAAGGCCGGGGAGAAACTGAGTGCAGCAGATTGGGCGACGCCACCACGCGGGGGGCATTCGGATTCAGCTCCAAAGGAAGGCCGCACCCTGCCGGCCAGGCAGTTTGATGTCCCGGACCTCGACGCGAAAGTTGCAGGTGTGGGCCAGAAGAGTGGAGAGGAGGAGAACCGGAACAACTCCGTCGACGGCTTCTTCAAGCACCAGCCCGCGCCGGATAATATGTCGATGGAAATTGTAGGCGCGCCAGCATTTGTGTTGCGAGGACAGCGTGATTGATGTATGTTCTCAATCACATCCTGCAACACAAATGCCGCCGCGCCTACGCATTTCCATCTTCATCTCGAAGTGGCACGCTCGGGTTTATTCGAAGATCGTCTTCCTCGTCATGCAGTTCTACAAGGCGGCCATGGTTAAGCTGTGCAAGTCATTTACGCCCACCCACAAGCTAACTCGTATCGAAGCGGACGCAACACCGGTCGGACATCGGGCACAACAGAGCTACGGGCAGACGATCGACCGCAGTGCCAAGGCGTTTTTAACCATCTGTGACGTCAGCTGGCTTCTTTCGGATGTTGAACCAGAAAAAGCCGACAGCGCAAGTTGGATCACCTTCAATACGCCGTCGGAGGTGCGGCTGATTCAAAAGCAACACTACGACGACCAAACGGAGACAGATATGGTTTTTGATTTGCTAGCCTCCGTCCCGGGGCTCAAGGAGGCGGCCACCGGCGCGACCGGTGTGCTGGAGGTGAGTATCGTGGTGGACGCGGCGAAGTCGAACGTGGGCGCCCTGCACCTCTTCTGCCAGTGGGTGCACGATTTGAGTCCGAGGGCAGTCTGTGTCGCTCGGTTTTGTAGTCTACACGCCGTCAGCCACTCGATGCAAGACGCCTGCAGCCTCGTCTGCGACCTTCTCGGGAAAAACGTGAAGGCTTTGGAAAAGAGAATTTTTTTAGTAGCCCGTCTCTACTCCGCACAGACAGCAACTATCCAGGACAACATACAAAAGATGATCGACCGGGGGCTGGTGGCGGTAGAAGACGCTACAACAGAAGGGGATCCGCAGCGATCTGTTTTCCGCGAATATTGCCAAATGATGGGACTGGACAGCAAGCGGGTCGGGGAAAGGGTTGTTTACCCGGAAGCGGAAGGCAGGCTGAGTGTTCAGCCAAACGAGGGAGACACACTCCTGACCGGCGCTGACGACGAGAGGCTGATGAAAATGGGGGAAAAAAGTACTCACGGGGCATTTGTTCGACCAACGCGGCCGGGCTTCACACGTTTTGCGGCCACCGCCCAAGCAGCCGCGGAAACTGCAGTGCGTTGGCTGCGCCATGCGGTCCTGAAAGGAGAGCTGAACTGGGCCGAGTGGCGCCGCAGCTGGGCCGAGCCACACATTGGCGGGGGTGATCGTTTCAAGTTCGAAGCCGACGAGCAGGAGTCTCGCCTTTTGTGTCTGGCGGTTTCCCTAGTTGCATTCCCGGCCGCGCAGTTGCAGAAGCGGATGATGTTGAAGAAGACCGCCGACCGGTGGCCAGCCTGGATGAACAAGTTCGAGAGGGATCTCCAGAAGTGCCTTCGACTCGCAAAGACCGACGATCTTTGGAAGCTGTGGGGGGCGTCGGCGGATCAGATGAAAAAACTGAAAACCGGCACCGTTCTAGGGCTTCTTTCACTTTCCGCAACCGTTGTACAGAAGAACCAGAAGCGGCACGCCTACGACGAACTAATGGCGAAGCTGATGAAGGTCAAGAGCGGGTCGTGGGTGCATCTGGTGAAATCCGCGGCGGAAAAATTTCAGCATAAGGTGGTCAGTTATCGTGATCCGAGTGAGAGGGCGGTGGAGCGTTTGGGTGCGGTTATCGGAGGTCTCCCAGTTGCGCAGGCACAGGACGTGATAAAGCGCTTCATCTTATCCTGGTTGCGGGAAAACACTTCGCCAATATCGGTGGAGCAGCTGCACGCCCACTACCAGCAGCACCTCCGGTCCATCAGCTCCCGCAGCGTTGCGTCGGCGTCCGCGTTTCTGGTCCGCAAAATGTTATTTAGTGCGCAGAATCTCGACAGCAAGGTTCTGGACGCGAAGACCTGCTGGGACCTAGATCCGCCGAAGCAAGCCCGGGCTGTCGACCTGTATGTGGGGGAGATGTTGACTGGCGGGACAAACGAGATGGGGCTGGCGGTTCGCTCCGATTGGAAAAATGAGAGCCAGGCCACGAAGGACTGGCACAAACAGCGGGCGGAGAAAGAGTTTCAAGAGGCAACGGCGAAGCATTTGCAGGAAATGGCGGAAGCGCAGCAGGAGGAGAAATCGCGGCGCTCGGCTCAGTCCAAGTCAACCTACCGCTCGTGGTTCTACGCCTCGATGAAGAAGTTCGTCGCTGGAAGCTGGGCAGCAGTTGGTGTGGACGGCGCGCAAAAAGCGCGGGCGGAGTTTTGTGAGAGAAAGGGCAAAAGGCTTAGCCCGCCGGCGGCACAGGTTCAAGGAGCATCCAGTAGTGGAACGGTTTGGACGGTGGTGAAAATGGCGAAGGGCCTGGCGCCGAAGCCGGCTGCTGCCGGGGCGGGAAGCGGTGCAGCAGCCGCTGGCGCTGATGCTTCGGACGACCCCGATGTTCTGCAGGAGGAGGCAGACGACGGCCCGGAGGAAGATGTCCGCTCGATAGCCCGGCTCCTGTTGCTCGAGTTTATGGGCCCGATTCCGGGCGATGGTTTCCCTTTCCCCGCCAAGGACCAGCGCCGAGGCTTTCTAGTATTGTCGGTCCAGTTTACCCCCATGGGCTTCTGGGGAATTCATCTCGATCGATCGCCAGACGGACACTGGGTGATCCCACCGGAAGACCTGGCGTCGCGCACGGGCTCGGGGCTGGATTTCGGGCAGCAAAGTGTTTGGGTGCATGTAGCAGGTGTTGTTGACCAACAGCGCGCTGTGCGGGTCGGTGGGCGGTTACATCTCGATCAGCTTTCCCCGGGTCCCGCAGCTGGACAGGCGAATGCGACTAAGAACATCGGCTCCGATCCAGCGGGGCCCCAGGTGCAGCACACTCTCCCGCAGGACATTAAGAGGAAAACTCAGGAGATCGATGACCCGGTGGAGCTGCGGCAATTCTTGGCAAGCCTGAAACACAGTGGGGAACTTGCAGTCCCGCCTGCGAAGCGGCAAAAGACAGACCTGGGCGCGAGCAAAGACACCCCGGGCGGGGCGTTGGAAATCTTGCGGGAGCAGATCGCCAGCACAGCCACTAAGCAGGAAGCTGCGCAGCAGCACCTGGTCAAGGTGCGCGATCGGCTCACCGTGATGCAGCTGTCGGAGGCCGAAAGAAACGCCATGCGGCAGGAATTCGCGAAGCAGCGGCGCGACGCTGACCTTTCCGACTACTTCATCAAGAGCGGAGATAGCGAGGACACTTTCGAAAGAATCGAGAAAGGCCTGAAGCCGCTCGAGAGTAGGACGTTGAAGATTCTGCCACGCGACAAGAACACTGCAAGAAGATTCATCGAGGTGGACTGGCTTTTCGATATTCTTGGAAAAAAGTCGCTCGAGGTCTCTATCACGGGTAACTCGCCACCGCATGAGGTGCGGCACGTCCTGAACATATGGGCCGCGCGCCACGCATTCGTTCTGAAATCCCTCGGCGACGAAACGAAGGCTGCTGTCGCGAAACGCACGGAGGACCGAGAGGTGGGAAAAGTGGTTGCGGAGCAGTGGGAGCTGGTTTTGGCGTCTTTTGACGAGTCGCGGGGCCACATGGTTCTGAATGATGAGAAAATGAAGAGAAAGGAGAAGGAATTTCGAAAAATTCCCGACAGGGCGATGTGGCGTCTGCGGCCGCTATCCGACGGCGCTGAGGGCCTGCGCGACTTCCAGCCGGAGGAAGATTGCGACCAGTAGTTTTTGGGAAGCCAAAAGAAGATCGCTCAGGAGGGTCGGACTGCGGTAGTTTTTCAAGGATTCGCGGACCGAAGCTTCCGGCTTTTTCGTGTTTTCGTTTTCCCAAATTTTCGACGGACCACACACGGGACGCAGACGGGACGCACGGGGCCCACAAACAAATCACCCGGGGAGCCCCTTCGGAAGGTATTTTTGTAAAAACGTGTGGGATTTTGCACTCTCGGCCCTCTCCGGGGGTCCGCGACGGAATTTTTTTTGCACAAAAAAAGTTTGGGAATGCAAAATAGGAATTTGGCAAAAGTTTGTTTTTGCACAAAAAAAATTTGGGAAAACGATTCAACTTCGCAGTGAACTCAAAAACTCAAACCAGGCGTGACGGCCCAGGTTTTGCACGCGCACAGAAGAAGCGGAGTGGGGGGGGTAGTTTCGTTGGGGTCTCTGGACCGTAAAATAATTCCGGCGCTTCATTATGAAGTCACTTTATATAGCCTCCACTACGAATAATTTATAACCCTGACCTCCGGCCCTTGCGGGGTCCGCAGTAATAAACTTGAGGCTCCTACTGCAGTAGCACCGAAAACACACGCTCCACCGCAGCGCATTGAGGTCGTATGATGTCGCTCATAGGATCGAAGATTCCTGTTTTTTTCGAAGCTCTAACTCCGCAGATAGATGGCCAGTTCAATAGGAGTTATTGTTTTCCGCGCAGGTTGACTGCCGCTAGGATCACAAGACTCCGCTCCTGCGCAAGTATGTCTGATGTCACAGCAAGAAAAAGATCTTGATCAACAGCTCAGCTCCTCCCGATCTCTGGTTCTCATGCTTGGCGCGCCCGCAAGATTTTCTGAGTAGTTTGGAAGCCTGAATTTGTAATGCGCCACTCCCGTATTTGTTTGATTTTGCGATGCTTACTTAGTGCGCATCTGGCACCAATTACATTTCTGGACAATGCTTCCCAGGGGCTAGATTTGTCTTGCGTAGACAATCACACTGGCAGGAAGTCGCGGCCATTTTCAAAAGCGTCACGGTTTAGGTTTTTTGTATTGCTCATTGGCGTCAGGTTTTCGCTAATCAGTTTTCTCGAACGAGTCACGTTTAAGCTTCTCGCGCTACTCACTAGGACGCACATCGTATTTTTCGCTTATTACTTGCCGGAATTAGACCCTCTATTTCCCCGCCCCCCGCTTGAAAATGGTGAAGCGCAACAAGAAGGCCCTCTCCCGTCCCCCGACCAACGAGGAGCGGGCGGAGTTTTTGAAAATCAAAAAAAAAGCAGTTTTCGAGGACCAGCCCGAACTATGGCAGTGCTATTATCGTCCCCCGTGGTTTGTCATGCAGATTTTTTGCATGATATTTGTGTGGTTTTCGATTATGCGTGACAAACTCGCGGCGGGGCGATGTTTATTCCCCCCGTATATGTGATGGCCAAAACGGCGGTGGGCAAGGTGATCCAGTTGGCGGCTTATGACATCCAGGCGGCGGCGAAGAAACGTGGCCAGCACGCTAGCATCGTCGACAGCTCCGTTGTGCGGGCGGCGAAGAAGTCCGCGGCGGCCGCTGCTTTGCCGCAGGACGCTGCCTTACCCAAGGAGTTCGACAACGTGGCTTACGCGGAGACGACCACTACTGCTCTGAACAACTACTGCAAATCCCGCAACTTCAGTGACCTGGACGGGATCCCCGGGCACATTTTCACTGCCATCAACTCGCGCGCTACGGTGGTGGTTTCGAAAGTCAAAACTCGACCCAGCCTCATCGCGACTTTGACTGCTTTGGGAAAATTCGACGGGGTTTCGGTTCCGCCCAATTTCCGGAAGTTAATCCGTTGGCGCCAGCACACACTGGCGCTGACAGCGTACGGCTTTCCGATCGCGGAGATTAAAGCGATGTGTTTTGTTTTGTATAATTTTGGTCGAGCTCTTGTAGTGTTTCGGTAGTTTTTGGAAAGTTTCTTGGCTAAATTTCTTTTGTAGATTTTGCGGGAAGTGACCCTCTCCACGGTGGGGGGCGGTCGGTGCAGCGTTCTTTTATGTGGCACCCTAGGCACACACGATGTACTACGAGTGATGTTTTTTTTTCAGGTATGCCTCCCACTTCAACATCTTTTGTCCGGGGGACGCCTCCGAGTATCTGGTGTTCGCTGCCCGCGTCGCCCAGGGCATCAACGAGATCACCCCGGACGTGCCGGAGGGGAAGAAGCTGCTGGAGGAGCTGGTGAAGAAAGTCGCTTCCAAGCGGAACGACTTGGCGCAGGAACAGTCGCGCGCGCAGAACATGTTCGATTATTTCAAGATCGGCGACGAGCAGTACGACTGGCCCGAAGGGGTGCAAAAGTATGAAGACGACATCACCCCGCCCGGTGGAGTTAGCGAAGTAGACTATGTATATGACGGCCGCGTTGTGGGGTAACACCACCCCGACCCCGCCGGAGCTGACCATGGTAAATCGTTACTGTCTTTTCTTGTTTAAAAAAATCTGTCACGCGTAGGAAAGTTCACGGCTTTCTCGGATGTTGATTAGCGCCGCGCAGAACAAGATGTGCGCGCGACCACTCTTCTGTATGTTACAAATTCACACTTTAAATTCCCGACAGCAATCCCAGTGGAAGCTGGTGGAGACCCGTTTACAAGGGAAAACGACTAATTGGCGGGCGATTCGAACTTTTCCAAAACTTTTCATTTGACTTTTCAGGATTTCACGGCATTGAAAACGATTTGGTAATGCGACTCAGAACGAAAAAACGCAGCGAAGATACTCCAAGCGACAGAACAGGGGCGCCTGCGAGGTCTTGGGCGCCGACGCCTCCTCTTGTCCCGCGGGTGATCGGCGAAGCCCGAGCGACCGCCTTTCAACCCGCCGAAGCGTGCGCGCGCCGGGCACCCGCCGACCGCACCCAGCCAACGGCTGCCGGCGCGGGCGCCCTAAAGAAAAAGGCCATGACCGCCCATCGCACCCACCCGCCCCCCCCCAGGCCCGGAAGGCCTACCCGGGAACGGACTAGGAGGAGGGCTACCGACGCAGGGAAGGGGGCCGGTCCGCCAGACCCTAAACCCGACGCAACCGGGCACCGGGCAGCACGCGCCCTCGCCAAAAAACGCGCGCGCCCAAGCCTCACAAACACCGCGAACCGCGGCGCCCGCCCGCGCCTCCCGCCGCCGGCGGGCCGCCACCGCGAAACGGCCCGACCCTGGCAGCTTTCTTAATGCAAAGCAACCACCGGCCAAAAGCTGCCGGCGGTGTGTGCTGCTGTTTCGCGCTTTTCCACATGAGGAAGATCAAAGCGCGCCAGCCTGTTGGGCTTTGTTTGACTTCAACGAACCGCCGGCGCCGGGTTCTATCGGTCGCCGGCTGATAATACTAACGACACAGGAGGGCCGACAAAGAAAAGGGGCACCCCGCTGAGGCGCCGGCCGCGTGGGGTTCTGGCGATTTGGGGCGCGCAAAAGAGCGCCCCAAAAAACTCGCGGCAAATCAGAAAAGCGAAGCCGCACGACAGGGCCGGGGCTCCGTTCGGAGCATTTGGCCGGCCGCGAAAGCGGCCGCCGCCTTTTCGCCGGTTTCTATGCGGCGGAAGCTTTGCAAAGGGTGCCGGCGCGCAAAGAAAAAACACAGAAAAGCAAAAGCGCGCCAAGCGCGCGAGGCCAATCCCCATGCCATGGGACCGGTTTGCCTTCGGTTTCAGGGCGCTCCACCGCGGCGCCCGGATCGGCCCCATACCGCCAGGGCTAGCTTTCGGACAGGGGTTCTGAAAATTTGGCAAAGAACTACCATGCTTTCCAAAAGACGGCCAAGCCACGCGGCATGGCCATACCAAAAGCGGCACGGGGGGCCCAGAAAAAAGACACAGTGGCTGGCCAGGGCAACGGCCGGCGGGCGGGCAAGGCAGCCAGCGGCACCGACCTCACCACCTCCGCCACGGAGGCTATATTTGGCACGCTGGGCACACGCAGCAGCGGCTTACCGTCCGACAGCCCCACACGTAGCAAGCAAACAGGCCCCGAGGGTAACTAAGCCCCCACGACGTCCCCTCCCCTACGTCGCACGCAGGGGCGCAGTTCCGCCCGTGCACCAACCACATCGCCCGGCGCCCCAACATGGCTCGCCCCGCCCGAAACGGTGTCGAGCGTGCCATGCGGTCCGACGTCGGACCGCACGGTATGCTTGTCGGAAAAGCAAAACAGCAAACGCACAGGCCCCGGCTGACCAGATAGAGACGAAACAGATCGCCCAATCCCGGCCCACAGGGTGGGGCGCAGGGCGAGCGAAGGGCGAGACGAACGACGGGTGGCAATCGGGCCGCCGGCACGTAGGAAGTAGACCCGCGGCGGCGCCGCCCGGTATTCCAGGCGCGCAGGCAGGCCGGCGGGGCCCAACATGCAGGCGCGCCCCCATATCAGAGGGCGGGAGGCCCCCAGACAGGCCGGCCCCGGCCGGCTGGCGCCTGGCGGATGCGGCGGAATCGCTTCGGCGCCCCAATAACACGCCTCCCCCGCCCGGGCTCAGCAGTGCGCAGGGAGGCGCCACGCCCGCGCGGCTGTTGCCGGCCGGCACACTGTGGCCCCGGTCTAGGTCGGTCGCGGGCGGGGGGGGCGAAGGACTGGCGCGGCCGGGCCGGGTGTTCCTTCCGTCTATGGGTTTGGGCAAACCGACGCCAACCCCAGCGGCGCCCGGGCCCCCAAGAGCCCGCCGGCCGCCGCAAGTGTGGAGTACGCGGAGCGCATGCCCCGCACGCGCCCCGAACGGCGCAACGCGCCAACCAAGTTCAGGGGGTCGGTAGCAACCGCCGAAGCCCGGGCGCCCTCTCTTGGTTCGCAGCAAGCTACACGCGCACCGGCGCCCCCGGGGCGTGAATCCGCTGCCCGGTGGCGCATGCGACAACGTAGCGCCGGCCGCCCGCCGGGGCGGGGCCGGCCGCTTGCCTGGCTACGTGCGCAATAACCGCAGGCGTGCCTGCCGGGGGGCTGTGCCTGCCTCTTTTCGGGCGCAAGGCAGCCGCCCGAGGGCGGCCCGGCTGGCGGGCAGGAACAAAGTGCAGGCGCCGGGCGGCGAAACTTTTCCGCCCCTCTACCGAAAACTCTGCCGGAAACTTTGCCGAGAACTTGCCGAAAACTTTCCCCCGAACTTTCCCGAAAAGTCGGCGAAAACCTTCCGCGAAACCTTCCCGAAAAATTCTCCCGTTGAAAAGTCGACCAAAAGTTACAGACCGGGAGTTGAAAAGTCAGCCAAAAGTTTTCGAGTCCGAAAATGATCCCGAAGCGGGAAAGTTTCGGGAAAGTTCGGGGGAAAGTTTTCGGCAAGTTTTCGGCACTCAAGCAGAAGACTTCGCCGCGCCCTCAAAAGCCGAAAAGCCTGAAGGCTTGCGCATCCGCCAGGCTTGCGAAGAATCCTGCTGCCCCCCCCCTTTTCTACATGGCTGAGGCGGTCTCCCCGAAAATGGGGACAGAGCCTCCTGGGCGAACTTATTGCGCGCGCCGGCGGGGCAGCATGTGAGTGGCGCCCCGCGCGCGCCCCTGCTGCGCCGGCGCCCTTTCTACTCGCGAAAAGCCGGCCGCGCAAGGCCGCCGCGACCGAGGCGGAGCACTCGGGAGCGGCGGCATGGTCTCGGCGCTTTGTATGTAAGTGCGGGGGGGCGGCGAATATGAAAGAGAAAGGGGCAGGCCGGACGGCCTCTAGCTAGCGCCCAAAGAAAGGCGCCGAGCCAAAACGTGAGGCGCGGGCAGCTCCACCGAAGCGTAGCGCGCCACGCCATGCGGCCCGAACGTGCGAGGCCGGGCCGCCCGCGCGGCGTGCTGCGCGCCTACTTCAATGCGCCAAATATGGCCGCCGGGGCGGAGATAATGAGGCCGGCGCCGCTTCTTTGCCCGCCGACCTTGGCCCACACCACTTTTTTGCTTTTTCTGGGCCCGCCGTGCCGGGGTGGGTAAGGTTATGCCGCACGGTATGGCGGCCGGTTGGGGAAAATGGCAGACGTTGGGCAACTTGCCAAAACGCCTTCCCGAAAGCCAACCCCGATGCTATCGGGCCGGCCCGGGCACCGCGGGGGGCGCCCAAAAACCGAGGGAAAAGCGGGCCCATAGAATGCGGGCTGGCTTCGCGCGCTTGGCGCGTTTCTTCTTTTTTGCGTTGTGTGTTATTTTTCGCGCCCGCGCCTTTTGCAAAGCTAGCGCCCCCCCGCTGAGAACCCGGCAAAAGGGCGGCCGCTTTCGATTCGCGACCGGTTTCGCGGCCCTGCCATACTTACGGCTTCGCTGTTCTGGCTTCGGGCGGGTTTTTTGGGGCGCCCTTTTGGGCGCCCCAAGTCGCGCGCCAGAATCCCACGCGGCCGGCGCCTGAGAAGGGTGCCACGTTTGCCGACCCCCCTACGTCATTTTTTCAGACAGTCTTTCCACCGGCGGCCGACTGAGCCCACCGGCGACTGCATTCATTGAAGACAAAACCAAACAGGCGGGCGCGCTTGGGTTTTTTTCATCTTCAACATGCGAAAAAATGCGAGCCAACGCCCCAAGCCCCCGGCCGTTTTTGGCGGTTCTTGTCAGGAAAGCTGCAGAGATAGAGCCGGCTCACGGGGTCGCTGCGGTACATCTTACAAGAGAAGGCAAACCACCCAGGCACACAGGCTCGTGCTGGAGGGCAACATACCAGAGGGGCCACGGGGCCCCGCCCGCCGGCTCGCTTGTGGGGCGGGCCACCCGGGGGAGTTGCGTTATCCATTTCCTGAACCAAAGAACACCCCGCCGGGGAAGCCCACCCAACCGGGGGGGGTCGGCCCCACATCGCGATGCATGCCGCACGCACGGACGGCCTGGCGCGAGAGGCCGGCCCACCATCGCGCGCCATACCATGCGGTCCGACGTCGGACCGCATGGTATGCTGCCTCTTTGCTTCTCTCGTTCAAGCAGGCGAAGCAGAATAGACGGGCAACCGAAATAGACAGGTGGCGCCACCACAGCGCGCCACAGACCCACATCACGCGCCGGCCATCGGGGTGGCCCCCCGACCGCAGGCCCTTGACACTTCTGCCACCGCTAGCGAGACGAGCGGAGGAGCCGCCTCTGCCCGTTGGTTGCAAAAGGGGGGCGCCTTTGGCGCACGCTTCGGCCGCGTCGCGTAACCGCGGAAAGGCGGGCAGGAAACAGACGGCCGGGGCGCGACGGCCTCTATTTTGTAAGAATGGGCAAGCGGCGGGCCAGAATGTAGGGGGCCGAAGGTACGTCGGACAGCGCGCGGCCGGCGTGCCATCCAAGACACCGCGGCGGGGCGGCGCGCCCATTCGGGCCCTGGCAGTGGCAGCCAGTGCCATTGCTTATTTAAAAGGCGCTCAGGGCGAAGAGGGCCGACGCGCCCCGGCATTTCCGAAGCGCGAGGCGGCGATCAACATCCGGGCGGATACTGAAAGGCCAAAGGCCAGCGCCCGCGCACCACTTCAAAAGGTGCACAAAATGCGCACAGGGCCCCACAGCGCTCGCGAATAATCGCGAACAACCGACCACGGAGGCGCTGCCCGTCCGATGCGCGGCGGGTGGCATTTCCCGCAGCCTGCTTGGAGGCGTCGATCAAAATGGCAGGCAGCTGGCGGGCACACGCCGCGGCGAAGAGGTGCCGCCCTTTCATGCTCTGCCACTCCCAAAGTGCGGACTTACCAGCAACAGGCAGCACGGTCCAAACAATTTTCGCAAAGCATGGATTGCCGACGATCAAAATAGCGACTTTGCCAAAAGTCAAAGTAAAAGTTTTGGAAAAGTCGCTATCCCGTTTCAATTACCCGTTTTCCCTTGTAAGGTGGAGACCCGTGCTGAGCAAGTGAAGAAAAGTATTGACACGCACTGCCTCGGGGCGGCCCGCGCGCTCGAGATCATCATCCCCATGGCTAAAGACCTTGCCGCTTTTGCCGACGTGCGCGTGCTGTCGGCCGGAGGCCGCCCGGTCCTGCCGCGCGGAACGAAAACGCTCAAGGTCGCGAGCCACTACGTCGAGATGGAGTTGAAGAAAAAGAGCAAATCCTTCCAGACGCTCCGTGCCCGGGTCATGGCCAACACACGTAACTTCAACCAGGGGGCCGCGATCTACACCGAAACCGCTGCCGAGGTGGCTCAGTTAATGCCGATTTTTGACAATGCGAAGCCGCTGGGCACGAAACTGCTACAAGAGGAGGAAGCTGCGTTAAAATTCTCCGACGTGGTCCTGAAAGTGTTGCGCTACGGGGACGAGTACCGGCAGGAGTTGCGGGTGAATGTCCTGGAAAAGATTACTGCCCTGGACGGTCTCGAAGAGTGGTCGATGAAAATCTGCAAGCATCTGCTCGAGCACTTGGCCAAGGACGCGGAGAATCGGTTTTTTACTGCCTGCCGCGATGGTGCAGTGCATTTCTTAACCCTTTTTCGATCTTCGCAAACAAGCCACGCCTGCCGGTTTTTGCATGTTAGATTTGCCAAAGGGGGCGGCCGGGTTTTGCGCATGACAAATTTTTTGAAAAACATGCTCGCAACACCAAACCCCACAAACAACATGCACACAGCAAGGATTTTGGAAGAAATGCGCATGACAGATTTCGTATATGATCCAAATAACAGGTAACGCCAAGATCGCGGAGGACAACTTCAATTTGATCCAGCCGTGGGGGCTTTTGCAATCCGAGCACCTCCTCGCGCTGCACACGCGGCTGGAGAACGTGAAGGAATTGGGGGCCAACATGGGCGGCGTCAACTTGGATGACGATTTGTAAGTAAACGATGGCTGAAAGCTGGATTGTAACGCGGGATTTTTAAAACTGGGCCAGGGATTACTGATGCTCGGGGTCGGGCAACGACTTCTACCACTATCACCAAACACGGAATTTTACAAAGCTTGAGACCAAGCCTAAACCTTTGAGAAAACTACTGAACCACCAAGATGCATGTCGTGGAACGACTCCAAGATGCATGACTGTGAATCTTCTTTGCTTTGAAAAAAAAAAAACCTTGACGCACAAGCTGAAAGAACAGCGCATGAGCTTCGGGCCTCGACCTGTTCAAGGGCTTGCATTTCTTCGCTGCATTCTTCCCGACCCGTTTGCGCATGTGTGGCGCTGTTAATGATGTGCATGTGACAGCAAGTGCTCGCGTCTGTGTGCTGAGAGACAACTTCTATTCTTCCGGTTTTGAGCGAAGATTTCAGTCGGGACATTTTTCGGGGCCGGGCACAGCTTTCAGTCAGAGGCCCCGGGGCGGTGGCGGTGGGTTATCGATTGGCTATCGGTTTCGGGATTTGGCAAAAACACGGAACCCAAGGAAAAGAGGCCGGCCCCGCTTAACACACGGCTGACCCCCCGGGCAAGCGAAGAACCAACGGGGAGACTGGCGGGCGGGCGTTTTGCACATTCCGGATCTCTTGCCAAAACCTGAAGTCAGGCAGCCGGCCCGTGGCAAGCTATTTCGCTAATTCCTGGCTGAAGTTCGGCTAATCCCCAAAGCAAAGGAGGGCAGGCGCAAGAGGGGCCCGACTAGAAAGCGCGCCGGGGGTGCCGCCATACTTCCGGGGGCGCATAGCCATCGCGGGCGCCGCCCTCCGGGCGCCCCCCCCCCGCGCCCCCCTGAAGGGGAGGCGGGCGCGCGCCGGGAAAGGCGCCAAAGGGTGCCCCGGCACCGAAGAAAGGCCTAGGAGCCTGCGAAGCCTGCGCGCGGCGGGCCTCCACCAAATCACAACGGAGGCCGGAACGCGACCCCGGCGGGCCTGTTGTTTGTGGGTTTCCAGAGCGCCACCCCTTCAATCTTCGGGGCAAATTGGGAAAGGCACCGGGCGGGGGGAATCCATTCAAAGACGCAAAGGCCACGGGCGGGCGGGAACTGCGGGCGGGCGGCCTGCCGAGAAAAAGCAGGACAAGTGGCGGCAAATGGCGCCAACTGAAAGCCCAATGCTCTGGCGGAGTGACTGCCCCCCGGGGGCAGGTTAATTCCTTGGGTTTTTGGGGTAATTTGTGGTCTAATTTATAGTCTAATCCGTAGTCTAATTTTTGCTCTAATTTCAAAACCAACGAAACCTTCCCGATTTCGTTGTGTTCAGATTAACCCCGGAAATTACCGCCGGGATTACCCTCTTCATTAGCCGCCCGGGATCGGGGTGGTGCTTGAAAGACCAAAAAGCCCCGGCCTCGCGCCTGCCTGATTTCCAGAGCCGGGCCCACTGCGCGCTGCCCCCCATAAATGCAAAGGCGCCGGGCCCCGGTGGATTTGAGCCATGGCCACGAGGAGCAGCCCCTGTGTGCCAAACCACACCACAGGACCCCCCTCCCTTGCAAAGATACCGGACAAAGAAAAACCGAAGGCCCGGGCAAGGGCCCGACCCGAGTCATTCCCTGAGGTAAGGGAAAAGAGCGCCCGAGGGCAGGCCACCACCAAAAGCCAAGGCGCCGCGCGCGCGAAAAGGCCCAACGATAAGCGGCCCCCATCCCCAAGAGGACGGGGGAGAACACACAACCAGGGGAGACGGCCCGGAAGCTTACGGCACCCGGGAAAACAAAAAGCGGGGGCGCCACACTATGCCGCGCCCCCCTCCCCGAATGCGGCGCGTGCCCAAAGGGTGCCGCACCCAGCCAGCCGGCCCGCGATTCCCGGAATTAGTGACATTTTAAAAAATTTTACTAGCGGAAAATGCCTCGGGCCGGCTGCCTGACAGACTGAAGAAGGGCCGGGGCGGCGAAGAATTGGGAAGACCGCGGGCGGCGCGGCTCAATGTCCCGACGCCTTTCGCCCATGTGCTTTCTTCTGCGGGTGATTGCTCGCCGAAGCTAAGGGCGAGAAGCCGGGACGCCCGACGAAATTTGCCGGCCAAATTTCAAAAAACCGACCCCCAAAAACAGAAACCCAAAAGCCGCCAGCAAAACACGGCACAGGGAAAAACGAAGCAAATTCCGGGAAGTCCTTCTATTGGGGCTGCTATTGGGGCTTCTATTCAGGCTTCTATTGGGCCTTCTATTCAGGGGTCTATTGAACCCCTTCTATTGGGGTTCTATTCAGATCGGGATTGCGACTTTTTTGTCGCTCTCCCGACTTCTATCGAGGCCCTTCTATTGGCCCGCCGGGGGCCCTTTTCCCATGTTTTCCACGGGAAAACAGAACCCCCCCCGCCGAATAGAAGACGCTCCCCCCTGCCGGGCCCGGCGAAATCCCGAAAATTTTGGGCCCATCCGGGTGCTTCCGTGGGATGGGTTCATCCGTCCGAATCGGTGGCCGGGTTCCCGAAACGAGAAAACGGCCGGAGCAACTCGAGCCGCCTGCAAGTGCCCGGATGACGTCGCAAATCGGGGGCGCAACGAAACCCAAACCAAACAGAACCACCACGAAAGAGGGCGCGCGCCGAGCCCTTGCGGGACCCGGCCCGGGGGGCTGCGAAATACCAGAGAAGACCGGCGCGCCACGCTTCGAAAAATCGCAGCGCGAAACCCATCCCGGGAACCTGTCGCCCTGGGCTCCGCCGGACGCCTTCCGGGGGGCCGACGTTGCACAAAGCCCGGGGACCAAACAAACGGCGGCGCTAAGAGAAACACCGGCGGGGCGCCTATAAAGGGACACACGAGCCCGGGAAGGGGGAATCCGGGCAGGGGGCACATGCCTGGCCCAAAGCCAAGCCGCTACAGCTCTGGAATTTTCGAAAATCCCGAATCCGATAGCCAGCCAATAACGCCAGACACCGCCCCGGGGGCCTCTGACTGACAGCTTTTTTGAAGCCTCGGCCCCCCGGGCGGCCACGCCTGTTTTGGTTCGCGCTTCTCCCCGCCGCTGCCGGGGCGCCGGGGCTGCTCGTAAACTCGCTGCGCCACCACTGACAGTGCGGGGCATCGGCCCCTTCGGGGTGGGTCTGGGTGTGTACATCTCTTAGTGCCGCACCCCTGCACGCGGGTGTGGCGCTGCTGGGCCTTTTTCTGCTAACCAACCCGCTTTCGCGGGGGGCCTCGCCTCCCATCCGCCTTGACTAGCCCATGTCCGTAGCGATTGTTTCTTTACTTCGGCCTGCTCTCTCCTCGTCTCTCCTCTTCGATCTGTCCTGCCGGCCTGTGCGCGCTAGCACATATTCCTCAAATGGCGCGCAGGGTTTCTCGCATGGTGCAGAGAAGGGCTTTTTTTTTCTGAGTTTTGGGGCGCCCCATTCTTTTTCAAAGGATGCAGAGCTGCAGTGTCAAGACGAACCATGGGCAACGTTCGTAGAAACGCAAACGCCCTGCGCGCCAGCGCCCTCTGAGTCCTATTTTGCCTACCTACTCCTCTCCTCGCTTTCCTTCTTCGTTTCAACAATGAGCGCGAGCATGACAGACTTGAGAGAAAGCACCAATTGAAACTATAAAAAAATGAAATTTGTGATTTCGATATTCCTTAGGGCATATTTCTCCCCAAAAATCATGTAACAGTTGAGAATGTAACGTTTGAGAGCGCCATAAACTTCTGCTGAATCTTGGGGTGGCTGGTGTAGGCGCGTAGGTCGGAGGCTCGTCGGAGTTCCGCCATGACTTTGACGAAGGAAATCAAGGCTTTGTCGCTCAAGTCCTGCATCTTTTCGTTCTTGTCGTAGCCGTACCGCGCCATCTGTTTCTGCTCCTCGAGATCGTTCACGATCCAGGTTAACAAAAAGGAGTCCCCGATGTTTTTGTTCGCCGCGCCCGCCCACTCGTGAACGCAGATGTGGACGATGCGGGCGATCTTGTTCACGATATGCATTGCAAAAGTAAAAGTTGTCTCGGGTACTACTGCGAGCTGCAACATCACAATTTTTCAAAAGTAGGAAAAATTCGATTTGTAATTCTGAAAAAACGAAGGAAACCAGATCTGTCATGCTGTCCTTCAAAAATTCCAATTAGCACCTATACACTACTTTTGCACAGAGGATAGACGAACACCATCACCTCCTCCAGCAAGCACTCGGTCGTGTCGGTGAATTCGCGGATGAAGCAAAAACCAAAAATGCCGTAGATCTTCCGCTATGCATTGCAAAAGTAGCGCATTGGTAGTTTTATATATAAATTGGATTGTGCGCTCTGGCAAGACAAATGTGCTCTTTATACGCGATTCCGCATCACAAATTCCGTAGCTTTCCTATTCACAAACGTCTGTGAAGATGATGCAAACTCTACGTACAGTACGATTAAGCGATGCTCTTGCAATCTGCATATCCGTCCCGGAATCAGGATGTTGAGTTCCCCATCCTGGCTGCTCATGTTTTTCCCTATGATCTGCGCGCCCGCCTCCCCGAACCCGACCTGGAGGAGCCCTCCGATCTTCAGGATCGTCGTCTCCAGCATGTTAGTTTCAAGCTGGGAATTCCCGGACGACTGCTGCTTCTTCTGCGCCGCAGCGGCATGTGCAGCTCCGGAGGTGTGGTCTTCCCCGTCATCCATGTAGCCGCCAGATTGCGTGCTCGGCTTGGACAAGGGGTCATCGTATCAAAGAAAAAAACATTGTAGGTGTAACTTTTTTGGAGGAACAGCATTGCAAGTTTGTCTGACATGACAGCAAAAACCTGTCATGCGCAGATAGTACGTGAAAAAGGCCTTTAATGGACCCTGCGACGCATGCCAAGCATGACAGAAGCAATCATCTTGCATGTTGAGCATCACAAATTTACACTAACAACGTTTTTTTCTTGAATACATCGGCGAGTTGTTTCACTATGTTCACCATCTTCTCGATCGGGGAAATGACCAGTTGCTGGGTGTCTTTCGAGAACATCATCGCCCCAATGCCGAGGATATGCTGTGCAACAGTATCGTACTCGTACTAATTGCAGCAAATATGCATGACAAATCTTCCTCCAAAGGTAAAACAGCATTACAAATTCCATTTTTCTTCTTGAGAAAATTTGTAAATGCGATTTGTACTAGTACAATGCTTTTGCATTGCATAAAGGAGAAAGACAATGAACGTCGTTTGGATCATGGAGTACTCCGCGGTCGTTTCCGTCTTGCTCCGGTTCAGCAATTATTCACCGCAAAAGCTGAACTCGAGCTTGTCATGCAGATTCAAGTTGAAAGCCAGATTTGTCATGCTCCTGCACCACTACTACAAATCAAGCGACGACGACGAGTGCGATGCTTTTGCAATGCATATAACCTTCGCATAGACCGTCACGTGGGTGCAGGAGGAGCTCAGCTCCGTCGGTTTTTCGGAGCTTCCGTCTGGGCAGGTTTCCGCCGGCGAAAAAGCCACGGCTATGGAAGTGTCAGAATCAAAATTGTCAAAGTCGGAAAATTTGCGATGCACAAAATCGATGGCAGTTGGAGTCTCAGTTTCCAAGGGGCGCATGACAAGTTTTATCGGGAGCACCCAAAGCCAGTCTGTCATGCTGTTTGGGCAAATGAGACTGCTCCTGTCGTGCTACTCGTCTGGCAGCACATTGTATATTACCCCTAAACAGGCTTACAATCGGTCTCGTTTATTGCCTGCTCCCCAATACAGGCCTTCAGTGGCCTACATTTCATGCATCACAAATTTTTCGATTTTGTCGATTTCGATCCTGACTCATCCATAACGTCCTCCATTTCTGTATCCCGCCAGGGACAGTTCTCCTGGTCCTCCCCGATACCACAGTATTTGTGCCTCTGCCAGCAGTATCAAATGTAAAAATGTCTGGGTCTGGAAACTTGTGATGCTGGGTGGCGTCTCATGATGAGGCTACAAATGCTGGCTCAGCATGACAAGGAAGTTTCTGAGCTCCTAGGTGCTGCCTAGTCTACATGACAAACTGCGCTTCTGCAGCACAGAAAAACGGAGCTCTTGGGTAACGTGCATGACAGATTTAAGAGTCATGCCAGACAAGCATGACAAACGTGAATTCTTCCAGACCCAGACACTTTTACATTTGATAAGCAGCACTTACCCTGGGCGCGCGCCGCTTGGCAATCGGCGGTCTTTGAGTTCAAGTGTGAAGTTTATTTTTTGCTCATTTTGAAAGCAACATATTCATAACTTCAGCGTCATCAATGATGTAGTCCTCAATGTCGTTTCTAACTGAAATTCTATGCCAGAAGCCCCAGTGTCTATTCTTATGCTGCAGTGTCTCTCCTTACCCATCCCCCCTGCGCGTCAAAGTCCTCTTGCCAGCCGAGAAAGGGGTACTCTAGATTTCCGTTGTTGTCGCACCTTTTCGTCACCACGTAGTCGAGCGAGCGGATCGGCGCGCCGAGCGTGTTCGGCACCGCCATGTACAAAATGGGTCGGGCCAGCGCGGCCGTGAGCTCGCCCAAATAGAACCTAGATTGCTCTGTGTACGCGTAGAGCAGATAGCTGAACCCCTCCACCGCCATCCAGGTGGAGGCGGACACGGTGGCGTTGGCCGTCGCGGTGGGTATGGTCGTGCTGCACTGCAAAGCGGCGTCACTTTGCAGGCCCGCGGAAACGAAATCCGCGTACGGACTGCAGGAACTGCGGCCGATCCAGAAAATTTGCTCCAGCCCGAAGGTCGGGGTACGGTTCGGCTCTTCCAACTCGATCATGGGTAGGACCAGCATCATGCAAAGCACGCCCAGAATCACGGTACGCGTGGTCTGCTCGGACAGAATCTTCCCCAACCGGCTCGCCTCCACGCGCTTCTCATTGCTATTCGACCCGGGACTACTAGTCTGAGCATTTTTGCTCATGCTGTGCTGCATCCCCTCGCGGGTGATGCCGCCCTTGCTGGACTTCATCTTATCCAAAGCGGATTGCTCCTCCTTCGAAAAGAATTTCGCAATGTTCACTACGCGGAGTAACCGCACTAGACGAATCAACCGAACTATGGGAAGAAAAAAGTGTTACAGTTACACATTGTGTTGCAAGATCCGCAACACAGACAACCTTTCTCATGCAGGAAATGCTTTGGAGCCTCGTTTTCTTCCCGTTTTCCCTTATGATCTTTGCATTGCAAGTTTTCTTTGTCATGCAGAGAAAACTTGTGATGCTGAAGCTACAGCAAATGTGTAACTGTAACACTTTTTTCGTGGGATACGAACAATCCTTCCCGCCCTGGTCCCGGCCCGACTTGCGCGCCCCGCGCGCGCGACGCCCGTTTGCCCGCTGCCGGCCCCGCCCTGGCTGTCGTCAAAAAGGCCGGAAACGAAATCCATTACCCATTTAATGTCGGGGAGGATACTCATGGACGCGACCATGTCGAGCCAGAAGAAGAAAGAGTACCTTTTGATTTACGTTTTTGTGAAGAAATTTTTCATCGTGACAATGTATGAGAGATCGGCATCGGAATGATCAATCTTCTGATGAAAAAATTCTTGAGCTTCGCGAAAATCATAATGGTCCAACATCTTCAACAGCAAAATCAGAATGAAACAAAAACATTTTCTCTGTACTTGTAATCCTCTTTGCAGACGGAGAAAATGGTCAGTTCCGCGGAAAAAAGAAAAAAGGTGATTGTGTACAGCACGTAGAACCCAATGTCGTGCCGGAGAAAGAAAAACTTCATCCTCAAATCGTCACCATACAGGGCAAAAACCGTGAGCAACGTCATCACCGTCTGCACCACCTTCCCGTCCATCACGGCCAGCATGCGCTCCCGCGGCGTCAATTTCACTGGAGGACTATGCAAGTGGTCTCCTGCGTGAAGATGATGATGGTCCCCCACCGTGGTGCTGTTTAACAACCCGGGCTGAAAGCTGGGCAGACTGCCGACACCCTCGCTGGCATTCGACATGACATGGACGACTGCCAGGTTTCTGGCGGAGGAGCGTGATCTGCGCAGAAAATCTTTGTCATTGTCCATCGCATTACTGCTGTCCCGCAGTAAGTGCCCTGGGTGGCCCGACCGGGTCGGGTCCCCCAACATGGACCTTCTCGACGGCGCCGATGTTGTATGCATTGCAAATGTGTCTTGGTCTGGGAGACTGCGAGATTTATCATGCTAGTCTGGCATGACTCTGAACTTTGTACTGCATGGCCGCGAAGAGCTCCTCTGGTCTGCCACGCAAAAACGCAGTTTCTAATGCGGATTACGCAACTCAGAACCACGGAAAAACCTGTCATGCTGGGCAGCGCATTACAATGTGCGCACCATTCCCTTCCTTGCATCACAAGTTTCCAGACCCCGACATATTTGCAATGCATAGGTTCCAGGGGTTGTCAACAGTGTCGGCTGCTCGCCTTGGAAGGAATTGGAGTTTCCGGGCGGAGTCGCTCCACCACCGCCTCCCGATGGAGGAGGGCCTGAGGACGTCGTCTGGGTCGCCCCGCTGCCCGGGACCACGCCTTGGTCGAAAGTCGACGTAGAGGACATCGTGTCGTCCGCTCTTGACTGACGTTGTTGCGGACTGGCTCAAGTAGAACAAGTAGCGCACCAAAGACAAGAACGACTCGGAGTTGTTCTTGCTCCTGCGTCCTCGATTCGGCGAGCGGCCGCGTTGACGCTGCGAGTCGTTGTGCTGGTACACCAAGACGTGGACAAGGCCACACGACCACCGCCGCTCATTTTGTTTCTTCTTCCGCGAAGTGGGATTACGTATGGTCCTTTGCCATTTTGCCACTCCTTGTTGTGTTCTCTCACTTCGAAGCCAGGGTAGTTCTTTGCCTGCAACAGATATCTTTCTTTCGTTATGTACGCAAGAAGGAGCCTCGATCAGTTTATTGTTGACACTCTATCGCTCCCAAAAACACCAGACATAAGCACAAAAGGAAGAGTGGTACATTACGAAATTTCCAGCAGCTGTTTCGGCGCGCTGCGCCGCTGAATAAGAAGCCGCATTGCTGCTTCGTCCGGGAAGGGTTTTAATCTTCTTAAGTACCAAAATTTGTCATTCTTATCAGGCTGCTGCCCAACGACGGTCCAGAGCATGTCGGCATCGTTTCATCCGAATGCGACGAATCGGCAAAAGAAAGGTTTTTATTAGGTTTGGTGAGCCACATCATAATCATTATGGCCGTAGCCGTACAGTTTCATTTCTTGGAATTACTTCCTTGCTCGACTGCATTTTTCAAGCTAGCAGCATGACGCACAGCGGTGCTTCTGCTTCTCGTCGTGCACGAACTTTATTCTTGTCAAAGGTCACCTGCGTGAGACTGTGACGCGTCTGCCCCGCCCCTACCAGCGGCCTTGTTTTCTTCCTCGGTGAATCCCGCCAGCAAGAGCCCCAGCTCCGGCTCCGCCGTCAACGCCAACTGGCGCATGTTGATCAAACTTTCCGCGTTGGCGTAATGTTTCGATTTCTCCACGTACAACGACTCGGCGTGCTTCAGGTACCGCTTCAACTCGTCTTCCCGGTGGTCTTTCCGGCCGTGGTCCAGCTGACTCATCTTTTTATCCACCACTCCGGCGCGGAAGAACGGATCCTCCGACTCTCCAATGTCGTTGAGTGCGTGCACCAAAAACCCGTCCACCTCCCGCCCGGCGTACCGCAGCGGGCTCCGGTGGCTGGACTGCGTCAGTTTCCGGCCGCGGACGACTTGCGACGTGCTGTACATTTTCTGCGCCGCGGTCAGCGCGTCATTGTCCTTCCCTGCTTCGAAATGGACTTTAACGGCCTCCTTCGTGTCCAAGCAACGTTTTTCCATAGCCGCTTTGTCTACCTGCAGCACCCGGCTCTCCCCCTTCTCAAGCTTCTCACAGTTCACGGCTTCGTAAACGACAACACCGGTGGCGGAGTTGTCGCGAAACGCGGGGGTCAGGCCGACGGAGACCACGGTCGGGATGAGGTATTCATCTTCCGTTACCTGGACGAGGACGAGAGGTAACTTCATCTCCTGAACTCTATCTGATTTCACGACTACTTCGAAGGAAACTCATACAATTACAAGTACGTCCACGAGTGGATAAAGATGAAAGAAAGAAAACTACAACTGGTCGTGCACAAAATCTAAATTATCGCCAAACCTCTTCAACATCATAATTCAACTCCACACTATACCACGAGCGCAGCAAGGCGTTTCGGTTTCTGCGCGTCGGTTAAGGCGACCGAGCGCTCGTTCACGCCCTCGACGTCTCGGTGGTACGGCAAAGCCGTCCAGTGCGTCGCACCCCGCGCGAAGGTTACGTTTTCCAGACGGAACGTGAGCGTCGCCGAGCCGAGACCGCGTGTGTCGGTTTCCTCTGACACAAAGGACACCTTTCCCCCGGAGAAGCTGAAAGCTTGCGGGACGTCCTGACGGCGAGGAGAAGCATTTTTACGATCTGCTTGCTCATCAGCTTCATTATCGACGAGCTCGAATCGCAACGCGGGCATAATTTTTGGGCTACTGTTGTTCATTTTTCCTCCCTTTTTCGTCCCCGCATAATTACTCCCGCTGGTATCCATGCCCCCGGGAGCGTACTGCCACGTGGGAGGTGAAGACTGGTCGCCCGCCGAGTTCCTCGCAGAATTTTGCTGCTCCTGGTCTTCGCGGACGGCCGCCGCCGCTTCGGGGTGCAGGAGCATGTTTTGGACTTGCCGCTGTTTCGCCTCAAGCGCTTGATGTTCCTGCTCACTTTTTTTCTCCCCATCATCATCTTTATCCCCAAAGATGAACAAGCTCTCCGGCTCCGGCAGCTCAATCTTCGTGGCGTCCGCCCCCCCGCGCGAGAAGTAGACGTGAACACCGTGCGTGTTTTTTCGGTCAGATATGGATGTGTCAGAGTTGAAATCGACAAAGTTGAAATAATTTGTCATGCATAAAATGGATGCTAGTTGGAGCCCAGTTTTCAAGTGGCGCATGACAAATTTCGGCGGTCCCTAAATCCAGTTTGTCATGCTGTTTAGGCAAAGAAGAGCGATTTTCTCGTGCTACTTTAGCAGCTCGAGCTGTCACCCCAAACAGGCTTACAGTCGGCCTCACTTGCCTGCTCTGCAACACACGCGCCTCGGGTCATGCATTTTATGCATTACAAATTCTTTCAACTTTGACGATTTCAAACCTGACGCTTCCATAGCAGAGACGTGCAGGGTGAGGTTGCCCGTCAGCGCGTCCGCCAACGGGTTTTCGTCGTGGAAGGCGTTGAGCTCCACGATGCCGAGCTGCATCACCAGCCGGTCGTGGACAGGGATGCTCTCGCAAGAGACGCGGTGGTCGTCTTCCAAAAATTCCAGATCCACACTGACGAAGGGAACATTTTCCACCTCCAGCCCGATTCGGCTAACGTACGGAGGGACGAGAAGTTTCTTAGTGTCTTGCTCTTGGCCTAGTACAACAACTTCATGACCGGCTTTGGTCCTGTCATCTGAAGATGCAGTGTGGAGACGGTTCTGCTCGTTTTCTGTAGTGGCACTGTTCGCACTGCTCTTCGGAGGTAGTTGTTCTTGCGAGAACTGCGCCGTCTGCAGCAGCCATTCGCGAGACAAGTGCTGCGTGTGCGTGTCCAGACGGAGGAGGCTTGGTTTTACCGCCTTTTCTACCTTTTGTGATTCTTTAGAACTCCTTGTTGTTTGTCCCTCCCGCACCACCGCGCTCTTCGAGGTCCAAATGTCGTCCCGGCCCAAAACATCGTCGAGCATGAGAACGCCAGCGATCTTCTTTTCCTGCAGGTTCCAATCCACAAACCTCGCCTTGCTGCAGTCCACTTTCGGCTTTTCCTTCGGCACGCACACGCCCTGGAACACTTTGTTCGACGTGCTAGAAGTTCTTGTTGTGCTACTAGTACTAGTACACAGCTCGCACTTCTCCACACACATGTCTGTCATCGGACAGTAGATTAGAGGTGCGCACACGGGCCCGCTGTTTCGCGCGAGGTGCACGTCCGGCGTGATGCCGCTGAGGTCCAAGCTCTCCTCCACATTGTCCTCCACAACGTCGAGGAGACCGATGGAAAACTCCGGTAGCGGCATCGGTGACTTGGTCGTGGTGGTCGTGGCGGTGGTTTGCTTCCCTTTTCGCTTCTTCTTTTTTGTCGTCGTCGTGGTGGTCGTGGTGCTCGTGGAGGCGAGGTATTCTTGGACGAGATGCTCCTCCTTGGAGAAGCGGGACCAGAAGAAGTTCCGGACCGTCTTATGCACAGCAAAGGCATGCTCGTACTACGTATGAATCGCATCACAAATTTCAGAAAGAAAAAAAATGGAATTTATGATGCTGTTTCAGGTTAAGTATTTGGAAAGAGATTTGTCATGCATGACTGCAATTTCTACGAGTTGTACGATGCTTTTGCGAACGCATATTTCTTCTGGAAAAACAGCTTGAGCTCGGGCAGCTGCGCCCCCCGGCTCATCTGCATGGACCCCTTCGCGTTGCGAAAGCTTATCTCGTGCCGGAACCGGCTGTGCACCTCCGCGAAGAGCTCCGTTTCGGGCACCACGAACTTGTAGCGTTTGGTGCCGATCTGCCCCACGATGGATAGACTGAAGGCGTGGTTGGTCTTGCCGCTGATCGGAGTCAGGTCCATTTTCAACAATTCCTGGATTCCCTGCGCGTTCTGCTCGATCAAGCCCTCGCCGCCCTTCGTGCTGTACCGCTGGCCCCAGTGGGCGGAGTGCCCCTGCCACGACTTTCCGAACCGCACTTGCAGCAGCACGTGCGTGCCATTCTGCGCCCACCGGGACGCGCAGGGCAGCTCGTCCGGGATGGCAAACTGCCGGTTTAGGTAGAGCAGGAGCTCATCGGCCTTTTTCTTCGTGTCCGCCACACTGTCCTGCACCACCTGCACAATCTTCTGCTTGTTCTTCTTCAGCGCGTGCACCCGCTGCGCGGCCTGCTGCGCCTTGTCCCATCTGCCGTTGCGCAGGTGCGCGACCAGGTCGGGCAGGATGGTCGTGTGGTCCTCCACTACTGGAGTTTTGATCTCCTTGGTGTTCTTACTTTTCGCCGTGCTTGCTCCTTTCTCCGACGGCGGAGTTGTTGCAGCCGCGCTGGTCGAGGGCGTGGCTACGCCGAACAAGAAAGCAACACTACACGCTGAAAAGAACATCAAGGCATAAGAACTCGTGCAAAGGGAAAGAAACTGAAACCAACGGCGAAGCGAAGACATCTTGTTCAATGATAAAGATAATTGAGAGTGGAGTCGCGAACAAGAAAACTGGTTGTAGCTGCAGCTACTACAACTCCGATAGACCAAGACCTAGCTTCGCAGTCGTAATGAACGAGTAGCGATGCGAAAACACTATCGGATGGAGCCTCCGGTGCGGATCTGATCAGATGTGAGGAAGCTACACACGACGTCTGAGAACACTTCTAAAAACACCCACGACTTTCAGTGCTGCAAGAAGACGAAGAAACGTTTTATTCTAAAAGCGAAATAAAACTGGATCTTTTTTCCTTTGTTTCTGTTGAACGATAACCACCTTCAACGGGTCCTGGGAACAACTATTTTTTGAACTGTTGCAGGCCATCTAGCAGTTGCTGGTGGTCGTCACTGGAGTTCTGGCTGACGTGTGCTGAGACTGCGAACTAGATCCCAAAAATCGCCTTCAAACTTGATGGGTCTTTTTGTCGTTACTGTTCCGCTATTCTGGAATAAGTATATCATCGGGACGGTGATATCGGTATTCGACGAAGAACAATCTAGATCTACATGACACGTACATTGCAAACAATATGCAGCGCCGTCTGCAAGTCGGAGAAAATGAATTCCTATTCGTATTCCGGCGAGGACAAAAAGATGTACAAAAAAAAGCGACAAAACTAGCGTAGAAGAACAAAGGCACTGATTAATAAATGTAGTTTTTTTTTTTGGCAAAGGGATAAAACCATAGGGATGGAATTAGGCATACATCACACTAGTTCTCCAACATTTTTCCCTCCTTCTTGTCGATTTCGCGCAGTACAAATTGGCACTGTTCGAAAGAGAACGTCGTCCCGGCGATGCGCAAACTTTCCTTCTTCGCGACCGCGGCCTCGACCTCTGCCCGGGCGCCTGGGTGGTGTCTCCAGTGCTTGTATAGGTTTTCCGCTGCTGTCGCCATTTGGTAGTCCCGCGGCTTCTCTTTTTTGTACTGCTTGATCACGTGGTCCATCAGGCGGACAGACCAGCCCTTGTACAAATGTTGCTCCTGCCCCCCTCCGGCCGCCTCAGCAGCCTTCAGCTTCTCAAACTTTTCCTCGAGTTTCGTGACCAGTCGCGGGCTTTCGTACAGCGACCTCATCAGCTTCCTCATCAGCTCCTTCTGCGACGGAGAAGATGTCGAAAAGGAAGAAGTAGAAGAACTTGAACTGGAAGCAGGTTCTACAACTGCGGCCTCCTGTGAACCGTGAGGACGAGCAGGAGGTGGACCAGAAGAGTTCTTGTTGTGAAGAACTGAAGCACCAGCACTTCTTGAAGCAGTTGTAGAAAAAGATGAGGATGAAGATGCTGACGTACTGCTGTTTTGGCTTTTTGTTTTTTCGTTCATCTTCGGATTTTTTGTGACCCAGTCGAGAATACTACCGTCGGCGCACAAGTCGGAGTCATGACGGATGTAGTCGCGGCCGCAGGGAATCCAATCGCGCTTCTCGGAGCACCACACTTGAATAGCCACTTTATCGCAACGACAATAGACGCTACCACTGTTAGTTTATTCACATTGCGGCGCAACTTTGCATCACATTCACAAACATAAAGACACGGCTATAAGTAGAAGTGCAGCAATCTTCTGCGGTACAAGTTTTTGCTCAACGCGTCACACCGAGGCACACAAGTAATGTGTTGATCTTCATGTTCTTCATGCAGGCATGAAATAAAACTGACCACATTCAAGGGGACGCTTTCTCATCTCAGTCTATTCGGAATGCGATCGCTATGACACACGATTGTGATAGCGTTCGGCGTTTTCATACAATTCCACGATTTGGTACTCGCTGTCCGACAGCTTTTTTGGTTGTAAATTTTGGTACAAATCATCATCATGAAGATCAGAAAAATGTAGTAGCCTAGAACCCGAAGAAGCAAGGATGAAGATGGACAAGAAGGCAAGTGTTTTTGGATAATTTTACTTTCAATCTCAATTAACAAGAGTCAGAAGTTCTTGCCCTTGCTTTGATGTTCTACTTGAACAGAGGCTGTGATGGAGCGTCCTATATTTATTTTCATTTGTTATACCCATCCGGACCGCGTCCCGAATGCCCACCTGAACATGTCGAAATCTCGAACCTGGACCATCTCGCCCGGGCCAAACCCCCCATCTACTTCGTGGTAGTCGCTCCACCGTTGCACAAGGTTTTGCTCCGGGTCCTCCGCAGCCGAAACCACGTACTGGTACTGGAGGTGGTATCCCAGCCTGTAGAAACAGTCCTGGTCCTGGCCGCGGAGCTGCTCCTTCAGATAGTTTTCATCCTGGGTGATGTCGTGGAACGGGTACCGGTATGAACTGCAAAAGTACCGCACTCGTATAAATGCATGACATGGGAGTTCTAAGGGCAGTCCGTCCCTTTTGGCATCATGCCCTACTAAAACTGATAAATGAAAAGCAACTGAAGTAAACATTAGAAGAAGAATAACCGAATAACTGTTTAGCCGAGAAACGCAAGGGGACATGGGAAGCTAATGCTTCTTACACAGGCGGGGAAAGGGGTTACCGTACTAAGGTAAGACAACAAAGCACCAGACGACTTCACTTTTACGAAGAGCAGAGTTTACGAAGTGCAACGAGGCTCGAGCTACTAAGGCAGGGCAAAGAAGAAGCTGCTACCGCCACACGGGGTCCAACTTCAACCAAGAACAGGGGCGTCCGACCAAGGACGCCGAGAAAAGCCTGGAGGAACGAAGAAGGTGCTCGCATGGGAGAATCCTGGTCCAGCGGGTAAAGCTCCGTGGGTGCTAGCTCACCTAAACCCGCGGAAACTCCCATCGCAGACTTCAACAGATGATGCCCAAAAAAGCGCAAAAAACAGAACAGCCCTCCCCCTACCATTTGGTAGGCACAGGGCTGACACCTGGCAGAGGTGTGAATAAGTAAAAAATTCCTAAGAGACGAGACGAACTACCTTTCCGGACTACGAGCACACGACACGAACCGATTTCAACATGTTTGCTCAATTGAAATTTGCTTTCTTTTCCATTTTGGTTTCACGTACATCTTTTACCGAGCCAATTTTTATGATAGATTCTGCAACGTAGACCGAAGTGAGAACTGAGAGATACGAAAAGACGCTACGACAAGAACTACAACATAACTTTTTAACTTTTACGCTCTTTAACTTTCCATACGATTCACGTAGTTCTCTTCAACCTGGAGGGCTTTTTATTGTTATTTCAAAGCATGTTAACTCTCATGCAATGAAGGACCACATAGATAGGACTGCGAACAAAACCAAGAAACTAATATCACTTTCTTTGTTCTTTTTTCATTCTGGGCAGTAATATCCAAGACCTTAGTATACATAGAAAGTACGCATTATACTGTGCATTTATCGTTGTCAGTTCTGATGTCAGATATGCAGTTACCATTGCCAATACAGATTCAGAATGAAAAATGAAAAAAGAAAACCAGAAGAAAGTGAAGATGCTATTAGATGCCGCTGTTGATCATGATGGTCGTGTTTGGTTCGTCGGTCGAAGTCGTTTTAGAAATGCTACTTGAAGTCGTTCTGGATGTCGTATCGGAATATGCGTGTCGTTGTACTGCTGGTTGATACCGTGGTAGTTCGTTTGCTGTAAACTGATGGTAACAAGTAGATGATGAAGTAGTTCAAGTGTAGGCGTTGATGTAGCAGATGGAGCCGCTTTCGGTTAAGATGTCGTGTCGCGCCGGTGCTTGTGGAGGAAAGCCGGTATAAGGGCATCCGTGTAATTTATTCTTCCTTACAGGCGCCCGGCCGCCATCAGTGAGAGTTCCGATGGGGTTGGGGATGGGGAGAAAGTGCGTCTCTGGTTTTCCCCCTGGTTGTCCCCCCTAATGCGATTCGGGTTCGTGCCTGCATTGTCACCCTGCAAGAACGTCAAGTGCATACGGTTTTGGCGTAAAATGTTGTTGGTGTCCAAGTTGTCATGGAACTGCAGGAACTGCTGGCAATCCTGTGAAAAGTTGATTTGCAGCGTTGCCTGGTGCGGTGAGCCCAACTGGTGATGGACAGGGAGGTCGAGATCATACAGGCCGTATGTGCTCAGGCTCTCGGGGCTGGGGTTCGGGTAGCGGGTATACGGCAACGATCCAGTAGTATCGAGCTCGATCTGCTCGATTTGGAAGATCGACGGATTTGTAAGCAGCGGCGATCTGGGCGACATCAGGAAGGGGTTGCACGGTTCTGGTTCTGGTTCTGCCCGCAAGTTGTCCATGTCCTCTTGGAACTGTTGCAGGTAGGCGAAGTATCTGCAAGGGCTGTGACCAAATGGCGGACTTGGTGGAAAATCCAGCAGCTCGATATCGGAGAACGGGGAGCGGGCCGTTTGTAAAACTATATCCTGCTCCGCCACTCCCTCGTCCATGCGGGCACCCGCAAGGCCCTCCCAAGCAAACGGGTTGTTGGGGATGAACCGCACGGGATTGTTGTAGTTCGGCACAGGAAAGTCCCTATCAAAATCCAACACCACGCAGACATTTTCTCCGAACGACCGTTCGCTGCTGATCCGTGACTCTCTTGCGGATTGGTAGGAGCAAGCTGAATCTGGCTGCAGCTGCACCGGTGGCCTAGGCGTGTCAGGAGCTGCGTTGTTCGTCACTGCTAGCATCCTCCGGCACTCTTGCAGGTTGAATGCGAAGATGGACCCGTTATTATGGGCAAGTGCCATCGTGTTGAGAAAGTGATGATGCGCGGTTATCTTCTTTGTTTCGAGGACGTTGCCCGTAATGCGCACGGGGACCCGAAGCACTCCTTTTCTATCTGGATGGTTGACCAACCCCTGCGGACTAGCAACCTCTCTGGTGACGACGGTAAAAACGGGTTAGAAGTACCCGTAGTCAATCGAACTGCACGCGCTTGTACTGGTTTCACCCCGCTTTGGTAATCTCGGTACGGGGAGCTGATTGACCAGTCCGGAGATGCTAGTCCTTTGTTAAACGCCCCCACCCTCGCCTGTTCTTGTCGTAAAACTTCCCTACGGATACGTACCTCCGGAGGGGTTGAAAACAGGTGTTTACCGTAAAAATTACTTTCGGAGAACCACCCGTGGCCGGATTCGTGCGAGTGGAAGGGAAGTGGGATGTCGTGAGTGTAGGCTGTGTCGAGCGAGATTCTGCCGGGTAACTGTTCTGGGAAACGTAGGGCTCGAAGTAGCGTCGGATCCGGTCCAAGCTCGGCTAACAGCGGGGCCGGTCTGCGGTGTCTGTGGGGAGGCGGTGATTGCCACGCCACGTAATCTTCCGAAATGCCCGATACTCGAGACGGCGACGGGACCGTGTAAAAACAACTTTTGGCAATTAGTCCTTAAAAAATAACGCTCTTCTGCTACTGCCCAGTCTAGATCTCTTAGTCCGAAAACCTTAATACTTTCGCGCGGTATCGACCTTGTGTAAAAAGGTGCCTAGCCATAGCTTTTATCTACTACAGCGTAGCGGTGGATGTAATTTAGTACCCGTTGTTCTTTATTTGAAGGCTAGGTTGTCAATAATAATAATCATAGACGAAGATAGATCAGTTTACACGACCCACCGACATCCTGACTACTAGCGATTATTTCCCTTTCGTGCCACGGCCCATCCTCTGCGAATTTCGATACTCTACGGCATTGACCTCGACAACACTAGTTCCTTGGCAAGAACTTTAATGGTGACCAGCGTGCTTTGTATTGTTTTCTTCAACGACGCTCCTCCTGGTTCTATAGTCAAATATGTACAGTGTTAAGCTATTAGTTGTTTGTCGCCAACTTCACGAGAGGCACAGTGAACTTTATGTCTTCAGCGTAACGCAAAAAAGTTAATTATGAATGTGTAGGCGTCAAAAGCTGGAAAAGAAGTAACTAGACGGAGATAAAACTAGTGATTTCGTAAATGTTAATTGCTTGAAAATGCGGCTTTGGCCTCGCGGACGGACAGTTAAACGAACCTGAAAAAGTGTGTTTAGCTGCTTGTGTAAAGGAAAAAATAATAACGAAAGTGTATGGCTTACTCTTTGGCTTCTGTAATAAGGTATAATTATACGGTGAAAACAAGTTTAATTTGAACTATTTGGACGTGACATTCGTGTTTACCAAGACTCGTACACAAAATACAACAAGGATGGGGACGATCGGGAGCACTGCATTGCATCTACGACGGATGGATTACCTGAGGTTTCCCGTGGCGTCTTTCGCTATCGGAATATTTTTTTGTTTTTGACCTGCTGCCTGTTGGTAGCAGGGCGCCTACCTCCAAATCCTTTCCCGGCTCTACCAGTAAAAATTGTGAAGAAGTTTGACGCTGTCCTGCTTACTAAGATTTTACTTTATCTACTTTAATATTGGGAAGTAAAAACGAGGATAGTCATCAACAAAACAGGAAGTCAACAAAAGACACACTTTACCTTTGGCACTGTGAACTACTCGAGTTCTGTGCTAACTTTACTTAGTCTAGACTGGTGCCTACTCTACAGGAGGTAGAAGCTCAAGTTTGTGCTTTGTAGTTTGAACTTTAAGCTTTACTTTAAACCAACTTTCACCCTTATCGAGCTTCTTCAGACCCTGTCTTCCCCGAAGGATAAGATCGCGAGTTTTGTTCACTATCTGCAACCGTGCGTTAATCTTCGAAAGCGTGCTTCAATCTTCGAAAGAGGGAAAAGCTCGACCTTGTCCTGATTACTTGTTTATTACTGTTTACCTGACTGTCGCCGGAGCAACCGGACCGGAACTGTTCTGCCGAAACTGTTGCCAAGACGGGTGCAGAATCGCCTGAGTTTCAGTCTGCATCTGCTTCATCCAATCCCCCATGGTGGACACCAGTTTTTCGGTGGTGAACCACTTTGGAATTTCGTGGCGGGACACCAGCAGCCGGCACGCCTTGACCGGGAACGACCTTTGGTAAGTGCCGTTCAACGTGAACCTAACTAGAAGTTCGACAACATCCCGCAGGAAGTGAACCACTAGATAGTTCCTTTTATAAGCCCTGATGACCGCACTACTAAAAGCCGATTGGTGCGTTTCGGGGTGCACCGCACTGGCAGCAGCGGAAAACTTAGACAAATAAAAAGGAAAAGTTCTCGTTTTGTCGTACATACAGTACAACAACCGTTTTGGAATGGAAGCGTCGAGGAAAAAGTCCAAGAAGGTTGTCGTGACGGTGCCGAGGGTTTCAGGCTTGCACGCTAACGCTCTGGGATAAATCAGGTGGAGTGGCAGCCTGATAGGAGACAGCAAATCGTCGAGGTAACGAAGGATTTGCAAAAACCGGTACTGTTGTCCCGCCGGAGAAGTGATAAAGACGTATTCACTCCAAGACAACCCGCCATCCGCCATCCGCGGGGCCGGGGTAATGCCCATTGGCATCCCCCGGACTTGCAAAAATAGCAAGTCAGCGATGCCGATGTAACAACTGGCACAGCACCAACGGACCAAGGAATCGATATCGGACAGAGACCAAGAAGAGGACGTAGGAGCGTCTCGTGAAAGAAAAGCAAATTCTTTATTCGGGCCTTTGCGGTTCCGGTCGTACCCCAAGACAACAGATTGGAAGCCCCCGGCCTGGAAGACGCAGCAATTGAGCTGATGGAGGTTGTGGCACAGGAAGGAGTGTTCGAGGCCCGTGTACAACCTTTCAAAATCATAACCGTCAAAAGCTGCGAAACCGCCCTTGGTAACCCGGGACAGCGCCTCTTCTGAACTCTCGACGCTCCAAGCTCCCGGCCACACCCGGGATTTGAATTCTTGCATCACGGCCGATAGAATCAAGTGTAAGACTTTACCAGGAGCGTGCAAGACCGTTTTGTCCGTAGCTGCTGCGATGAGTCGCATCTTGTAGGCCGGAGCCTTGTGGCCCTTGATGACTGCATAGTACGCCGGGTGAGCTGAAGCTTGTTTCTGCTTGACCCGGGCATGCAGAGCCGGGGCGAAGCTGCTAAGCTGCTCGACAATTTCATCAATCTGCCCCGCTGTTGTCGGCCTGTACACTTCGTGCAGCGACTGATCAGCAGGTGGAAACTCGGACTTTAAAAACGAAAAATTGCGCCGTGCCTGCCAAATTGGTAGCAACGGTCGAACTTTACAACCCCGATGGTCTACCCCCTGTTGAATCCAATTTCCTTTCGAGTTTAAGTTTGGAATCTGCGTAGCTAAGTTGGCCAGATCAGAAACCACCGGTGGCGGTTGCTGTGACCAGTCCGACTCCGAGTCCGACAACAACGGCGTTGAAGACGAGCTGGAGCTAGTGTCGGAACTTGATGAAGACGTACTTGAGCGAGGTGACGGAGTGCGGGGACCTGGTGGTCGGGCAGATCGGGCTGACACGGCAGAGCCCGACGGTATGTTTAGTGCAGCATGTTGGCCTTCGACCCAGCGCCCCATGTTGATCTTGCCGTCGGCTGCCAAAATAGTGCTAGGTAAATTTCGTGAGGAAGAGTCATGCTGTGATGCGACTTCCATACTATTCAAAAGTTGCTGCTCCGGTTGAAAATCCATATCTTCTGGCTCCTCTGCAACCCCTGCCGCTACGTCCAGCAGGTTGACCGCCGTCTCGAACAGTGGACCCGGCTGGAGAACATCTGGACTGGAGTTGCTGTTCGGATCGGGAACTGCCCCGAGTAGGTCCCCCGGCGGTGGGTTTTCGCCCTGCTCCGTGTCGTCGTCCAGCCACATCTCGAAGGCAGTAAGGGGGTCCACATCCAGCAGCAAACTAGACATTTTGTTTGCGGGCGGATTTAGGTCGTTGTGCGGGTTCATCCCCATTTGCAGTAACTCCGCGACTTCATGTCGGCTGACCCAGGCATCGAGGACTGTGACCGGCAGCGGGTTCTCTTTTAACTTGGCAGAGAACGGACCCAAGTTAATTGATTCGGCGGTCCATTGTAAGAAGTTCCTCTTCGTTTCGTCCCGGAAAAGTATCTGCACGGCGGCATTGGACAAAACGAAGATCGGGGACAACCACTGTGATTTCTCTGGACCAGCCTGCATCTGTAGGATTGGGGCCTTGGACAAAATCGCCGTGGACGTATACAGTTTCTGATGCTGGAAGGCCACGATGCTGCCGGCTTGCGGGACCGAGTCCAGCGCCTTCAAGGTGATGCCAGGTGTAATCCCCGCCCGCAAGTCGAACACAGCTAATTTTTCGAGACCGCTATTAGCCGCGCGCTGCATATCTAGAGCACAGCCCACTCCTTTTACTCCTTTTAAAAGGCTTCTGGAGATGACTCTCCATCCGGCGTGCGTGCTGAGTTTCCACAGCAACGACTGCCGCCGGCCCGACAGTGCCGAGGGAAACGGGCGGACATGGTGGGTGTTAACCGAGGCCGCCACCGGTACGGAGGACTTCGGAAGACACTGCTTTAACTCTGCCTGCACTGCTTTCCGGTCCGCTTCAGCACGTTCTAGTTGCTGTTGTAATTTGGTGTGCTTCCTGCTTTTTTCCATTTCGTCTTGTGCCATCTCGATGGCCGCATCTATCTCCGCATGTAGCTTGATTTTCGCCTGCAACAAAACGTGGGGCTGGTCCGTTGACTTTACTTTACCCAGTTGCAAGAGCTTCTCGCTTTTCCGGAGCACGAACTGCATCAGGTTCCGCACGCCATGTAGTTCCTTTTTCGTTTCGTCTATTAGATCCCTGTCTAGTGCTTCGATTTTATCTGAAGATGATGCCGGCAACCCGTACTTGTTCCGTTTTAGATACAGGCCCCTATTAGCTTGGGGTTCGTAAGAGGACGAGGAACTGCTGTTACCGGGCGCCGCTTGCGGGGATAAGAAGGTGGGCGGAACGACATCGAGTATCGGAGGCGACACTACTTCAGAACTACCCGCGCGAGGCTGCCGCGAAGACGGACAATCGGCACTACGAAAATTACTCACCACTACTGACGCTCCACTTCTCGGTGGCTTGATGGTCGGCTTCTGTAACTGCGTGCCAGAAACTCGCGAGCGGGAGGGTGCCGCGGTGCTAGTGCCATGGAATAGGCCGCGGGGCGGGTCCAGGAGGATGTTCTGCCCCCGGTCATGACTAGGCTGGGAAGCTGGTATCAAGTGAGCGCTTGGCAGTGCATCTCGGGGTGGTGTGTTACCCGGGGATAACGCCGATGGAGGAGCGGGCGCAGGTAGGATCGGATTAGCTTGGGTCAAGGCCGGATCCTGGTAGGGTGCCGTAGGTGCCGGCACGAAATCCGCCCGGTGGTAGTCCGTGCTGGTGCCTGTTGGGAAAGACCCGCGGCCGGCTAACCCCAAATCCTCCATCAGTAATGCCGTGTAAAGGCTTTTACACATCATCCAGGTAGTTGATGTCGCCTTATCGTAGTACCCGAACACAAAAAGCTGTTGCAAACTGCGAACGATCTCGAATGCCGTAGAGAACTTGCCCCACTCAAAAGTGTTGCTAGCAGCACGGTCGTACACGTTACCATTAGCATCCGGGACGGGAACGGGAGCGGCAGAACCGTCAGCGGTGTTCCAGTCCACTTCTTCCTGCTTGTCTGCACCATCTGGCACCGTGTTGTACCAGAAGAAGTGTCTTACATCTTGAATCAACTCTTGCTCTTCGATGTTGACGCGTTCAAGCAGTTTAGTGGCCGAAAACTTTTGCTCCACCCGGAATTTTGGTCTCATTAATAGCGCGACCTTGGATGACGCTACAGAGTCCAGGGTCGGTCCACACAGCAGCTGTATGTTGTCTGCCGTCGCTGGCATGGCAAGATGCCCTCCCCATGTACAGCCGTCTGTGAAGTAGCGGCGATAATCCGCACACGCGCACTTCAGCTCGCTGCATGCATGAGGGATGGCCTTGAGTCGGAGGTTGAATGTAGTTAAACATACGGGCGGTCCGTATGTAAATGCGAGGAATCTATCATTCAACACCTGGCGGAAGGTGGACCGCAAGTTGAGCACGTCGACGACTTTGTTGTGGTAGAAGAATATAACAGCTTTTTTACCGTCCCGCGACTGTTTTTCCCCACCGACTTTCGTAAGTCGTAATCGGCTTTCTACTAATTCCTGAAGCAAAAACAACTGCTGCTGCGGAAGCACGTAAGCCGTCGTTAGGTGGAGGCGTAGCGCTCGGAGAAGTTGTTTGCTGCAGCCCGCAATAATCTTCAGGAGCCAAGAGATTGTATTGAACTTGGCAGCCCCGATATGCCACGACTTCACCGGCAGCCACCGTCCTGATGACGCGAAGTCCTGCGGGGGGTCCAGTGCAAAAAATAGCCAGACTATTGCAAGAAGTATCTTCTTAACTTCGGAGCTGTTGCTGGGAAGTTTCGTGGTGTATGCCTCGTCTGGGTGCTTGCGAAGGAGGTTAGTGGAAGAAGCGACCGCTAGAGCGCTAGACTGGTCTGGGCGGGGAGACTCTTTTGCCATCGGGGTGAAAATCATGCTTTGCGCCGCTTTCCGATCTTCGCTTCCCCGTACCATACTGAACTTTTTGCGAAAAAGTTCTTGAACCATGCTGCTCTTGCGGGATGGAGTTACTGCCGGGTCTACTGGTAGCAACGGAGTCTTCGCTGTAGCTGGAAGTTCTACTAATCGAGGCCGGTCAGACAATCTGCAAGGTCTTAAACGAGGAGGATGGGCCGCAGGAACTATACTGCGACGCTTCAGATCCGGGGCCTCCAAAACTACACGCTGTGCTTTGCGTTTGCCGACAAAGAACTCCACCAACTGGCCATCAGTTTTCAACGGATGGGAGCTAACCGGTAGCAGATCGTCGCGCTCTTGCGTACAAAGAATCCCTTCCTCTTGCGGGCACGGTATGCTCGGGCGTAGGAATCCCTCATCTTGCGTGCACTGCACGCCGGGGAGTGTGCATTCTACATCTTGTGTGCACTGGATTCCCGATGCGTCCGCGAGGAGTCCGCTCTGTGACCGCTTCTGGTGGGTGTCATGCTGGTCGGAACCAACTGCACCGTGTCGGGAAGGAGGAAAAGCAGTCGGGAAGAAGTTTGGGTTGCCCGCGTGCTTCGCTGCCACGTAGCGCTTGAGGTTACGTTGTAGCCGCTGCACTTTTAGTACGTCCCCTTGTTCGGAGAGAAGTCGGCACATGCTGGAGCAGTCTTCGGGGTTCGGGCGGCGTCGAGGGGCCGAAGGATGTGTGACGTCCTTGAATTCTAAGTTGAAACCCCATGGTAGATACGTCCGGAGTACGATTATCCAAAACGACTCCCACGCATCTATTTGTGACATCGTGGAGCCGTCTGGAAGCGTAGCCGTGCGGTTTGCTTCCACTTTGTCCATGCTGAACAAGATGTCCGTCAGGCGGAGGGGCCGGGGCGGTGGTGGCTGCTAAATCGCTTCTAAATTTTGCGGGATTTTTCAAAAACGGCCTTCCCGGGGAATATGCGGACGGCGCCTCAATTGAAAAGGGGCGAGAAGGAAAAAGGCAAAGACGAAATGGGGAACACAGAGGCAAATGGTGTGGGACCGAGGAAGAGAAGACATAGGAGAAACTCCGGCGCGGCCCCCTACGCACTGCGGGTGGGGAAAAACCCGGAGAAGCGTCGCGGGGTGGGGAGAAGCAAATCATGGGGCCGATTTCGCAGACGAGGTGGGCACCTGCCCAAAAGCGCTCTAAATGGCACTCTAAATGGGGGTGCTAAATGGGGGCTCTAAATCGACCCCTTCTAAATGGGGGTGCTAAATGGGGGCTCTAAATCGAGCCCTTCTAAATGGGGGTGCTAAATGGGGGCTCTAAATGCACCCCTCTAAATGGGGGTGCTAAATGGGGGTGCTAAATGGGGGCTCTAAATACCCCTCTATCTGGCATGCTAAATCAGCATGCTAAATCGCATGCTAAATCAGCATGCTAAATGAGCCTGCTAAACCGTGCGGGAAAACGGTTTAGCAGACCACCCCGAAACCGGGCGAAATTCCCGAAAACACGGGAATCGTTCCCGAAAATGCACCCCCCGGTGACTCTAAATCAAAACGGAGTTGGTCCGGAAGGTGGTTTTCCCGCAGGAAAGGTCGTTGCGCGACCCCGACCGCGGATCTTGCCGAAGGTCGGTCGCGAAGCCCCACGACCTTTCCTTCCGACGGACAACTCAAACATATCCCAATCCCTTCCCAAAATCGCACTGACTCACGAAAGTCAGCGCGATGTTGGAAACAACCTCACGCCCGGGAGGCAGAATACGGACAACCCACCACGCACACCTTCCCCGGTGTGTGCGATCGGAAATGAACACAGAGGAACCCACGAGGCTGCGGGATTGGGAAACTCCTAGCACACGCAATACCACTCAAAACGCTGCCAATTTTTAAATTTTAATTTTTTCGCAAGGCAACGCGAGAACACCAGGGGGGAAACACTGCCGCCGGGCACACGGACGGGAGGCAATGCGCCCAAACCCCCGCGGTGCCCGGACACATGGCGTCCCTGCCAACCGTGGCGCCGCAGGCAGCGCCGCACTCCCCGTTCTTTTCATTTTTCAAAAATCCCGCAAAATATAGAAAATATTTAGTCGACTTCACCGCCCCGGGCCTCTCCGACTGATGTCCGTGGTAACCGCATGGCTCAAGTACAACCTCTGATGATCGTACATCGGGCGACCCTCGGATTCCAGCGTTACCCGTTCACCGTTATTGGCGTGTGCGTGGAAGCGCGTTCCGGCCCCCGCACCCGTATGGGCCTTACCTACGTACGTCAACCCGCAACTGCACCGGCGCAGGTAGATGAGGCTAGTGTTACCGGCCTCGTCACACGACCTTTGTTCTCTTGCCCGGACTTCTAGTAGCTTGCCGTTTACTTGTAGAAAACGATCAGGGGAGGCCGACGAGCAAAGGCTGCACGGGTTTCCCTTGGCCGCTCGACAGCACTGGAGCATGTGCTCTCTGTCGAGAGTAAAAACGTCGGGCCTAAGGCGATCAGAGCACCAAGCATTCGGGTCGAGGACGTGTTTTTTGAATGACGCATACTTCATCTGAAGCGGTATCGTGAAATCCGCCATCCAGGCCACCGGCAGCTCTTCGCTCTTGTACTCAGTTTTAATGGCGAAGATGTCGCTCGTGTACAATTGTTGCACATCACAGTATTCCGCTACAGCTACTATCGAGTTGCTCACGGCGTGGAGGAAGTTTTCGCGAGGAGGGTTTGGCAGCAGCGGTCTGGATGGTTTTTTCAGAAGCTGTAATGCGGAGGACGAAGGTGTAATGCTAATAACCTCTGGGAAGTCTGCAGCATTCGGGCTAGACGTAATCTGGTTTTGGCGCTGAGTGTCAGGCTGGGGTCGCATGTCGGATGAAACCATTTTAAAGCCCAGTGTTAGCGCACTTCTATCTAATTTTGAGCTGTAAACCAGCTAGAGTTTGTAAAACGTAGAACTACGAGCGTGGCCGAATTTCTCCGTTTTCGACCACAAAGCCCGCATCCTCCCAGTAGTGTAGCTCGTGGTTAGCCCGATCAATCGAGTCTTCGTACCGCCACGTCCCGCGGTAGAAGTCGTAATGCCAGCGGAGAGTACCCCAACCGAACGCCCAATACTCCTTTCCTGTACTCCAGCTGCAACGATCCACTTGTGAATCCGATGACAAGAAGCGAATCGGTAGGCGTGTCGCAGGTTGTGGACGAGGTGTTGTTACCTGTCCATCGCCATCTTGGCAAGAACCTTTTTTCCAATCCGTGCGAAGAGAATCAAGCGGTGCCCAGGAAGATCTCAATCCGTTATTTGAAACTGAGGCCCGGACTCCGGAGCACTGCCTAGTCGACCGAGGTTGCTCCTGTGTTGTGAGAGGGAGACAGCGCGGGCTTTCCCGATGTAGATAAGGTGCAGGTGGTGGTGAAGGTAGGATCGGTAAGGGGTTAGAAATATCGTCCTGTGCTTGGTTCGGTGCGTCGAAATGATGCTGTGCCGCAGCAGTCACATGTGGTTCCGTAGATGTCATTTGTGGCGTGATGATACTTGTCGTGGAAAAAACTGCTCTTGGTATGGTCGTAGGCGGTAGATGTTGTTCCAAATCCACGTCTCATTCGGCTTACATACCACCCGTTTTGACCCGGTGTGTATACGACCCGTCGGTGCTTGTACGACCCGGCAAATGCAATTTACCCTTTAACGCTTTGTTCGCAGTGGTCCTTTTTAGATATAATTCTTTAGTTGCCCTTTGTCACGGTCTACGATTTTCACGGTACTAAAAATGACGCAACTTTAAACGTGTAACGGTACGACAGGTCGAGAGACTTTGGGTACGACGAACGAAATGCTTTCACTTAATCCCTGTGATTTTTTGAAAGGAAGAATGTAGAGCCGCTTAATTACTGCCACCACAGCAATAGCGCACTCTTCATGACATGGGAGCTCTAAGGGCAGTCCGTCCCTTTTGGCATCATGCCCTACTAAAGCTGATAAATGAAAAGCAACTGAAGTAAACATTAGAAGAAGAATAACCGAATAACTGTTTAGCCGAGAAACGCAAGGGGACATGGGAAGCTAATGCTTCTTACACAGGCGGGGAAAGGGGTTACCGTACTAAGGTAAGACAACAAAGCACCAGACGACTTCACTTTTACGAAGAGCAGAGTTTACGAAGTGCAACGAGGCTCGAGCTACTAAGGCAGGGCAAAGAAGAAGCTGCTACCGCCACACGGGGTCCAACTTCAACCAAGAACAGGGGCGTCCGACCAAGGACGCCGAGAAAAGCCTGGAGGAACGAAGAAGGTGCTCGCATGGGAGAATCCTGGTCCAGCGGGTAAAGCTCCGTGGGTGCTAGCTCACCTAAACCCGCGGAAACTCCCATCGCAGACTTCAACAGATGATGCCCAAAAAAGCGCAAAAAACAGAACAGCCCTCCCCCTACCATTTGGTAGGCACAGGGCTGACACCTGGCAGAGGTGTGAATAAGTAAAAAATTCCTAAGAGACGAGACGAACTACCTTTCCGGACTACGAGCACACGATACGAACCGATTTCAACATGTTTGCTCAATTGAAATTTGCTTTCTTTTCCATTTTGGTTTCACGTACATCTTTTACCGAGCCAATTTTTATGATAGATTCTGCAACGTAGACCGAAGTGAGAACTGAGAGATACGAAAAGACGCTACGACAAGAACTACAACATAACTTTTTAACTTTTACGCTCTTTAACTTTCCATACGATTCACGTAGTTCTCTTGCGATCGACGTATAAATGCATGACAAATTCCCTCAGCATGAGAATTGAAATTTGTAATGCAGATTTACCTTGAGAAAAAAATTTGTAATGCAAGACTTGCATTTATACGAATGCGATACTTTTGCACAGGATAACCGGAACGGGTGTGGAAACTTCTCTCGGACGTACCGTTGCGTCTCTTTGCGCATTCGGAATAGTGTGGAAGGTTGATCCAATGACCATTTCCCATTTGTCAACCCTACACCATTCTTTATGTATCTTCCCCATTCTTTAAATATATTGTCCTTCAATGACGTAGATCGTCCTTTTAGTCCTTTCCCCTCGTGCCATGGCCCGACTTCGAGTGGAAGCTTCGTCTGGTATGCGTTGCAAAAGTATCGCACTAGCAGGAGAAAATTCAAATGCTATATATTCAGGAAAGGAAATAGATTTCGATTTGTCATGCTGCATAGCCATAGGTGCAATTTACATATTATACGAGTACGACATTACTTTTGCAATGCATATCTGTTTGTTCACCACCATTCTCACCACACAAGGCGTTTTATCGTACACCTGGAGGAAGTCGTACCCGCGCACACCGTGTGTCGCCGGCCAGTTGTCCACCTTGCCATTCTTTTCGTCTCGCTTGTTGCGCAGCACAAGTGTGCCAGATTTAAACTCCCTGGGGGCGTCGGCGAGCGGCATTGTGTTTTATTTTGATGAGATAAGTTCAGGAATATTTTTGCCAAGAAAGAAGACCACGACACGGCTGCAACGGGCAGCAAAGTGACCGCATGTGAGTGCTACTTAAGGCACAGCTGCAAGATGAACCTCAGACGTGTTATAAGTAATACCCCTCTGCAAGGAATGACCACGAAGAAGATGATGTACTAGCTGCAAATCACATCCCACCACGACCCTGCATGTGATGATGTCCAAGAAGAATCATGTGGTAATTTATGTACAATCAGGGTGGGGCTCCTAAAAAAGTGAAGATCGTTAAGCCACAGAAGTGGGCGAGGAAAGAATTCTAGTGGAGAGATGAGAGCCCCGATAAATGTGGGTAGTTCTTCATCGGGCCGCAACATGATGTACACACAACTAGATGAAAGAACTATTAAGACTAATAGAAAAGTACTCTGGCGGTTGCTTGTCTTTTGACCTTGGCTGAAAATGAACATGAACAACTGGGAGCGCCGCGGCCGCGTGAAGACATAAACATCACAATGCCTCATCTGCTAAAATCTTGTGCACCAGGGTACTACATGTACTTCATTTCTACCCCAAAAATGGGGAAGGCACTTCATCTAGGGTAATCAGTTTCAGTTGTTTTTTTTTTCGACTTCGCGTCCGTTGAATCCACATCTAATATGATCTCGGAAGCAGGTGTGGTGGTACAACTACAGAGCACGATAACTCAGACTTCCGCCTTCTGCTTTATTTGAGCTTTACGATAGGCAGCTTGTCGGGTCAGAAGTGTCATACACGACCTAGAAGTTGAAGTAGGATCCAGCTAAATCTTGGGAATTCCGTTTACGCCTTTCGCACCTTTGGCCAAAAGATGGCTCGTCACACGCTTGGTGGTGGTTGGTAGAGCGCGCGCCGCTGAAACCGTGATTGCCGGCCCGAAAATTGCGGCGTTGGCAAGCCCGATAGCCAGGGCGATGGTACTCACCTGGGGGTTATTTGAATCAGCAAGGCCATGTCGTGCACAGTGAGTTAACCACAAACCACGTCATTCGACAAACTATAACTAACATGATGGAACGTCCGCGAATAATTTCTTGTCGCTGTAATCTCCGTCTCCTGCAGCGAACTACTGTAGCTGTACCAGTAGACAAAACGTGTTTGTAGATTGATTCGCATTCGTAGAAGAAGTTCACTTACTCGTATCTATACCATGATAATGTGGAAGTGTCCGACGACGTAATAGGTATCGTGCAGGGTGACATCGACCGCTGCGTTTCCCAACGCGACCCCCGACACCCCGCCCATCGCGAACCAGGCAGTGAAGCAACCGCCCACCAGGTGCAAACTCCAATCCGGACTGTTTCTTCCGCCCCGAGACCCGACGCCGAACGTGCTCAGCCCCCGCGGATTCCCCAGCACCTGTCCGCTGTGCGCCCGGGCCTCGGCGGAGGCAAAAAAGCGCTTCGCCGCACCGTCGCTCGTCTGCTTCAAGTACCGCAACACTGCCTCCCTGGACGCGGCGGACCGGGCGGTAAAATTAGCACCATTCGTCCCGAAGGGCAGCTGCAACGAGCGCAGCGACGGCCCTCCTGGTCGGGAGGCTGAAGAGAGAAAACGAGACAACATTGCGAAGGGCTGCTCTTTTCTTGGTGTTGTGCCTCACAGAGCTCGTGATTTAAGAATAGATTTGAGTTTCGTGTAAGGCAAGCAAATGCCCCAATTTAACGTTTCATCACATTCACATCGGAAGAAATGCTTAAACAGAACGCCGGCCGAGCGGTCATTGCACTCACAGCCAACAACTATGTTAATTGAAGAACTCACACGCTTTTTTTAGAATTGTCGAAAATTCAGGTTTATTTTGAAAGCCGTAAAAAGAGCTCCGAAACTACAGCATCGTGAATATAAAAATGCTCACTCGTCAACATTGCGCTCGCTCTCTCAGCAAGATGAAGACCAGAGATACAATCTTTGCTACTGGATAAACAGAGTGAAGACTACTCTCGCTCAAGTAGGAGAAACAGCTCAGTCTTGTTACTTAGCTTCAACTTCAAGTAAGTCCAAATCTTGCATCTTTTATAGTACACTGACAGGAAACCGGAGGGATAGAATGACAAGCGAAGTGAAAAGAAACAGCAAGAAGACGAAAAGCCTAGGTAGTTGCTATAAGTTTTGCATTGGTGGAAAGAATCACCTGTTTTGCAGTGGTGGAAACGCCACCTGCACCTGTTTTGCATTGGTAGAACGAACCGCGCGAAGGTCATCCTAGTAGTGCTTGCTTTTTATTGCATCAAACACAAGAACTTCGGCGAAGGGTTTGTTATTGTTCAAAATCGTGACTTCAAAAGTGCTACTCGTTGCTCCTGGTGCCGTCAACGCGACATAAACATGCGTACTGACTTCTAGAAGCGGCATGATAGATTCCACCACGTCCATATCGATATCGTCGAAAACTCTAGTTTCCACCCTAGTTCTCGAACCGCCACAGCTCAAGGTCTTGGATGACGAAGTCTTGCGTCGCCGTCAGGGCCTCGCTCAGTCCGTACGCTGCGCAGGGCTTGGACGCACCGCGCAGCAAATGGTCGATCTGCAGGATCAGGGCCTCCCCGAAGCACAACAGAGACTCTTCGAAGAGGACCGCCGGTAGCTCGTTTCCCTTGGAAGTGCTTCGGCCGACCACGCGATTTTGCGAAGCACTCGACGTGAGGTCGGGCACGCTGTTGTAGAATCCGACGCGGATTCTCGGCGCGAATGCAGCATTTTGGTGGTCTCCCGGAAGGAAGGAAGTACTAGTACCCGGGGAAAAATTCTTGTTGGTCTTCAACAGGCTGGCGGCGACAAACTGCGGACTTCCAGGCAGCGCCGGCGCGGTCGTATGAAATGAATCAGAAGCGACTGTTGCTGCGGGAGGCCTACTACTAGACGTAGCTCCTGTAGTATCTCCGCTATCATCCTCGATCTCGATACTCAAGTGTGCGTGCTGCTGGCGCCGGCCGCTACTTACGCGACTGTTGGTGGACGATGTAGATCCCGGAGGTGAAGCTAAACTAGTATCTTGTTTCCCAAATGTAAACACAAAGGAGAGCTCCCTGTGCTCCGAGTGTGGTTTCAGCCGCTCGGTGAATGCACCGAACACGCAGCCTTGCGAGTCGCGCACCAGCAGCACCACCGCCCCGTCGTGCTCCTCCAGCAGTTTGAGAAAGCGAAAGTGCGAAAACCCGTGGACTTGGGGCTTGAAAAGTAACCTCCACTCTGCGAACCGCAGCGTCAGGGGCAGAAACTCGATGAGCGCGGGTAAAAACGCCCGGAAGCTGCAGTGCTGCCCGTCGTCCTGCTCAGCTTGCACCGGACTCGAAGCTGACCCCGCCCCGAGGAGATCCTGGTGTTCGATGCCGCCGCTCAAGAACGGCCCCGGACCTGAAAACGAGTAGTGTTCTACTTTAGCGTTGTTGTTTCTTGCAGTAGAAGTTGCACCAGCAGAAGAACTTGAACTGCCAAGAAAAAAGCCACCTTTTGAAGAAGAAGCAGGGCCCACCGTTGGGGGAGTGGAAGCTGACGACACAACTACCTCTTGCAGCTCCACAATTTTTCCCACATGACTCTGGTGCGTCGAAAGCGAGTCCTTACTGGAGGACGCACTCCTCGTAATATCGTGGTGGTCGCTGAACAGATGTTGTTGACCTCGGTGGTAGTTATTTTTGTGCTGACCAGCACTTGATGCAGATGTCGCGGAAAACAGACTCCGCCCCGTGCCATCCGGCTCTACGTCGCTGGGCGCGTGTCTGCCACTGGAGTTCCCAGGAACGACCTGCTCGTACTCATAGGACGCGTCTCCAGCAGAAGAGAAAAACTTCGCGCCGATCATGCCGCGGAAAAGCGTTTTGTTGTTGTTCATCCCCGACGAGGCTGAATGCATCGCCGAAGAGGATGATGTTGACGAAGAAAAGTGCGGCTCTTCCGTGGGCAGCTTTTCCCAGAAAATCCGTGTGCTGTTTTGCGTGATTTGCATCTGCCTCGCTTTGCGGATAATGTGCGCGGTCTGGATCAACCGCAGCGGTTGCAGGCCGAACCGCAGGATCAAAATCGGCATTTCAAAGTACTCCTCGATGAAATCAAACCGGTCCCAGGACTCCAGCAACACGATCTATCAACTACAAACATGTCTGGATCTGGATGGTTGCGACTTGTCATGCTAAATCTGAATCAGGCAAAAAACTGTGTTGCGTGATTGCCAAAAGCTGTGCACTTTTGACCTAATCGAGAGGCAGTTTCCCATGCAGGTTAGCAGGCATTAGAAAGGTCTCGCAGAATCTGTCACGCTGGGTCCTACATACGAGACCTCATGGGTCATGGAAAACCTGCATGACAAATCTGGCAATCTTCCAGAACCACACCCAGACATTTTTACAATTCATACGATCCACGTGGTCCCCAAGCTGACCGCGAAATCGAACCTGCACCACCGGGACGCGAAGAAGGCGCGGTTGCCCAGGGTGTACCAGGTGACGAGCGTTTCCACGACCAGGCAAAGGCCGATGATAATCTCCGCCAGCTCCAGTGCCCAGTGGTAGTGTGGCTGCAGTTTAATATTGCTGGAGGTGGAGGACTGGTGCTGCTGTTGTTCCACCGCGCTAACAGTTGTACCGGTGCCAGCACCAGCACCTCCTCCCTGTTGCGTGCTTCTGGACATGTTGGAATACGCGGTCAATAGGAGCAGAGCGAAGGACGCCACGCCAAGAATGCAACAGTAGATCAGGTACCTGGAGGTGGTGATTAATTTATGAACGAACAAGTGCACCATTTTTATAATTCCAGCCTCATTTTTGGTTTGTTGTGGACCACAAAAAACTTCTTTAGGTCAGCACAACGACACCTCCTCGAAACGAAAAATTTCATTAAGAAACAGAATTCAACAAAACATACGGTTTTCTGAGTCTCCAGGAGAGCATGATCTCCTTCATTACACTGTCCGGCAAGTCGGACTTCTTTGAAGTTTCGTCCCCAACATTGTCGGCAAGAATATCCGCGTCCTCTTGCCAGTCAAACCATTCGCCGAAGGACGGGATTTCCGCAGCCACTTGCGGGTCCAGCGGATCCAGGTGCTGACGTTTATTCGTGTTCCCGGTTGCCCCGCTCGCTCCATTTTTCAACACGGAGCTCGACGTACTGGTACTACCTGCGCCTAATACTCCACCAGCCGGCATCTTGCTTCTCGTACTAGTACCCGTGGATGCCGCAGTCGAAGAATCTGATGTTGCTACATTGCGGATAGCTGTACCCCCTAGAAGTACTGGTGGGTAACTAAATATCTCGTCGTCCCCGATAATATGCTTTCCATTACCGGCTGCTGGTGTCAATGAGGAGAATGTGGTACCCCGAAGCTTGGCCATCGATCACGAACTCCCCGCAGGGGCTGCTCTTTGACGTCCTGGAAAGAAGCTCGAAGAAGCTGCTAGATTCCTTGGTAATCTCAATGGCTCCTCGTTCGTCCCGTGCTCGATGTAAATGCTTTCGCAGTTCGGCGAAGAGCTCCGGGAACCAGATAGGGAAAACGACATGTTGACCCGAACTTGCGGAGCGATGTTGCGGGTGAGCACGTGCAGCTGTTCTTGCAACAGAGAATTATCAAAGCAACGAGCGGAGTGAGTGTGGCGCGGCATAGTCAAATGCAAATCGCAGGTGGAAAAAGTATAATAGTACAGTGGTAACACCAAGCAGCTCAGTAGAAGAGAAACCGCGATGCAAATAAGCTGCGCTGCTACAGTAGCAGTTTCAAATTATTCGAGTACAGAGAGAGGGGTGCGCGAAAATAATGAGGGGCCGCAGCTAGCTGGAGAATTCAGTTTAATCCTAGGAAGGTGACGACAGCGAAACAATAACACAATAACAGCGTACAAACAGGGCTATAACAAGCTTCATGAATACTTGACCAATCAACATGTGACCATTCAACCACAAATCATGATTTTAATATCGTAAGCTTTTCACACATGCGATTCCGTTTCACCTTTGTCCTCTCGATTGCGTAACTACCCTCGGTCCACATCGAAAAAATGGCACAGCGTTCTAATAACCGAAATAGAGAATCTAACACCGATAGAAGATGAAGACATGGAGAGAATGCAGCTTATGCTTTCGGTTATGAGGATAGAAGAGCAACAAGAGTTGCGGTCTACACGTCGCAGCTCGTGCTTTTCTTATCGCGTTTTTTCCATTGAGCGGCAGTTTTCCTTTCCGCCCCCAGCTCCAACTTTACTCTACCGAGATATCCCCTACATTCGAATTTTCACTGCAACACGCAGCCAACATCAATTCATAGCGTCGTGTCATCTTTCGTTTTTGCGTGCTACAAATTAATACAATGCAACTACATTGCTGCTAGTGTACAGAAACATTGCCATTAAAATTAGCCGCTGATTACTCATTAGACTCTCGATGCAATCCGATGGCAACGAGCGGCCGTAGTATACAAAAATTTGTAGTCTCTAGGAATTCTTTTTCTTTTTGCAGCTCTGAAGATGTGTATACATTCCATTTCAGATAGTTTAACAGTTGAAGGTGAAGATGTGATACAAGACAAAGACAAAGTAGATTCAGTTTTTTGTAAAAAACGATTAAGATTTTTTTTCGGATTCATACGTTTGTTCAACTCCCCGGTGAGAACGATACAGGGCAGCACCAGCCTGTTCCACGCAGCACACGGTCCGCATCCGCAACTACGACGAGAGCTCGTTTCTACAACCACTTACAGCTACAACTACATTTTCATCACAAATGCAGGTCCACAAACGCGATCTCCGCCCCAATTGCCTTTATCCGGACTCGCACCCCGCTGCTGTGTCGGTTGAGCACGGTTTTTTTCGGGTTATCCTTGCGTACGATCGGGACGGATTGGGCCTGCGACCCGTGCTCGGTCCGTAAGGTAACCTCGATCTGCAACCGCGGCCGGTTCGGCTTTCGTGTCGTGGCTTGAAACGTTCTGCTCCGGCTCTCCCGCTCCAGGGGGGTTGCGCCGGGGAAAATACTTTCAAACGAGTCTTTATTTTCCTCTATGGATGTGTCAGGATCGAAATCGACAAAATCAAAATGATTTGTGATGCATAAAATGTAGGGCACGTAAGGCCTGTGTTGGGGAGCAGGCAAATGAGACCGATTGGAAGCCTGTTTAGGGGTATGCAATGGGCTGCGCGAGTAGCATGACAGGAGCAGCGTTCTTTGCCCAAACAGCATGACAGACGGGATTTGGGTGCTCCCGAAATTTGTCATGCGCCACTTACAAACTGAGGCTCCAACTGGTGTCGATTTTGTGCATCACAAATTTTTTGATTTTGTCAATTTCGATTCTGACACCTCCATATCCTCGAAGATGTAAGTGGTGTACTCCAGCGAGATGCCCTTCCCCAGGTATGAGAGTGCACAACTCCCCTTTTCCCTCATTTGTTATTTACTACATTTTGCATGAACAGCAATACAAACACCTGTACAGTACACGTGGAGCCGAGGATGCATGACAAATTCATGCGCCGAGTGTCGTACTGTTTTGGCTACTTCCGGAATCTGTCATGCAATAAACAGTGCCACAGGGATGCACTTAGTCTTAGAGTTAGATTTTTATTTTTTGGGGTTTTGCATGACAAATGACGAGGGGGAGCAGGGGGGTTTTGTACTCTCATACCAGGAATTTCGGGTGCACCGCGAACATCTCCTGCACGAAATCCCCCCGGGCTCGGTCCAAGCGCGTACGCACACACCGGCCCTTGTCCCTGCAGTACTGCACCTGCTGCGACGGTGGGGCGTCAAAGGAGTACGTTGGAATTAAGGCTGGATTCTCTTGTCGACGTGATCGTCCACTTGGAGGCACTGTAGCTTGCTGTGTTCTTCTCGTCGTGTGGTCGACGGTGGGGATTCTTAGGTTGATGGTTGTTGTACTACGATGATAGTGATTTTCTTGATGATGCTGAGAACAAAAAGAATGTTCATTGACATTTTTCGCATACCCCTTGTTGCTCTGCTCCCGACATAATTCTTGAAGCTTTTTTATTAGTAGTTCCTCCTCTAACTCTCGGCACAGCGCATTGAACTGCTTCTCTTCCCAGGGGCACCGACACGGCTTGGCCACAATTTTCTGACAGTTGACCTCCGACGGAAGAATGACCTCCCGCCGGTAATTCTCGGCCTGCAGGTGCACCTGCCCGGGCGACCTTGGGTAGTCTTCAGGAAATCCGTCATCCTCGATGCGATTCTGCAACTCCGCTTTTCGAGAGGAAAACTACTTACCCGAAACAAACTTGGAAGCTGCATGTGTAGCGCAAAGCTTTGATGTTGCCCGAAAGGAAGCTAGTACACGACGTCCCATCTTGCGTATGCGTATGCCAGCACCAGGGACACATCAAATTCACAGTGCAGCAAAATAGCAAAGATTTGGGTAAGTAGATCTTATGCAAAATAAACAAGGCACGACTGCAACAGCGGGCATTCTGGAAGTGCGCGTCTACCACGTTCCAAGCATTTCTGGGGAAGTAGGTGGGACACTACAACTTTTCAGTTTCGTACCGTGCGCGTCCGTTCCTGTTCAATCTGCACTAACTGGAACCTGGGGCTGATGTTCTTCTTGTTCTTCTTTTTATTCTTCAAAGGAGCAGCACGATCGGCTTCTGTCGTCCTCCCGCTCGAGGGGGAGCTTGTAAATAAAGACTCATCATGGTCTTCTTGCACGTGGTCAGCAGCAGGGCACACAAGCAGGGTCGCGAGGAGAGACAGGAGACCGTAGCTATCGTCCTGTGGAGGAGAAGGGGGTGTTACTTGATTTTGTTCTCTACTTACTTCGCCTTGCTGGGGTTCTTTACGATCACTTACGGGCTCGTCGCCCCGCACGACACGCGGTTCTTCATCTGCTGCTTGTGAACCACCTCTTTCACTAGCAGAAAAAAGGTCATGCGGCTCGACATCCATGTCGTAGTTCTCCTCGTCCTGCTGAGCGCCTTCCTGCTGCAGCTCCAGCCCCGGCTCCTTCGGAGGTATCACTGGTATTACAATTTTCCTCAGGTGAGGCGGTACTTTCGCGTTCGTCTGCCCGGCTTCGTGCAATGCTTTGATTTGCTCGGGCGACAGCGGGCCGTCTTCCGGGAGCGGCTGTTTCTTCAGAAGGAAGTCCTCGGAACCCAACTTTTCAAACGGGGTCGCTACCTCCTCCCAGGGCGCCGCGCGATAGTTAATACTATTTCTATCCGCGCAGTGCGGCGCGAGCACGTCCGATAACAGTTTCTCCAGCGTCAGGAACTTCTTCTGGTTGCATTTTTTCTTCTGCTTGGAAGTCGTGGGTTGCTTTTGTTCATGTTGATGACTAGAAGAGGTCCCCGTTCTCGCGGCGGAAGTTCTTTCACTCGATTGTAATTCAGCTGTAGTACCAGTGGCGGGACAAGAAGACGCTTTTGAAGATGTGCCTGAAAGAACAGCTCCTGCTGGGCCACCAGAACAAGTAGAAGTCGAAGTGCAACCTTTCTTCTCCACTGACAAGATCTTCATGACCTCGTCCCCCGTCTCAATCGGAATTTTTCTTTCGTCCCTGTCTATTTCTCGTGTGCTTCGACCAACAGGCACCGACGTCGAAGGCGGCCGCGGCAGGACCAATTCGGCCGCATGCTCCGGTCGTCTCATCAAAAGCGGCGCGCCGTCAACATGTTCCACTGCTTCTCTGCGTGTAGAATTTGCGTTTTGCTGATTCAAGTTTAATAAAGTCGCGAAATGCGGCGAGGTTGAGGCGTTGAAATTGAGCGGCGAGTAGTAGCTCGAGGCGGAAAGAAAGGCCGTGTCGCTGTACATAGTCGTTGCAGCTGCTGCACCTTCGCCTTGATGAAGATCAAGCGGCAATTGCATTCCTTTTATTTGTCCCGCTCCGCCTGGACCACTGTCAGCTATGCTGTTGTTCTCATTTTTGTTTCTCACGACCATTGCCACATCTTCCTGATCGTGTCCCGCACAGGAGAGGACCACAGTGATGTCCTGGTGCTGGGCCGAAATGTCGTGGTCCTCGCGATCGCGTTTGTCATTATTATTATTTTTCATTCCGCCCGCTCCAAAGCCTGGCTGGATCCCCGGAACAGTGGTCGTTTTCGAGGAAGCTCCGAGTTCGAGTGGTATCTTGCTTTCTAGTTGTGACATGCTATGATCATAATTCTTGCTAAAGTCGAACACCTTCTTGATGTTGTTCCCTTGCTTGTAGTTCATTTCCTCCGCTGTTGCGCCAGTAGTTGTAGTTCCGCGGACGGGTCCATAGGATAAAAAGTCTGGTCCTGCAGTTGCTCTTGTGCCTTCTGTGTGCGCCGGTGCTGGTGGTCCTTGTTGTTCACTACAGCACGCGTTATGTTGTTGAACAGGCGACGCGGCGGCAGACGAGCCCTGCGCAGCCTGGTTGAAGCTACTACTGCGTGATCCGAAAAAATTCAGCTCCGCGGGTGACATGGGTGTTGTTGGCACGTCATGATCATCTTCATGATCATCCTCGCCTTCATTTACAACGGCTGCCGCTGCTTCTTGTCCCGAAAATTTTTGCTCTTCCCCCTGTGCAGTGGTCCTCTTCGTGCATCTACTCGGGGGCTTCTGTCGCGCGACGTCTCCTGTGCCTCGCGTTTCGGTCTCTCTGCTCCTACTTGCGCATGCGGTATAATGAGGCGGTCGCGCCGAATGATGCTCCTGATCTTCCTCCTCGTCGTCCGCACAAGAACAGCTACCTCCTGCATGAAGATGATCTCCCTCATGCTCGTCCGCATCGAGATCTGTGAAAGCCAGCCGGTCGAAAAAGGCGTATTCGCGGTGCAGCGACGCAACGCGCGCGGAGGCCGTTTGGACCACGAGCATGCTCACCGTCTTCAGGATCTCCAGCAGAGAAAAAGTTTCGAACATGGTGGTGGTCTCCGGGGATGTTGCATCATGATCTCCGCGACATGCGGACGCGATGTCCTCGTGCTGGTCCTCGCGGCATTCATTTGATGAAGACCTCCCCATCGGGGTCGACGACGTGGGGGGCGGCGCACCAGTCGTGGTGCCATTCTGTCCTCGGTTCATCATCCTCACAAGCTCATCATCACGACTCTCAATTTTCGTCGCGAATAAACGGCTGCGGGGCGGTGGACACCTCCACAAAGTTCGTGGACAGGCGAGCGGGCCCACGTCGCGAACGGGGTCTTTAGGCTCGACCACATGCATCCGCTGCAATCCATCTTTCCACAGCATCACCCAACCGTGCCGCTGCGGCCCGATTGCTGAATATAAGATCGAATGATGGCTGATGTCCTGGTCGCCTTCCTTGCGCTGAAACAGGTTGTCTGCGTCGCGGAACCGGTGCGCGTACCCTTCGGCGCAGGCGACCAGCCCGGCTGCCGGGGGGTTCGCGGCGATTTTCGCGACGTGGTTTTGCAGATGTAGCGGCTCCCGCCCCGGCGCGGGGAAGGCTCGATGTAGCCCCCGCCGCATCTCCGCCTTGGCCTCCCGGGCCAGTACGTTGTCGGGCAACGCGGTGGCCCCAAGCACCAGCTGGGGGCCGAAGCGGAGCAGCTTATACAGCGGCCTGATGTTATGGCTGTGGTCGTCCTTCGTGGGAAAGTGGCGGGCCGCTCTCGCATCCATCTGCTGATCCAAAAACTGCCACGAATTCAGCCAGAGTTGCTTGTTCGCGGCCCATTCTACTTGTACTTCCTCTGGTCGTATCAAATGTAAAAATGTCTGGGTCTGGAAGAGTGCCAGACTTGTCATGCAGGTGTTCCATGACCCATATATAAGGTCTGGCATGTAGGACATAGCATGACAGATTCTGTGCGAGTTCCATCATGCCTACCCTGCATGAGAAACTGCCTCTCGAGTAGGTCAAAAGTGGACAGCTTTTGGTAAGCATTCGTTCGTTGTGGATCGGCTCTGCCGACCGGGTAACCCAAGCATGCAAAACAGATTTTTGCATGCTTCAGATTTAGCATAACAAGTTGCAATCTTCCAGACCCAGACATTTTTACATTTGATAGGTCGCGAATAACGTGGTCGAGCAGGAGGACCTTCCTCCGTCGTGGCATTCATCTTGCCGCGGTCCGTCAATTTACTTCTAGTAAGTGCAGCTGCCGCACACACAGCTCGGAGAGCTTCAAGATCAACATCCGCGTCCTGCTCGACCTCGACAGGGAATGACTGCGCACGAAAATTATGTTGTCCCTGCTGGCACGACAGATCATCGACCTTGTCACCACGATCATTAACATTTTTACCACGATTTTTTTTGCATGAAATCAGGAAGCCGGGGTGAGCCAACATCGGTGGGTGTCCAGAAGAAGCGCTAGCGATGTTGAGGGCGCAATAATCGGCGCGGCGCAGAGATGAAATCAAGTGGCACCCATGATCCTTGTTCGTACTCGCAGCAAGCGCCTCCCGTCCTTGTGGCTCGTCCTGAACCTCCACCCCAGGAATCTGTTCAGGTGAAGACGCGGCCGCCGGTAACATCTCTACGTCTGCCTGCGATTGCTCATCTACAACTTCGGAAGCTGCGTCAGCATAAGCTGCATGTTCACCTTTCGGCGGGTAGTTGTAGTTCTTCTCTGGTGCCGCTGCAGCTCTTGCTTCGTGGCCAGCGCGATGATGATCATCCGGCGCGTGGTGGTGTGGCGGCCCTACCTTTTCTGAGGAACTCTGTGGAAGAAGATCATGATGAATAATAGCCCCGGTATTGAGAAAAGACTTTTGCTCTCTAGTGCTCTGTGAAGCATGATTATCATTTGGCTGCCCAAGCGGTGACCGGCTCCGCGCGAGCAGGCGACGCTCCTGTTCCTCGGACAGATCTTGTAGTTGCAAATGATCCTCAGCAGACTGGTGCCCCCGCTCCGCAGCTGGTGGTATTGGTACAGTAGTGGAAGTTGCGACCGGACGTTGCTGGTGCTGATGCTGTTGTGATGGAGTACGAAGCTGCAGCGCACTATTCTGAATCTCATCCGCCGGCTGTAGAGCTAGGTGAACGCCGGGTGCTGGATCGGTGCTACTAAGTCCGAACAGGTCGCGTGACATCGCATTGGATTCGTTTCGAAGGGAATTATGAGAGGCACTAGAGCAGCCCCGAAATAGGTGCATATGGTGCATTTCGTGTCCCAGAGCCGACATTGTGGATGTGGAGCATGATTGAGTTGTTCCACGGGGTGGACCAGCAGCACCTCTGTGCATGTGCTGGTGCAACAGAACATGACCCGTGTTGTGGTCCCCGACGTGCTCACCAAGACAGAAGTGAATCGGCGGAGCGACCCCAGCGGCGGCCGAAGTAGTGGAGGATCCAAACGCTGCCTGCGATGTCGCGGCTGTAGTGCCACCAGCTGCGGCGCCCGCCCCCGCGTCCGCATCCGAAGTACGTCGCCGCTTGCACTCACTTAAGGCATGATCACAAGCACTGGACAGGACGCAACTGGGTAGCGCCGTGCTGGGAGCAGCAGTAGTGTCACCGAAGAAACCGTGGTCCTTTGTTTGTTCAAAAAGGTGCTGAGAGGATGAAGTAGCAGGACCAAAGGATCCAAAGCCGCGGTGCTCGAGCGACAGAATGCTACTTTTTTTCAGGTTCGGTCTTCCCTCTGATACGGACTCCGGCCGCGGAGTGTGGTCGTAGTTCTGCGCCCCATGCAGGAGACCTGCTGGTGCTCCTGCTACAACCCCGGCAGTTTGTTGATGTCCCCGGCCGCCCCGGCGCGGAGAAATGATGTGTAAATGTTCGCTGGGTTTATTCGCTCGAAATAGAGGATCCTCAGTGTGGTTCTCGTTCTCCGCTGTAGTTCTCGGAGGAATAGGAATTATCTGACGCAGCAAGGAGTTGTCGTGGCGGGCCGGTCGTGTGAAATTCTGTTCAGTGCCAGCGCGATCATGTTGACCACCTGAAGAAATTCCGCCAAAGCCTCTTTCTACTTCTTGCTGTTCAACATCCCCAGTAACACCGGTGCGACCAGGAGACGGACAGCAATGCTCTTTGTTAATGGTCTCGTCCCCACTTGGTCGCCCACTTGGCACCATATCATGTCCAGCACTAGCAGCTGCTGCGCCACTTGGTATTTTTCTTGCAGAGGGTGTACTAGCGGTCCTTGTCCTCGCGGCGGGAACTAGCCGTTCTTCGGTTGTTCGGACGAGCGCTCTGCCTCGCCGGGCGCTTCGTCGTTGCAACATGGCCTGGACCTGCCGCTCCTTTTCCTCCAGAACCCTTGGGCTGGTGCAGATGCAGTGCTGCGACGTCGCATTGTGCCCTCCGAGTTCGATCTCCTCAATTGGGGGCCAAACCCATACCTTCCCCTTCTGCACGGGCTGCTCCTCCTCGGGAAGCAAAATGTGTGCGGCCTGTACTTCAGGAGCTAAAATGAAGATCCCTAGAAGTTGTATCCCGGTAATATACACCACGACTCCTAACTTAGTAAACATCCGTTCTACCGCAGCTGCGCGCGACATTTTTTGTTGAGCAGAGTCCTGGTCAGCATAACACGACCTTGAGTGTGAGCACGGGAACCGCTGGCGCGAGCAGCGCTTCCCCAGCATCCTTCGATGGCGATACTTGGTTAAAAATGTTCCGACGTGAGAACCTGATTTGATTTTGATATACGAAATCACTGTATATTATAAGTCTTCGACCAATTTCTGAACCACACACGTTGGCAACCAAAAAATAGCAGAGCCGACAAAATAAATTCAACACGCCGACCTCGACGACCTGCCGACGCAGAATATGAAATGCAATGTCTTTCTACCCTCACCGTTCTGTGTTCTCCGATTCCAGTTTCTTATGCGCGGAAGTGGGCAATCTACAACACAGCAGACTCGCGAATTTGGGAAGCAGTGTCAACCCGCGCCCGCCTCAGAAACCAAGTAACAGGCCCGAACGACAAGCGCTTGGTGCTCGTCCGGCGTTTGCAGGCGGCTCAACTTCTGGAAGAAAAAGTCGTCGTCGACCCGAGTAGAGCTTAGTTTCATGGCTCCAGCACCTCCGATAGCTCCTCGTGAAAAAAGCTTTGCTCGGCAGACAGCAACCACGTGCACAAGAAGACGACCGGCGTGCAGGCGACCACGACCCGCCCAACAAAAAGGCTTTTTAAAACAATGATCTTCGTCCTGACTTATTTTCCGTTTCAGGTGCTAGTTCTTCTGATTGAGCGGGGAGGGTTCGCTGAAACAAACAAAGCTGAAGCTCGCAAATTATTTTCAATGAAGACTAGTTCTATGAGCCCGCCTTGGTGTCGTCCTCGTCGGCCGACCGCTCCGGCATAGAGACGCACGGTCTCCTGCTTTTTCATTTTCTCTTATGTAAAAAGTGATAGATCGTCCACAAGGAACGAGAAGATCTTCCAGTTATTATTTCCCGATATAGAAAAAAAACCACAATTTTCATTCATACGCATAACTCTTTCTTCGTTCGGTTTAAAACCCTTCACTTCGTCCTTGGAGATCTCGAACAACGAGCAATGTAGTTCTTGCTGGTGGGGACATTTTCAAAAAATGGCAACTGCGAGGTTTTTCTTTTTCCGTTTCGTACTGCTTGTTTTCAACATTTTGTTTTTGTATCTTCGATCAGAACATCTCGGCACACACCACCTCAATGTTTTTCATCACACTGTCCTTGGTATTTCTTATTGCTCCATACGAAAAGGAGATTTCCGCTGGCGGCTTCATTCCGAGCGGCTGCGACACGTACCACACGAAAAACGGCCATCTTTTGTTGGCGGGAACCGGCTCGGCTTTGTCATTGATCCACGCACCCCAAAGTATCTGGGTTTCATAATTGTTACATAGTTTTGCAACACAATATTTTCTTTTTTGATGGTCACAAGGAAGCAACCGTAGCGCATTCGAAAGTCGAATCAAATTGTTCACTACATCATGAAGGTTCACTACATTCATATCATGAGTTTTTTCACAATCCGAATCCCACGTGAAATCTCAAATGAAAAAAAGAAAATTTTCTTCATTACAAAATATACCTGAAACTGCTTAGTGTCTTCGTGATAGAGGATCACGTACTTTGGGTCGTGGAACATGGGTATGACGCCAAATTTATCAACTGCAAATATGTCTGGTGTTTTGTCTGGAAACAAGACCATGGTACAGCACAGGGAAGAGAACGACTTGAACTTTTTGAAGAAAGAAAAGAAAAGAGAACTACGTGGATGCACTATGTAGAGAGAGATTAAAAACATGCTATTATGTCCACCGGTGGAACTAACTACTGCAAATATGTCTGGGTCTGGAAGAGTGTAAACTTGTCATGCAGGAGCAGGTTTTGCATGACGTATGAGGCCTGGAATGCGAGACAAAGCATGACAGACTCTGTGAGGTCTCTGTCGTGCCGAGCCCGTTTGAGAGGCTTCCTCGCAAATTGGTCAAAAGTGGACAACTTTTGATAACCATGCAACACAGATTTTTTCACACCAGTCCAGACTTTTTAGCATGACAAGTTGCATCCTTCCAGACCCAGACATATTTACAGTTGATAAAATTTCATGCTGAAGTCGAACGGCGTGGTGGCAGACACTAAGCTGTAGACGCCGCTCTCCTGGAATAGCTTGGCGCCCTCGGTCTGGAAGAAGTCCGCTTCCCGCAAGGAAGTCATACAGGCGGCAAAGGAACTCGTGTCCTTGAGCTCGAGCAGTTTCAGCTCGGTTTTTAATACTTTCCCTTCATTTTTCCCGTATTCTATTGTTCTTTTCAGCACCAGAAAGTGCAAGTCCTTTTGCGCCGCGCAGGTGCGCATGAAATCCCGCTGCCGTTCCTCGACCAAACTCTCGTATGCAAGAAAAAAACTGTGTGACGAGTGTAAGCCTGTGATGCAGAAAATGCAAATCTGATAACACTTGTCATGCAGCCAGCCCGGTCAGTCTGCGTCATACATATTAGGCTACTTTCATACGTGTTTTCACGTATTAGCTGCCCATGACAGGTCTTCCCCGTAATGCGAAGCGAATTTGTGACGCCGCTCTTCCAACAAAGTTACACCTACACAGTTTTTTTCTTGGATATTTCGTCGTCAAAATTTACCAACGGAAGCTGGAACGTTCCGCTCTGCAGAAGTTTCCCAGGGAGGGGAGCAGTGCCAGCCTTGTCGTGAAAGAACAAAAGATACCCAACTACTACCGCGAAATATGAACTGCAAAAAATCATGTGCTCTGGGTCTGGATGTGAAGAAGATGCGCATCATGCGTCCTTCGAGCTAAGACGAAAATTATCTGTGTAGCTGCATAGAAGATCGTCCAATATCATCATCATCCCGGGTAATTTTGCCATAGCCAAATTGCGACTGTGGTCTACAGCGTCACACGTGGGGAAGATAGTAGTGGTCCCCAAAAAACCTCAATAAGATGGTGCTGGACAACTTTTCCAGACCCAGACTGATATTTTTTTGCAGTGCGTATCACCACCGCTGTGGCAACACCCACGCCGATCCACAGCTCGGTCGAAGCCGCGTCCATGGTAGGTGTCTGTTGTTCTTGCAAGAAGGCGAGAAGTTTCAATAGTACCGAGAGGAACAGGAGAACTTGTTTGTTCAAAAATCTTCGAAAATCGCGCAAATTACGGGCTGCCACATCAGAGGGAGAAAGTTGTGCAGTGGTTTTGTCACGACAATGTTGATGAAGTTTGCTTTTTTTTTACCAATCACGAACATGTAAAAACTAGAGAACTTCGGAAAGTGGATTGATCCTAACTCGTCATCCTTTTCCTTGTTCATCTTCATCTGTCGTGGTAGTTATAAATATTTATATAATATTCGTATTCCTACTCGTGGTTTGCTTCATAAAATTTTGGTCGTGCTATGTCAAAAATGACATTTTCGGTACAAGATCTCCGCCTCGAGTCGTCTCCTACAGCATTGCACGGTGGTGCGAAAGTTCAGCGGTGCTATTTTTCTTCTAAAACAAGGAGGTAGATCTTTGACTAGAAGAGGAACATGTGCGAAGCTGTCGATGACTAATTGCGAAGCTCGGATCAAAACACCACCGCGGCGGATTGTGCTTTTTAGTCTGGTGGCAGGATGGTAATTATACACTGCGCTCTTGCAGCTTTAATGTCTATGCTGTTGCTCTTTCCTTTTTACGAGCTTCATCTTCAGCACAAATTTCACTTTTTCATCTTTCGCGTGGTCCTAATGTCGGAGCATGCCGTCGTGTGGTAGTTCACATCAACTCCTACAGAAACTACTTAAAACCCGACAAGAGCAAGAGCAAGACAATCACTTATAACGAAAACGACGACCCCCAGGCTGCCGCCGCAGCTTGCAGGTACACATCGCAATGGGCTTTCACCGAGAAGTCGATTGGTCGAGAGTACCCTCCGCCCATCGTGATCACCACTGGCGCGTTCTTCCGTCGGAGGTATACTTATGCAAAACTACTATCGCAGCATTCGTAAAAATTCCAAGACTTCTGCGTGGTGAGATCAAGAATCATCATCATCATCATCATCATAATTGAACCTTTCATTGAACCTTCACGGGGTGGTGTGCAGAGGGGCACGAAGTAGAACGCATCAAATATAGAATTTTTTACAGCTCCGTGATCATCATCATGTACATGTTCTTTCAACTTGAAAGATCATAAATACTTTTCGTATTTCAATTTTTGACCGGACAACTTCATTGATACGTGTGCAATAGCGAGATTCGTTTGAACTTTTGCGTAGAACCCAATCGAGCACCAGCTGATTTCGTTTCCACAGGGTCCCTATCCTGTGCAAAAGTATCGCGCTCGTAGTAATTGCCCTTATGCATTACAAATTTCTTCCTCAAGGCAAATCAGCATTACAAATTTGTAATGCTGAGGAAATTTGTGATGCGATTTCTACTAGTACGATGCTTTTGCATTTCATAGTGCCACGGGAAAGTTTTAGCTTCCCTAACCGGTCCTCCGCGAGCGGGTCCACACCTGCCTGGAAGAGAACGAGCAGCTGCGGTTGTTCTTGTTGTACTTGATCTCCTGCACCAGGGGTCGCACTTTTTCCATCATCTGCTAGTAGCGTGCCTCCCGCTTTACCCACCGCGGCGAGTTTGTCGTCCACTTCCCGCAGTCCGTCCTGCAGCGCGAGCAAATACTCGCGCTCCCGCACGGTGTTGTCCACGTTGCGCTCCACGTCGCTGGTCCGCCGCCGGTCGCCGAAAGGGTAGTTGCGCTCGGCGTGCATATCACATGCAAATACGTCTTGGAGTCTGGAATTCTGTGATGCTCAAAAAATGTGGATGACGGAAACACTTCCGAATGCAGCAGCAGCCCAGCATGACAACTTCTGTTCAGAACGCTTTCTCATTTTATGCAGAGCGCTAAAACTTTTTAGGCGGTCCACAAAGCACAGGCAGTCCACAAAGAAAGGAAACAGATACAGAAACTGCGTCACAGAAGAGGCTCCTGCGACTTTTGTTGGTTTTCAGATGCAATATAAATATTGATTTCCACTCAGGAATTACGTTTATGTATGTAAAGCTAGCCTACTAGACAAGTTCCAACTTTCCAGACCCAGACATGAAGTTGTATTTGCTCTTCGTAGTGCAGGGAAAAGGTCAAAATCGACGGGTCTTCCGCGACGCAGGCAGCGGTGCCGTTGCCCTGATGATATCCTGCGCAAAAGCATCGTAGTCGTACTAATCGCAGTCAAAGTCATGCAAGACAAATTTCTTTTTCAACCTAAATCAGCATGACAAATTCCATTTCTCATGCTGAGCTAATTTGTATTGCAATACTTACTACGAGTACGATGCATTTGCAGTGCATAGATGAACGTCCACGTCGATGATAACCACCTGTAACTTTTGTGGCTTCTTGTTCCTCTTCGTCAACATCTTCATGCTTTTTCGTTCTGATTGTGCACCCTCTGTTGGTGCGGCAGCTGCTCTTGGTCGTCCTCCTTTTCCTCCCAGAAGTACCCTTCGACAAAACGCTTGCGCTTCATCCTCATCGTCTCCACTTCTTGTTTCATTTCCTCCACCACGACCTTCGCCTTCGTCCCAATGTTGAATATCCTGTGCAAAAGTATCGTACTCGTACTAAAACTAATCGCAATCATGCATGACAAATCTTGTTTCTTAGCCGAATCAGCATTACAAATTCGATTCTTTCTTCTGGAAAAATTTGTATTGCGATTTATACTAGTACGATACTTTTGCAATGCATATTGAACAGCCAATAACAATTCCTGTGCGTAGCGCGCAGCCACCGCCAGATCGTTGTATACACAAAAACCTTCCGCCGAGCCAGGAAACGCGTGGTGGGTTCCCCCGGCCAGGTTGCCGCCGGCAAAGAAGAAGGAGGAGGAGGCTTGTTCATCTCGCCTCGTTTCGTGAAGACTTGTAGTTCCTGTAGTATCAACAGGATCTCCCAACAAGCTGAACCTCTTCAGCCCTGTTTGCAGCAGCACGTCCTCGACGGCGTCCAGCGTCCCACCCAGAATGCGGTAGGTGCGCTCCACCAGCGCCGGCGACCAGGGAAATCCGAGCGCCCGCGTGGGGATCTCGCCCGCTTCAAACGCGTCGATGTAACTTTTCTCGTGGATCAGCTCGGCCTCCTCGCGCGTCGCAAGCCGCGCATCGGTGTCGATGCGGAGAAGCGCGTCTGGGGAGGGTAGCGCTTCTCGCAGTTGTGCAGCAGGATCTCTTTCACGCCCCTGAACTACGTCGAGCGGGCATGTTTCTTCTACCGGTGAAAGCGTAGTAGTTCCTGCGTTTTTCAAGTCGCGGCCCTCCACTACGGACGAAGTCAACGGGGACATGAGCGCGCGCCGCAGGGTCGCAGCGTTGCGGTCTTCCTCTTCATCTTCAACGACTTCACGACCACTGAAAGCAGCTGCATGGCCTCCCGTGCCATTTTCGAGTAGTTCCTGTGGAACCGTCCACGCAGCGCCCTTGGTCGACAAAATTTCGGCCAGGTGCGCGTGCACCGCCTTGTAACGGTGCATCGGGAATCGGTGGTTCGCGGGCAGGGGCATCGTGTAGGAGGAGTGCGTGTAAACCCTCATCTTCGGCAACTGGAACTTCTGCCGTGGCGGCGTTCTTTGTAGTACTACGCGGGGGCTACTGGTTCTTGCACTACCGGTCGTGCCCGTTTCCTGGGTAAAAAGTCCGCCAGACTTCATCTCCGCCTGAAACCGCTCCGCCTTTGCGCGGAGCCGGCGCCAGTCGAAAATTCTGCGCGAGAAGGCGGGCGCTGTCATCGTCTCTTTTCGATCCTCGTCGCGACCCTTCAGAACAAATCAATGCTAGACGACCTTGATGCGGCGTGAACAAGAATGTGCTGGCGGTGCCGTGCAAAAACTACAACAGCGTAAAACTCAGTATCATCATGGACGAGCGCAGCTAGTTCTGCGGTTGGTGCTGTCGCAGCTTAGTCTCCTAGTATGATTACCTCAACGTCCTCTACATGATCTCCGCCTCACTCGTCTACGGAAGCGCTTTATGGTTCATAAGCCTTCGGAGCCGCACAGCTCCTCGTCCTCAGCACGCAGCACAAGTAGATGAACAGCCGGTTGCTTCTCACAGCGAAGAATATCACTGCATTATATAGCACTTAAGTACTTTGAACAGGAGCACCAGCCTGCCTAGTTCCCGGCCCACCCTGTCCGGCGTCGAACAGCAGCTTTGCCCATCTTCCTCCGGGTAGTTTGCCCTGGTGCACGATCGTGGTCTTGGACTAGTTCGTCGCCCTTCTCGCGTTGTAGTTCGGTTGGATCATGATCATTCCCGGCGTTAGCGTCGTCGCAAAGAGGTTCCCCATCCCGAACTGCCTCCGTGCCAGAAGAGCTATCGTCGTCCTCCAGCAGTCCCCTGCGACGGTACTTCCGCCCGAACCGCAGGGCCGGAACCAAAACGCCCGATCTGTCAAGGCGTTGTGTGCAACCTCTAGATGAGCACGTCGACAGGTCGAGGTCCGCGTGGTCTTGGAAGATCGGGCGGCTATGAGTTGCAAAAGTATCGCGCCCGTCGCAATTGCAGACGCAGTTATGCGCGCAATTGCACTGCAAACAAATCCCCATCGCAGACCAAAACACCCTGGAAAGTTCTCAGGCCCTCCAGGTAGGGCGAGGAGCGGCAGGGCACTACTGTCCAGCACCGCGCGGAGGATCTTCCACGCGTCGGGCACGCAGTGCATTGCTTCAGGCCGGCAGCGCTCTACCTCCGCGCTTTGCTTGGCCGGCGCGAGTTGGGTCGATGGCGGCGCAGCATGCCACGGGGCGCCGATGAAGGCCACCCGCTTGGCGACAAATGCCAAAGGGGCCGCGGTCGAAGCTGGCGCCGTCGGCGCACGCCGCTTGCTGCTTTGCCAAGTGCGGCCCCTCAAACTCTTCGAAGGAAGAACCCGCGGGCGGGCGGAGCCGGACGGCTGGAATCCGTCGGCGGTGGCGAAATCGGCTAGCAGCCCCGTCGCAGTCACTGCCGCCGCAGCGGTCTGCGAGGGTCCTCCCTCTGTTCTCCGGGAGCAGGCGCAACGCGGCGCCCCCCAGTCTCCGGCCTGCGTGGAAACACCACAGTCGAGCCGATTCCGTTGCCGCCCAGCCCGAGGCCTCCTTCGCGCGGTTTTTGTTTCTGCAGGTCGGTGACGAGGTGCGCCGGCATCGAGTATACGCAGACGGAATCGCCACCAACGACGCGGCCGCTGTCAACTATCTGGACGAAGCCGGGCGGCATCGTTCCTGACGGGTCCGCTATGCGAGTCCCCTGCCCGCTTTGTTTTCTAATTTGCAGCGCGGGCACTACTCACGCGATACTTTTGCACAGGATAGCGGCCGTGCTGCAGCAGAAACATCCCATGGTCGTAAAAAGCCCGGAACCGCAGGTCGAGATCTCCCTCGGGGATGGCGCGCGCGTTTGTTTCCAGAGCCTCAATTTCTCGTAAAAGATAGGCCTGGAACTCGCTTACCGAGGCGGGGCCGCGTCTGCTGCTGCGACTGGAGTTCTTGAGACCAACGCTGTTTTTTCCTATGAGCGATAGGTCTTCACGCCTGCTTGCAGAAGACGAGGATGACGATGAAGATGACGGATAATACAATCTGGCTGCACTTGAAGTACTTGCCGCGCCGGAGCTGGAAGACGAACTTGAACAAATGGGAAAGTATTCCAAGTGCTGCACTGGGAACCCGTACACCTCCCAGGCGCGCTTTTTCAGCCAGCGTTCGTAAATGTTTGCCGTCAGCTCGCAGTCCAACTCCTTTCGAAAGAAAAATGCGCTTTCACCATGTACGTTTTCCGGGTCCATTTCCATGTAAAAGGCCACTCTCGCTCTCTTTCCGAGGTTTTTCACCCCGCAATGCTGACAGGAAAACCCCAAATGCTTGGTCATCCCGAGCTTGACGCAGTCAGTGTTGTCTAGCTTGCACACCGCCCGCCCGCACCGGCCAGCCCGGTGCGTCAAGCGCAGCGCGTAGATGCAGGCAGGGTGGAGACCTGAGGTTTTGTTCAGCTTGCGCGTTGTGGTCATCTCATTTATTTTCTTCGCCGCATGTGCTTGGAGTTCATCCCCTTTGGCATCCTCCTCCTCCTGAAGAAAGTACTTGGCCGGAAAAAACGGTCCAAGCGCGGCCTTTCGGTCCGTGGCGTCCAGCTGCCAGGCGTAGCGCAAGCACAGAGCGTGGTCCAGGTCGCGTATCAGGTATGGCTCGGTTGTTTTTTCCTCCAGAGCCTCCATCTGCAGCCGAGATCGCAACGCGAGGCCCTCCGCGCTTTCCCAAAACTGCCTCAGGCTCGCTTTCAGTTTGTCTGAGGCGGCTCCCCTTGGAAGCGCGGCGTGGTCATATTCACCTGCGCTGAAGGAGACCATGTCGGGCGAGGTGTTTGACTTACACGGTTTTTTTGAGGACTCCGCATCTCTGTGTGGTCGACCATTTAGATCGTCACCTGCTTGACTGAGACTGCCCGCGTCACCTCTGCTCCACTCGTTCTCGCCGAGGTCGTCTTCAAGACGGGACGTGTCGAAGGATTCGTAGAGCGATGTTGAATTCTGCCGCAGCCCCGGGGAGCCGTCATCTCTTTCCGTTGTGTCGCTGCGACTTGGTGGAAAGCGTGACTCAGCACGTGTACCACCGAGTAAAATACCGTCTTGTAATTTTGTCTCCTCGTCAAAATCACTTCCGGTTCCGGGATGCGAGGGGCGAGATGCCAGATTCACACTCCGTTCATCTTGCTCTCCTTTCTCCCTCTGTGCGCGTGCGCGTGCTCCATCCAGACTGGGCCACGTATTGACGTCACGCAAATTGGACGAGCAGTCCGCTGCTATCTGCAAACCTTGTCGGCTATGAGTCGTCCCGAGGACCCACGATACGATTTGCGATGTTGACAAAGGTGTTTGCGCCACGAAGACGAAAACGATCACAGACACAATAACACAACAGACGACATAGGCCTCCCAAACCCAATGATAGTCCAACATGACGCTACAGTTGCAAGATGTTGCATTAGGTACAACTACAAGCAGCCCCGGTTGGTTGTCGCAACAAAGGAACAGGTAGTACAGGATGAATATATCTTTGCTGCAGAACACAGCTGGATCCTCGGGTGGATCCTCTGATACCGAAAACTGTGGGCCGCAAAAAACGAAAAGTGATCTAGGCCTGGCAGAAAGGCGGCTATCACGAACACATTTTTTAAATGCTTTGCCACATCCGCGTTGGATTCTCCTCTTCGACACGGAGTTACGTAAGTATTTTTATTATAGCTGAAATGGCATTGGCTTAGCAAAAGATTCAGATTCTTGCCTGGCTAATAGATCCACATCGGTTTGTCTGATCGAGCACATCAGAGCGCAACTAGGAGAGTAGCTTTAGTTCATCATCATGATTTTTATTCTGCGTCATAATGTGGATTGTGGAAGCGCACATTCGAATTTATGAAAAACCTCCCGGAGTTGTATTGATGAGGTTTGGGCGGCAGGACCAGCTTGGTCAACTAGACTACGGCGCGGGTCCGTCTCAAGGGAAGGTATATGTTACTTTTGCAACTCTCCAGTGAAACGAAAACAGGACTCCTGTTTTTCCTCATAGTTCTATCTAACACTAACTGTAATTCTCGATCAGAAAAAACGTGTTCCTGCTACCCCTGCGGGAAAAAGTGAGTGCGCAAGAAGTCAACAAGATTCGCAGCTATGTAGGATCTTGGGTCCTGTATGACCATTGGTCGCTGGGTGCGGTAACTCCCTGACTCCGAGTCGCCGTCGCTGTTGTCAACGTCGCTCATCATCACAACATTGTCGTCATACGCTGCCCACTGCGGATTCGCATCGTCGGATTCTGTCGCTTGTCTTGTCGTGGCGTCATCCTCGACCTGCAGAGCTCGACGTTCTTCGTCGTTCATTGGCGTGAAGAGTTTGTTCCGCTGGCGCTCGGGAATGCTTTCCAAGTACCGCTGGTCCTTGGCGTCAATGAGCCCTTCCTTCTGAAAATTCTTCATTTCTTGCAGTTCCAAAATTCGTTCCTCGATTGTGCCCTTCGCGATCAAGCGGTACACGTTGATGCTCGGATAGATGGATCCGCGACGATGGATGCGGTCGATTGCCTGGGTCTCCATGGGGCGATTCCACCAGGGGTCGCACAGAATCGCGGTCCGGCCGCGGGTCAGCGTCAAGCCAACACCACCCGTCTTCAGCGTGCAGAGCAGAACAGCGACGTCCCCGCTCTGGAAGTCCCGCACCGTAGTCTCCCTCTTCGCCACGGGCGTGTCCCCGTCAATCACGGCGACTCGAAAGGACGCAAGTCCACGCTCCTCCGCACATTTCTCGAGGAACGACCGCAACAAGGGGAAAAAGGACTTGAAGAAGGAGAAAACGACGACGGGCTCGCCCTGGGTGGCTTTTGGATCATGGCGGTCGAACACAATCTCCGCGACCTTCTTCATCTTGGAGGAAACCAGGCCCTGTGGCCCTCCGGGCTGCACGGCTTGCAGCAAGTCCTCTTCGCCGTGGAGGTGGTCTTTTAACGACGGCAGCCCGGGGTGTAGCACCGACTGACGAGCGTAGGTCATCAAAGCGAGCACGTTTTTGGCTGCATTGCCGTCCTCACAGGTCAACAACTCATAACACTGCTGCTCTTTGTCGTTAAGCGTCACCAGTTCCTTGCGCTCAATCTTTTCGGGAACCGGAAAGAGCCCCCATTTTTTCAGCTGGGTTTTCGACCGGCGGAGCATGATAGCTTGGACAAGACGGTGCATTCGCAGCAGCCCGTCGCGGGTGGCCTCACCTTTTGCGTTGATCGGCACGAAGTCTCGGAAAAATTCATCCGAGTTGAAGGGTTCATAGTGAAGGAACTTGAAGATTGATCGGAGGTCTTTGACATTGTTGACAACCGGCGTCCCAGAAACGACCCAACGCGTTCTCGCCTTTAGTGATTTCGTAAGACACATGGCAGCTAGCGTTGTTTCGTTCCGAATCTCATGCCCTTCGTCAAGAATGACGCGCTGCCACCCGCCGTTGAGATCTGAGCCGTCCAGGTCCGCGCAGTTCATCCTGAACGTTGTATACGTGGTGATTGTAATTGAGAAAGTCGGGGTATCGGCTGGTCGCCGCTTTGTTTTTTCGTGGTAGACGTTAATTTGTTGCGGGGAAATGCGCAGTGCTCTTTCCAGTGTTGACTTCCACACCTCAAGTACGCTTTTTGGTGCCACGACGAGCGTCCTGCGACTGATTTCCTGGGCGGGATCGATGCACATTTTGATCTTCTCCGCTAGGGCGTGCTGCACTTTCTGGGCGTTTGCATCTCCTGCCTGCTCGAGTAAGTATTCTGTGTGGTGGAGCAGGGCAGCACAGGTGACAGTCTTCCCGAGCCCCATATCATCGGCCAAGATTCCACCACTCAAATGCGGCCAGCGCAACTCATGCTCGACCATCCACCACAAAGCTTTTTGTTGGTACTCCGCCAGCACATCAAAAGGTTTGCCCAAACGCACGCTCAGCGAAGGCATGTCGTTATAGCTGGGTTGCTGCAAGGGTATCACTTGCCGCAATATCGTGTCAAACTCTGCCTCCAAAGAATCGGAAGACCTGGATCGCGCTGAACTTTTCGCCTTCGCCTTGGGCGTCTTTTTTTCTTTCGTTTCCGGCCGGTCGCGGGGTGAAAATTTAAATTTGTCTTTTTGGTTTTCCAGGTACTTGTTGGGAAGCCCCGTCGTGGCGTACGGAAAATTGGTTCCAAGCTGCGTCTGCAACTGCTTCAAGCACTGATCCAGCTCCTGCAAGTTCAGCAGGCTCGGTTCGCAGTTTTTGCGAATCCAGGCTTCTTCTGACTCCTCGTCATTAAATTTTTGTTCGCGGAGCAACTGCTCCTCCCAGTCAGACAAAATGCAGGGTGTGCCACAAACGTCGAGGAGGGCCGTCGTTTTGGAGTGCTCGGGGTCAATCCGCACGTTCGGCATCCAGCAGAGCTGCTCCACGGACCCCGCGATGAGAGGATCCGCGATCTGAGCAACAGCGTAGTTGCTTTTCTTGTCCACAATCCACCCGCCTCGCGGTATGAGCGACACTTCGCGAGGCTTTATCGGGATGTCGCCCGTAATTCTAACACTCACAGGCACCCGGGCGTAGAACCGCTCGGTGCGATCGTAGGAGTATTCCGACACCGGCTCTGCATCATGACTGCATGGCGGCAGGGGAGAAGCCGGACAAATTGCTTCTGACGAGGCAGCCGGCTGTTCAGGTGAAGATTTCTGGGCTTGATTCGTCGGTACTTGCAAGGGATCGAACGCCCGACCTGCGTTAGCAGGAGTTTGGTTGGTATCTTCACGTCGCTGCGCGGCAGCCCTTGCTGTTGCCGTAGCTTTTGTCCGCACTGCATCCCTCTTTCTTTTCTCGGACAGCCCATTATTCCCGAGCCACGAAGTCATGTCATTCAATATCGCCCTTCCGATGCTCGGCTCATAAACAACCCGAGATCCCTCGTCGCCGGGCCGACGCTGATTTTGTATCTCGACAAACTCGAAACTACCCAGAAGCGCATTCCCGTTCCATGCCTCGAAATCACTGTTGCTGGGGTCAAAAACTTGCCGAACGAACTGTCGGTAGCCTTTCCGCAATCCCGGTTGCATGTAAATCAGCAAACCATAACCTGGCTCGTCGATGCCAAAGCCGACGGAGAAATTCTTGCGCGACAGCTGCCCCGACATGTTTTCTATGTGAGTGCCCTCCTTCAATGACGATGACGGCAGGTTCGACGGGCTGGTATATCACGAGGATTTTCCGAATCCGAGGACTTAAAACAATCGACCCTGGAAAGACTGAAACCAAGAAACAATGCTTGAGCGAGGTGGTGGAGGTGAAACCTAGAAGAGTACAAATCCTGAACTACTTGTACAAAGCCCAAGTGTAAGAAATTCAAAAGATCCTGTGGTATGGATAAATGTGGAATACAAAATACTTTCTTAGGATTGCAATAGTTGTGGAACACATCCGTATGAGTATCTTCCTTGGGCACGCAGGCAGCTCACTGTCAACGTCAATCACTATCACGAACGGAAACGAATATATACGATTCATCGCGACGCTGCAAATATTTGCCCTACTCCTACGAACGAATTGCATACTTGAAGCCATGTGCATGTTCTTTATGGTTTCTGCAACAAAAAATACCATGTACGATACGTTGACGACGCAACATTGGATGGACGATAAGCGATTGACTGGCAGGAATGTCTGTCGTGCTCACTGTGCACTGCTTAATCAAGAAAAAGTCGACTCGAGGTGGTCACAAGAAAACCTAGTCGTGCCTCTTCTTTCGACACAGATGTACATCGATGATCATGCGAGCCATTTGCATTTTTATACAACTCCATTCTATTATTTCTATCGACAGAGAGAACGACGTCCAATAACTTGCAGCTCAACCACCAGGTTGTGCAGCTGCCCCTGTGTTGTGGCTCCGTTCAGCTTCCGCGGGCGAAATGGGTATCGCGTACCAGCCCAGCGCCACTTGCGGAGGAGCGGAAGTTTCGCTAGTTGTACTGGTGTTCGGCGCGGCTTGACGATTTTCTTCCACATCGTCGAAGCCCAGGATGACGTCCAGGTGCCCAAACGGATCCTGGGAGTCCTCGAACAGGTGTAGAGCGGATTCCAAGTACTGGCTCGTCCGGTCTGCTTTACCGGCCTCGTGCGCGAGCAGGTGGTTCTTGATCAGCAGCGCCGCGCCCGCTATACACTGCAAAAGTATCGTACTCGTATAAATGCATTACAAATTCCCTCCGCATGAGAAAGAAAATTTGTAATGCGGATTTGACTTAACAAAAAGATTTGTAATGCATGATTGCAATACGAATACGCTACTTTTGCAGAGGATACCCGCGCCAACCACGGCCCCGGCCGCCCCCAGCGACGTGGCGGCAAGGATGCTATCAAATGCAAATGTGTCTGGAGGTCTGGAAGATGGGAAGACTTGTCATGCAGCTTTTGTATGACCCATGACGTCTGTGATGTATGCGGTAGCATCACAGATTTTCTGAGGCAGGGCCTCATGAAGTAGATGCCTCTTTGGTGCTTACGCAATACAGATTTTTTTCGAATCCAAGGACAGCATGACAAGTTGCATCCTTCCAGACATGATCCAGGGATATTTGCATTTGATAGATGCTGGTGGCGATCGACCCGCCCTCCACCGCCCCGAGCGTGTATATCAAATGCAAGTGTGTCTGGGTCTGGAAAGGTTGAACCTGTATTGGATGTTTCGCATTCGTAATGAAAATCTGTAATGCATAAGCAGCAAATAAAGCGCCAGAATTTCGTCATGCAATGAAAGCGCAGTTTGTAATGCGTTCTGCGCATGACAAAGCGTATGAAACATTTGTCATGCTATACTGCACTTTGAGGCGCAGTCAATCACGACCATTCAGCATCACAAGTTTCCAGACCCAGACATATTTGCATTCGATAGTGTACGCCGCGGCCCCAAAGTGCGCGGACGCGGTGGCGCTGTAGCTCGCGGCGGCCGCTGTGCCGGTCGTGGAGGCAACGCTCGCGCCAAGGCTCGCGCCAGCCACAGAACTGGAGAATTGGTTTCGATTTTCGTTTTCGTCAAATCGTGTTTCAACGACAACGTGGCTTCCAAAAACTACTTATCAACAAAACAAGAACACGGCCTCGAGTACAGGTGACCTGATCCTGAAATTGTACATAGAAGGTTCGATAGACGACGAACCGCAATGTGTTGCAGAATTTAAATTGCCACCCATACGAGCTGTGAGAGTAAGTACTTATACCCAATCCAGCTTCCCGCGGCGGCGGCCCCGGCGCTCCGCGGCGAGTCCTGCGTGAAGATACGTTCGGATAACTTCGCGCCCATGAGCGCCCCGAGCCGGCCCCAGCTCCCCACCGCCGCGGTCGAGAACCGCAACAAGCGCGCGATCCGCGCCCCGCGCACCACCACGGCCCCGTGGGACATGAGGACCGTGCCCTGCTGCAGACTCTCCAGCAGGTTCTCGCTGACAAAGCCCTCCTGGTAGGGCTGTCGCCGGTACCGCTTCGCCTTCATGTGCGACAGGGCCACGCCCGGGTCAAAGGCGGGGGCCTCGTCCTGGAAGAGGCAGTGCCAGGGAAACACGTCGGACTCCAACACCTCGCGCACCAGGCTGGCGTGCAGCTTGATGCGCGGCGTTTCCGTCAGCGCGCGCAAGGCCACGTACACCGCGCGCCGCCGCGAAAACGGACGATTCAGGTAGAACCGCACGCTCACGAGCCGGGTGGTCGAGAGGTCGTTCGGCTTGTTGTTCGTCGTCTCTTCATATCAAATGCAAAAATGTCTGGGTCTGGAAGAGTTTGGACTTGTGCTTGTCATGCACATTTTGCATGACCCGTGAGAGCTTCTTGATGCTAATTACGCATGAGAAATGCCCTCTCCGCGTGCCAAGAACTCACTCCTCATGCTGCTCATGCAACGCAGATATTTTTAGAATCCGCAGACAGCATTACAAGTTGCATTCTTCCAGACGCAGACATTTTTACATTTGATACTTCAGGGTCGAATGATTCAGCTTTCTCGTCTAGGCCAACAGAGGGAAAGGTCGTGACCACGGGAGGTGCTGTGCGGTCCTGGTCTACTTCTCCTGGTTCCTCCGGTATAAAAATCTTCCCTGGTGATGGTCGAGGATTTTTGTTTTGCAGGCTACCAGATGAAGGGGGCTCCCTAGTATTCACTTCCGCAGGCTGCTCGTTTTCGTTACCACGTCTTGACTCGGTAGAATCATTCACCCCCGAGAGCTGGTCTTGGTTTTGCATATCATGTCTTATCTCTTCTTTCACAGAGAGGTCCGTCGGAACGAAGCCGTCGCTGTTGCGGTGTTCTTTGTCAAGCTCATCTTGAACTTCTTGCGGTATTATAGAAGAGCTGCCTGCTGCTGCTTCATCAGCAACTGCTATTTCTCCTGTTGGAGAAATAGAATGTCTTTCATCTCCCGATAACGACCCCCGCATCACGACCTCGGGGTGGTCCTCGCCGGTTGTTCTGACATGTTGACCCCCCATGAAAATCGGCGACGCAGCCGCAAATTGAAAGTCTTGGCACCATTCCCTCAGCGTCTGCTTCCACACGGCCACAGTAGAGGAGTCCACTTGCTTCAAAAAAACGACAAAATGCTCCAGCTCCGGACAGCAGTCCTGCAAAAAAGTGTCTTCCTCCTGTTATGGCCGTCGCAACTGTTCTAGTTCTTGCCTTTGCCATCATCATTTGTGACGACAACAATCAAGTTTCAAACGCCAGAAGAAAAAGCATGGAAGTCAACAGTGGCAAACAAAGGACGAATTGCGGTAGCTCCGTGGTCCCAGCGACCATACAAGAAACAATCTGACACATGGGAACAAGAATGGAACGTTTGCGAATGCCATACCAGTTCTTCCTGACTACCTACAACCTTTGTGTCCACCTCTTTCGTTGCGACTGTAGAACCACCAGTCGTGGTTCTGAACTTGTTGTGCTGCAAGTTGTAACTGCTGCCGTCCCCCGCTCGCAAGCTGGCCTGCCCGCAAAATATGGATGTGTCAGAGTTGAAATCGACAAAGTTGAAATAATTTGGCATGCATCAAATGGATGCCAGTTGGAACCCAGTTTCCAAGTGGCGCATGACAAATTTCGGTGGTCCCTAAATCCAGTTTGTCATGCTGTTTAGGTAAAGAAGAGTGATTTTCTCATGCTACTTTAGCAGCTCGAGCTGTAACCCCAAACAGGCTTACAATCGGCCTCACTTGCCTGCTCTGCAACACACGTACCTCGGGCCAAGGCCAAGGCCATGCATTTCATGCATTACAAATTGTTTCAACTTTGACGATTTCAAACCTGACGCTTCCATACAAAATAGAGCATGCGTAACGCGGCCCCCGTGGTCCTCTTTGATCAGGTGGTCGCCGGGCTTCAGTGGCAGACAACTAAACGAGGAAGAAGTCATGCGAAGTGGATCTACTTCTCCAGCGACTGTAGCAGGAGTGTTTTACTTTTCTTAGGCTTGGAGTTGTTGGGACAAGATCAAACAAGTGGCACAAGAGGACACCTAGTACTTCAAAAACTTTTACTTTACCTCCATTAGAGGTTTACGTAGTTTCACAGAGAAGTACACACACAAAACGATCACGATGGGGACGACAATAATCTTGACGAAAGTTGCCCACTGCTCGACACTTTGGCTTGCCAAATGACTTCTATGCGTACTAGATGTAGAGGAAGGAACAACTTGTAGATTATACCTCTGTAGTTCTTGCTGGAGATCAGCATCAGCATCAGCTGTTATTCGCGGAAATAAATTCCGAAGCATCTACATCATACGCTTCGATGAAAGCAGTAACCGAACGAGTGGAGGAAATCTGGATTATGGCGCGAAAAGATGAATAATTGTGCGCTGAATTAAAAATTTTCATCAGCATAGAAAAGCAAGAACTATTTTGCGCACATATCGTGCCTCTTTTGGTTAATGTGGCGTAAACATGCTCCGAATGAACCACACCGCCCCGGTCTGAAATCAAGGCCCGGCGCAAAACCGAGGTCGTGGCCACAGCCGGGCAATTCAACTGGCTCCTTATTTTTCGGCATAGCAACCAAAGGGCCGCCCAAGTTCTGTGGGGCCTCTGCGCGATCTCAAACCAAAAGCGCAGCGCGAGTAAAGCTACTGGTAAAGATGCGCTGGCGCCAGCCGCCATGACTTTTCTAGTCCCCGGGGTCTTCTAGGGTTCTGATTTCGCCGAGGCAAAAAGCTTGCAACTCCGAGCCCCCGCACAATGTCTAGCTCGTAAAAGCGCAAAAACAAAGAGGGCCCCGGATGCGACTAGCCGCTTCCCCCCGGGACCGCGCGGAGCGCTCCGCCCCATCCCGGGCCCGATATGTGTCTCGTTGTTGGCATAATTGATCTCGGGGGGCCTCCTTCTGCTCAGATTTTGCAACAGATTCCGGCCCTCACAAACAACTAGACCTGGGCGGCGATAGTGGTAAAGGCCCGCAACCCCTCGGCTGCTGGAGCGCCACCGCTGTTGTTCCCGGTGTTGGCCTCACCACAGCGGACAGTCCCGGGCCATATTTTTCCGGAAGGGCGGAACTGCCCGGCGGGCTTATTGCCAGAGGGAATGGCATGCGCTGGGCCAGTTCCTCCGGCCGCGGGGGTTTGCCCATCATCCGACCTGCCTTGCCGGCCCTGCGAGCCGGAAGGAGCTCGCGCTATTTTTTCGGGCTGCCCCATCGCGCCTGCTTTAGCAGCATTAGCGCCGAAGCCCCAGGACAGCCCCGACCATGCAGACCTTGCTGCACGCCGGCAGCGCGCGGGGGCTTCCGGGTGCGCAGTCAGTAGGACCACGCAAAAAGGCTTCCTCGCCCCCGATCCCGCGTAGCCTAATTCAGCCACCCTATGGCTTCGGGCGGTCCGTGGATCATCCGGTGCGGGCAGTTGCGAGCGCGGGCCCGGCGGGCCGGCTCCCGCGATGAGACTGGGGCATCGGGGGCGGCTGCCCTAAAAGGTGCACCAGAAGGCAAAGGCCCCGGCCATTCGGCCTTCCGGGGGGGCCTGTTTGGGGGGCATCCCGGCAGGCCTCATACCATCGTGGAAGGCCTTCGAAGAGGCACCATTTTGGGGGGCCTGTCGGAGGGGCCTCCGTAGGCCTCTTCTAGAAGAAGCGCCCTCGGCCTTTCAAAGCCTGTGGAGCGGGCCGAGACAGATCCGGCCCCTTGGGTTCTAGTTGCGCGCGCCGCACGTCACCTGGCACTGGAGGCCGTGCAACCACTGCCCTGTGTCTAATAACCGGACAAAGGCAAGCCCGGAAAGCTCTGGCCCGGAAAGGGGCGCATGCACACAGGGCGGCCCAGTCGCCCAAATCTGTTGCGCCCCGGGCAATGTTTGTTACCGTGCCATTGGCGCGGCCCCAACCAAGTGCCCCGCTCTTCGGCCTTCGGAAGGTTCTGGGCTCAGGCGGAGGGGCCGGGGCGGTGGTGGCTGCTAAATCGCTTCTAAATTTTGCGGGATTTTTCAAAAACGGCCTTCCCGGGGAATATGCGAACGGCGCCTCACTTGAAAAGGGGCGAGAAGGAAAAAGGCAAAGACGAAATGGGGAACACAGAGGCAAATGGTGTGGGACCGAGGAAAAGAAGACATAGGAGAAACTCCGGCGCGGCCCCCTGCGCACTGCGGGTGGGGAAAAACCCGGAGAAGCGTTGCGGGGTGGGGAGAAGCAAATCATGGGGCCGATTTCGCAGACGAGGTGGGCACCTGCCCAAAAGCGCTCTAAATGGCACTCTAAATGGGGGTGCTAAATGGGGGCTCTAAATCGAGCCCTTCTAAATGGGGGTGCTAAATGGGGGCTCTAAATCGACCCCTTCTAAATGGGGGTGCTAAATGGGGGCTCTAAATCGCACCCCTTTAAATGGGGGCGCTAAATGGGGGTGCTACATGGGGGCTCTAAGTGCCACGCTATCTGGCATGCTAAATCAGCATGCTAAGTCGCAGGCTAAATCAGCATGCTAAATGAACCTGCTAAACCGTGCGGGGAAACGGTTTAGCAGACCACCCCGAAACCGGGCGAAATTCCCGAAAACACAGGAATCGTTCCCGAAAATGCACCCCCCGGTGACTCTAAATCAAAACGGAAATGGTCCGGAAGGTGGTTTCCCGCAGGAAAGGTCGTTGCGCGACCCCGACCGCGGATCTTGCCGAAGGTCGGTCGCGAAGCCCCACGACCTTTCCTTCCGACGGACAACTCAAACATATCCCAACCCCTTCCCAAAATCGCACTGACTCACGAAAGTCAGCGCGATGTTGGAAACAACCTCACGCCCGGGAGGCAGAATACGGACAACCCACCACGCACACCTTCCCCGGTGTGTGCGATCGGAAATGAACACAGAGGAACCCAAGAGGCTGCGGGATTGGGAAACTCCTAGCACACGCAATACCACTCAAAACGCTGCCAATTTTTAAATTTTAATTTTTTCGCAAGGCAACGCGAGAACACCAGGGGGAAAACACTGCCGCCGGGCACACGGACGGGAGGCAATGCGCCTGAACCCCCGCGGTGCCCGGACGCATGGCGTCCCTGCCAACCGTGGCGCCGCAGGCAGCGCCGCGATCCCCGTTCTTTTCATTTTTCAAAAATCCCGCAAAATATAGAAAACATTTAGTCGACTTCACCGCCCCGGGCCTCTCCGACTGACTGGGCCTTTTGCCTTCCGGCTGCCTCGCTTGGCACTTGCCTGTGGCCACTCGAAAATCAGGTCCCCAGGCCCGGAGGATGTGTTTGCGCAGAGGCGTTGCGCCCTTATGGCTGGCAAGTCAGGCGCCAGCCACCCACATGGAAACACAGCCTGGGCCCGGCGCGCCAAACATCGCGAGCAGCGCTGTCGCTGTGCTTCTGGGATTAGATTGGGCGGAAGTCCTCGGGTCGGGCCCGGGTTTTGGCGCAGGCGTTTTTAGGTGTTGCCAGTGGCCTCGATGTTTTCTCGGCTGTGCGACCGGGGCGCGCGCCCAAATGCAAAGCCCCCCTCGGCTGCAGGGGTAGGCGAGCTGACGGCGCCACGCGGCCGCTTGGGGGTCTTTTCGAGTGGTGTGCCCTCCGCCCTCAAAGCAGCCGCGTGCCAGCCAGCGCAACATGATGGGCCCCGGATTTTGCCGCAAATTCTCGCTATCATCTGCGCCGATTTGCCCGCCCCAAAACAAACAGGCCTCCGCGCTTCTATTCGTGTTGCGCGCTTTTTCTCTCTTTGTTCGATGAAAGCAGTAACCGAACGAGTGGAGGAAGTCTGGATCTCCAGAAAACATGTACACATGGAAACAGGATCTGGGGGCTAAAGATGTAACCCGGCAAGCCGGAATGTGCGCCGGCGTATAGCCTCCGCCGCTCGTCTTCAGACCCAGCGGCGTGCTCCAATTTCACTGCGTCTCCGGGTTGCGCCCTCGGCATCAAAGAGTCGCCCGGTCGTGTCTGGAGGCAAACGCGCCTCTGGGGGCTGTGTCTGGTGTTTCCGTCACCTGCGTTCGGGTGGGAAGCTGCGGCCTACTTTCCTTGCCGCTTCACACTGTTGCTCTAGGTCCGCTGCGCGGACTCGGTTCTTCCTACCTCGGGGTCCTGTATAGCTGTCCGCTGTTCCAGATGGTAGTAGTCAGGCGATACCCTGTACGTCAGGAGCTGCTGCCGGTGTGCGTGCTTCAACCACAGCGCGTTGTGGCGGGCCCGGAAGAAATGAGGTCTCCGCTCTTCTCCCGCACTGGGAGAGCGTTATTGTTTCGATCACTACCGACAAGGATCCTTCCTGTGCGTAGGTCTGGCAATGATCAACTCAGCGAGCGGGTCGATGTCGTGGAATTCATAGATGAAGTTCGCGAACCCCCCGAAGAATGGCGCGAATTCCTGGAGTCCTCGGCAGCGATGTTGTAATACCAGGCCCCGCGTCCTGTCTTCTAGTGCCTGCCCTTCACGGTCGCGCTCCCGCTTGATCAATACCGTTGGACAATAATGCAAGAAGATGGGGATATGCGATAACTCCGGGAGATGCTGCTTCGTTCTGCTCGTCTTCTCTCGATGTTGTTGTATCTCCTGGGCGGTTAACAGCTGTTTGGCAGCCAAGATATCGAGGGTTTGTTTAACAGCTGTTTGGCATTAATTTGATTTTTCGCGCGACCTTAAGACGCAATAGAATTTCGGTCGTTTCGTATTTGTGCGCGCATGCTCCAAAGGTTTGGCACTTTCTTGAGCAAATGCGACGGCCATTGTTCTGGATCAGATTTTTTGGGTCCGGTGAATTTAGAAATGAAGGGCAAGATGGATGCTTGTTTTGTGGCGGCCGGGAATCCAGAATCAGGTGGGGGGCGGGAAGCTAAATTCACCGGCCACCATTTCCTAAATTCACCGGCCGCCCATTTCTAAACTCACCGCTAAATTCACCGATCGCAGCACACCATCGGGAAAGGGGGTGCTTTTAACCTGCTTTTTGGCGCCAAAGAAACAGCACGGCACTCCGCATCGATGATTTTTAGCAAAAAAGTCATCTTCGTCACACCATGGTGATTGATGTTTGAATGGAAGCCTTTCCCGATGGAAGTGCTGTTTTTGTGCGATTTTTGTTGCCCAAAATTGGGACACGGAAGTTGAAGGGTTAAGAAGGAAAGGAGAAAATCCTGAAGCCATCAAATGAATCCCTTTGCGAAAAAACAAGAAATCAGATGTGGTGGCTTGGGCGTTGCGCGGAGGGGGATGGCCATCAATGTAATGGAGCGATAATGACGAGCACAGTGTTGCCATCGCCTCTATTTTTGCTAGCCCTTGCCCCACGAACCACTAATACCCGAAAGAGCAGCCCCCCAATTGTGCGCCACCTCTAAAATCACTGGAAATTCGCCGCCCCTATATCTAATGGGCGTCCAAGCTGTAAATCATACGCTTCGATGAAAGCAGTAACCGAACGAGTGGAGGAAATCTGGATCTCCAGAAAACATGCACACAAAAAATCTTTTGATGAACGATTGACGTACATAATTCAGTGGGGAGACCAAAGACCTTCAGTTTCTGATCCTCATGTGAGCGAACAAAAAAAACACTAGTTCAACAAAAACAACAACTACGATATCTCTCTCTTCCTTGTCATGTCTTTCCACGAACACAGAAAACGAAATAAAAGAAGTTTGCTTGAGTGCGAAGCACGACCAGTATGTTTGTCAGCACAAACTTTTCTTCATCTGTCTGCGTCATCTTCATTTGGCATGGATGTTGTAGTTGTGCAATTCTGAAAAGTACAACCGATCTATCTCGTTATTTCCACCTCAACACAGCGAAGATGAGAGACATATGATCGGGGGAAGGTGGACTCAAAAACCTGAGTGCAGCTCCCCTTCGATCCATCCGCCCATGCTTCCCGGCAGCAGGGTTCGTGAAACGACTTTTCCTCGACACGACACTATAGAGCGCGTACTAGTTCTAGTCCTTTCTTGTTCCATCAGTGAATCGTACAGAGACAACAAAGAAAGAAGACTGGTGAGTTTGTAGCTTATTCCTACGCTATCAATCTAAATGTACAAGGGTAATATTTCTAGTTGTTTCTACAAAGTTCTTATTCTACGGCGTAATTTGAAACATATTGATGTTACAACAAAAATTTTCTATGTGCAACTAGATCAGCGACGTCCCTCCAGAAAAATTCTTCGTTGGAGGTGACACTTCTATATCATTTACATTTTGTTCGTCTGATATTCGCAAAAAATCTGAACAAAAACGTTTATATCAATACCGTTCTACCGCTGAACCATATCAAATACGACCACAGCTACCTTTGGTTTGTGCCCGACATCCGGAGACCTAGCTGTACGTGGTCGCACAGTAGCTGCTGTACTGAAAACTGATCGGTAGAGGAGGTATACAACAGGCGCTAATAGTAAATTATCATGATTTACATGATTTCGCAGCCCCCGCCGCCACGCTCGATGGCGCGGACCTCCGGCGGCGGGCGGTTGGCTAGCTCGACGAGCTGCTGCTGCATGGCGGCGTTGGCCTGCGCGTGCTGCTGCTGCATGCTGGACATGGCCGACTGGTGGGCTTCCTGCGCGTCCATCATGCGCCGCGTCGCCTCCGCGCGCTCCTGCGCGGCCTGCTGCTGGATCTGCTCCTGGCGTTGCATCATTTCCTCCTGGCGCCGTTGGCTCTCCTCGGCCGCAATTTGGCCTTTCTCCACCTGGTCCCGCGTGCGCGCCGCAGCCTTCAGCACCTCGCAGGAGATCTATGACCATGCACAAGAACCCCACCCCTTATTGCTCCCCCTCATTTGTAATTATGCTTCAACGGCACCACAAGCAACGGCAGAAATGGATGGTCTTCCGCATGACAAACTTTCGATTATACCCGGGGACTGTAGGTGTACTGGTTCAGGTTACGAACTTTGTCCTGCGAACAGTGCTTCAACGCAAGTGGTGAAGGAGGTACAACTTTTGTTGCATATGCACTACAAATGAGGGAGATCATGAGGGGGACCACGAGCTGTGCACTCTCAACCTAACATCTGGTTCCGCAGCTGCAGCTTCCGCGTCTCGTCTGCCAGCATCTGTTCAACGGATATGCATTGCAAATATGTCTGGGTCTGGAAGGTTGCAACTTGTGATGCGCATTCCAGATCACACAAAAATCTGTCTTGCACAAACAGCAAAAGTTGTGTACTATTTTTGGCAATGGTATCGCATCGCATCGCTTTGACATTTGACTCCTGTCAGGGTGGCGCTAGAACAGATTTAGCCTCTGCCAATACCGTGGCGTTAGAACAGATTTAGCCTCTGCCAATGCCCCTAGGTGGACACCCGTTCCACGTCCTACAGGTACCACCCGACCGCATCCGCCGAACCGTTTCCGATTTCTTACGCGTGCGCACAGCCAGTGGGCGCTAGATGTGGCTGACCTGATTTACCATCCAAGCCCGCGAGCAAGGTGGAGCCCCAGTGTTGCCCTGTTGGGTTATTCTTACAAACTTTGGACGCTACTGCTTCTGTGGTCGGTTGCGCGCTAGATATAGGGGGGGCCTATTGGTCACACACATTGACCCTATCACGATGACGGGCAACCCCAAAGCATGCCCCTTTCAAGCACTTTGCCGACCTATTTCCGCGCGCCCTTTGTATGCGCATAGGTAGAGTCGGACTTTGAAGCTCCGCGTTGGCAGAGCCGCCACCGCGCCCGCCCCGGGGGGACCCCTTGGAGAAGGGGGGCGCTGCCTTAGCGCAGTCTTTAAAATAACAACCCTGCCACTCTACTAATAAATCTCCTGGCATGCAAAATCCCAGACACTTGCAGTTCTTGTGTTTTTTGTCCTTCAACCCATGCCCCCGCCCATCTTTCCTTTTTTCTTTTTTGCCCCGCCCAGCCAAGTCTTCTCCTTTTTTCTTCTATTACTTTCCCCCCCCGTCTTCTTTTCCACTTTTCGGTCGCTCCATTTTTGTGTATGTCTCTTCGTTCTTTTGCCCACTTTAGGGGCCCTACGCAAAAGGATCTCCAGCCAGCCAGAAGAAAAAAAAAAAAGGGCTGCCGCGCAAAACACAAGGAAAACCAGCCAAAAAAGGGGCTGTCGCGCAAAACATAGGCGACGCAGTATGAAAGTATGTACGGGGCGGCATCTAAAGTCTACAAGGGTAGTAAAGCTAGCGCTAGTAAAAAAAAACATGAAGATTTTTTATGGAGGTTTTCTCCTCACGCTAGTAAACATTTATAAGGATCTCTCGCCCCTACCAAGGTCTAACTACTGTGATCATTGAAGTGTGTGTGTGTGTGTGTGTGTGTGTGTGTGTGGAGCGCGCGCAGATCTAGAAGGACGCATGAGGAGAGGATCTAGGACACATGGTCGGAACACAATACAAAACTGCTGCATGCGGAGACGCAATGTGTCATGCGGAGACGCAATTGACCTAATCGAGAGGCAGTTTCTCATGCAGGATAGGCATGGTAGAACTCTCACAGAATCTCTCCTGCTATGTCCTTCATGCCAGACCTCATGGGTCATGGAAAACCTGCATGACAATTTTCTCATGCAGAGTAGGCATCGTGACGCCCTCGAAGAACCTGTGACGCTGGTCCTGCATGTCAGACACTCTTGGTCATGCAAAACCTGCATTATCTTCCAGACCCAGACATATTTGCATTTGGTAACAGATTTCCGGTCCTTGGGCGCGAAAAATTCTGGCCTATCCTGTGCAAAAGCATCGCACTCGTAGTAACCGCAGCCATGCACCATTACAAATCTCCATCCCAAGGCAAAACAGCATCACAAATTCCATTTGTCATGCTGAGCCAATTTGTAAATGCGATTACTACTAGTGCGATACATTTGCAATGCATATGGTCCCTGCTTCTCCCATTTCGCCACCAGCTGCTGTTGCATTTCCTCCTGACACTCCGCCCGAAACCGGGCGCTGCCCAGCTCTTCGATCTGCACGTTCTGACCCGTGTACTCGCCCGGACCGGACTCCTTCCCGCCTTGGCCCAACTGCACCCGCATGTTTTTGTCTTGCGGCCAGGAGTCCCCGTTGCCAACGTCGAACTTTCTATCAAATGCAAAATTGTCTGGGTCTGGAAGATTGCGAGATTTGTCATGCTTGTCTGGCATGAGAAAAAAGTTTGTGATGCGTGTCCAAGAAGAGACCCTTTTTCCTGTCATGCAAAAACGCAGTTTCTCATGCGAAAAACGCAACACGAAGAAGCGCAGATATTTCTCATGCTTGGCTTTGCATTACAGAGCAATCATTAATCCCAACGCAGCATTACAAGTTTCTAGACCCAGACATTTTTGCAATCCATATTTTCCGTCCTGCGACAGCGCGGAGCCAGACTGCTTGAATGCGATCAGGTCGTTCTGGAACAGCATTTTTTTCGCGTCCGCGTTCTGCTTGCGCATCCCGGCGAACTGCCGGTCCTGCAGGTTCATCACCAGGTCCGCCCAGGCTTGCTCCGCCGCGCTTTGGTCGTACACAAAGACCTTGGCGTCCCACTGCGCGCGCGCCTGCCCGATCGCGGTCTCGATCTTCTTCTCGAGTTCCGCGTCGTCCAGAAATACCCCGTGCGGCGCGATCTCCGCCTGGTACCAGGTGTGCACCAGCGCCTCCAGCTCCTGTCGCAGCTTCTGTTGCGAGGCCTCCTGGATGGCCTTGGCGCCCTGGGGGATGTTCGGAAACGCGTCGTCGTTGGCGCAGTCTTTGATCAGGGAATTGCGCATAAAATCCACCAGCTGCCAGGATTCGCGGACCGTGGTGCCCCCGAGGGCGAGCGGGCGCACGTGCTTCACCACCTCTTTGACCAGCCGGTTGAGCACCTCGTCGTACTCCTCGCTCATGGCCGACGGGTCCGTGTATCGTAAGGAAACATCCCCCCTCGTCCCCATATCGAAAAGGAACGTCTCAGAAAATTTGCAATGCTGATTTGTGACCACAAATCGTCTGTCTTGCAAGAAAGCAACGGCATGGGCTCCGACCCATTATGCAGGCGGTTTGTCATGCTGTTGGTCCTAGAGCATAGGCGTTCCCCATGCTAAGTGCCTAGGCCAAAACTTCTCTATATTGGCATGATATGGGCCTGCAGGCCTCTACTGCAAGACAAATCTGATTTGTGTACGCAAATCCAGCATCAGAAGTTTCGTTTTGATATGGGGTGGGGCCTTTTTTCACTTTGATACCGTGTCGTAGGCCGCCACCAGGTCCTTCTTGGCGGCGACCCGCAACTGCTTCGTCTCGATGTCCTCGAAGGGGTTCGGGAACAAAAAGATGTGCTCCATATGCAGCGGGTATCGGGACGCCTTGTTCGTCGCGGCCGAAGGAGCCGAAGATGTTACTCCGTCGACCTTGGTCCACCCGCTCGGCGCCGAGGACTTCTCCCCCGGTGGATCGGTGAACAAGGACCCGTTCTCGGCGTCGCAGCAGGCCTCGCGGTGGTGCACCCAGTTTTCCGGAATGTCGCCCCCTTCACACGCGCAATCCCGGAGCAAGATCATCAACGTCTTGTCGCAGTCCGCTGCTCCTGCTCCGTTTGAGCCAGCAGAACTTCCTCCACCCGTCTGCATCGAAATCTTTCGGAACTTGTTCGCCACCTCGTCTACATCTGGGTCGACTGTAGCACTAGCTGCTCCACCCCCCGTGGTCTTGGGCACCGACGGCTTCCCGCAGGCCGCGGCCTGGGTGGCCGTGAGGGCGCGACGCGCCACCTCCAGCCCCACGGTGAGCATGCGGAGCGCGGTGCGGTCGTTGATGCGGCTCTTATTGAGAGGAAAAATCCCCCCTCCCCATATCGAAAATGTATGTTTGCAAAAATTTGCGTTGCGGATTTGAGGCCACAAATCACATCTGTCTTGCAAGGAGACGAGGGCAGAAGCGTCCGCCCCATTATGCAAGCGATTTGTCATGCTCTTGGGACTAAAGGGGAGCCGTTTGCCATGCTGAACAACTAGACCCATACGCGCCTACCTAGCCGGGGGATCTGGCCGCAATGCCTCTCTGCAATACAGAGCTGATTTGTGACCCCAAATCTGCATCACAGATTTCCATTTTGATATGCGGAGGGGGCGTTTTTCATTGTAATAGCTCTCGGGGCGGAACATGACCACGCTGGCCAGGCCGTAGGTGAAAGAAAACAGCTTGGGGTCGAACTTCTCGTCGCGGCCCGGGTTGCTGGCCCCTTCGCTGTATCCTGGGTAAAAACGTACCCACACCAGAGTCAGGATGGGGATTTTGCAATACAAACCTAGGAGTTTTGTGAGTCACGCATGACAAGTTGCACTCCATAGCGTAGTGCAGGTTAGCAAGTGCAGCCGCGTCACAGATCCATCTGCTTATCCTGTTCACAGCATCACAAATTCCAAAACACGATTGGAAATGGCTACCATGGGTATGCGCATCACAAATGTCCTTGACCTTGTCAATGCAAATCTGCATGACAACTCTGGTGTGGGGACGTTTTTACTCAGGATACGCTGTCCATCAGAATCATGGTGCCGCCGCGGAAGGGAAACCAACAGATCCAGTGGCCCTTGGTGTGGGACGTCAGCTGGTTGGAGGTCGCGAACCGATACTTCTGCACCTGCTGCGGCACCTGAGAGATCATGTACTTAAGTTCAAATTGATGAAGATGTTGATGTACTCGTCGTTGGCATAGTAAGTTGTGCACATTTTTCAGCACAAGAACTTCCTTCTTGTGCAAGTTGTGCAAGTGTGTACTGTGCAAGAGAAGCTGTGCAAGTTGTACAGCTAGAAGCTCCTGGTACTACCGCACTTTGCTCTCACGAAGATCTGCTGGTATTTGCACCACCTAGTGGTCTGCTCGTCCCGCTGTTGTACCAGTATGTTCCTGCGGAGGTCCTCCTCGCGCTCCTGGCGGCCCTACGCCATACTACAGATTATATTGAGTTTTAACATACAAGACTAAAGCTGTGACTCAACCAGGGGCCGTTGTTTCACTTTCGTCGCGGAACCACATGAGCGGGTGTTGATCAACCACATCGATCTCAAGAACACCTTCATCTCCCATTGCCGAGGTGGTGTGGACTAGCTTACTACATCATTTACCACTCTTAGCTGTAGATACATCAAGAACGACTCTTAGGCTTAGCTGTAGAATACCGATAATATGGTCTACAGAAGTTGTACTACATCAGTTGTATACTGGTACCTGCTCCCACTTCTTCTCCCCGACCTCCAGTTGCAGGATGCGGCGGGCCAGAAAGGACAACAAAGTGCTCTTTCCCGCGCGCTGCACCCCGTGGATAGCGGCGATGTAGAAAGGACCCGGCAGTTTTTGTTCCTGCATCAGCCGGAGCGTGTGCGGCACCAGCTTGAAGTCGCCTTTCCCCGTGTACTCATCCGGGTGCTGGTCCGCGGGAATGGGGTTCTGCAGCTGAAACGGCCCCTGAACGCTCAGCTGCGAAGCATTCAGTGGTTCCTGAGATTGATGTTGATTTTCCTGACCGCCGACCCGAGATCTCGGGGAAAATTTTCCTGCCAGTTGCACGGCCCCGACAAAATTTTTGGAGGTCTCGAATTCATGTTCCAACAAAGGCGACCAGGGGGACGAGAGGAGTGTCGTACCGGCCACGGACAGGAGCGCAACGGCACGACGCGCTCGTGACTATGGCGCTCTCAACTGTTACATTCTCAAGTGTTACATGGATTTGTGATGCAAGAATGGAAAAAATCAACGGAGGAAGATTGCGCCTTTTGCATTACAAATTTTGTGCAGATTTTGCTGCTGTTTAGCCCTTCGCAAATTTGTCATGCGAAGCAGCTTGATCTTGTGGATGATCATGGTATTTCCGCATGACAAATTCATGTAACAGTTGAGAATGTAACGTTTGAGAACGCCATAGTGACCACACGACGGTTGTACTGGTACCGCGCGGCAAAAAACTGCTTTTGCGCGGGCCGGACGTGTGCGAGGACGTGCAGATCATCTTTTCGCTCATCATCACTTTATTCGCAGGATACGCTAGTTTCAGAAGCTTACGTATTTTTTATGCGGGTTGATGATGATATTATTGTTTCTGGAAAAAGTAACGTACTTATTATAATATACCCGTCTCACGACGACACGTGCGACAGCAGAGAGCGGAATTATGGAGATAGAATGAACCTGGTGTATAGATTGATAGTGGTCGCGTTGCGCTTGCGGTGATCAGATCTACTAACTTAAACTTCACAGTACGGTAAGCGTAATAATTAAGATTAATTCATCATTAATTATCAATCTGTACCTCTTCTTCTTACTTTAGTCGACGATGCGGTCCACTAATAGATCTTGTTGGAAGACCAAAATGCATCGTGATAGCATCGTACTACTGCCAGAGGGAATTATGTCTGCTGTTTGGCTCGCTTAAGGAGCTCGCTCTGCTTCTTGTTTTTGAAAAAGTTAAAGTTTCTCCTTGTTCTTCATATACTACGTCAGATCAGATCAGAATATTACGGCTCGGCTCGGCTGTCGGGCGGCGTTCCAGAACTTTAAGAGTGCAGCTGGAGCTATTCATGAGCTATAACTTGACCACGCATACTAAATTCTAGTAGAGGCGGCTAACAGCGAACTTGTCCTCCCCCCGCGATAATACAAAACCCCGGCCTGAAATCGCTCATGCTTACTGGGTGGGACAGGGAAACTTAGGCCATAAACCCGACAAGAACGCTGAAAGTCTTTTACTTGGCCAACGAAATAACTTCACGCGCCTGACGGGAGCACCACGTCTTTAACCCTAAAACCCTGTTTAAGTTATCAGTCACTTACAACTATTTGGTCCTAGTATGCAAATTCCTAACTACGGCATGCAACATCACCTCGGCCTGGATCAATTTTTCATTTTCATTTTCCGATTTAGTAACCCTGAACCCCTCTATCAAACTTCCCTAGTGCACCAAAACCGCCCGGCCCACACAGGCGCTTCTTTCCCCAAGTGGAGATATACTCGTGCACAGGTGGGGATACTCGTTACCGTTTGGTATGCTCGCACTCGTTGGTGCGGCGGTGCAACAGTTTTTTGGAGAGAAACTCAAGAGACCCCCAGTGAAAGCTAGATAGATAGATAAAGAAAAAGCTGGACGGACTAGTGGAGAGAAAAAGAGGAACGAGAGCTACAGTGAGCCACTACCTGTGCCTTGACTTAAGATGGATAAACAACGTTGATAAAAGGTAAAGGAAAAAACAAGACATACTACGCCCTTGACTGAGAACTAGCATTTTTGTTACAATAATTATACTCGTTGGCGAAAACTACATTTTTAGATGGGGACCAGGCGAGCTTCTGTAGTGATGAGAACTAACTTTTTCGCGTACTTTTAGGACCATAGCATGCGGACCAGGCGAGACGTTTTTACTGGCTTATTCGCGGGAAAATTTAACTTTAGCAAGCGACGCTCTTTCTGTAGAACACTAGACCAGCCTCAGTTTCCTCTTTCCTGTAGCAACACGGCCCTCACGTCCGCTCGTTCGTATATCTGCATATCGATGGAAAAGAACAGGCTGAACTCGCATATAGCATCGTGATTTGCTACGCACAAATCACTTACCGCGTGTTCATCCTGGGGGGCTTAGTGTTACCAAAGTTGCTCCGTCGTCGTGTGTGAGGGCCGTGTTGCGTGTGCGTCTGCAACTACTACTACTGCGGGTCCGCGCGCGCCGCTTCCCGTGCAGCACGCTGGCGCTTGAGTCTCGAAATCTGTTGGTCGCGGGTGCTGATAAACTCGTCCCGGTACTCGATCGCCTGCGCCAGAGCCGCGCCCGGGCTCCCATACGCCTCAGGCTTCAGCGTCTTTGTCGGGTGCCACATCTCACCTTGGTCGTCCTTCAGAGGCACTTTGACCAGGAGTTTTTCATCTTTCGTGAACGTAATGTAGCGCGGGAGCACAAGATCTCTGACGCCGTCGATCAATTTCCGTTTTTCGTTCGCACGCACTAGCGGGTCCACGCGCTGGCGGCGGACAAGAGGGCGGGGAGCTTCCGGGGGGCGTCGCTGCTTCAGCTTTGCGGTGACCTGCTGCTTGAATTCTTGTACCACAGCCTGCTCCTTGATCTCACGCATGTGTACGAAGGCCAAGCGAAGACAAGAGAAGTCCTTGAAGCTCCAAACCTTACTACTCTTCTTGCAGCTGTCGCATCTGCACCTGACCCCTTTGAGCCGCTTCTCCTCCGATGTCAACCCGGATAAACATACTCACAGACATGATGCCTCAAGATCTGCATCTATGTGATAGTTGCAAGAACAGGATCATCAAGCAGTAACAGATCGAAACTTTGAGCTGCAGACGGTGGGCAATTAGTTTCACAAAGAGTTCGACAGGGGTCATCATCATCTCACGTGCAGGTCTGAAAATTATCATCGTGTCCGTACAGATCGCACCACAGGAGAACTTTCCAATGCAATTACAGCTTGGTAGATCTAGAGCTGCATAATTGCGTTTTCACGACGTTCACGTATGATGATCGGCATAACCCCCAACATGGAGCCAGTGCTAGTACTTATTTGGTAGTAACGAACACTTTATGTACGGAAAAAGATGATCAAGCATGCTTTGGTATCTGTTGCGGCTTCGCTCCGAGTGTCAATGGTAGTATCCTGAACTGCGAGAAAAGTCGCATATTAACAGGAGGACCGCACTAGAGAGAGAAAATTTCGGACTCGCGTGTAGTGCCCCAGTTCATCTTCGCGCCAGAAATTATTTGAGTACTCCCAGAAATCTCCCCTTAGGGGAGGTTTCTAGTAGGGCCTAGGTTTTGTTGGTTCCGAGCCAGTCCCGCAAGTTTTTCCAGCGCGTCCGCTGCATGACGAATTGGTGGTTGCGCTGTAGCACTTGGAGGCGCATTCGCACCGCTTGCGTGTAGGCCTCTTGGAAGGGCGTCTCCGCGTTGACGGGGAAGGCGTGCCATCGCTGCAGCCCGGCCTCTATCGACTGCAAGTATGTCTGGGTCTGGAAAGTTGTCATGCTAAGCTGGGTTTTGTAAAGGACCCGTAGCATGACAAGTTTTTGGCGAGCCCTGTCTTGCGTACTCGCATGAGAAATCGTATTTTGCAATACAAAAGAGGTATGCTCTTTCGCAACATGCATCACAAACTTCACAGTCGTGCCAGACAGGCATTACAAGATTCGCAATCTTTCAGAGGACCCAGACATATTTGCCGGCCATAGACTCGCCCCACCGGCAAACCCAGGCGCGCTCGACGCGGTCCCAGATCACGCCCCGCACGCCGGTATGGCGTTCTCAACCGTTACGTTCTCAGCTGTTGCGTGATTTGTCATGCAAAATTGCCTTCAGAAGCGACACCATCAAGCTGCTTCGCATGACAAATTCTCAGAGGGCCAAGCAGGCTGACAATCGGCGCCAAATCTGTCATCCAAGACGCGCAAGATCCTCTCTATTACTTACTGTTACTTTTGCCATTCTTGCATCACAAATGCATGTAACAGCTGAGGATGTAACAGTTGAGAACGCCATAGCCGGAGAAAGTCACGTCGGGCTTTGGCTTTCCCAGCTTGTTGGCCACTTTCAGCTGCTTGTACAGCAGCAGCGCCCGCATCCGCGCCCGCTCAAAACCCTCGCTGCGCGCGCGGTTCCCCCCGTGCCGCTTGAATACTTTATGACAGTGCACAACTCCGCCTTCCCCTCATTTGTCATGCAAAATCCCAAATCCGGTCGCTGCCCTGTGGCTGTGGCACTGTTTGCATGACAAATTTCGAAAGCCCGAACAGTATTACAGTAGGCACAGATATATCTGTCATGCACAGGCTCCAGGGTCGCTGGCGTTTGTGTTGCTGTTCATGCAATTATACCAATGAGGGGGAGGGGGAGTTGTGCAGTGTCATACACCTGCATGCCGTCCTTGTACCACATCGTCATCCAGGTTTTGAAGCGGTGGTCGTAGACCAAGTGCTGTCGATATTCATTGCAAAATTATCGCACTCGTACTTGGTAAAAATTGCAGTCTTCATGCATGACAAATTTAACTCTCTGTCTGATCCAGCAACACAAATCGCATTTCTGTTGTTCTTGAAAAAATTTGTCATGCAAAAATTCATACTTCATAAGTACGAACTTATTGCAAAAATGCATAGTCGACTGTTTTCTGTAAGTGCCACCCGGAGCCGTCGCGCCTCCTTGGGCCAGTAGAACTCCATGCGCTTGCCGAGCTCCGTCTTCTGCTGGTATCAAATGCAAAAATGTCTGGGTCTGGAAGAATGCAAGATTTGTCATGCATGTTTCTCATGACCCAGACCCATGATGCCTGTAATGCATGACCTAGCATTGCAGACTTTTAGAGGGCTTCCCGATGCACCTTCCGCATGAGAAATGCCCTGTCTGTGTAGCACAGATTGCGCCTCTCTTGCTGGTCATGCATTACAAATGTTTTTAGACTCTAAAAACAGCATGACAAGTTGCAATCTTCCAGACCCAGACATTTTTGCAGTTGATAGCTGCGGTGTTTTCACCACGTCCGACTTCCGCTTCCTCTTTCGCCCGCCCGCCCGCCCCGCGAACCCGCGGCTCTGCAGCACGACGAGAGAGCAGGAAAGAATGTTCTTGTGAAGATGTTGAAAGGAATTGTACGGTCCTGAACCCTGATGTTGTGCTTCATCCCCAATCTTCATGTTGATCTTGTTCAACTGGTTCTTGCTCATGTTCATCTTGCGAAAAATCGCAAAGCATGCTCCTTGCGGTTGGATTTGGCGGAATAAAGAATCCACAACTACTGAACTAAGCCCCCGCCGTGCTGGTGGCAAGACGACACTTCTTGTCGACACCGTTCCGTCGTGGACAAGAAGACCACTCTTCTTCGCTCTACTGAGCGACGAGAACATGGGTGGCGCAGTTCCTCTTGCTTACTGGTGGAACGGACCCCCAATTTTATGGAGATCGAAACTTGCAACTAAGTTGCCAAAGACTTGCGCGACCCATATTCGCGAGGGTCGCGACAGCTTCAACGTAAGCTGCTCTGTGAGCGCGCCTGTGAGTGTGACGCGCCCAACTTTGAAACCAACAACAGGAGGACAAGCTGCGGAACGGTGCGACGCTTTTTGTGCATTTTCATACTGTTTCTCACGTTTAGTGCCAGGAACCAATGCCCGTTTGCTTTGAAATCAAAACACGACCCGAATCCGGACAATTGGCCGCTCCAACCAAAGCTGCCTATTGTCGAGATTCAGACCGGGCGTAGGTTGTTTTGGGTGCCGCCTTCGCTGCTTTTTCGTTATAGATACCCAGAAAAAAAAACGCGCCCGCCGCTAATCAGCCCGCCCGACCGCTTCGCGCAGCGGCGGCCAATGCCGAAAAGGCCGCCGAGCCTGATACCCCAAAAAGACCGGCAGGCCGTACGGTCGGAGGGGGCGCGCCGGCCAGCCCGGGCGGGCGGCGTTGGGCGCTAGGGGTGGCGCGCTGGTTCGCCCTTTCCTTTGTCCGGAATAGCCCAAGGCGCCCGCGCGCACAGCTCGTCGGAGCCCCCCCTGGCGGGTGGCCGGCGCAACCGATGGGCCTGGAGCGTGCGGCCGCGGCGCGCCGGTAGAAATCACGAACCAACGCCGTGGGCCGCCGGGGCGGGCGAGGGGGCCGGCCGCGCCCAGGCCGGCGGCGCCAGCGGGCGCGGCGTGCTTAGCAAGCAGCCGGGCGGCCAGGCGGGAAGCGCGGCCGGCCATACCATGGGCGCTGGGGCGTGATACTTTTTGGCAGGGCGGGCACGCGGGCGAGGCTTTTCGCTTTCGCCATCGCGGCAACCTGCGTTAGCAGTACCATCGGCGCCAGGGTGTGATACTTTTTACCACGGCGGCACCATGGGCGAAGAAAACCACCAAAATTCAGGAATTTACCCCCCTTCCCAAGTTCGGCCGGCGCCTTCGGAAGGCGCCGCCGCTTTTGCGACTCGCGAATCGGCTCCGTCAGCTCGTGGACAGGCCTCAGGAAATGGCCCAAAACTGGGCACGCCCGCGGGCGGCCGGAATCGCAACAAAAACTTGAAATAAACTTGGAATAAACTTGCAAGCCGGGTCGCGTGCTTGGAAGCCGTCGCAAGCTAGCCCCGGTGGTATGGTGGACGGGGCCCTTCAGATTTTGGCCCAAAAACGTCGCCAGATCCAAGTTTTTTTCGCCTGCTGCCGAGATGCTTCGGCGGAGGTGGCGCATTTTCGCCAACACTTTCCCCGGGTTGCAAGTTTGAACGCCGTAGCAGCCTGGCAAAAAGTATCACAACCTAGAGCCCACGGCATGGTCGGCGCCGCTTTCGCCATTTTCGGCCTCCGTGGACTCATCCTGGCAAAAAGTATCACACCCTAGAGCCAATGGTATGGTCGACGCCGGTTTTGCGTGTTTTTTTGCATCCATGACAGCACCGCGGCAAAAAGTATCACACCCTCCGGCCGATGGTGTGACACTTTTGATTTTCTTCATTTTCGAGACCGGATCGAAGGAACCCGTGCAAACACGGCGCGCAAGCACGGGCCGCCTGCCCACACGCGTGGGCACCCCTATGCATACAAGCCTAGGGGCCCAGATGCTGCTTGCGCAGAGTCGCGCGGGCCGCGGGGCTTTGCGTATTATAAAAGGGCATCCGGGGGGACCCGGGAAGGACGGCCCGCTGCGCCGCCTGTGCCGGCAAGCCCTCCGAGTGGGGCCGCTTCGGCACTACAAAAAGGCCTCGCGAGAGCCAGAACCCCACCAGCCCGCCAAGCGCGGGCACCCAGGCAGCCGGAACCCGTGCGAAGCAGGGATTTTGAACATCCCCGCGAGCGGCGCAACCAATGCATCGAGGCGGCCCCCACCTAAATGAAGAAGAGCCGCGCCCCACGACCGTCTAGTTCGTGCGAAATGCTGCCCCATTTCTGCGGAAAATATCTGCCCCTAGTCGAACGCATAAAGTTTTGAAAATGGCGCGCCTTCGCGTGAAAATTATGCACGACTATTCCTGCGGCACAAATTTGGATTTTGGCGCGCTATAAAATGAAAAAAAAGCCTCCCGATCGAGTCCTTGGATTTTTAATTTGCGCCCGCCCTTCACCTAACTTAGTTTTTCAAAATCGCCGCCGCGATTGTTATTTTTAGAAACCGGAAATCGCGTCCGTTCCGTGCCTTTTTTTTGTCCTCCGGTCGCCCCTCTTGATTTCTGCTTTTTGCAATGCCATAAATCAAAAATGCTCCAGTTTTTTTAAGGTTTTTTTCAAGTTTCTTCTTCTCCTGTTTTGGGGGCCCGTTACTGGAGTAACTTGCGTCGGAAGCTACCGGTGATATTGTTGTTGAAGACTCGTCGTGTGCAGTGGCAGCTGCACTTCTTCTACGTGGTCTTCTTCTTCTACCCAAGCGAGCAGGAGGCGCGTCAAGGTGTCGCAGTCCTCGAGAAGTCCTCGACCTTACCTTCTCGACGACGCTGCGCAGGAACAAGCTGCTGGCGCTCTCTGCTGTGTTGAAAATGTCTAGAAATACTTTCAGCAAGAAGGAGAAAAAACAAGCGCGAAGAGAACAATTTTCTTGCACCCCAACCGTAACTGCTGGAAACACATTTCTACGCGGGACCGCTCTTTTGGCGCTGCCCGCCGGGCCGCGCGAAAAATTTCTGAGGATGACGGGATCTATCCGCCGTGATGAAGGCCGCCGCGGCAACACAGCGGGACGAAATTTACTCCCTGCGATTCCACCGGGCGGCGCACCACGGCAGAAGCGAGGCGGAAAAATGCAGGACCACCAGTGCCGACCGGGTTCTTCGTGGGCAAGGGCAACTGAAGAAAAACCCGTCGTCCCGAGACCACCGACATAATTTTTGTTTACGGTCTGATCATTATATCGATCCGGCGCATGAGGCTATTAATCCAATGTACCTGTAAGTTAATCTTAATCTTTGCATCTTCGAAATCTATCTTCTGTCGAGTGCGATGGCCGCGGGACCCAAAAGAGATTGCCGCTTCGACGAGGTGCCAGCGCTCCAATGCAAGAAACAGCAGCTCCTCGCCATTTTTGCATGCTTCTTGACAGAAGATTTTTCAATCTGAACACTCGCCAACATAATTGATTCTTGGTGTCCAATCCGGATCTTTTCCTCTTAGAACAGGATTTTTCCGCGTCTTTGTCTTCGTGTCCTGCAAGGTCTCGCTTCAGCCACGCTCGCGCAGCAACGTGGAAGGAGCTACCAGCTCATGCAGGGAAGCTGCATTCCCGATGACGTAGCCACGCGAGTGCCCGTACTTCTCCTGCGAGGGCACCAAAGTCGTTGTTTCATCGTCGGCATTTTGTTTTGATGTTTTCTGGTCAACAACAACAACGAAAACGGATCGCTGATAAGACGATGAAGAACACCAGTAACATCTCTTGATACATAGTCAGTCTCAGTGTGAAGTACTACTACAACGCACGCTGTGGTACCCACACATGCTCGTCCTCTTCGTGGCCTCCCCCTTCTTCTGGCCGATCTTGCCGGCGGGGAACGAGCCGGGTTTCTTTCTAGTCAAGCTCTATCACATACTCCTGCAAGCGGGCCGTGTCAACAGGACGAGCACTGCCTCGGTCCTTGTCGCCGGGATCATCGTGGTCCGCCGCAGCCGTAGTAGGCTCGCTGTTCTTTTCTTTTTCCGGAAGTCCTTGTCCTCTGCTCGTCTGCTGATTCATTTTTTGATTTTGTGCAGGAGGGGGTAGTTGCGCGCCGTCTTGTCGTTCTTCTCTTTGCACGCTCATCATATTTTTGGGGGCTCCCCCGCCCCGCAGCTTAGGTTTCGAAGAAGAGACTTCTGCATGATCCGGGTCACGCTGTTCGTCTTGCTCGCGTAACTCATGTCTGCTGCTCCGCGCTGACCTCTCAGTGTTGTCCTCGTCCTCACGGTCGTTGCTCGACATGCTTGTTGCTCTCCTAGTATTACTACTGCCTTGTTCTGGCTTGTTCGCGTGTCCACCAGTACGTGGTGCTCTGTCTTCTTGGAGCGCTCGACGAGCGGCGGGGCGTTTTCTTTGCGGAAGCAGGAGGCCGTGGATCTTCAAGTCGAGCAGGTGCAGCACGTGGCCGCTGCCGTGCCCGAGCCGCTGATTGATCTTGATTTTTGTGCGTGCCGCCCCTTCGGAAAGCTCTTCCGCGGTCAGAAACGAAAAATCGCTGTCACAGCCAGTGACCACATGGAGCTCTTTCTGGCGCGACTTGGGCGCGAACTCGACATTGTAGACCACACCACCCCGCTCCAGCTGCAGACCCCCCTTGCGGTTGCCCCAGCCCTGGTCCTTCCAATCGATCTCGATCAGCAGGGCGGCTAGAACCACGGGACCATTGTGGGCCGCGTACCACGAAAACCACCACCCAGGAAGGATCTCCCCGTCGGAAACGTGTGGTACGGCCAACTCCGCTGCGGTCCCGTTCACCACCAGCGGACGCCAGTCGTCGTAGAAGGGGGGCCCGTCCAGGTAAAGTTCCTGCGTTGGACCATACTCCGTTTTCCAGTCGAAAAGCACATGCGAATATTCGGAGGCGTTGTACAAGTCGATTGGAAGAGCGGACGCCAAGTACTTTTCGGACGGGCCGTCCAAGACACGCGTGCTGTAATCTTCCAGGACCACTAATCCACACACGTTGATGATATCGCTCCCCCCGGGGGCTCCATGGCGCGCGGCATTCCAGGAAATCTCGATGCCCTTCGTATCGGGTCCCTCCCCGTTATCCTGCACACCCGGCGCGCCATTGGGAAGCCCGACTCGCCAGTGCTGCATAAACGGGATGTCTATGTAGCGCGTGGCGGGGTCGTACAGGGGAGACAAATCCTCCACCACTCGGCAATTGTCGGCTGCCCAGTCTGGATATAAATGACTCGTAGGGCTCGGTGGAAAACAAGCGGCCGGTGGGTCCGCATCAGGGTCCAACGAACCGAGGACAGGATTAGTCCCTCCAAAGCTCCATCCATACATATTAAATGTGCGACTAACTCTGACCCGGGCCTTCTTCAAGCGATTTTCCTTTCCGCTGTTGCCGGGCAAACTGGTGTAGGCGGCCGCGTAGTTGTACAGACGGATCATCGCCGGGGCGTTGATATGTGTATTCCCCGCTCCCACCTTCCATTCCACCTTCCAGTAGATGCTACTATCGCCTGCCGCACTCTCCCAACAGCTCCCCGCACGTGCGGGGTTGGGCGTCAGGAAGAAGGCCGTTCCCGTGCCGGTGGTGGCCGGTGCCTGCCTCGAGACCGGGTACGTTTTCAAAAGCGCCACGCCACTTTCGTCCGTGCCCTCCGAGCTGCTGTCCACCGTGTCCCATACTCCGGCATACTCCAGCCGCACCCCGCCGTAGCAGGAGGGGCTCTTCAGCGGTTTCTCCACCGGAACGGCACCGGGGGCGAGCCGCGGAAACGTGTTGGTGATCCGCGTGAAGTCGTCCTCGCCCGGCGTGTATCAAATGTAAAAATGTCTGGGTCTGGAAGGTTACCAGGTTTGTCATGCATATTTTGCATGACTCAGGATGTCTGTAATGCATGACCTAGCATCATGAACTAGAGGCGTTCCTGATGCCTATCCCGCATGGCAAATGCCCTCCCCGCGTAGCACAAACTGGGCGGCTCTTGCTGGTCATGCAATACAGATTTTTTTAGAATCCAAAGTTAGCATCACAAGTTGCATTCTTCCAGACCGAGTCTTTTTTTTACATTTGATAGCGTGGTTGTCTCGGTCGAGGTAGTACTGCCGGAATCCGAACTGCTGGATCCCCCAGAGTCCTCCCCCTCCGGGGGTGGCGGAAGCCGGTAGAGTGATAGGCCACAAAAACACAGGTGGTTGTTGGTCTTCAGGATCTTGAGCTTCCGCACCGCGCGCCCGAGCGGAATCCAGGTTCCGGTGGTCGCCAGGGAAAAGCCCGTCAGGTCCAGGGAGAACGTCGTGGGAGTGACCCCGTCCGCATCCGACACGCCCTCGTACTCTAGCGTGTCTGGTTTTCCCCCACCAGGGCAGCGGAGAGCAGTTGCGTGGGCGAAGAACACCACCCCGGTCAGGTTGCGAAGCTATGAACTGCAAAAGTATCGCACTCGTATAAATGCATTACAAATTTCCTCAGCATTCATTCATTCGGAATGAGAAACAAATAGATTTTGTAATGCGGATTTACCGTAGAAAAAGGATTTGCATTGCATGATTTTTTTTTTTTTTGCCAGGGCTGGGGGGCAGTTCAATTCAATTCAATTCATGGAGCGGCCCCCGGGCGGAATACTTCTGGTGGTAGACGTGGCCCACAGATTTGCGGCTTCGCGCCGCGGCAAACAAATGGGGGTCCCTTCCCCCCCCCCTCCGTTTTCGAAAATCCCGTTTGTGCGTGCATGCTGCAAAAGGTCGACATCGGTGGTCGACAAGAGATCGCGATCAAGCTCGAATCGAAGGCACCGGCCACAAAAGAAGATAAGACGAAAATCATCGGCGAGGATCGGAAGACCGCAATTTGTGATGCCAGTGGCTGCTAAAAGTAAAACCCGAACGGCATGGGGGTAGCTACCACGCCGAGCGCGCGGATTCGTTTTCCTTTACGTGGGCAGACTTTTTCTTTCTTTCTGGAATTGTGTTACGGCGAGAACGGAACCCGCCCGCTGCGCTTAGCGTGCTCCCGTCACGCGTCATGCGGTATAAATTCTTTCGAAACCCTAAACCCTTCAAAGCATGCCACCGGGAGATACAAACCGGGGGAACCCTAAACCCGCGCAACGCACTCGTTTTAGTTAACGTCCAAAGCACTCGTTTTAGTTAACGACTCGAGGACAGTGGTCCTCTCCGCCGTGGGCTACCTCATGATACACATGCAAAATCATATTGCCCCAGCCGGATCCGATGCGATCCACAGCATATAAAAACACAACCGACATCATATAAAACAGCATATAAAGTTCCGGATCTTCGTCGAGTTGTGCGTAGACCGCAGAGCGGACCTACGCAGAATATACCTTTCCCGTCCACAGCCCTTGCTTTCTTTCGAATTTATGCAGACCTAAAAAGAAATATTAGCATTTCCTTTTTCTTATCATTCTTCGGCTTATACTTCACTTATGTTTGCATTACCTCCTCTTGAACATCTCTGTCATGCGCAGGCCCATCTATCGCCCTTCATCTCATACCTATCAAAACTCAGTCATAATGAACATCGACATGAAGGAGAGATAGATGCTGCCGAGAAGAACAGCATCAGAAAATAGAGGTAAAGACTTGCTGCATGCAGAATTCAGAATGATAAGCCTGTGTTTATGCTAATAGATTCATTGCGTATGTCCCATATCAGTTGGTCATCTACCGGCCCGAGGTAAGTGTGAGCGGAAGACCATAACTACATGCATAAATTATCTTCTTGTAGATGTTTTTGTATCATTGCAGCATTTGTGAACACACCAAGAGAGTAAGTTTTACTTTGGGGGTACCTCTTTATCGTCTATACTCCAGCAGGTACAATGTCACCAGCAGCATTCGTCTATTTTGTTTTTCACTGTCAGCGTCACTTCGTTCGCATTTTGTTTCCGTTTAGCGCCCACCAGATGTCAGCCTCCTTGCCGTTCTTTTTTCACTTCTACATTAAAGTTATCTCATGAAGGTATCTAAATTCTTCGTGATCGGACGCTGTGTCTCCCCATAATTCTCCTCGTGTTTCGGTTTCCCCCGGCATGTTCTGCAGCTTGTCCTGCGCCATCAATTTGGTCCGCCTGATCTTCATCGTCTTGCCCATCACGTTCAGCATCGCCGCCCCCCTCCGCCCGTTGCTCATGGGCTGGCACCGCGTTGAAGAAGTTGTTGATGTCGAGTGCCAATATGTGATGACTCGCTTCATGTCGGGGGCGTGCTTGGGGTTCTGCTTGTCCTAGCACCCGTCGGATGTGTTGCAGCATTTCCAGTCCCATCGGTCCTTGTCTTGCTCCCATCGGTACAGCAACCGCAATATCATCGCTATATTGCGCTACGGCTATCTCGTCTCGTGCTGCTTCGTCGTTATTTTCTCGCGCCATTTTTTCCTTTCCCACGCATTGCAAATTTATAAAATATTTCTTCAGTCCCACTCTGGGGGTGGTCGGGACTGAAGATTTTGTAGGGGTCTTGTCTGTCAATGCCTATCGCCATATTCGTGCTTCATGTTTAAAAGAAAACTTCCGGGCACAAAGGTACACATGCGCGTAGCAGATAGGAAACCTAGATCAAGCAGCAGAGACAAACAAACACCGGCCTGGAAAAAAAGGAAAGGAAAGATCTATGGAGCAGCTCCTGACGGCAGAGAGACTACGGAACGGGGAGAGGCCGCTACAAAATAAAGGGGGAAGGAAAGATCCAAGAAGATCGGAGCAAAACAAGAGACAAAAAGATAATCCTACCGAACATATGAGTAATGGTGACTGTGCACCCCCAGTACAGCCTCGAGCCATCTACAGACCAGACAGAGAAGCAAGGACCTGATCCCTGCTACATAGAAGACAAAGAGAAGCAGCACATATACGACTTGCGTGATTTTTTCTGATGTCATGTTAGTGGTCCCTTTGCACTCATTTCTTTATTGTATTTTTAACGTAACCTTCTTCTTCATCATTCGACCGCCTGTGACATCTCACCAGCAACTCCCCCCTATGCCCTGACTGATAGAGTCCTGAACCCGCTGCAGCCTTGGTTCCGCGTCCCGGTCCGCTAACACCCCTCAGCCGCGTCTGCGAGTCCAACACTCTACCAGCGGAACAAAGGTAATCACCATCGCTTCGTACAAGTGTGTGTCGAATTTCTTATACCCAGCCTGATTCTGAGCACAGGTCGGCGGCCAAATTCAGGATCAGCACGACAATTCCCCCCGTGTGCTTGGTCATCATGCTCTTGATCCGTGATTCCATTAAAAATCCGTGTTCTTGTCCAGATCCTTCTTGTTCTGTAAATAAAATTCATCTCCTCTTCTGTTCCCCGCGTATTTACCTCTCTTTATTTCTTTTTTCATTTTGACCCTTTTTACTTTTTTACTGTCAACTAGCGTGGTAATCCATGATCTCATCATGAGTAATACCTAAAAACAAATAATGAAGGCATGTATCATTTCTGCATTACAGATTTGGTCTCAACTGGTAATCGCAGCTAGTGCACCACTAAGTAGAAAGAAGCCTACACCTGGTGATCGGGGTCCACCAGGGCCCGAGGTCCACCCTGAGCATATATATCGAGTGGAGACTGTCACACCGGGGCTGCAGAGAGATGCAACAGGGCATGGAAAAAAAAACAGCAGTGCAAAGCATAGAACAAAAGCGAACTACCAGTGGAGACTTGCATTATACTTTTCACATTTGCCTTTTTAAAGAATTATTTTATTTTTACCATACTATCCAACCCACCCACTTCTCTCCGAGTCCGACGGCTGGTGCAGTCCTGTGCTGTCAACATAAAACCAAACTCCCTCAACCCGTTCCTCTTCTCGTCCCATGTTTTCGCAGAAAAAAGTCCTTTCGATGTAAAACTCCGTGCTGCTGTCATCTTCCAGTTCGTATGCACTTAACAGCCTGCTTGTGCACACCCATTTTTTTCCTCCGTAGGTCCTCTTCACCCGGTCCATGCGCTCTTTTTCTCTTCTCTGTCCAGATTCCCAAACTGAGACCTTTGGCTGGAGCGAAGGCACTGGTAAAGAAATCGACGACGAAGTAGTAGTAGACGTCATCCCGGCCTCCACGGTCTTCGCTCCAGTACCTGCACGCAAGCTGCCGCTCAATGTTCCCTCCACCGCTGGTCGTACTGGTTGTTGCCCTGCAGTCGTTGGTGCGGACTGATGAAGATGTGGTTGCGCCGCCGGCAGTTGTTGCGATGCTCCCGCCGCTGTTGCAGTTCTGGTTCTCCGCATGCCAAACATTTCGTTGAAGATTTTCATCTCCTGAAGATGTTGTTCGAAACTGTTCGGCTCCCGTGGTTTTGATTTTTTTGTTTTGTTCATAGTTGTGCCTGTTCTTTCCAGCGTCTTGGCCACCTCCCGCCGGTAGTACTCCGTTGTTAGTCCGGCTTCTGCGTCACATATGAAAGTCAGCATTAGTTTCGGACTATCTAGCTTATTCATGCCCAATTCTTTTGGTATTGCGTTTTGTCCTAAGTGTCTCCGGCGGACACTTTCAATTTTTGGGCATGTGAATAAAGCATGGTCTACTACACAGTCGAACACCCCACCACACCTTGCGCATTTTTGCTTGAAAATCCCCTGCCCATCCGCTCCTTCAAACAGAATTTCGTCGCAAAAAAGATGTCCTTTCTGTGCAATACCTAGGTAGCGCCAGAAGTATAGCAATTCGGCCTCCCTTGATCTAAGGCAACCCGCAGGGGGACGATAAGGCCCAAGGCGTTGTCTCCTGTCCAGCATGTATGACGAAACCGATTTACACCGTGAAAACTCATCCTGCATTACAAGTTTCGTCGCGACTTGGCGCAGTAGCGGGGCGGTGATTTGCTTCAAGTAAACGCTTCCTAGTGCCGAGTCTCCATCTTGATGGGACTTGTGCCCTTTCCACCACTCCTGCATCGCCCTAGTTGCCGTGGCATCTGCGCAGTCGTTGTACCAGTTCCCGCAGTGCGCTGGCGTGTAGTAGATCGCAAAAAGAACTTCTCCTTCCGCCGGATCTGGACCCGCGGTGCCCAGGCATATTTCCCGAATTTCCTCCATCAGCAGCATGCCCTTAATCGCCAGCGGGTTTGACTTGTCCCCAAAACACTCCATCGCTTCGCAGTACGAGTTCGAGTCCAGGAAAAAATGGAATTCGCGTATACTAAATCTTGCTCCCGAGGATAGCAGTGCGAGTCTCAACTTTTCGAGATGATGGATGAAGCCAAATCCTTCAGCATCGAAACAGTCTACCCGAACCAAGTCAGACATGTGGTATGGCGGCATGACATATGCATAGCTTACGACAATTGGCTCGGGATATGTTTCTCTACCTTCCAGAACCCATCCATCATCTCTTTTTACGTCCTCCAATCGATATGCATCATGCCACCACGTTACTCCTGCCGCAGCGCCGTGGTTCCTCTGATTGTCCACCGTTCCGTCTGTTGTGGTAGCCATCCGATGCATCGAGGACCGTAGCAAACCCGTGATCATCTCCTGCTGCTTCCATGCGATGCTGATCCGTAGATGCTGTTTCTCCTCCTCGTTAAGTTTGGTGAGGTCACTACACCCAAAATCCCGCGCCACTGTCGCCATCGTTCGCACCTGGAGTCTTACCCCTTTCCAGTACACTCTGCCAATTTTAAGTCCTTGCGCCATAAGGGCTTCATGTATGTCCGGGAAACACATGACAGAGATGCGCTGCATAATCGATGTCCATGCCTGTTTGTATGTTTTTTGGAGCGCTTCTATTGCTGAAGTCGAAGTGAAGTTTTCCTCGATGCATTTCTTTTTTATTTCTTCATAATCTCCCATCTCTCCCGCCCCTATTGCTGCTTGTTTCCAGAACGCCATCACGTTCTCGACAATGAAGGCCGCCGTGATACTCGGTAAAGCTGCCGCATGAAAGAGGATGGCACTTGGGCATTGCATTGGTAGGAATGCCATTAATTTCAGTCCTTTTGCGACATCTTTTTGGATTTTTGCTTTGTTAGCGGCCGAAAAATAGACATACATTGGCACCGAATTCGACAAAAATGCAGAGTATGCAAGAGCTCGGAATACGTCAACTCTACAAGAGAAGCGAAGCTTCTTGATTCGTGCAACGTTGGCCATTTCTTTTTTTCCTTCAGCAGACATGATAAGATAGTGCGACGACATAGTCCATGTTCCATCGAAGAAGAATCCTAATGAACTTCCTGCAAGTTCTCTTGGGTCCCGTACCTCTTTATTTTTCGCCTCGGCTTCTAGAAGTTTCTTGTTGTTGTTCTGCTTCGTTTCAAACCAAATTTCTTCGGCCTTGTCACCCTCGAAAAAAATAAATAGTTCCCTTCCCTCCTTCACCAGCTCCTCCGTCACCGTGGTCGCCCTCTCCTTCTCTCCGCTCCCGCCTTGATTATTATCATCGGAATACTGCCCTTGTGTTCCGAGCGGGGGGCCGTTTATCTTCTCCATTTTTTTTATCAGTTTCTGGCTATGGATATTGAACGCAGAACCACTGAAAGGACTGCCTTGCGGCATGCCGGGAGATAAGCTCCACGAGTTATCATCGGTCTTTATTTTTGAGAAAGTGACGCTGTGAGACCCAGAAATCAATGGATTCCGCTCGGGCAAGGTCGTTTAAGGTTTCCCGGGAAACCTTCGGCTTAGCTCGTGCTAAAGTGTGTTGCAATGCAACCGAAAACGCGGCGCGCGCAAGGACTCCGCTGCTGTTTGTTTGCACAACCGCGCCGCGTCTGCGTTGCAGTCTCGTGCGCCCAGATCGCCACAGTCGGCTGCGGATTGCGAGCAACCTGGCGGCCCCGGCAAACCGGCGCACATTTTCGCAGAGGATCCCGCAGAGGATTCCGCAGAGGATTCCAAAATCCTCTCAGGAATCCTCTGGCCCAAGTTGAGCCGTCCCCCGCGCCCTTTCCCCGACGGCAGTGCCTCGATTTCGGGGGAGGATTCCGCAGAGGATTCCTGAGAGGATTCCAAAATCCTCTCAGGAATCCTCTGGCCCAAGTTGCGCCGTCTCTCGCGCCCTTTCGCCGACGGCAGTGCCTCGATTTCGCGGGAGGATTCCATAGAGGATTCCTCAGAGGATTCCAAAATCCTCTCAGGAATCCTCTGGCCCAAGTTGCGCCGTCTTCCGCGCCCTTTCCCCGGCGGCAGTGCCTTGATTTCGGGGGAGGATTCCACAGAGGATTCCGCAGAGGATTCCACAGAGGATTCCAAAATCCTCTCAGGAATCCTCTGGCCCAAGTTGAGCCGTCTTCCGCGCCCTTTCCCCGGCGGCAGTGCCTCGATTTCGGGGGAGGATTCCACAGAGGATTCCGCAGAGGATTCCGCCGAGGATTCCAAAATCCTCTCAGGAATCCCGTGGCCCAAGTTGAGCCGTCTTCCGCGCCCTTACCCCGGCGGCACTACCTCGATTTCGCGAGAGGATTCCGCAGAGGATTCTGCAGAGGATTCCAAAATCCCCACCCTCAGGAATCCTCTGGCCCAAGTTGGCCCGTCCCTCGCGCCCTTTCCCCGACGGCACTGCCTCGATTCCGGGCGCGGATTCCACAGAGGATTCCGCAGAGGATTCCGAAATCCTCTCGGGAACCCTCTGGCCCAAGTTGAGCCGTCTTCCGCGCCCTTCCCCCGGCGGTATTGCCTCGATTTCGGAAGAGGATTCCTGAGAGGATTCCAAAATCCTCTCCGGAATCCTCCGGCCGGATTCGCGCCGTCCTTCGCGGTCTTTCCCCGCCGGCACAGCGTCGATTTCGGGCACCGCGGCAAACCGGCGCACATTTTGGAAGATTTTGGAACGCACTCGAGTGCAGGGCATCGCGGCAAACCGGCGCGCATTCTCTCGATTCTCAAGGCCTCGGGTGGTTGTGCGGACGCCTCCTGTTTCTGTGTGGTTGTCGCATCTCGATCCTGCTGCTGGTTGTCAACGCGCCGCTTTGACAACCAGCAACACGCTGACAACTTGGAAGAACCAAGCCGAAACAAGAAATGTGCGCCGGTTTGCCGGTGCCGGTGCCCGTGCCCACCGCCAACGCGGCAAGGGCAAGGACCCCTAAGGCGGGAGCCTCTGGCGCAAGGGCGCACCCGCCCCGGGCTGGCCGGGTGTCCGTCGGGGAGGGAGTGAAACCCCGCGACGCCGGCGCAGTCCGAGGGGCAAGCACGAATATCGGATCCCTCCTGGCAAGGGGAGATCCCCGGAGGCTGGGGCGAACGCACCGGGGCGAGGGCGGATCCCCCGAGCTGAGGAGGATCCCCCCAAAGAAAGTTCGTAGGCTGGACCCCCCGAGGGCGCGCGGATCCGCGGGAGGCGGGCCGGCCCTCCGGGGCGAGGGCGGATCCCCCGAAGAACCGGCGGACCCCCCGGGGCGCGGGCGGATCCCCCGCAGAACAGGCGGATCCCCGGGGTGCGGGCGGATCCCCCGGAGAACCGGTGGGCCCCCCGGGCGAAGGCGGATCCCCCGGGGTGCGGGCGGAGCCCCCGGGGAACGGGCGCATCCCCCGGGAACGGGCGGATGCCCGAGGAACAAGCGGATCCCCTGGGCGAAGGCGGATCCCCGGTGAGCGGGCGGATCCCCGGGGAGCGGGCGGATCCCCGAGTAGCAGGCGGATCCCCTGGGCGAAGGCGGATCCCCGGGGAACGGGCGGACCCCCTGGGCGAAGGCGGATCCCCGGGGTGCGGGCGGACCCCCGGGAGCGGGCGGATCCCCTGAGCGAAGGCGGATCCCCGGGAGCGGGCGGATCCCCTGCGCGAAGGCGGATCCCCGGGGAGCGGGCGGATCCCCTGAGCGAAGGCGGTTCCCCGGGGAAGGGGCGGATCCCCTGGGCGAAGGCGGATCCCCGGGGAACGGGCGGATCCCCTGGGCGAAGGCGGATCCCCGGGGAGCGGGCGGATCCCCGAGTAACAGGCGGATCCCCGGGGAGCGGGCGGATCCCCGTGGAGAGGCGGATCCCCCAAAAAACAAGAGAAATCGAAATCACGATGCTATGAGTATTTATTTTTCGTCATTCTAAACACAAGAAAACCACGCTGCCGTCGTGTTTCACTGGTTTGGGTCTCAGGGCGTCAGGGTCTCTTATTTTTTGTTTCCTGTCATGCAACCAGTCCAACGCGGATAATGCAAGATCATCAGGGACTTCGAACTCAACCATCGTGCTGAGGAGCGTTGAGTGGTCGACAACGTCGAAACCCGCCTCATTATCATTAAGGATGATGAATGTCTTTTCATGCTTCTTGCCCGACGGCTTGAAAGAAGTGGTCCGAGAACAAGAAATCCAACATTCTGACTGCACATAGCTCCTTAAAAAATGCAAGACGGTAAGCAACAGAATAGACCGGCAACATAGGAGACTTGGAACGCGCGAGCCTTTGACTACCAACCCAGCTCCATCCTTCTAAGTATATGCAAAATCGTCTATCAAGTAGAATGTCCATTATTTTCCCCAATACAGATATTAGCGATACTGGTCTGAAAAGTGATTCTACCCAAGGCTGCTGTGGTGTCTTTGCTACCGGGGCGAGGATTATGTCCCGCGCAGCGTCCGGGTATCTGCAATGCTTCAGCAGCAGGTAGTAGATGCGGTACAACACCTCTAGCGGTAGTCCTTCCATCGCGAGTATGAGTTCGTGTGCGATGCCATCGTCACCCGGGCTGCGTCCCGTTCCCAGTCTTCGCAGTGCAGACCTGAACTCCACATAGGAAAGGTGCCAATAGTCCCCCCTTGCCACCCGATCATCAACATGCCTTTTGCCTATTTCTTGCAGAGCGCGTTTTGTTTCATAGGCTTTATTTTGCAAATCTTTGAAATCGTCCCCAGAAATTCCATTCTTTTGGTATACAAGCTCAGGCCTCGTTCTGTACTGTGTGTGAAAGTAGGACACAATTTTTCTGTGGTCTAATGTTACTTCGGACGGGATTGGCTTTTGCGTTAATTTCTTTTTCTTGATCAGCTTGTCTGCTTTTTCATTCTCGTCTTCTCCTACAGAGTGGTCGCCTGTTACCCGTCGATAATATTTCGCCCGGCACTCCTTTGCTATTAGTTGCGAGGGAAATCCAGTTGACCACTTCTGCTTATCCCGAACTGTTTTATTAATTACATCCCACCGTTTCTTCGGGTCAAGGCTGTCGCAGTCTTCGCCAGAACCTTCATCAGCAGGCTCCTGTACGTTGGAACCGTTTACAGCACTACTTCCATTTCCCGCTGCTTTCTTTCGCTTCGGATCCCTGCTTCCCGGCGCAGTAGACTTCGCAGCCCGCTTCCCTGGAAGATGTTCTTTGGCAGACGAGATGATCACCCTCTGTAACTTTTGTAGCTCCTTCTGCGCGAAAACCGGTCGCAGTTTTGTCCATCCCTCCTTCATAATCCGCGAAGTCCGCATCACCTTTGTTATGGATTCATTGAAAGGCCCCACCCATTTTTGTTTTTTCACTTCAACCCCTTCTTCAAAAATAAATCTTGGAAGGTTCTTTGCGTACCTGTCTGCAACTTCTTCCTCATTCATGCACGGACTATCATGCAAATCAAGAGATACTCCCCCCCATTCAGCATCATACTCATGCATGTCCGGGATGTCAGGAATGGCGTTTTTCAATACAAATCTTGTTTCTACAAGACAATGATCGGAGCAACTATGCCACATTTTTCCTTTCTCTCTAGCTCGATCTGCGGCTGCTTTTCTTTCCCTCCTTCTTTCTTCCAGTTCCGTATTGTCCACCTCCGCCTTCTTGGTCCTCGCCGCTCCTCGGGCAGGCTGCGTGGTACTCCGTTTGTTTTTCTTTTTATTGTCTGCTTGTAAATTTTTTGACTTTGAGATGCTTTTCTTTTTCGATCCCCCCGTACCTGTATCATGCACATCCGCAATATTCATCGACTCAAAACCCATCACAATGTCACCAAAGCTATCAGCGTTCACACTAGTAGATGCAGAAGCATGCATTACATTCCTACTAGCGTTAGCACTACTTGATGAGGAGGACTCTGCCCCCCTATTTCTAGATAGTACTGCTGTTCTCAATGACCCTATTTCTTCACCCGCCGCGTCATCCCCATCATCACTGGCGCTAGTAGCTGACTTACTCCTTGGTCTGCTCATGTTCTGCTTCGCAGTCTTGCCTGTTTTCTGCTTTCCTGATACTCCTCTAAAGGTCATGTCGCTTTCTGGCTCCGGGATCTGATCTAGAGAAAGCGCAAAAAGTTCATCTTCATCAACTTCCGCAGCAGGATTTAGACCGGCAAAATCCGACTCCTCAGATAACCTTCTTCTCTGCGGGGGGCTGTCAGGGGGTATTTCAGCATCATCAAGCCGTAGCAACTCCAAACCGTTTGCAATTGACATCTGTCCCTCATGCTCATGTTGCCCTCGCGAGATTGAGACGTTTGCAGGAGTCCCTGTAGGTTCTTCAGTACTAGTCGGATCAACATCCAGCTCTACAAGAAGGTCATGCATTTCCCCGTCATGCATGTTGCGGGACAACTCTCCAAGCGGGAGCTCATTGCGAGAGATTTTTTCTTCGAAGAAAGGCAAAATAGCATCAAAATGCTCCACATCTGCAAAGTCGTCTGTGTACAAAACTACGTCCGGAGACGTTTGCGCGGTCTTGCTAATCCTCGTGCTGGTATTCGGGTCGTTCGCGCAGATGAGGTTCTTTCCCGTTTCCCCCCGTAGAAACTTTTCCAATTTTTTTCCGTTGTCGTTTGTCTCCACGTCCCACATCCGCGATCGTGCGTTCAGGTCTCCCATTACCACTCCACTGCTGATTGGCATCATGGTAGTATCCAGCTTCCCGTGTTGCGCGTACAACACTTTCACGTCGAATATTTTCTTGCACATCTCCAGCTGGACGTGGATCATTTCCGTGCCGTCCGTGTCGCCAATCTCCACAATGTTCACCAGTTTCACTGACGCCCGAATCAGCACCATCGTACACCCCTGCTTCTTTCTTCTCAACACCTGCGGGCAGATGAGGACGCGGTACCCCATTTCGAGAAACTGCTTGATGTACCACGTGTCGTCCAGGTTGGAAACCCCGGTCTCGTTAATTCCCACCACATGCGGCCCAAAGGAGTCCAGGTAGTCAATAATGTAGTACCCCACCCCGTTCGTGTGTATCGACTGCGCGTTCATGAACACCGGCAGGAACTCGCCCCAGTTCGCTTCCTCCAATATTACATCTGACATTGCTACACATTCGTCCCAATTAAATATATCTAAGTTTATCAGTTTCTTGGTGCTGACATATTTTGCATTATCAAGTTTGTTATGCTGAATAATATGGGCGCGCAGGGCTAGCACATTTGCAGAGCAACGAAAGCACTGCCGGGTGCTCCTACCTAAACCTAGTCGCTGCACCTTCAACGCCCTATCTATAGAGCGCTGACAGGTTTGATGATGCATAACTAAGAAGCGGTAGTTGTTACTGTTCGCGATTTCGCAGTTACCACACACAAACTTGCCACTACAACCATGACGCTTCATCTGATCCCTTTTCGGATTATTTACCCAGATAATGGTTGTCATGCCAGTATTTTTAGTCTCATCAGTATCAAAATCAACATGCATGACTTCAAAATAATTCTCATCGAGAATTAGACTGCTGACGTCTTCGCAGATCAGATCTTCGTTGCCGCATGTTGTCTGGTGGCCCGAGTGTCTTGTTTGGTTTGGGAAGGTGTCATAGCAGTGCCGGCAGACGTATATTTTTTTTCCTACTTGATTTTTGTCCTTGTGCGGGTGCTTCTTGATTGCATCCGACAGATTCGTGTTGTTCTTGAGTAGATGCTCATTCCATATTCTGGCACGAAGATGTATCGTAATCTCGGCTTCGGTTCCCGTTTGGGCCTTCCTGCGATTTTTTCTCCCCATTTTGTCCTCTGTTTTTTGTCGAATTTGTTATATATTTTTCTATCAATTTTCAATCTATCTACTTTCTATTTCTTGTTTGATAATTATTCACTTTTCATTCAGGATACATGTTTATTGGTCTAATCTAAGCTGGTCTCCCGCTCACACATCTGCGTCCTCTCGCTCTGTATCCGGCTGCGTCTTGGGTGGGCGTATCGGAAAAATATGGAGACCTTACTATATTTTTTCTTTATTTCTTTTACTTTGTACATGCGAGCTTCTTAGTTTGTAATGCATATAGTTTCTATTTCCATGCCTTCCGAGAGCGTGTATAATTTTCAGGAGTTGCAGCTAGCCGTTCATAAATCCCGTTTTTAGTTAAAACTTACTCCCAGCCGCTCACAACCCCGTCTTCTTAGACACCTCTATATACTAGATGCATTACTTCAAAGTTATGCGTAACAGAAGATGCAAAGCTAATACGTTGTAAATGAAATAAAGTCTATAGCTCGGATTCCAATTCATGTCATCTCATATTTATTCTGGTGCCGGTGTTCGTCGATATTTTCTATTGTCTCTGTTCTCCAGTATTCTGCCAGATCTAAAATCTGACTTTAATACTTTGATTTATATTATCTTGGCAATTTTCCTCGCAGGGAATCCAGCAGGGAGCACACGTGGCATAGAGGCCAGCGTGGGAAACACATAAAAATGCGCCAATGATAATATAAGCCATCCTGTTATTTACTTTTTTCATGACCAACGGTGGCTGGAGATTTCGACAATAGAAAACATAAATTGCAGCAAGGGCATTTTCTCCTTTTAGCTGCTAATAGCACTCTCGTCTCTTTTGCATCTCTCACCTTCTCTCATTTCCCCTGAGTGCAGTTATCCAAAAAAAAAACAGGAAAACACAGAAACACACCTCGGCTACAGTTTTTTAAGATAAGTCATCTTCAAGGATACACCTCCCCACCAGTGGGGAGGTGCTTGTATCATGATTTTCAGTCTGTGCATGTCTACTTTTTTCTTTTTTTAAAAATTCTATCAACTAACCGTAAACTATTCCATGTGTTTATTATTTCACGAAACCAACGCATCGCAGACGAATCGAAAAACAAGCTCACCGATACTTATTCTGTCTATACCGACCTGTGTTTCTGTATTTCCCTGTAAAACCCACGGATATTTTTCTTTCACGAAACCCAAACGAGATTTGTGTTGTGAGATCCCCATTTTGATTTGTATTGCATGATTGCAATACGAGTACGATACTATTGCACAGGATAGAAACTGGTTATCGCGGAATTCCACCTCCCACGAACCCGCCGGCGCGGTGATGGGGCTCTCAAACGGTACATTCTCAATTGTTGCATCATGATTTGCCATGCGCAATTGCCTGGACTATCCACGCCATCAAGCTGCTTCGCATGACAAACTCGCAGACGGGGAAACAGGCTGAGAATCTGTGCCAAATCTGTCATGTTGGGAGACTAAGGGCAGGACGTCCCTGTTTAAATTATCTCTTCATCAAGACGCAGGGCGTCCCTGTGCCAAATCTGTCATGCAACACGCGGAATGTTCTTCCTTTCACTTATTGCCAGTCTTGCATCACAAATTTATGTAACAGTTGACAATGTAGCAGTTGAGAAGTCCATAGCGGTTCCCTTCAGAATCGAGAGGCACGCAGAAGGCCCTTCTTTAGACATGCGGGTGTCTTCAGTCCCCATGAAGTCATGCTCGGTATAGTCGTGCTCGGCGCGGCGGTACGGAAAGATAGCCGTTTTGGGGTCGTGACCAGAGCTGGCAGCGGCACGAAGGTGCGAGTAGTGCACAAACTGCCCCGTGATGTCCAGTGCCGGCCCGCTGATGGCGCACTCACTCAGGTGGTAGAACCGGTGGGCGCGGGGCAGCTCGACTGTCTTCTCGCAGCCCGCGCGGAACAGGCTGCAGTCGTTGATGCCGTGCTCGAACTTGTGGGCGAAGCCGGCGCACTCGGGCGTCTCCGCGCACAGGTACCGGCACTCCGCGACGGTGTAGGGCCGGTCATTGTAGTACATACCGGCCCCAATCTTTTTGTCTTGCCAGTTCGAGCACCACCCCATCCAGGCGTGGTTGCAGGTGCCCAGGGCTGGAACATGCCCAGGGTGGCGGCACTTGATATCGTTCTGCGTGAGGCTCCACTGCATCTGGTTGAAGGCCTTTGGATCCGGGGTGCACCCCGCTCGGAAGTAGGAAACGTGGCCCGTAAACTGGTTGCGCGAAAAGGAGGCGCAGGAGCTGGAGGCGGTCCCGTTGTACCCGCGCCCCCGGCAGTACACGTCCAAATCGGCGATCCGGGTGTCCTTCAGCGAAGTGGACTGGTCCACGGTCGTGACCGCGGGAAGTTGCAGCGCGTCCTTCTCGGCGCACCACCCCGCCCAGGCGGCGGGACAGACTTTCCCCTGCAGCTTGCAGGTGGCCAGGTCGTAGCCCTGCCAATTGGCCGCCTGACTGGTGTCTTCGGTGCACTATCAAAATGAAAAATGCGCCCACCCCCGAACTTGGGAGCATTTGTATTGCAAACCTTTGCAACTGAAACACTCGCCCTCTTGCATCTATCAGCATCACAGATTTCCAATCGTGAATAGAAAGAATTTGTATTGCGCAAGATCCCAGCAAGAGCGGCGCTTCGCATGCAAGCAATGCGATATACGCCTAGACTCTGCCTCACAAAGGTTCATACTCCTTTCATGCATGACAAAAAGTTTTCATTTGAAAACTTTGCATCACAAACAAGGTCATGGCGCGGGGACAGAGTCCCCGCGCTGCGACCTTGCGGCGAAGAAGGGCCACCCGCGGTGGCTTTTCTTGCCCATGATGCGGCAGGGTTTTTTTTTTGCGACAGAACGGGGTGGCTTGGCGCCCGTGGTGCCGGCGCCCCCCTGGAAAAATGCGCCTTTTTCTGCGCCCCTGGGCGGGGCGCGGCCGTCCGGGAGGTTGTTCTCCCGAACCAGGGCGCGCGGGCCTGTTTCTGCGCCCCTGGGTGGGGCGCCCCCCCCCAAAGGGCTACCCAAGACCAACCGAGGGCGCGGCCTTACCAGGGCGCGCGGACCTGTTTCTGCGCCCCTGGGCGGGGCGCCCCCCCCAAAGGACTACCCACGACCAGCCGAGGGCGCGGCCGTCCTGGAGGTTGTTCTCCCGAACCAGGGCGCGCGGGCCTGTTTCTGCGCCCCTGGGCGGGGCGCCCCCCCAAAGGACTACCCAAGACCAACCGAGGGCGCGGCCTTGCCAGGGCGCGTGGACCTGTTTCTGCGCCCCTGGGCGGGGCGCCCCCCCGAAGGACTACCCGCTACCAACCGAGGGCGCGGCCTTCGTGGAGCCTGTTCTCCCGAACCAGGGTGGGCGCGCAGACCTGTTTCTGCGCCTCTGGGCGGGGCGCCCCCCCCAAAGGACTACCCAAGACCAGCCGAGGGCGCGGCCTTCCAAGGGCGCGGCGCGTGGACCTGTTTCTGCGCCCCTGGGCGGGGCGCCCCCCCAAAGGACTACCCTCCCACGACCAACCGCGGGCGCGGCCTTCCTGGAGCCTGTTCATTCCCCCGAACCAGAGTGGGCGCGCGGACCTGTTTCTGCGCCCCTGGGCGGGGCGCCCCCCAAAAGGACTACCCACGACCATGTGAGGGGGGGGCGCGGCCACCTTCCTGGAGCCTGTTCTCCCGAACCAGGGCGCACAGACCTGTTTCTGCGCCCCTGGGCGGGGCGCCCCCCCCAATGAATAGGCAGCCAACCTTTGGCCCCCGGGGTCGGGCCTGACTCTTGAAAAGCGGCCCCCGGGGTCGGGTGTTCCTTTTCCGAAGTCGGGTGGGGGGCATGTTTTGAGTTGTGCAGGAGGTTTTTGCCGGTTCCGGTCGTGTCTGATACCCCGGAACAGGGGTCGAAACATACCCCGGAACACACCCCAGAACACACCCCGAAACACACCCCAGACCATGCCCCGAAAGCCACTTTCCGACAGTCAGGTCCGGGGTCGGGCCCGACTCTCGAAAAGTGACCTCCGGGGCCGGGTGTCACTTTTCCGGAGTCAGGTGTGGGGTATGTTTTGGGGGGTGCATGAGGAAATGGCCGAGTTAGGTCGTGATTGATACCCCGGAACATGGGTCGGAACATACCCCGGAACACCCCCCAAATGATCACTTTTGGGCAGTTGGTGCAGTTTAAATAGTAACTTCATTTAAACTGCAGCAACTGCCCAAAAGGGCTTTCGCCCCGTGGCCGCACGGTCCGCCTCGCGACGCGTGACAGACTGGACTTCGGGGCCAAACCTCGCGTGGCAAAGTCCGAAAGTTTGGCCGGGGTGTGTCCGAAAGTCTGTCCGGGGTGTGTCCGAAAGTCTGCCCGGGGTGTGTCCGGGGTGTGTCTGGGGTATGTTCGGACTTTTTGCCTGGGGTGTGTTCGGGGGTCTGTCTGGGGTATGCCTGGGGTGTGTCTGGGGTGTGTCTGGGGTATGTTTATACCCCACCTTCTGCTTTTTCGCCAAAAATTTGTATTCAGGTCGTGATTGACTGCCATTTGCATACCCCTGACACACCCCCGAACATACCCCTCGCATGCATTTTTGACCAGCTGCTGCAGTTTAGATAGTAATTATTGCAACTTTGGGGGTGGGGGCATTTTTCCTTGTAATATGCACCCTGTTTTATACACCTTACAGATGCCGGTACCTTGTCTAAGAAAAAAAGAGGCGCAGCCCTCCGTCATGGCGCACAGCCAGCGACACTCCGAGAGCTTGAAGTTGCGGTAGTGGTAAGTGGCAAGCAACGTGCCGTCATCAACGTCCCCAGGCGCGGTGCACGCCCCGTTGTACGCGGCGTCGCAATCCCCGTATCAACTGTAAAAATGTCTGGGTCTGGAAGAATTTATGTTTGTCATGCTAATTTTGGATTCTAGAAAAATCTGTATTGCATGACCAGCAAAAGGAGCCCAGTTCCTGCTACGCGGGGAGGCCATTTGTCATGCGGAATAGGCATCAAGAAGCACTCAGAAAATCTGTGATGCCAGGGAATACATCACAGACGTCACGGGCCATGTAAAATCTGCATGACAGGTTCGCATTCTTCCAGACCCAGACGTTTTTACATTTGATACCCCGGCGTCCGTGCTGATTGCCGGCACCTCGTGCGCACTCATGCACGAGCCCCTGTTCTTTTGGAGTGTGAAGATTGTGAAGTCGTGCAAGTCCGAGTTGGATTGCGTACCCGCAGCCACGCAACCCGCTCGAAAGTAGTGACACCGCTGCTTTCGGCTGCCCCCATGTATTCCAGCGTCCCAGCGGAACGACTCACACTCCTGACCAGCAACGCCTGACGCAGCGAAGTCGCGACACTTTTTGTCGCAACCCTGCAAGCCGCCCACCTGGCCTGCTAGATTGAAGTAGTTGTTTCCGTTTACCTTGATAAACGGCCCGCCGACGCACGTCCCGGCAAACTCCGCCACGCAGATTGGGTCGACCAGGAGCTGTATGAAATGTAAAAGTGTCTGGGTCTGGAAGATTGCCGGGTTTTGTCATGCATATTTCTCATGATCCATGATGCCTGTAACGCATGACCTAGCATCACAGACTTTTACACGGCTTCCTGATGCACCTTCTGCATGAGAAATACCCTGTCCGCGTAGCACAACCACAAACCGGACCCCTCTTGCTGGTCATGCAATACCAATATTTTTTAGAGTCCAAAAACAGCATGACAAGTTGTATTCTTCCAGACCCAGACATTTTTACATTTGATAAGCTGGACATCGACAGGGGCGGCGGTGGCTGCCGGCATGTAAGACACAGGCGTAGTGGTGGTCGTGGTGGTCTCGTAGACCCAAATACCGCAGTACGTCACCATTCCGCTGCTTGTGCTCGACGACACCCGGAGCTTCCTCGCATTCTGGTTCAGCGTGACCCAGGTACTATCAAATGTAAATATACGTGGATATCTGAAACTTGTCATGCATATTTTCCATGCCCCATAACCATGATGTCTGCAATGCAGGACCTAGCATGACAGGTTCTGCGAAGTCTCTATCATCTATCATCAACATCATGTCTATCCTGCATGACAAACTGCCCCCACTAAACTTGTTCAGAAGTGGACACCTATTGGTAATCATGCAACACAAATTTTTGCACTATCCAGACTTAGCATGACAAGTTGTATCCTTCCAGACCCAGACATATTTGCAATGCATAGGTACCCGTGGGCGACAATGCCCCTGGACTTGTTACGGCGGTCCAACCGGTACCGTCCAGGCTGTGCTCGACTTGGTTGACTACTCGCGCTGAATCGTTGGGGGGTTCGCGTTTACGGAAAAGCATCTATCAACCGCAAATATCGGTTTGGGCCTGGAAGATTGCGAAACTTGTCAGCGACTAGTCTGCCATGTTGACTCTGAACTCTGTGTTGCGCGGCCGCGAAGATATGGCCTTCTGCATATTGAGACTGCGACGAGTACCTCCGAGACGAACAGGCGTTTGCCAGAGATTCAAAAATTATCCGGGTCCGTGACTCCGGAAGCTGCCGGCCCCGGTAGTGGCCTGCCTTCTTAAGTTGCTAAATTAAGCTGCGCACTCACTGTCACTGCCCCATTGGCGCAGGACAGATTTCACATAACCAAAGACAACAGGGTGTGGGATACGCGCGGAGACCCTGAAATTTTGTTGACTCTGAACTCTGTGTTGCGCGCCCGCGAAGACGAAGAGCTCCTCTTGTCTGCCATGCAAAATGAACGGATTTTTTTTTTCATGCAGAGAACTACGCCGCACAGAACCACGGAAAAAATTGTCATGCCTGGCAGCGCATTTTTCCAGTGTAGTGATGTCGTGCGCTGACTAATATTCCCTTTGTTGCTTTGCATCACAAGTTTCAGTTTCCAGACCCAGGCATCATATTTCTACATATTTGCAATGCGTAGCATCATCCCCGTGACAAAATGGGCCTCCCCGTCGCGGAACTCGACCTGGTGCCACTGCTTGAAGGTCGCGCAATAGCCTCCTTTCACCGAGAAAAATTCTGTGTCCTTCGAGTAGCTGCCAAAATCGTACTCAGGCCGCCACAGGGGACTTCCATTGCTGGACGAATCGAGGGTGTGGTAGGTTTCCAACAACGCGCTGGGCGGGACGAAGCTTCCAATTATGCCGTCGTCCTTCAAGTGGCAGGAAGCCAAATGGTACCCCTCGTAGTCCGCGTCGGTTGAGTCCGCTGTACAGCCTTGTATGGGAATGTATTGAAACCGACAAAGTTGAAATAACTTGTAATGCTAAACCGACCGAAACCACAAACGCAACCGCCCATAGGGCACCTTTCCGTAGATCATGGTCAGGCGCAGGCCACCGGGTCGCGGAGTCAAGCATAAAATCGATCCCAGTTGGAAGCCCAATTTATTCTAAGCGGCGCATGACAAATTTCGGCACCGTCTCGATCCAGTTTGTAATGCTTTTTAGGGACAGAAAGTGTCTTTTGTCATGTTACTTTAGCAGCTATATCGTAGACCCCAAACAGGAGGACCGTCGGCCTCACTTGCCACCCCTGCAAGAGAGACATTTCGCGCCTTGCAATTTATGCATGAGGAATTATTTCAACTTTGACGATTTCAATCCTGACACTTCCATACCTTGCTTGTACAGCGTACACACCTCGGTGGAGGCTTGCACGATGAAGCTACTGCACTGCGGCGTTTCGGCGCACAAATACCGACAGTCGGCCACGGAGTACTTCTGCCCGTTGTTATTGTGAGGAAAAGTCTCCAATTCCCGTAAACAAAAAGGACGTTTGTGATTTGTGGTCACAAATCAGCTTCCTTTGTCTTGCGTACAAGGCAAACAGCACCCATGTGGCGCATTGTGCAGCCAGTCTGCCATGAGTTTTCGTGTATGTCAGACTGGTTTCTCATGCGCAGCTGCTAGCCGGATGCGTTTTCAAAAAATGGGCTATAGAATATGCCGGCAAGCTCTAGTTCATTTGTGTACACAAATCCAGCAACACGAATTGTCTTTGAGTATGGGGTGGAGGGGGCTTTTTTCGCTTTAGTAGTTGTAGGTCGCGGTGTTATCCAAGAAAAAAAGTGTGTAAGTGTATCTTTTTTGCAGGAACAGCATCACAGATTTGTTTTGCACGACAGAGAAAACCTGCTATGCGTAGCTAGTACGCGAAAACACGTAAGAAAATAGCCTCTGTATCTGATGCATATCCAGCATGACAAGCGTAACTGTATTGCAACATCTGCAAGACAAAGTTACACTTACACAGTTTTTTCCTTGCATAGGTGTGGGTGGCGGTGTACAAGTTGCGGGAACCGTCTGAGTTTATCGATTGCAAAGAAATATGTGTGGGACTGGCAGATTGCAACTTGTCATGCTAAATCTGAATCAGGCAAAAATCTGTGCTGCATGAGTTCCAAAAGCTGTCCATTTTCGACCAAGTTGGAAAGGGGGATTTCTCATGCAGGATAGGCATGACAGAGACCGCCCCACAGAGTCTGTCATATCAGGTCCCGCATTCCACTTCCAGACCTCATGGGCCATGGAAAACCTGCATGACACGTTTGCACTCTTCCAGACATCCAGGGATATTTGCAGTTGATAGAGTTTCCTCCGCACGGGCTGGTAAAGGCAACGGGGCAGCTGGTCTGATCCACCCGGGGTACGTACTTCCGGCACTTGTGATCGTTCAGGGTATTGCGAGGAAAAATCCCTCCTCCCCATAACAAAAAGGGATACTTCCGAAAATTTGTGATGCTGATCTGAGACCACAAATCGTCTCTGTGTTGCAAGAAGGCAGATCCAAAAACTCCGCCGCATGGTTCTGCGGGCAATTTGTAATGCTGTATGGCCTACGGAGGACACGCCTGCCTTGCTAGGCGCCTACACCAAAGCGCCCCTACTCTGGCTTTGTATCTGGTTGTGGTCTTTCACTGCAAGACAAAGCCGATTTGTGTACACAAATCCCGCGTCACAGAGGGGGGATTTTTCTTCTTGATACAGGGCGAGGTCAAACTTCATGTAGGACATGGAAGCGGGCTTCCAGAGGCCGCCGGTCTGCGCGAAGGAGCCGACTATCGTAAGAAAACGTCCCCCCTCCACAAGGTACATTTTTGGACATTTGTGCTGCTGATTCGTGCTCACAAATCGTGTCCGTCTTGCAAGACGGCAACTCCGCAGGCTCCGCCGCATTGTGTTTGTGCAGGCGGTTTGTCATGCTGTTGGGCCTACGGCGCGGATGTTTTTCATGCTAAGCACCTAGGCCAAAAACTCTGTACTCACGCTTGATATGGGCCTGCAGTGCTCTCCAGCAAGACAGCTCGGATTTGTGTACTTACACAAAAAATCCAGCATCAGAAGTTTCGCTTCTTTTGATATGGGGAGGGTTTTTTTTTCCTTTCGATACCGATACCCCCGCCGCCAGCGTCCTTCATGATCGTCCCGCACACACGGTGGTACCCGCGGCCCCGGCAAAAGTGATCGTAGTCCGTCACAAAAGTGTCCCAGGTCGAGGTCGCCTGGTCGACGCGCGTGATACTCGTGGTGGTCCACCACGAGCCATCCTCGTAATTCCCCTGCCCCACCGCGGGGCACACGCTCCCGCGGATGGGGCAGGCGTCCAAGTTGTACCCTTTCCAGTTGTCGTAGCTTTGGACCGGGTCTATGCATCGCAAAAGTATCTATAATCCGATACTGGTTGCGGTTGGTAGCGAGTATACTGCATTACAAAGTAGCGCAGACCATTTGTCAATGCTGTTTTACGTCTGCCTTGGAGTGGATATTTGCAATGCATGACTGCAATCCCTACGAGTGCGATACTTTTGCATGCACGGGATAGGGTCCGGTTCGGTGCAGCTTTTTCCCTTCAGCAGGGTGCACCCGGGCCGGGTGCTGGTTCCCGACAGATAGTTGGAATTCAGATGAAACTGCACGCACTTCTCCGTCATCGCACAAAGGTACCGACACTCCTCCAACCCGTACTCCCGGTCCTGGTAGGAGTACAGCGTCATCGTGTTCCGAGCGTTCGCGCCCGATGCTGCGGTCGCGCAGCCCTTGACCACGCTCACGCATTTGGTGTCCGGATCGTCCAGGCGTGGAACTTCGTGCATGTCGATGCAGCTAGCCGCGTTGCGGGCCACGGAAAACTATCCTGAGGAAAAACGTCCCCACCCCAGAGCTGTCATGCAAATCTGCATGCCAAAAAAGTTTGTCATGCGGAGCGCCATGAGAGCCGTTTTATAGTGGTGTTTTAGAATTTGAGCTGCTATAATCCGCATGGTATGCTAGATCTGTAAAAATGCTGCTGAACTACCTAAACAGGATTACACTACGAGGAAATACTTGTCATGCCAAACGACCGAAGCTGGATGATTTGTCTAGCAGATTTCCCATCTTGACTCTGGTGTGGGGACGTTTTTACAAATGATAAAAACGCAATCAACTTTTTTACCACGTCGTTCACCGTCTCGTGCGGACGGTCGCCGAAGGCGCAGCCCTCGGAGTAGAAGGTGCACGAGACGGGGGTCGCGCTGTTGTCCATGACGTAGTGGGTGCAAGTCGGCGTTAGTCGGCACTCCAGGTATCAACTGCAAATATCGATCTGGGTCTGGGATGAACATGAACTTGTGATGCTAAAATGTGACTGCTGGGCGCATTGCAATACGCAGCCAAGCATGACAAGATTTTGAGCTGCTATTGTGTTTCGGATTCCGCATACCATAGCAAACGGCGTTTTTGCATGACAGGCAAGAGGGCTTATTCCTGCCCATCATCATCATCATCATCATCGTTGGATCGGCGGCAGAGCTCTTTGCCGCACGGGTAACTCCACGCCTATACATATTGGCTCACGCATCACAGATTTAAGTATGAGTCATGCTTATGCCAGAGAAGCATGACAAACTTGCACTCTTCCAAACCCAGAGATTTTTGCAATGCATACCAGGTCGCAAGTGAGAATCGTGTTCCCGGCATTCGTGTTCACATGCAGCTTCTTGTTGCTTTCCTGGTTGGTGCACCAACCCAGGCTCGTGCCGAAGCTTGCGCCCGCCCACTCCGCGGGGCACAGCGGCGTCTGGAGAGTGTCCACACGTGCTGTGGTCGTCGTTGTGGTCGTCGTCGTTGATGTGGTGGGCGGGCATTCGCTTAACAGAAAACCCCGCTCGCTTCCCGCTATTGCGAGAAAAAACCCCCCCTCCCCATATTGAGCAGGTATGTTCCTAAATATTTGTGCTGCTGATTCGTGGCCACAAATCCTGTCTCTCTTGCAGGAGGGCACATCCAAAGAAACCGCCGGCCTATGCAGGCGATTTGTAATGCTGTTGCGGCTACATGGCAGGCCTCTGCTATGCTAAGCACCTACATCAAAACACATATACACAGGCTTAGGCTTTGCCTGCAGTGCCTCACTGCAAGACAGAGCTGATTTGTCTTTGTGTACACAAATGCAGCAACAGAAATTTTCGTTTCAATATCGCGAAGGGAGATTTTTCACTTTGATACCCGCTTCACTCGCCTTTAGTGTACATCCCGCCTTCCGCAAGACGAGACGGCCCGACGTAGCGGAAGACCCAACCAGCCAGAAACTGTCACAGTCGGGCGTGTTCGCACAAAGGTACCTGCCCTCCTTGATGGTGTAATCAGTCCGATCGTAGTGCATCGCGGCGATCCATTGCTCTGGCGGTTTATCGCACCCTCCGTCGAACGCAACCGGGCAGCTGGGAGGCTCCTCGAGGGTGGACGAATCCACGCACGCCTCCGTGTTCCTGGCCAGGGTGAAAGTGGTGTAAGAGTAGGCGTCTGCGGTGGAACTTGCCCCAGTACAGCCGACGCTGGTTTCGTAAAACCAGCACCTGTGGCGGACGTTATTGGCCATCCCGTACGAAAAGGCCGCACAGTCCGTCAGGCCCCGGCAGTCCGCGTCGCACTTTTTTAGGCTGCCCTGCCAAATGTTGACTTGAGTGCTCATTCTGACGGTAGTTGCATTTCCACAATGGCCATACCCAGTAGCCGGGCAAATCGGTCTGGTCAAACCCGCAATGGACGCGGAGACAAAAATAACGGCAGAAGTGGGTCGTGGTGGTGTCTCTTCTAAGGGAGGGCGTCTATCATGATCATCCTTCATCGGGATAAAAGTCAAAATTTGTTCGAATATGAGAATGAGCGGCACCATGAAAATGAGGAACGGCAGAGCTTCTAGATGAACAAGGCGGCGCGACATCAACAAGCGAATGCGACACGACCACCACCCCGGCGCAACGAGTACTTTCCTCGTAACTTCTAGCTGGTCCAAGCAAGTAAAACATCTTCGGGCACCAGCACTGTGTGCACGTCGAAGTCGTGGTTGGTGGCCGCGAAAAACAGCACCACGCCGTCGGCTGCAAGAAGGGTGCTGACGGTCGTGCAAATAAAACGACCTCCCAGGAGGTCGTGGAACGACGATGAACCACGACATGGTATTGATAATATTCTTCGAGGATATCTGCCCGAGTTTTAGTACACGACTGCTCGTACTGTCGATCTCCTGCTGTTCAACATGTCTCTCTACGTGGTGTGCCTTAGTCAGCAGGGGCAGGGCTGCAAAAGTTGGGTTTTAATATAAAAGAAAAGTGTCAGCACCAGCCTAAAAGCGAAAACTCAAAGAAGCGGCCGGGCCCCATTGATTATCACATCCATTTTATTAGCGAAAATAAGTGAAAACCGACCTGCTCAACACAATTGGAGTCAGCCAAAGCAACCGGCCTCACGATTCATCTACTGGGAGGCTGCTCGAATATTAAAAACACACAAACGACAACGCGGCAGAACGGGAAGGTGCGGAAAAGAATATTTTTTTCTTCACTTCTCGAAGTAGCTGCAGAAAGAGCCTTGAATATGTCAACAGAGGGTTCGTTCTTGTGGGGCACCAAGTCCAAGTCAACTACAGGTGCGTCGTTAGTGAAAGAGAAAGACTGACACACTCGCAATAAAATAAAGTTTGCATGTAGTTTGTCCTGACAGGAGTGAAGACGCGGCAGTTTGAGTTTCTTTCAATGAAGGTAAGTACTACTTAGTGACACCTGCAGCCATGCATGGGCTGGATGGTGGAAGATTCATCTTTGGCTGCAGATGTAGATGATCAAGGGAAATTATAGAACGAAACACGGACACGAAGACGCCTATAAAAAATGACGAGACAACAAGAAGAAGTCTCGATCCATTTTCACCGATCATCATGTGCATGAAATAAAATCAGGTGCATTTAAGTGTGAGTGTATGATCAAGTATTTATCGAATTTTTTATGCTGGGCAATTATTAAGTGGAGCAGTCGCAGTGAAGATGCTGAACACGACCAGCAGCGGCGTCCCAGGCTTTTTTGCAACTTCCACTTTCTTTGTCAGATGACCTCGATTTCGATTTGTGCCAAATGGATTGCAATACTTTATCTCTATCGAATCCATGTCCATCGGACTACGACAAACCAAACTAGAGCAGAGTACTTTTAGAGTGATAGCTCCTCGTTCTCGTCTTCGTTCTTGCGTGCAAGTACTTGTGTACATTCAACGTCACCGGCGGTCGGTATTATTTAATTTGGTCATGATCAACTAGAACTAGTCACATAATGATCAAATAAAAGCAAGGCAGCTGTAGACCGGTGCAGGATCCTGTACTGCCTCTTGCACGACCAGCTGCAAGGTTCGTGAAGAGTGACCCGCATCTTCTAAGGAGACTGCTGCTCTTCGTTTGAAGACTCGTCCGATGAGTCGGCAGAACTGGAGGAAGAACTGCTACTGCTTGTCGCAAACGGGTCGTCCCCTGTCTCTCCTTCCTATCGAAAGGAAAAACTATTCCCCCTCCCTATATCATCACAGTGGCAATCTGTCTTGCGGGATTCGCGTACACGAATCAGCTTATTTCTCTTGCAGTATATTAGGACTGCAGGCAGATACAAAGCCGGGAAGGGGCTGGCTAGAGGTGAGCGCTCAGCATGTTGGCAGACGTCTGCACTGTTGGCGCAGCTGCGTTCTTACAAATCGCCTGCGTACTTAATAAAGGGGCGGAAGCTCTGGCTTTGCTCTCTTGCAAGACAGACCTGATTTGTGACCACAAATCAGCATCACAATTTTCCAAAAGGATGCCTTTTCGATCATATGGGGAGGTGGGGTTTTTCCTTACGATACTTCCCCAGCCGCGCGGCGGGCGGCCAGCCTGGCCTGCCTTGCCTCCTCTTTGCGCCGCTTGCGTATGGCGTTCTCAAATGTCACATTCTCAACTGTTACGTGATTTCTCATGCAAAATGAGCATCAACGTCCACACAGTGAAGCTGCCTCGCATGACAAATTTTGGAAGGGCCAAACAGCATGGGAATCTGCGCCGAATTTTGCTGTTACCATTCTTGCATCACAAATTTATGTAACAGTTGAGAATGTAACAATTGAGAACGCCATATTGCGCTCTGCCTCCTTCTGCCGCAGTTGCTCGAAGTAGGCCTCTTGCTCCGCTCTCACCTCCTATCAAATGCACAAATATCTGGGTCTGGCAACTTGTAGTGCTGCGTTGGGAATAGTGCATGCTCTGTAATGCACAGCCAAGCATGATGAGAAATATGTGTTGCGTTTTTCGCATGACAAACTGCGTTTTTGCATGACAGGCAAAAGGGTCTCTTCGTGGACACGCATCACAAACTTTATTTGGTCATGCCAGACAAGCATGACAAATCTCGCAATTATCTTCCAGACCCAGACATTTTTGCATTTGATCCCTCCTTCGCGTTCGTGACTAGCTTTTCCAGCACCAATATCCTCAGGGAATAAAATCGTCCCCAGAGTTGTTATGCAAATCTGCATATGCAAAAAAATCCGTAATGCGGCTCCGCATGTTGGCGGGCAACGTTTTCTGAATCGTGTTTCTTGGTAAAAATCTGTCATGCGTGAACCAGGATCAGAGACTGGATTTGTGATGTGATGTCTGGGCTAGTACAACCTACACACACAGGACCATTATAGATACTGCGTCCCAAAACTTGTTATGCGCCAGTCGCCCCAAACAAGGCTGTGGATTTGTCTAGCAGATTTTCCATCTTGACTAAGGGGTCGTGGGGACGTTTTTGCCTAGGATAATGAACTGGTGATACGTGTACACCAGTGGGTTCAGGTCCGGCCGCTCGTCGTCCGGAATGGCCTGCACCTTGCCGCCGCGGTCCATCTCGAGCAGGGCCTTCTGCAATTTCAGTTCCAGTTTCTCGCTGTAGGGTTTCAGCTCGTCGAGGGGCATATCAAGTGCAAAAATGTCTGGGTCTGGAAGGTTAGAACTTGTCATGCTAAATCTGAACGATGCAAAAATCTGTGTTGCGTGAGTACCAAAAGCTGTCCGCTTTTGACCAATTTGGGAGGGAGTTTCTCATGCAGGAAAGGCATGATAGAGACCTCAAAAAATCTGTCATGCCGGGTCTCGCATTCCAGACCTCATGGGTTATGGACAACCTGCATCACAAATCTTGCATTCTTCCAGACCCAGACATTTTTGCATTTGATAGGGCAGCTGGACAGCGAGGCACACTCCGAGGAGCAGAAGAATGACCAGCGTGAGCAACATGCCTTCCCCCAGCGCCGTGTCGAATATGACAGTACACAAGAACTCCCCCTCCCTCTCATTTGTATTTTTGCATGAACAGCAACACAAGTCCTGGCCTCACTGCAGCCTTTGCATGACAAATTGTTCACGACCGATGGATTCTAATGCTGTTTCGGCTTCCGAAATTTCAATTTGTCATGCAAGCAGTGCCATCATCATCATCATGTAGTGGACACCCGCTCCCAGCGCCACAGGTCAAGGATCCCCTCCCCGGGGGGTGGGCGAGGAAGCACTTTCGGCGACCTCATCAAGCAGTGCCAAAGGGAACAGGGAGGATTTGCTGTTTTGCATGACAAATGAGGGGGAGGAGGAGTTTTGCATTATCATATCGAACGTGGGTTGCGCACTTCGAGCCAAATGCGAGGAGGTCTGCGCCGCGGCAGCGGTAGAAAGAAGCAGAGCGACAGACTCCACCGCGGCAGCGACTGCGGTGGAGGACGCGGTCGCGTTGTTCGCGGACACTCGAGGAACCTCCTCTGGAAAGGTGAGGAGGTGGCCCCCTACGGACAAGACCAAATTTTGGTCCGAGTATGCACTGCAAATGTGTCTGGCTCTGGAAGATTCCGAGACTTGTCATGCACCGGTTGCATGGCGCAGGATGCCTGTAATGCAAGGCCTAGCCCTACAAATTTTAGCAGGGCTTTCTGATGCCTATTCTGCATGAGAAATGCCCTCCCCGCGTAGCACGCCCTGGGTTGCTCCTCTTGCTGGTCATGCAATACAGATTTTTTTTGGAATTATCCGAAGACAGCATCACAAGTTGCAACCTTCCAGACACAGTAGATGACATACTTATTTGCAATGCATACCGAGTCGAGGCCGACAATGCGAATGTCGCGGAAGGGAAAGAGGTCCTGCGCCGTGCGGATCCCTTGTGCCAACGCCCGGACCAGCGTGGCCTCCGGTACGAGGCCGGATTCCCGCAAACGGTCAAAGTTGTCCCGCGCCTGGTGGTATGCTCTGCAAAAGTATCGCACTCGCATTGCAATCATGCATTACAATTTTTTTTCTTAAGGCAATACTAAATCCGCATATACAAATTTCATTTCTCACGCTGAGGAGATTTGTAATGCATTTATACGAGTACGATACTTGTTTTGCAGTTCATAGGTGGGCCGCCCAGGTGGCCAGCTTCCCCGCGTCCAGCTTGGCGGGAGACTCCACCGTGGTGTCGGTGGTATGGATGCGTCAGGCTTGAAATCAACAAAGTTAAAATTATTTGTCATGCATAAAATGGATGCCAATTAGGACCCAGTTTCTAAGTGGCGCATGACAAATTTTGGCGGTGTCTAAATCCAGTTTGTAATGCTGTTTGGGTAAGAGTGACGCCTTGTGTCATGCTACTTCAGCAGCTTTATTTCTACCCCTCGCCAGGCTTACAATCTGCCTCCCTTGCCCACTCTGCAAGACAGGCGCTTTGTGGGTTGCATTTTATGCATCACAAACTATTTCAACTTTGACGATTTCAATCCTGACACTACCATAGGTGGCGTCGGTGTAGTAAGGGCTACCATACCGGTATTGCCAGGAAAGTTCCCCCCTCCCAAAATTGAAAGCGCATCCTTGCGATGCAGATTTGTAGCCACAAATCGGGCCTGTCTTGCGCGAAGGCACATCCAGGCTGTCCGCCGCACTATGTAGGCGCTTTTTAATGCTGTAACGCCTACAGTGTAGCCGTCTACCATGCTAGGCGCTTAGGCCTACACCAAAAGGCCCCTGCTACCTAGGCTTAGGATCGGCGTGCAGTCCTCTACTGCATAGCACAAATTTGATTTGTCTTTGTGTATCCAAAGCCAGCATTAGAAGTTTCGTGTTTGTATGGGGAGTTGGGGGGATTTTTCCTTTTGATAACCGGTCGTACAGCAGGACGTGGTCGCCGCCGGGCGGCGCCGGGTTCGCAGCCGTAGGCGTGCCCGGATCCAGCTGCTGGCTGTTCATCATCATCTTCATGTGGTCCACCTCGAGCGGATTGTAGCTTGACGACGACGACGAGGACCGCGAAGTAGTAGTTCTCGCGCGCACGACGTAGTGCTGGTTGTCCTCGACGCCTGCTGCTATAGCAAGAACGAAACCGCCGCGACTCTTTGCAAGAAGAGCAGGCCACGACCCATACCGCCGCCCGGAGCGGCGGCGGGAGAAGTTCGACGTAGATGAATTTTCCCCCTTCATTCCGCTTTTCACCTCCTACTTGTTCAACAGATGCAGATTTAATAGCCTACTCTCTACCTCTACGTACTTCATCAACCTACATGATCATTATTCAGCTTGATCATTATAATTTACGCTCGACATCACATCGATCACCTTTCTTGTTTCGTGTGCTTTTTTCCTTACTTCTCTACTTCGCCACAACTGCTCGTAGTGGGTTAGACCCGAACAAGAAGTAGAAGACTTCTTCCAACTCTCCCCGGCCCTCCTCTAGCTCTTTGCAAGACAATCGCTTTCATGTCGATCTCACTTCTACAGAAACTACACGACCGGATTCTAAGTTTATAAAGGAAAACGGGGTGAGCAGCGACAAGGAAGAATATCAATATGGTATCAACTCCGTGTCTCGATGGAAACTCCGTATCAAATATTTCTCTCTCATCTTCGCGGCGGGTACTCGTTCATAGCTCTGCTTCTGCCATTTTGATGTTTTCAACGCCCTAATTGCTTGTCTCTCGCCGAATTCGTTTTGACAGAGAACTTTGACGATGAACAATATCAACCGGCTACGACCTACGGCGAACCCATGTCAATAAAACCTGTGCGCTTCATGATCACTACTAGAGTGCTCAGCGAAGAACAAGAAATGTATCGGAACTATTTATAGGCGAAGTTGGTGAACAAGGTTCCATTTTCAATTATTTTTTGTACGCTGCATTTTTATAGCACACCAAGTAATGCCCTCGCCTGTTCTGTCAAGAAACGAGAAAGCGGTGCTGCAGTGCAGCGCTCGCCCGCAGGCGCTCCGGCACGGTTGGTCGCAACAGCCCCGCGAGCAGGTCCACAGCGTCGGAGTTCTGTCCGATCTGGACCCCGAAGCAGTGGTGCTGCAACAGCGCGCGCAGATTTTTCACCACCGAGGACTGCTTTTGCCGTATCTTCCGGAAGTCCCGCCCCCCGGCGCCCAGAAGTCCTTGCGTCCGCGTGGTCCCGACGCAGCAATCGTAGGAGAGCCACAGCTATGCAATGCAAAAGCATCGTAGACTCGTATAAATGCATTTATACAAGTTCCCCTTCCCTCAGCATGAGAAATGAAATTGGACGTCCAAGGAATCAAGTTGGTCAAATTGTTGGAATCAAGTTGGTAACTGGAATCAAGTTAAATGGAATCAAGTTGGACTCTGGAATCAAGTTGACTGGAATCAGGTTTGGTCCTAGAATCAAGTTGCGTGTCCCGTTTCCCGTTTCCGCGAGAAGCACTGCGCGGGCCCCGTTATCTCCTCCACCGCCAAACGTTATTCACCATGCACGCGCCAGCCTGTGCTTCGGGCCCCCCGCCTCCCTACCTTTACCGAAGGCTGGCCTGCCTTCCGACGGGCCATGCATGTTCCGGGGCCCCGGGGCGTAGATGTGACGAGGCCCCGGGACACAAAAGAAAAAACCCGGGGCCCCCGGCGCAAAAGCTGTAAGCACACGCGCACAGCCCCGGACAGCCGCAAACCTGCGCGCTCCGAAGCCGAATCCAAAACGCCTCGGCGAGCCCGGGCACAGAAAAACCCCGAACCACCCACGTCGCGCAGGAGGTGTCAATAAGCTCGGGCCATTCATCAATCTGGAGTCGATGGCGAAAGCTTCGCGCCAGCCAGGAAATAAACAACTCACACTCCCCCAAGAGGCAATCAAGCAGCGGTCCTTCCGCCAGGGAGAGACCTACCAGAGGGCAAGGAAGGCGAAATGGCGGCCCCCGAGACACCTTCCGCAGGAAGGCAAAACGGAATCCCCCGAGACTGACACCATCCCCAGGAAGGCGAAATGGAAACGGAATCCCATGAGCAATGGGTCTCCCGAGAGGAGGCGAAGCGGGAATGTAACTCCGAGAGGGACGGATGGATCTTCCGAGGGAAGGCGAAATGAAGACGGAATTCCCAGAGACACACCCCTTCCGAGGGAAGGAGACACAAATGGAATCCCTCCCTGGAACTTCGCAAGGCGAAAGCCTCGAAAACTTTCGGCAAAGAGCCCTAAAACAAGACGGGCGCGCGAAGGTTAGCTATAACATTACTCGCCACGTCTCTATCGACCAGAGGAAGAAAAGCCAGACGCCTTTGATGAACGTGGCCGCCTTTCAAAAAAAATAGCGGAGAACTTTAGGCGCGAGGGTGTGGCAGCCACAAAACACAAAAAGCGCAGCAGCTAGATTCTTCCAAGGGGAGGCATTGCGAGGCGAAAGACTGATGGGGATGAAGTTGTGGTGGTTTACTTGATTCCATTCCACCACTTGATAGATTCCAGGTAGTAACTTGATTCCATGTAACTTGATTCCGGGTTTAACTTGATTCCATATAACCTGATTCCAGGCCTAACTTGATTCCAGTTAACTTGATTCCATGACCTCAACTTGATTCCTTGTTTTACCAATTTATCATGCTGCTCTATTACCTTGAGAAAAAGATTTGTGATGCAAGACTTGCATCTAATATACGAATACGATACAGTTTTGGACAGGATAACAGCGGCACGCCGTGGCAGATCTCGAGGAAGATCATTCCTGCCGACCAAACGTCGCCCGCGAGTGCGGACGAGAACCCGTCCGACTTCTCGCGCACGTGAACCTTGTCAGATACGACCTCGTTCTGCTCAAGGTGCTGTTGTTGCACGACCTCCGAAGTCGCGTTCGCGGACCCGCGCCGTTCTTTAGTTTCGTGCAGCAGTTGCTGCATCTTCTTCTCCGGAGACGTCGAGAACGCCCTGCTTGGTTTACTAGTCGTGTAAGTTGTAGTGCTGCTGCTTTTAAAAGCCGGAAGATGAGAACCACTTCCAGCTCCGAAATGATAAGAAGACAAGTGGTCCGCCGACCCGCGTCTACTAGTACTGCCAGCACTTGCGGACGATGCGTGCTGGTGAAGAGCCGCGGTGGCGGCGGGGGCTGCACTAGAAGTACTACTACTACCCACTCCACCCAAGAGTTTCGCGGTCAAGCGACTTGCTGGCGTGGACACAGAAGATGCAGCTCCGGCGAAACCTCCGCCTCCGGTCGTGGTCCAGTGGATCTGTTTATCCAACTGCTCGGGAGCCATGTACTCAGGAGTGCCCAGACTCGACTATCAAAATGAAAAAAGCCCCCACCCCATATCAAATGGGAAATCTGTGACGCAGGATATTACGTGTACACAAATCCGCGCTGTCTTGCAATACGGCATCGCAGCCAGAGCCGCAGCCTAGGGAGGGACATTTGGGTCTAGGTGCTTAGCATTACAAACGGCTGCCCTCTAGGCCCAACAGCATGCCAAATCGCTTCCATATTGGCGCGGAAGCCTCTGCGTTTGTCTTCTTGCAAAACAAATGTGATTTGTGACCTCAAATCAGCAACACAAATTTTCGGAAACATACCTTTTCGATATGGGGAGGGGGGATTTTTCCTCTCAATATCGACGCCGCTTCCCCCTCCTGGTAGGCACTGCCGAAGTCGCACAGCCGCAACCGCCAGTCTGGTATGCATTGCAAACATGTCTGGGTCTGGGAACTTGTGATGCAAGGAAGGGAATAGGGAGCTGCGCACTGCAATGCGCTGCTAAGCATGACAAGTTTTTCCGTGGCTGTGAGTTGCGTACTCCGCATGCGAAACTGCGTCTTTGCATGACAGGCGAAAGGAGCTCTTTGCGGCCACGCAATACAGAGTTCTAAGTCATGCCAGGCTAGCATAGCAAGTCTCGCAATCTTCCAGACCCAGACATATTGGCATGCGATATCTGGGTCGATCAGCACGTTCTCAGGTTTCACATCCGCGTGCACGACTCTTTCCCTCTCCAGAAACGCGAACGCAGACAAGAGCTGCCGCAAGAAATCGCGCAGCGTGTGGAAGGAGCAAGAACTACCCTCTAGTACTCCATGGTGGTCCTGTAGTTTCAAAGCTTCCATCAAGTGACCGTGCAGTACGCGGTAGACACGCGCACTGTTCTGGAATTCGCCCTTCACCTCGTACAGCTCCCGGCTGATGGGCACACCCCCGTGCTGCAGCACGATCCAAAGGTCGCTGCGGCTTTCCACAAAAGCCCTAAGATGACAGATGTGGTGGTCATGAAGATCTCCATGGTCGTCCCGCGAGGAGCTCGCTGTGGTTGTTCCTGCTGATACGTAGTCGTGCTGTTGACCGTCTGATTGTGTAGAACTTGATGTTTTATTGCTCCTTGAAGTAGAAGCAGCCAGCTTCTGAAGAATTTTCACTTCTTTCAGTAGACCCCGGAGCTGCGACCCGGTCTGCGGCACCAGCTCGCCACGCTGCAATACGCTTTTGCTCACCTTAGAGTTCGTTGTATCTATCAGTATCAGTAAGAGTTTTTTGCAAATACGTATGTATGAACAAAGAATAAAGCAGAAGTCGCATAACGCCCTACAAAACGACGTCGTGGTGTCACGAAGTACTTAACAGAGCGAAGGCCCGTCAAAAAATTGTAATGACGTTGAGGATAAAGAAGGCCTTTAAGGACGATCAGATCAGTATACCAAACTCAATTTGCTTGCGCACAAAAATCATCAGTTGTTTTAGAATTGTACCTGCTTCACGGCAAATAACTGTCCGTCTGTACTGGCTTATCAAATGTAAAAATGTGTGGGTCTGGAAGAGTGTAAACTTGTCATGCAGGTTTTCCATGACCCTTGAGGTCTGGAATGCGGGACCTAGCATGACAAAGTCGGCGAGGTCTCTGTCATGCCTAGTATCCTGCATGAGAAACTCCTTCCCATCTTGGTCGAAAGTGGACAGCTTTTGGCACTCATGCAACACAGATTTTTGCATGATTCGGATTGAGCATGACAAGTTGCAATCTTCCAGACCCAGACACTTTTGCAATCCATATGGCTCCGAGCCACACAATCGCACAGCCGCCGCGGCCAAGGACCCCCTTCCTCTGGATCGGGATATGCGTTGCAAATATGTCTGGGTCTGCTGGAAACTTGTGATGCATGTCGGTGAATAGTAAGCACGCTGCAATGCACCGCCAAGCATGACAGGTTTTTTCGTGGGGGCTCTGTGTTGCGTATTCCGCATGAGAAAGAGCGGCTTTGCATGACAGACAAGAGGAGCTCGTCTTCCTACTCACGCAATACAGACTGCAGAATAATACCAAACTAGCATGACAAATCTCGCAATCTTCCAGACCCAGACATATTTGCATTTGATACGGGATCTCGCTCAACCACCGACTCCCGTACGTTTTCACCTCGTCTGCGCTGAGGTTGAAAGAACTCGTCGCATATCAAATGCAAAAATGTCTGGGTCTGGAAGAATGCAGACTTGTCATGCTAAACAGCAGTGCGGCACACTTTGCCTCCCCCTTTGTAAACGGCCGCAGATGGCTGTCACGCAGGGAAGGTAGGTCAGGCGGACACCGAAGTGCCATCACCATCATCTCCCGGCCACGATTCCAACACACTTCACGCCAACATATCCCACTTTGCCAAATTTCGCCAACCTTAGCCAACAATTCCTACTCGCAAAACATATAGAAAGCCAAACCAGGAGCGCAGCAACAAAAATGCTGACTCCTGCGACAAGACCTACAGACTGCTATGCAGACTTGTCATGCAGGTTCTCCATGACCCATGAGGTCTGGTATGTAGGACATAGCATGACAGATTCTGTGAGAGTTCTATCATGCCTATCCTGCATGAGAAACTGCCTCTCGATTAGGTCAAAAGTGGCCTGCTTTTGGTAATCATGCAACACAGATTTTTGAATGATTCAGATTTAGCATGACAAGCTAGATTCTTCCAGACCCAGACATTTTTGCATTTGATATCGCACTGGCTGCTTTGTCCGCCAGCGCTCCTCGCGGGCGTTCTTTCGAAGAAGCAGCGCTGCTCGAAGAGGAGGACGAGGACGACCCGCTACTTCCGGCGGTCGTTGCGCCACTGTTGGGCGCGAGCACCGAGCTCAACACCGTTCTTTTCATTTTATTCTTCCTTACTAATACTGGAGGTGAGGACCACGTTCGTCGCTACGAGGTGACAAGGCCCACTGTTACTACATGATCTGGCGGTCAGCAAGCAAGTATCTGTGCCTCATAGAAGCAACAATGAGGCCGCGTAAGGAACAGTCATCCATTGCTGGAGTAAAGCCTGTTGTCAGCTTGTTCATCATCCATTGTAGATCATTCCGCTCAACAGGGGCTTCTGCTTCAACATGTCGAAGAACGACGATGATGATAAGTACTTTACGAATACGTAAAACTAAACACACAACACGCATCAGTAGAATGTAGTAGGGCCGAGGAGAAACATCAGGTGGAAACAGTCTGGAAAACCACCTGCTTCCTTGATGCGGAAGGACGTAGCCGGGTAAGATTTTATTTTACCATTAAAATGTTATTATCATCATAAAATCCAGAAACCCAACTTTTTTTCCATTCCGCCGAGACGGGACCCTTACGGGCGAATTCGCTTATACCCAGCGAGGGAGGATGCGGCTCCGGGGTACCCCAGAATCAGAGTACCAAATAGGGGTACCAACTATCGGTAGGTGATTCACATTCATGAAAGTCGTAGAATATATAATGGAAATAACAAAACTGCGTCAACCCTACAGAAGATCAAGATCGGTAAAAGCAAAAAAAAAGCACACACCTTACGAGCTTGCTCGTCACGCACTTAGCATTAAAAAAACTAGGACAGGCTAACTTCTATGGCGCGAAGCTAACCTTTTTGCTCTGCGGACTCTTTGAAAACGAGTGCTCTGTGGGCTCTTTTTCTCTATTTTTAGCTTTATCACTACAGTTTTCCCTTCCGGATGCCATATCAGAAGTCGACACGATAATTCTCTTTGTTCCTCCCCTTCGCCTTCGTTCACCATCGTTACAACGCTCCCACACCGACGACCGTTCCGGCGGCGAGGACGGCGGCTGTCGCGGCGGTCCACGCGTTCTGCGGGGCGGCGGAGGACGCGCAGAGGGCAGGGTCCAGGAGCGGCATTTGCGCGACCCCGCTACCTGCACACTCCGGCTTCGCCTTCCAGGCCCGCGACGCGGAGATGCAGGCCGGCGCGCAGATGTTCGGTCTATCAACAGTCCCGTCGACGACATCATTCGCTCCCTTGTTGTAGCAGCCGGCATGGTAATTGAGACACTCGGCACCGTCACCGCACCCAGCCCCATTGTGAATGGACTGGATGGCGCAGGACTGTGTCACTGTCATCGCGTTGCCGGTTACGGATCCCATCGCGGTGAAAGCACCGCACGCGATCTTCTTCATTCTTGAGGCCATCTCGCGGAGAAGTTGTCGTGGTTTTGGTTGTCAGGGTAGCTATGATTCAAGTCTTAAAACAAGACTTCGGAAAGCGTGGGGAGTAAACACTTACACACTTCGTTTTCACCAAGCTCCTACACGCTTCGTGGTTTTTTGGACGACTTACACGCTTACACCCTTCGTTTTTTGGACAACAGAAAGCAAAACAGAGTAGAATCGACGAACGTACCGACAGACATCACAGACATGCTCCTCGGAGTCGAGCCACAATCTTTATCCGATGCCTTTCCCCGATGGTCTCCACTTCTAGGAACTGCAACAGCAACCTATGTATAGTGTCAATATTAGTAAGCATCACCCGGAGGACCGCCAGGCCGCGACAACAAGATTTTTGCCGTAGTTATTTTATTTTGCACATGATCATGGGGAAGATGCGCAGCTCTTTGACTTAATAAATAGCAGCATTGCCCCTCCCATTTGGCGTTGTCACTGGTCTTGCTCACGGGAAGCGGGAGTTTGAACGCTTTAAGCTTTTGTTTCGTCGATTTGGTCACTTAAGCAACTGCTCTGGAAATCACATAGAACCCTGGAACGAAGGAATGCATTGACACCGGAAAAAAACGAATGGATACTTAGACGAACACGGCAAGCTGAAGGCGCTCGAGTTTAATCAATGCAGAAGCTTTGCTTCTACGCGGTCCGTTTCGACAAACAGATCGTGGCTGCAATTAAGTACAAACTCAAACTCACAAGTGACATATTCGGAATTTTTGATAAACCTATTGTCCAGGAATGGGGGGTTAGTTAGAATTACAGTTACGTCATCGACACTTGGAAATAACAATACAGAAACTCAGAAACAAACTGTATAAATTTCATGCGTACGTCTACGTAGAGACTAATTTTCATTTTCTTCTTCTGGAAAAGGCGAATAAAGGGACGACAAGCAGATCATACAGTGTGGTCTGTTCCTGTACTGGTAGGAGTATGCAGGAGCTGTTGTTGTATACAAGTACATTTACTATTGCTCTTAGGGGGTAAAACTAACAAGTAAATATAGCAGCTTCCTTCTTGATGATCCAACGAAAAATTCGTTGTAAGTAGCTGTTAAGATTGCCAGTATGTCGTGTGCTTGTGGAAAGTGGTAGACACAACATTCATCAGAAGTGACACGTACTGCTACTGCTCTACCAAAGTACTTCGGCAGATTCACGTTCCTGTGACTTTGAAAAACATGCTAAACATTGGGGACATTCACGTTTATCGCATACTTTTCTACTGCACGTCCTGTTTCTCCAACAAGAAGCGCGGCGACGAGTGTACTAGTTTGTGATGTTCCTGCTTTACTACAAATCGCGTCTATTTCATCTTCCCTGTTGGTTCATCATGATCTGCTCTGCCGATTGAAGTTTTTTATCCTGCCCAAGACGGACGCGGCGGCCGGGGCGCCCGACCTGGTATCCACGCTGGTTATATCCTCGGTATGGGTATCTGACCAGTCACTGCGAAGATCATCCTCGTCAAACTGGTGTCGCCGGGACGAGGATTCCGATTCCCCCGATTGATGTTCGGCGACCCCGGGGAGATAATTTGTGCCGCCATTTCTTCCCATCAGCCGGGAGCGCAGTTCCTCGATAGAGCTGCCTCGGTGTTGCGCTGCACCCGAAGTAGTGCTGTTGTTTGTCCGTCCACTGTGGACCGATCTTTGCGTATCAAAATGAAAAATCCCCCCTCCCCATATTGAAACGGAAACTTCTGTTGCTGGATTTGTGTACACAAATCAGCCCTGTCTTGCAGCGAGGCACTACAGGCAAAGCCTCAGCCTGCGTGGGGGTGTTTTGTTGTAGGCGCTTGGCATAAGAGAGGCCTGCCATGTAGGTGAAACAGCATTACAAATCGCCTGTATAAGTAAGGCGGCGTATTCTTTGGGTTTGCCTTCTTGCAAGACAGAGGTGATTTGTGACCTCAATTCCGCAACACAAATTTTTGGAAACATACCTTTTCGATATGGGGAGGGGGGATTTTTCCTCTCAATATTGCGAGAAAGAATCTTCGGTCCTGGGACGACCTGCGGCACTGCTTCCCGGCCCGCTATCCAAGAAAAAAGCCTTGTAGGTGTAACTTTTTCGGAGGAACAGCATTACAAATTTGCCTGGCATCACAGCAAAAACCTGCCATGCGCAGATAGCACGCGAAAACGCCCTTTAATGGACCCTACGATGCATGCCAAGCATGACAGACGCAATCATCTTGCATGTTGCGCATCACAAATTTACACTAACAACGTTTTTTCCTCGGATACCCGCGAGAGGTGGACGAGTAGCGGGACTCGCTTTCAGCTCCGCTTCTCCCTATCCACTTACCGTTGCGCGGATCGCGCTGCCATGCGCTACTTTTCGCAGGATTTAATATTCGAGGACCTTGCTCGGCTGCGTCGCCAAACGTTTGCCACGACGACGACCCTTTGGTAGGATGCTGCTGTGATTCTTCCGTAGCGCCGCCCCGTGCAGCGGCTTTATTATTGCTGGTCGTGTTCATCCTCGCAAGAGTTGTGCTAGACGCAACTGCCTGGCCTGCGTTCGCACGTAGATACTCGCGCAACTTCGCCACGCTGTCGTCTTGCTCTACTCCGACGTGACTGCGAGAACCGAGCGAAACCGAGTCAACATCATGATCATGTTCACGGTCAAAAGCGGAACTTGTAGCGTAGCTCTGCGTTACCGGAGGTAGACCAGCTCCCCCATTGTCGAACATGCTATACAGATTCTCCATCGTCAGTGCCACTTGAACTTTATTTTCAGGTTGTTTGGCCGTTGTTCCTTTTCTTGGTTCAACTGCGGTGGAGGTGTTATTCGTAACTCCGCCGTAATAATTTCCTCCCTGCGCTTTCGGTAGCTCTGAAGCAGGAGGTGTTTGCGATTTGTTCTGTTGCGCGGTTGAAGACGAAGGGGTCGACATCTTGATCGCGTTTTGTTCTAGATGTACAACTTCCGACGTGGACGTAGCAAGAACCATCGGGAAATTATAACTGGCTGCCTCACCTTCCGGCACTACAACCTTCTCATTTGATGACGGCTGAAGAGAGCTGGACAAGTTCTTGTTGCCAGGAGTGCTACAACTTCGGCTTTTTTCACTCTCCGCAGCTTCCGGCAGTGGCGGAGAACCATTCTCTTGTTGCAGCGCAGCAAGATCGGGCTCCTCGTCCTTTTGTGGAGAAGAAAGCAGGGTCGGGTAGTTGTAAAAGGAGGAAGTGTAGAAATCTGCGCTTGATGTTGAAAAGGGCACAGCAGGAAGAGCAGCCGTACTTTTGTTCGATGTTGCATGACTTGCTACTTCCACCTCGGCAGCTTGTTGTCCTAGTTCGAAACTAGTAGTGCAGCCAACATCTTCTTCCTGTACTACAACTCGGTCTTTCTCCGAGGTTGGTGGCGCACTTCCAATAGCAGCAGGTGCAGTAGAAGAGCTTCCCACATTTTTTGGAGCGCCTTCTACATCAGCACTGGTCCTCGTGGCACCATCTGCTCGAGAAATCGTGGACGACGGCACATCACTCCGCACCTCTTGCTGAGCAACAGCCTCCCCCTGCACTGAACGACCATTAGTATAATCTTCAGGGACAGCAACTGTTGGCGACGCTAGTTCTACTTGTTCAGGAAGAACAGGAGCTCCATCCAGGGAACTACAAGCGGTACCGTTGTTTCCACCCTCTGCGTTAATCTTGCCTATTCTTTCCACTGTCAGACTACTCTCGATCTGATCTTGATCTTCCGTCGGTAATTCTACTCTCGCAGAACTATCCTCTGTCTCCGTGGAGGTCTTCCATTTCCCCATAACCCAGGACCTTCTAAAGGCACGGGCGGCGGTGGCGTCCACGAGCTTCCTCATGCCACCCGCGGCTTGTCGCAAGCGCGCGCCGCCGGTCGAGCTGGCGGACTGGAGAGTGGTAGTGAACGCGGCCGCACTTTTGCTCAGCTTTTTCTTGCTGCTGCTGCCGAGTTGAGGGCCATCTACTTGTTGCACAACTTCTGCTTCGTCTCCTGCCACTGATTTTTCAGCGGACGTCTTCGGAGGTTCTTTGGAATTATCGGATGATTTATTTCTATCAGCTTGTTCATCCTGCGGTGAATCCGTCGAGGAGGGAACGAGCGATGCGGCGAAACTGGAGACCAGGAGGGACATAAAGTCGACGTTATTGTCCAGTTGCGTAGAGGTAGCTGCAGTGTCTTGTTTTCCTTCTGGAGCTTCGAGTACTACGACGTCTTCTATCGCTGCTGTGCCGGCGTAGTTCTCTTTATTTTCTTCGTCTTGTTGTGTCTCTACTTGTACTTCCTGGGTAGTAGTAGATGTGGGCAAAAATAACCCTCCGTATGTCAGATCTACCGCGGGGACCGTGTCGTATGGGTTCCAGATTTTTGATGTGGGATCCGTAGTTCCCATTGCATCTACTTCCACTTGCTCAGGATCTTCTGCCGAAGATGACTTTTGCAGTACAGAGGCCCAAGGCCATGGCGATATTACCGCGTCTGGCGACGTCCACGAGGGCGCTGCCCCCACGCCCTCCCGCGGTGTTGGCTTCTCGCTGTCCGAAGGCTTCTCACTTTCCGATGGCGGAATCACCAGGACCGAAACCAACTGCGCCGGGTCCATATTATTGTCGTCCGGAGGTGGAGGAGGTTCCACCTTGTCCATGACCGACGGAAAATTTGGTACAACCGCAATGCCTGCTGTAGCTTCTTGAGCCGGTTCGGATTTTTGCTCCACCTGTTATAGAAGTGGTGATTTCAATTTTTCAAGTTTGGATACACATACAACTGAGATGAAAGTGGTCGAAGATGCATGGTCAACTACAGAAGCATCGGTCGACTTAGCAGAAGTGCTGGCCACAGCCTATGCAAGAACGTGCTCTCCTGCGTAATTCTTATCTTGTTCCGTCCCATCATCTTGCGCTGAACAGGGCACAAGCAACCTCATCGAGAAAAAAGGTTCTGGAGGTGTCATTTATTGTTGATGTGTACGGCTCTAAAAAATCCATGATGTTTAGTACCTGCTGTGCAGCTGACGCGGCAAAAGACGAAAGATATCCACCGTCAAACAGCGAGGTGGGTTCTTGTTCTCCTATACGCGCGTCGGCCCCTTCGCCAGCAGAAGGTGCCGCTCCTGTGGTCAACAGGGCAACGTCTAGTATCGACGTCGGCGTTGTAGGTGCATCTGCAACATCGGCTTGTTCTCCAGAAACTTCTTCCGTGCTGGGAGACTTCTCGTCCACGATGGCCAACTCGAATGATCCCAGACCCAAACTGCCCGGACTTGTTGCCGTCGCGTAATCTACTTCGCCGCTTGATGTCCTTTCTTGTGCATTATCCCCTGGTGCAGCAGCCGTGCCGGCGCGACGACCAGAGGACGACCCAGCGCTCCGCACGTCGTCAGCGACTGCGGCAGCGGTCATTTCGACTTCAAGTGCGGGGGCTTCGACTTGTTCATCGGCAGTTGTACTAGTAGCTGCGCCGATCTTTATTTTCGACGGCGCAGAAGTACTAGACGCAGATCCATTAATATTCCCAGGTCCTCGTAGTAGCAGAGAAGAAAATCCCCCCGTGAAGAAGCGAAAGGGCGCCGCGGCGACTTGCGCAGCGGTACTTGATGTGCGGCGTGTGGAAGACAAATTGTTGTTCCCTTCGGCCTGATCTACTACTGCTTCGTCAGTTGTTCCTTCCGCATTCCCAGAAGCAGCTAAAGCTAATGCGCCATTCGCACTATTCGCGGCCTCGCCGTCGAGAACCACATTCTTCTCCACTGTGATCATACTGTTCTCGCTCGCACGATTTTTGCTCCGGCGCTTGCGCCGCTTCTTTTTCCTTTGGACCATCGAGGCGACCGTAACGCCGTCCTCGGAGGGCTCGTGCTTCTCTTCCTTATCCCACGAAAAAACTGTTTCACTGTGATCATTTTGCAAGATCTGCATCACAAGTTTGTTACACATGACACAGAAAATTTGCCATGGTGCGCGCTTTCAATGGGAAAACACCACTAAAGAGTCAAGGTCTTGTAGGTGTAGCAAGACAAATAGTCCTGTGTTCCATTCTATGCATCACAAGTTCACAGTGAAACAGTTTTTTCTTGCGATATTCCTCGTTGAAGTTGTAGTTAAAAAACCCACTGAGGTGGCTGTAGTCCACGTGCTGCGTGTGGTCAACAACGGTGTGCGCCATGCTGGCCAGAATGTAGTCATTCATATCGGAGGTCGTCGGGCGCTGCAGCTGTTCCAGCTCTGCGACCTCGTCCGGGGCGAGCATGTCATTTTCCGTGGTGGTGTTCCTGTTCTTTTCAACAGCTGCTCCGTCCTCCGAAGACTCATCGGACGACCCTTGGCGCTCCACTACCACCGCATCGAGGGACAGTGCGTCGGGGTCGTACTTTTTCTGTGTTTTCGAACCCGTACTCTCCTCTATGGATTGCAAAAATGTCGGCGTCTGGAAGATTGCAACTTGCCATGCTAAATCGGAAGCCTGGAAGCCTGAGGTGATGCTGCTTAGGCCAAGCGGAACAATCCTCAGTCCGAACGCGTCGAAAAAGAGGGGGCCGCAAAGCCGAATCATGCAGAAATCTGTGTTGCACGAGTGCCAAAAGCTGTCCACTTTCGACCAGGTTTGGAGGGACTTTCTCATGCAGGATAGGCACGGCAGAGACCTCACAAACTCTGTCATGCTCATGCTAGGTCCCGCATTCCCGACCTCAAGGTCATGGGAAGCCTGCATGACAAGTTTACACTCTTCCAGACCCAGACATATTTGCAATGCATATCCTCATCCGTGTCACCAATTAGCACGACGCTCCGCTCCCCGGCCAGCGACACCCGCTTCGTCGTGCTCCTTCGCCTGCTATCAAAAGTAAAAATGTCTGGGTCTGGAAACTTGTGATGCTGGGTGGCCTCTCATGATGACGCCACAAATGCTGGCGCAGCATCACAAGTTTCTGAGCTTCTAGGTGTTGCCTATTCTGCATGACAAACTGCGTTTCTGCATGACAGAAGAGTGAGGCTCTTTGGTAATGTGCATGACAGATTTAAGAGTCATGCCAGACAAGCATGACAAACTTGCATTCTTCCAGATCCAGACCCAGACATTTTTACACTTGATAACTGCCGTCCCCCGCCTCGTCCAGGAGCCGCAGCATATTCGCGCTGCGGTCCGCGTGGAACCGCTCTACGGACTTCCGACTAGTGGGCAGCGCATCTTGATTGGCGGTGGTGTACGCAATGGCGCTCTCGAAAAAGTGCGAGGGGTCGAGCGGTGCGACGTACGAGTCGCTATGTATACTCGGGTGCACGTCGGCGGGATCGGTCACGGTCTCGCGCGGTTTTGGCCGCACGTAGGTGGGCACGCGTAGCGCGGGCTCCTCGGTGGAGGAACTGCTACTCGTCGCGCTGCTCCGCTCCAGTTCTGCTTCCGTCGGTGGAGTCGGGGGCTGGTCGTGATTATCTCCGTCCGGGCTGACTGACTCAGACACAGCTGACTGGGCCGCTACCGCTGGTTGTTCTACTTGGTTGCTTTCCTCCGCTGCTCTGATCTCGCGCTCCAAGTGCTGCTCATGGTCCGGGCGAAACCACCACCGGCCGCCCCGGCGGAGCCACTGCCCATTTTTCTCCTCAGCAGCTCCAGTGGCCGCCCCTTGCTGCGGTTCCGCTCCTTCGGCACGACCCTCTTGATCTGGCGTGGCCTTAGAAGCGGGCGGGCGCAGCAGCCCCTCGCGATACGCACGCCACTTCTCGGCGTACTCGTGGCGCTGATGTGGCGCCGGGTGGGAGGAGAGGCTGGTGTCCTGGCTCGAGAATTCGGACTCGGTTTCCTCGGCGGGAACAATCGGCGGCTTCCACTGAAACAGGTGCGGGGGAAACTTGTGCTCGGAACTGAGCTTGCTTTCCGCCTTTTCCGCGGAAAAAATCGCAGAAGATGTTGCGGTGGTGTAGCTGCTGCTGGTCGCGGTACCCTGCTCGCTGTCTTGGTCGCCCTCTTTGCTCTTCTTTTTCGCCAGGTAATAATACCCGATTGCGAAGGCAAGAGCCAAAACCCCGCCCGCGGCCGCCCCGAAAATGAGCCCAAAGTTGTTGTCCTCCTCCACTGAGGAGGGCGGGGGGGCGTTGGCCGCGATCCGCGTCTCGGACAGAAACCCCTCGCTCTTCGTGGCACTGAAGTACAAGGAGTACACTTCCGCGGCCGGCATGGCCAGTGTCGTCGCCTTCGACACTTTGGTGGAAAAGGTGGCCGCGTCGCGGGTCGCGCCGATGATCTTGTTGCGCAGCGCGGCGTCGTCCTCGGGAACGTTCAGTGCGGTTTTGATTTCCAGGTGGTGGAACGTTTTTACCCCCAGATTTCTTGTTCTGGGTGCTGCAGCTGCTTCATCCGCATAGCTTGTTGTTCCAGCAACCTCGTCCTCAGCGTCAGCATCTTCACTTGCGAAGAATAGAAGGCCCCGCAGCATTATCAAGTGCAAATATGTCTTGGCTCTCCGGGAAATACTTAGTTGGAACTAGTGTTGCTTGTCTGCCACTCCAGGAAACAAATCAAAGTCTGTAATGCGTTGCATGACCGGCAAGAGAGCAGCGTATTTGATCTGATGCAGCCGTGCACAGTTTTCAGTGCTGAGCAGGCGCACTGCAAACAAGTAGAGAGAATTCTGAAATAAACCTGGTCCTGGCATGTTGCTCCGCTGCACCTAGAAATGCAAATGCTGCAGCACCCCTCTTCATGCATGACTCCGCATCACAAGTCATGTACTCCAGCAGCCCAGACAAAAAATATTTGCAGATTTGATAAGCATGCGCAACATTCGGGTGGCCGCGTTCGCGTTGTTGTTAGTCACCGTGACGCCTATGCTGAAGCTCGGCGGCGGGGGCGTACTGACCACCTCCACATTAGAGATGACCGCGGTGGCGTTCACGTCCAGTGCGGTTGCCACAGCGCCTTTGAACGCGGTCTTGAACTCCGTGCTGGTCGCTAGCTCGACGTGCGAACGGAAAACCCCGTCCATGGCCAGACTGGCGAACCCGGCCCCGGTCTTCGTGGGGGCCAGAAACCCGTCGCTCGCGCTCGTGTCCACGGCCATGGACTCCACTTTTAGCCCAGGCACCTTCTCGGCAGCCTCCGTGGCGATGGTGGTCGCCATGCTCGCGGCCAGCGCGTCCTTGTCCGCGGTGGCCGCCACGATTTTTTCTTTGGTGGAAGCGTCGTCCACGGCCAGTGTGGCGGTGATGCGGAAGGTCTGCCCCGCGGAGGAACTGCTGCCCGAGGAGGAGGTCAACATCCGTCGTAGCGCCGTCGAAGAAGTAGACCACGGTGCGAACAGCCAGTTGTAGAAGTAGAAACTATTTCTATCACTTGTTTTAACGAACACGTCATGTTTCCCCTCCTCCCCCTCGTCCACCAGCGCACGACGCCGATCTCTCTTCCTCCGCACCGGCTCGAAGGAAACACCGACCACTTCGGAGGGATCGATTCCGAGCACGGCGGCGATGGAGGCGATCGCGGCTTCGAGGAAGGCCTGATCCGTCGACAAATCCACGCCTTCGGGGGCGGAAAAGGTTCCTTCCATCGCCAAGCTGGCGAACCCGGCCGCGGTTGTGGTGGTGGTGGAGGTGGTCGTACTGGTGGTGGTCGTGGTGCTCGTGGTCACCGTGGTGGTGGTACTCGTCGTCGTCGTGGTACTGGTGGTCGTCGTGCTCGTGACCGTCGTGGTGGACGTGGTGGTAGTAGTGCTGCTGGTCGTGGTGCTCGATGTGGTCGTCGTGGTGGTCGTCGTGGTCGTGGTGTGACAAACGGCCTGGTCCAAATCGTAGCCCTCGTCGCACTTGGCGCACTCGTGGTCCCCGTGGTTGGGGCAGTCGATTCCGGTTTTCCCCTGCCCGTTGGGACAAATGCACTCGCGAATACCACACCCGAAAATCGGGTCCCAGAAATAACCCAGGCTCTCGTTGCACTTGGCACACCCAGGAGTGCCGTGGGCGAAGCAGGAGGTGCCCGTGGTCGGGTCCCCGTTGGCGCACGTACACACGTTTTCCGCGCAGGCTTTCTGCTCCAGGTGGTACCCAAAGCTACACACGGCGCAGCTGGCCTCGCCGTGGGTCTCGCAGGTGGTTAAAGACGCGCCCACCCCGTTCGGGCACGTGCAAATGTTGGCTGCGCACGTGTCCCCGTGCAGGTGGTACCCGGCATCACAGGACTCGCAGCGAATCGCGTCGTGGTACGCGCAGGCCGCGCCGGTTCTCCCCACCCCGCTGGGGCAGGTGCACTGCTTCTCTTTGCAGGTATCACTACTGCTGTCCAGGTAGTAGCCCGTGGCGTCGTTGCACACGCAGCTCTCCGAGGCGACATCAAGCACGTAGTTGGTGGCCGCGTCGCACGAGGCACACTGGGGCGTGTCGTGCGTCGTGCACGCGGTGCCCGTGGTACCCAGCCCGTTCGCGCAGGTGCACTGCTTCTCCTCGCACGCCCCGGCGCTGGTCGTGTAGTGGCCGTTCGCGTCGTCGCAGACGCACCGCTCCACGACGGCGTCCAGTACGTAGTTCGTCGCCGTGCAGGACGCGCAGCTGTGGGTGTTGTGCGTGACGCAAGCCACCCCCGTGGTGCCCACGCCGTGGTCGCAGGTGCACTCGTTCTCCACGCAGGCCCCCGTGCCGTCCAGGTGGTAGCCCTTGCTGCAGAGCGCGCAGAAAGGGGTGCTGTGCGTGGCGCAGTCGGTCAGCGTGGTGCCGAGCCCGTGCTGGCACGTGCAGATGTTGGCTGCGCAAACGTCGTTGCTGACGTGGTAGCCCGCGTCGCAGGTTTCGCATTGGATCCGGTCGTGTGTGGCGCAGTCCGCGCCGGTAAAACCGTCCCCGTTCACGCACGTACACTGCTTCTCCTTGCAGGTGTCGCTGGTGCTGTCCAGGTAGTACCCCGTGGCGTCGTTGCAGAGGCACCGCTGCGTGCCGACGTCCAACACGTAGTTGTCCCCGGTGTCGCAGGAGGCGCAGGTGGGCGTGTCGTGCGTGACGCAATCCGTGCCCGTGGTGCCCACGCCGTTGGCGCAGGTGCAGGCGTTTTCCACGCAGGCCCCCGTCCCGTCCAGGTGGAACCCTTTGCTGCACAGCGCGCAACTGGGGGTGTTGTGGGTCGCGCAGTCGGTGAGGGTGGTGCCCAACCCGCTTTGGCACGTGCAAATGTTCACCGCACAAATGTCCCCGCTCACGTGGTACCCCGCGTCGCAGGACTCGCAACTGATTGTGTCGTGGGTCGCGCAGTCGGCGCCGACGTTCCCGACGCCGTGCGCGCACGTGCACTCCTTCTCCTCGCACGTGTCGCCGTTCAGGTAGTACCCGGTATCACAGGGTGTCACACATTTGTCGGCCCCGTCACTGGGGTATACATTGCAAATATCGATCTGGATCTGGATGTGTGTGCACGCAGGTCTTTGCCATACTGCAGCTCTTGTATCACCTAGGAGAGGTCTGGCATGCAAGTAGGCGCCCTAGCATCTACTTCACACGTCTTGAGAAGGTTGTCCAACAATCACGGCTAATCTGCATGGCAAATCCTGTAGATTGGTTCCAGGTTATTTTCGGCCGCATTCGCTGTTCATGCATGACAGATCTTTGAGTTGTCTGAATAAAATTTGCATCACAAGTTGCGTTCTTCCAGACCCAGACTCATATTTGCAACACATATGGGGCACTCTTGCCCCGTGGCCGCGGTCCCGAACTCGCACTCGCAAGTCTTCACGACGCACGCCCCCGTCGCGGCATCCTCGTGAAAGCCCGAGGCGTCGCTGCAGACACAATCTCGGGAAACCGGGTCGATCTCGAAGTTTGCCTTGCTGCAGCTGTCGCAACTAACTTCCCCGTGCTCGTGACACGCCGTCCCCTCGTGGCTAGTACCGCCGCCCGGGCAGGTGCACTGTTTCAGCTCGCACCCGTTTCCAGGGCCGCTTGGCTCGTAAAATCCAGGCAAACAGGTGTCGCACTTGTAGTTGAGTAGATCGTAGTTGTTCGTACACGAAGCGCAGTCGTGGGCGTCGTGCGTTGGGCATTCTTTGCCCGTCTTCCCTATCCCATTCGCACAAGTGCACTGCTTCTCCTCGCATTCGCCCGTGCTGCTATTCAGGTAGTAGCCGTCTTCACAGGTAGCAACCGGCATGCATTGCTGCGCGCCATTGCTCGGGCAATCGGTTCCTGTTGCTGCAGCTCCAAAATCACAGACGCAAGTCTTCTGCGCACAAACCCCACTGCTATCTTCGTAAAACCCTAGGGAGTCTTGGCACTCGCAATCCTTAGTAGCGGGGTTAACGGCAAAATTTGCAGCGGTGCAGCTCTTGCAATTTACCTCGCCATTTTCGTGGCAGGCGGTCCCATCGTTGGCAACGCCACCGCCCGGGCAGGTGCACTCCTTGAGAAGGCACTCGTTGGCCCCGTTATCGTAGTAGCC